>CM030360.1:151656211-152856211 GCA_017893485.1 Hemerocallis citrina | reverse complement strand
CTTTTCTAGCTTCCGACTCTGATTATTCCTGTGATATGTTGTAAAGATTCCTGAACAGCTTATGGATGATGAAAATCATTCGCTGGGTTTTTATTACGTGCTCGTATTCCATATTTTTGGGAAGCGGGGCATGACAATGATGCTCAGAATTTAGTGAAAGTCGATAACTAGTGGATATGTGTTTACACTAAGAGGAACATAAATGCTATGGAAATTAAAAGGCAAACAGGTACTATGCTATCATTCATGAAATCAGACCTCTATGTGTTATCCTCTGCAGGGAAAGAGACTGAGTGGATTAAAGAACTTGTTGTTAGTCATCCATTAAGAAGTTTAATTAACTCTCAAATGCTGTTATGCGACTATCACGCTACAATGCACTGTAGCTCATAACTCACTCTATAATAGTTAGAAGAGTATATTAAGGCTGAAAGAAGCATAGTTGAACTTTCTCATAAATAAAATGCAATTGAAATAAAGTATGGCTAATGCTCTTGCTAAGAGACTTGAAAGTGATCTAGTTATCAAAACTTTGGAAGAAATGGAGTTAAAAGCTATTGAGTCAAAGCTTTAACATCCTAATTGTTTTGAAATTTATAATCCAATTGGAGCCATAGAGAAGTTCAAACTTAAGCATCAATTTTAGGCAGTTGACATGTTTTAGATAATTTTGATGATTCCACATAAATTTCACAAATATATAATGTCATTCCAAGTTTGATGGTATTATATATCTTAAGAATTTACTTAGAATAATCATATTATTCCAATACGAAACATGAAAACTTGTCGATATGTTTCCGATATTTAGAATGTCTTTATATCATTCCAATTTTGATGATATATCTCTTTTATGGATTCTTATTTCATTTCAATTTTGATGATTCAGAATTAACCATAATTGATTTGACTGTTCTATCATTCCAATATGAAACATAGTATATGTAATATCCCGGACGGATATTACCTTGTATAAATTATTATTTTATTATTATTTTATTATTATTTTGTTTTAATTTCAAAATCAAATTATTTTGGTGATTTTTGCCGGTTTGTCCACAAACATTGTCTGCGCGCATATATCAGTCGGTGTACATCCGAAGTACATCAAATTGGTAGCGCGATCCTCCGAATTGATAATAAAACTTATTTTATTATTATTTTCAAATTAAACTATTTTATGAGAATTATATAAGGAATTTTGGTATACACATACATATACATATACATACAATTGTATGGTACTTAGTACATTATAGAAAATATGTAGTATGTACTCTTGGACAATGTACTCATCCTTGTCATGACAACCTAATTAGATGATTAGGGTTTTATTTAAGTGGCTAAACTAGGGTTTTGTATGCATGAGAAGATTAAAGTAAAAATCCCTTCTAGAAACCTTATCTTTCTACCATGCTTCCAACTCACCCTAGGACTATACCCTACACCTTCCCCCTCCCTCACCTAGAGCATGGCCGGTTGCTTCTTCTTGAGGGGTTTTGTGCATAATGTTGAGTGCACTTTTGCACTCTCCACCATTCTCTCCACCTATAAATACCCCCTCCTTCCCCACTTATCTCACTTTTTACAAAACCAAAGAAAGGAAAGGAAAAGAAAGAGATAACCTCATTCTAACTTGAGAGTTTTTCTTGTAGGTTTTTCCTAGGAGTTCTAAAAGCTTAGGGGAAGGAGAAGTATAAGCAAGCAAGTCCTTCCAACAAAGAAAAATTAGGTGGGGGTTCTCCACTTTCTTTGTTGATCTGTTGTTTTGACTTCTTCTTCTTATCCTCCTTGTTTTGTTTCTTTTGTTCTTTGAGAATGGTTTATTGTGATAGTGTTGTGGTGTGTAGTTCTTATTTTTGTATGGTTATGGATGGTTAAAGATAATAACCACATGAAAAGAAAAAAAATGAATAGTAGTAGTAATAAACATAAAGATCAAATCTTTATAGTTGTAGTTGTTGTTTTGTGTTATGAAATGGGACTAAAATAAACATATGCATATAGACTTGTGTATACAACCATCTTTGGTTGTAGGACTTGAATGTGAACTCATACATAAAGCATATGGACTTGTATACAACCAATTTGGTTGTAGGACACACATTGGACTTGGACTAAAAAGAAAGCATATGTTGGATGGACCAAAAATAATCTTAAGTAAGAAAGAACCCATTGTAGATGTTAATCCTAATTATGAAAAAGAAACTAATCTAAAATCACTAGTTGTAGAATGGCTAAAAAGATCTCTTTTTATGATCACTAGTAATAATAATCGATGCTAATAAATATTTAGTAGATATTTAAGTAGTAGATGTTTTATGTTTAAATAAAGTAGTAGTAGTTTATGTTAAAAAGAAGTAGTTATAAATGGTTATATTATGTAAAATGTTAGTAGATGTTTATGGTTAAAGTAAAGTAGTAGTAGTAATAGATGTTAAAAAGAAGTAGTCATAAATGGTTATGTTATGTAAAATGTTAGTAGATGTTCATGGTTAAAATAAAGTAGTAGTAGAAGTAGATGTTTATATGAAGTAGAGTAGATGTTTTGTTAAATAAAGAGGCTTTAGTGGATGGTTATATGGATAGTAGTAGATGCTTGTGTTAAATAAAGAAGTTAGTAGGTGTTTTATAGTAGATGTTGGGTTAAATAAAGTAGTTGTAGATGTGTATGTTGTGTAAAGTTTTAGTAGATGCTTAATGGTATTCATGGTTAGATCATTGTAGGAAAAATATATACAATGTTGTAAGAATCATTATACATGCTTAGATAATTGTAGGAAAGTGGTATATCATGCTAGATTAATTTATCCATGCTTACATGCTTGTAGGAAGGTTGTATACCATGCTAGATTAATTTATCTATGCTTAGATAATTGTAGGAAAGTGGATATCATGCTAGATTAATTTATCCATGCTTACATGCTTGTTGGAAGGTTGTATACCATGCTAGATTAATTTATCTATGCTTAGATAATTGTAGGAAAGTGGATATCATGCTAGATTAATTTATCCATGCTTACATGCTAGTAGGAAGGTTGTATACCATGCTAGATTAATTTATCTATGTTTAGATAGTTGTAGGAAAGTGGATATCATGCTAGATTAATTTATCCATGATTACATGTTTGTAGGAAAGTTGTATACCATGCTAGATTAGTTTATCTATGCTTAGATAAGTGTAGGAAAGTGAATATCATGCTAGATTAATTTATCCATGATTACATGTTTGTAGGAAAGTTGTATACCATGCTAGATTAGTTTATCTATGCTTAGATAAGTGTAGGGAAGTGGATATCATGCTAGATTAATTTATCCATGATTACATGTTTCTAGGAAAGTTGTATACCACGCTAGATTAGTTTATCTATGCTTAGATAAGTGTAGGAAAGTGGATATCATGCTAGATTAATTTATCCATGCTTACATGCTAGTAGGAAGGTGGTATACCATGCTAGATTAATTTATCCATGCTTACATGCTAGTAGGAAGGTTGTATACCATGCTAGATTAATTTATCTATGCTTAGATAAGTATAGGAAAGCGATATATCATGCTAGATTGATTTATCCATGCTTACATGCTTATAGGAAAGTTGTATACCATGCTAGATTAGTTTATCTATGCTTAGATAATTGTAGGAAAGTGGTATATCATGCTAGGTTATATTACCCATGTTTACATGCTTATAGGAAAGTTGTGTACCATGCTAGATTAATTTATCCATGCTTACATGCTTATAGGAAAGTTGTATACCATGCTAGATTAGTTTATCTATGCTTAGATAATTGGAGGAAAGTGGTATATCATGCTAGATTAATTTACCCATGTTTACATGCTTATAGGGAAGTTGTATACCATGCTAGATTAATTTATCTATGTTTAGATAGTTGTAGAAAAGTGGATATCATGCTAGATTAATTTATCCATGATTACATGTTTGTAGGAAAGTTGTATACCATGCTAGATTAGTTTATCTATGCTTAGATAAGTGTAGGAAAGCGGATATCATGCTAGATTAATTTATCCATGATTACATGTTTGTAGGAAAGTTGTATACCATGCTAGATTAGTTTATCTATGCTTAGATAAGTGTAGGGAAGTGGATATCATGCTAGATTAATTTATCCATGATTACATGTTTGTAGGAAAGTTGTATACCATGCTAGATTAGTTTATCTATGCTTAGATAATTGTAGGAAAGTGGTATATCATGCTAGATTAATTTATCCATGCTTACATGCTTATAGGAAAGTTATATACCATTCTAGATCAAATAAATATTCATGCTTACATGATATCCATGCTTAGATAAGTATATGTTCATGCTATGTTAGTAGATGATCATGCTTAATCATTATTCATGCTAAGTTTGTAGATGTCATGCTAATTATCGTTTATGATTAAGTTAGTAGATGACCATGCTAATGATTGTTCATGCTAAGTTAGTAGATGATCATGCTTAGATGATATCAATGCTTAAATAGTGTATGTTCATGCCTAAATATTGTTCAAGATTGAGCTAGAAGATACTCATGTTTAACAAATGCCATGTTAGATTAAGGTAGGGATTAATCTACCATGCTTAGAATGTGTAGGAGTTATAATTCATGCTTAGGAATATTGTAGGTTAATGCTAATTATATATCCATGCTTGGGTTATGATGATTAATCGTGTTAAGTAATGAAGATCCATGCTTAAGGTGGTAGTAAAGATATATATACTCTAAGTAGTAAGTATTCACGCCCAGTTGTAGCTTATGCTTGACTATAGTAAACTTCATGTTTAGATCATAGTGATAATTCATGCTTAAGCTTGATATAAGCACATGCTTAAATCATATTCGTACTTAGGAGTATTGTGGTGAGTGGTTATGTTATGTACCATAATTAGATTGTCGTGGATAGATGCTTGCAATTGTATGCCATGCTTAAAGTGCTATAGGTTGAAGTAATAAGGATTTGGGAGACCACTAGTAATAGTTAGTTTGATAAAGATTGTTATGTCGCCTTCGGTTTTTCATTGGTAGAATACCGATCATAGACTATTAGTAGATTCTTCTGTTGCTTCTAATAATAATAGATCAAGTTTTCTAGTAAGCACGTTTGGTTGCTTCTAGGATTGATTACCTGTATGGTTGTTTGCATATGGTTGTACTCGTACGTGGCTCGACTGGCCCGTATGTAGCTGTGGGTCTCATACGTAGTTTATTTGGCTCGTATGTAGGTTGTTGTCTCGTACGCGGCTCGACCGGCCTGTGCGTAGCCGTTGGTCTCATACGCGGCTTATTTGGCTGGTATGTACGTAGTTATCTCCTACGAGGCCCGCCTGGCTCGTAGGTAGCTATTGTTTTATACTTAGCTTATTAGCTCGTATGTGGTTGTTACTCATATATAGCTTGTTAGCTAGTACACTGTTCGTTGTGCTCGTCTAGGGTGATATTACCACCCTAAGGGCTATCGACCATCAAGACATATGTTTTCTTACCCTAAGGAACTGTGAAGGAGTCACTCCTTGTGTACCGTCGAATCTTAACCAGGGTAGGTTGATCGAGGACCGGAGTATAGACGGAATCCAAGTTTAGGGTAGCGGCATGCATGTATATTCGCACGGCCGAGGTCTTGGATCGATGGGCCAGGAACCGGATCCCGAAGGGTTCTGGTAAGTCTAGGTTGAGCAGTCTAGTAGAGTTGTCTTGCGAAGTCTAATTTAAAGGCCGAGCATGTTGTGTTTATAATATTGTCATCCCTAGGATTGTTCGAGACAGGGACATCATTTGGGTAGTGACTTATAAAGATCATTTTACTTAGACCCTTGCCGAAAAGAGAGGAGTTGGTTGTAGGGGGCGCCTTACGACCAACTTGTCCCTTGAGGCAGGTCTTAGGTGGTGATATTGGGTTGTACCTTCCCGTCAAAGGGATACGTATGGTGGCGTCTCACAAGTTGAGAATACGGGTTGCGTATCTCGCGCTGTTAATTCCTGAAGTGCCGTGGCTGGGGTGCCACAGGATGTATTGTGCAGTCCTGCGCCTGCGAGACCCCAGAGTGTGCCACAGGGTAGGCTTCGCGCTACCCTGCGCTTGCGAGACCCTATGGTTTGATTTTGGAACGAGGCCCGATACACTGGGATCGTCTGGTTTGGAGTGAGGTCCGGCATGCCGGGTAGTAGTGGAAAACGGAGACACCATAAGTAGACTGCATAGGGGGACTTGACCCCTTCTGCAACCTCACAGAGTCATGGAGTATTGTCAGGAACAGGTTGTGTACAATTAGAATTCATAACGCGGGTTCAATCCCTATATATGAAGAAACGGCTTGAGATGGGGCGCATGTAGTATGGGCTGCATGTTGCTTTCGGAGACTTGCTGACATTAGAGTAGGAAGCATCCTAGTTCTATTTAAATATCGCATTAGAGTCTAGTCATAGCACTCACGAATACTTAAACTACACCAACACCATTGCCATGTTTTGTATGTTGTTTGGGAGATTCGCTGCTTTGTTATCAGCCTTTAAGCATCAGTGAATACTGACGTCCCCACTTCTATAGATACTGGATCGCCGAAGTACAAGGGCGAGATTCAGGAGGACTCAAGGCGAGAAAAGTAAGGAGTCAATGTCTTATTTAGTTCCGTTGTAATATGTGTGTTGTTATCTCAAGTGAGAGTTACCAAGTGTTGTTCTTCATTCCTTGTACTCTGATGTAAGATGTTGAAGGTTGTAATACTTGGGAAATGTAAAGGTAATATTGTAACTCTATTATAATGTATCGCAGTTGTATAATATTCAGACTTGTAATACATTGGGTGTTGAATAAAAAGTTTTAAATTCTCCTGTTTTTCTGTGTATTGTGACTAATTGAAGAAAAGGTATTGGCTCGTGTCTCGGTTTCCCAGTATTGGAAATCGGGGCGCTACAGTATAGTTCTTGTGTAGAAACTATAATAGTTATTGTTCTTTATTTAGTTAAAGAAACTTGATTGTGATGCTTGCATTATATTTTTGCTAAGCTAATTATGAATTATACTACGTTCTTATGTGGAACTAGATACTTTTTGAAATTCGTTGGAATTCTTAGAGATGTGTCTCTTGATATTCTTGTTTTCAATAAGCTAGCAAAGATGGAGGAGTTGAAATCTGTCAACATAGATTTCAAAATAATGATTTGCTCAAAACTCTTATGTTCATTGAGCTTAAAACTCTTATATTGTTCTTGAAGTTTATTTGCTTTGTTTGATTTTGAAACTATGACAAATTACTCCAGTTGGTTTAGTCATTGTGAACTATTCTGTTGTGATATGGTTTGGAAATTATTTAATTATTTTGGTTTAGTCTTTTTGAACTATTCAGATTTATAGTTGATTTAGTCCTTATGAACTGTACATTGAGTGATGCATTTCTTCTATTTAAAGACGGCTATCAGCCAGTCAGCTTCATGTTGAACTGATGAGATAATCCAGTACGTTTATATATTGAAAATATAGGAGGAGATTGTTGGATATATAGGTATATTCTCACTATATGAATAATATTATGTGTAATATTATTCTATGGGTAACACGTGCGTTACATGTACTAACTGTATGGATATCGGAACGCGGGTTGAGTGGGTTGAGAACCTAGTACCCAAACCATTTCTTATCTTATAAATACTAGCTTGTGATAGTAGTCTAGGTATTCCGATCTTGATACCTAAGGTAAATATCTCAAGCACCTTAGTCTAGGATATTAACCCTAATTTCTATTGTTGGTATCTCTCATAATCTCTAACAACAACATTATAAACTAAAGCTATATTCCTAAAATAATCCAATTGGTAATCCAAATAATAATGACAGTATAAGTAATGATTTAGATTGATCTCACAAGAGAAACCTTAGTATGAAAAACAAATTGCTAACAACATTAAATAAATTATAAAACTTACCGTTTGTAAGGTTTGAGACTGTAGTCTGATTAATTGTGACTTTTGCTTTTGAAGAATTGCTACATGTGCCTTCAAGTGTGTCATCTCCTCGTTTTGAGTCCCACTGGAAGTAGATGCACGACAATCGAGTAACCAAGTAGGGGTCGGTCCTAGCCCTATACCACGTACACGACCATGACGCTCTTTTCCCCTCACTTCAATCATTGCTTGGCGCTGCTGTGTTAATGGGACGGTGGAGGTGATAAATCCATTAATGTCCACATTTTGGATCAATAATCTGAATGGAATTAGATAATTAAACTCTCTAGCTTTGGTAATTTATTCTTCTTTTCTCTTTTCCATAGGAAACAGCCTAAAAGCAACTAAATGAAGCGGATTCAATGATTTACTCTAGACTAATCCATCACTGTGAGGATGATACATTGGAATGAAGAATCCTAATTTTGCATCAAAACAATTGTTAGAAGCAGCGGAATACAGTCGACTGATTCCTTAACGACAGTCGACTGAACAGAGTGGGATGAGTTTCCGAAGCTTCGCAGAACAGTCGACTGATTCTTAGCCAATAGTCGACTGAACTGGCATTCAACGGGAATTAGAGATAAGCACAGTTGAGAAACACCCTCATCCAAATCCGCAAAACAAATCAGATTGAGCTGTCAAAATCAGGGAAACAAATATTGTATAACTACAAATAACAACTTCCCAAAAATTAAGCTAGAGATCTGGTATGGTAGTTAATGAAGAGGATTTGACTCAATCCATGTTCGGTATTTGAGGAGATTGAAATCTGGGTTGGATATCTGCAGATGAGGGCAAAAGAAGCTATAAAAAGGGATCGAAAAAACCAAGAAGGGGATATCGAACAAGAGAGGAGATCAAGAGAATTTAAGAAAAATAGGAGGGATCAAGTACTAAAACTTTGCATTGAGGGGGAGGAGAACAAGTCGACTTTAGAGGAGATCAAGTCGACTTCAGGCTGATTGGTTTCAAGCTGATCATCATACAAATCAGTGTTTCTTCTTCTCTCTTTAATTTTTGTTCTTGTTAAATTCATTAGAGTCATGTATTCAAAACAGTTAGTCAATAAAAGTTGGATTATATGCAACTAAATTCATTTTGGGCAGATTGAAACCTTAGTCATGTAATAAATCTTCTTTTGCATTACTCCGATCACTTGTTGATTAAACCTGGTTGTTCTTGATCAAATTTATAATAAGCAGTATTATAAAATTGAATCTGTTATATGAGTAATTGAAATAATCAAGTTTGATGCTCATAATTAGTAACACAAGAATCTATTACGTTCTTTGGTTTAATCAACATAGAGGATCTAGATTTGATGCCAACTTCTAGACCTTTGAGTGTTTGTTAATTCCCACAGTTCTATGCTTTCTTCAAGTGCAACTTAGTAGATATCATGCTAAAACACTTCAGGAGAGAAAGGAATTAGAGTAGATACCATGCCTAATTTCTTAACCCAGGGAAATCTTTAATTTGAGGGGTAGATACCATACCCTTAAGTGAACAAACATGAGAGATCAGAGTAATGAAGAAGTTGATCTAGCATTCTTGACTATAGGTGGAAATCAAGTCCAACTAATTCAATAGATATTTTTGTGACTCAAATTTACCAAATTGAGGACTACTTGATCTAGATTTAAATCTCATTTCCTTTCAGACATATATTTAGAAATGAAACTTAATAAAAGCTTTCTGATTATTGATTAGTAAGTTAATTACTACAATCTCTGTGGGATCGACCCTTGCTTTTCACTACGCTTTTGAAAAACGATTCGTACACTTGAGAGGTTTTTAATTTGTGTTTAGATTATCTATTCATTTAGATAATTGAGCGATCAACAAGTTTTTGGCGCCGCTGCCGGGGATTGTTTAGTACTTTAACTTGCAAATCAATAAAAAAAGAAAAAAAATAGTTTTTTTTTAATTTTATTTACTGAAAACTATGAATATTCTCTTTTTTTAGGTACAATCCAATTTGAGGTTACATGACTTTGGTGTATGCACGGGAGACAATCACTTCATCCCAAGCTACTACCTACTGACCAAGAGATAGAGCACACTCTGCACAATCTAAGCCAGTCCAGTCAACTGTCTTTATGGTGTAAGTCGACTGTACCGCAAAACATTCCAAAAGCAACAATGGGTGAGGAAGTACCAAATCGAGTACCAATGCAGGACAAATTCACTCCGAAGAATATTGAGCAACCTTCTTGCATAGCTTATCAACCTAATGTCACAGGGAATATGCACTTATCACCTCAATTACTCAGCATGGTTCCCCACTTTAGTGGCAAACTAGACGAGGATCCTCATCTCCACTTGGAAGATTTCTTTGATCTTTGCAAAACGCAAAGCGTCCAAGGGCTTACCCCTGAACAAATCAGGTTAATTTTGTTTCCATTTTCATTAAAACTTAATGTTAAATTATGGTATAATTCTTTGGAACCAGGTTCAATTCAATCATGGGAGCAATTGGCAACAAAGTTCTTGAAGGAATTTTTCCCAGCTCAGAAAAACAAACAACGAAAAAGGAAAATTCAACTCTTCCAACAAAAAGATGGCGATTTGTTCTTCGAGGCATGGAAGGACTTTAAGAACAAACTTCTCAAGTGTCCTACGCACAACATGCCTAAGGATGATCAGGTATAAGCATTCTATGAGGGTTTAAATGACACTAAGAAAGCAATTGTAGATTCAGCTTGCAATGGAATCGTGATGAGGAAGAGTGGTGAGGAGGCCATCGAGCTATTCGAAGATACAGCGAGAACTCACAACAATTCTCAACAAGGGGAAGAGGGGTTTTCGAAAAAACAGGGAGTTTACGAAATTTCTAGTAGTAACAACATGCAATTAGAAATGGTAACCATGAACAAATAAATTGATATGCTTGTTAATGCAAGTTCGACGCTAGGTGGCATAAAAAACAAAGCAAAAGAAATTTGTGCAATTTGTTCTCACTCTGATCATACAACTGATGCATGTCCCATGTCTTCTTTCACAGATCAGGAGCACGCAAACTACGTAGGACAGGGAGTGTTTCCACCCAAGAACAACCCCTTCTCGAACACGTACAATCCAGGGTGAAGAAACCATCCAAATTTCTCATGGAACAATAATCAAAACAATCAAGGCACTCAAATCGCACAAGGGCATGCGCGGAACTTCCAGATCGGGAAAGGATTTGATCGGCCAGTTCAAGAACAGAAAAAGTTGGATTTCGAATCCACCATTCTTCAATTGCTCCAACAGCAACATCAAACAAGCAACCAACAAGGGCAGGCCATTCGGAAATTGGAGACCCAAATTGGTCAAATTGCTAAGGAGTTAAGTGAAAGAAAGGCAGAAGAACTCCCATCACAAACTATACCAAACCCTAGAGGACATGAACAGCTCAAATCGGTGACAACCCTAAGAAGTGGTAAGATAATCGACAGCAAAGTTGGAACAAACGCGGACGAATCAGACACACAACTAGCAAAATCTTTGGGTTCCAACAAGGTAAGTGACAAAGAAAGGGTAGTATGCCACCATTCCCTCAAAGGTTAGTCAAGTAAAAAAAAGAACAACATTTACTAGATATTTTTGAAACTCTCAAGAAGGTAGAAATCAATATTCCCCTACTTGATGCTATTAAACAAATTCCTTCTTATGCCAAAATTTTGAAAGAATGTTGTACTCACAAGAGAACGTTTCAGGTTCGGAAGAATGTGACTCTAACAGAGGAAGTGAGTGCGGTATTGTTGAGGAAATTACCTCCTAAGTTGAAGGATCCAGGTAGTTTTACCATTCCTTGCAGGGTTGGTGAGCATTTCTTTGAAAAGGCACTGTTAGATTTGGGGGCAAGCATCAATCTTCTTCCATACTCTGTTTAAAAAGAACTAGGATTGGGGGAACTTAAACCAACATCAATCACCTTGCAATTGGCTGATCGGAGCGTCAAGAGACCTAGAGGTATTTTGGAAGATGTCTTGGTTCAGGTAAATAATTTCATTTTGCCAGCAGATTTTGTTGTTTTAGATATGGAAGATTCTTCAATGCCATCTTTTTTACCGATCATCTTAGGTAGACCCTTTATGAGTACTGCTGATATAAAAATTTGTGTTAAAAAGGGCACTATAAGTATGAAAATAAATGGTGAAAAGATTGAGTTTAAAATGTTTGATGCACTAAAATCACCACACGATGATCATGAATGTTATAATATTGATGTGGTTCAGGAGATTGTTGACCAAACATTTTCAGGTACATAGCATTGATCCACTACAGGCCGCAATTATACACTCTCTAACACTATCTCGAGTTGAACAGGAATTTGATGATACTGAATGGAGGATTACAGAGATAGTACACTACCTTGAAAATCAAAAATCATATTGAGGTAAGTTTGCACCTGTGTTTGAAAATCTTGTGTCTGATAACACTTTTATTTCTTCTGTTATCAGGACACCAGACGTGGAGCTAAAGCCGCTACCTGAACACTTGAAGTATGCATACTTGGGTGAAAACCAGACGTTACCTGTGATAGTTGCTGCAAACTTGAGTATGCAGGAAGAAGAGAAGCTGTTGAGAGTATTGCGAGAACACAAGGGTGCATTAGGGTGGACCATTGCAGATATCAAGGGAATAATTCCATCCAAGTGCATGCATAAAATACTTCTTGAAGACAATGCAAGACTTAGCAGGGAAGCATAAAGAAGGCTTAATCCACACATGAAGGAAGTGGTGAGAACAGAGGTCCTTAAGATACTAGATGTTGGCATCATCTACCCTATCTCAGATAGCAAATGGGTGAGTCCTATACATGTAGTGCCTAAGAAAAGTGGAGTCACAGTGGTGAAGAATGATGAGAATGAGCTTATCCCTACGAGGATGACCACAGGTTGGAGGGTATGCATTGACTACAGGAAGCTGAATAACGAAACCAGGAAAGATCACTTCCCTCTTCCTTTTATTGATCAAATGTTAGAAAGATTAGCAGGATATAGTCATTATTGTTTTTTTAGATGGTTATAGTGGCTATAATCAAATTGCTATTTCTCCAGAAGATCAAGAAAAAAACCACTTTTGCATGCCCTTTTGGTACTTTTGCATACAGGAGGATGCCTTTTGGATTATGCAATGCACCAGCTACATTTCAAAGATGCAAGATGAGTATATTTTCAGACATGGTGGAGAGGTTCATCGAGCTTGTGCTTAAGAGATGTGAAGAATGCAATTTAGTGCTGAATTGGGAAAAGTGCCATTTTATGGTACAACAAGGCATTGTCTTAGGTCATGTGGTGTCCAAGAAAGACATCGAGGTGGAAAAGGCAAAAATTGACATCATATCGAAGCTACCCCCTTCTACTACAGTCAAGAGTGTAAGGAGTTTTCTTGGATATGCAGGGTTCTATAGAAGATTTATAAAAAAAATTTCCAAAATCTCCAGACCCCTTTGTGGATTGATAGCTAAGGATGTTGAGTTTGCATGGACAGAAGAGTGCACGAATGCTTTTGTTACATTGAAAAATCTTCTCATTTCTGCACCCATCATCATGGCACCAGATTGGACCCGGCCTTTCGAGCTTATGTGTGATGCAAGTGATAATGCTTTGGGAGCTGTTTTAGGTCAGAAAATAAATAAGGTACCTCATGCTATTTACTATGCTTCTCGAATTTTAAATGATGCACAACTTAATTATTCCACAACTGAAAAAGAAATGTTAGCTGTCATTTTTGCTGTAGAGAAGTTTAGATCATATTTGATTGGATCTAAAGTCATTATTTTCACTGACCATGCTGCTTTGAGATATTTGTTTGCAAAAAAGGATGCTAAGCCTAGGTTGATCAGATGGGTGCTTTTGCTCCAAGAGTTCGATCTTGAAATTAGAGACAAGAAAGGAAGTGACAATGTTGTTGCAGATCACTTGTCCAGGATACTACATGATGAAGAGAGAAATATGCCCCCACTGAATGAAAACTTTCCAGATGAACACTTATTTGAAATAAATTTACAGCTTCCATGGTATGCAGGTATTGTTAATTATCTCACTGCTCATGTTTTTCCTCTAGGTATGACGAGTCAAGAAAGAAAGAGGTTGGTGGCCATGTGCAAGCACTATTATTGGGATGATCCTTACCTGTTCAAATTCTGCCCTGATCAAATTATAAGAAGATGTGTGTCAGAAGAAGAGCAAATGAGTATTCTGCAATATTGCCACCAATATGCATGTGCAGGACACTTTGGGACAAAAAGGACAGCACTTAAGTTATTACAATCTGGTTTTTATTGGCCTAATGTATTCAAAGACGCTTTTTCTTTTTACAAGACTTGTGATAGATGCCAAAGTACAAGCAACATCTCTTCCAGAAATCAAATGCCACTGAAAAACATTCAAGTAATTGAGCTTTTTGATGTATGGGGAATCGACTTCATGGGTCCTTTTCCTAACTCAATTGGTTATTTATATATTCTTGTGGGTGTGGATTATGTGTCTAAATGGGTCGAGGCTGTCCCCTAAAAAACTAATGATCACAAAGTTGTTGTCAAATTTTTACAGGATAACATCTTCACCAAGTTCGGTACACCAAGAGCAATAATTAGTGATGGAGGTAGCCACTTCAATAATTTTCCATTTGCTTCTTTGATGAAGAATTATGGGATTACACATAAAGTGGGTACTCCATAACATCCTCAAACCAGTTGGCAAGTGGAGATTAGCAACAGAGAAATCAAGAGCATTTTGGAAAAGACCGTAAATACAAGCAGAAGGGATTGGTCGCTACGCTTGAATGATGCATTGTGGGCATACAGAACTGCATACAAGACGCCCATTGGCATGTCACCATATCGTCTGGTCTTTGAAAAAGCATGTCATCTTCCGGTGGAATTGGAACACAAAGCTTATTGGGCTATTAAAAAGTTCAATTTTGATATGAAACAAGTAGGTGACAAAAGAAGATTATAGCTGAATGAGCTTGAAGAATTGAGGCATGATGCATATGAGAATGCAAAGTTGTACAAAGAAAGGACCAAGATATACCATGATAAACAGCTAGCAAGGAAGGAGTTTTATGAGGGACAGAAGGTATTGATATACAACTCGAAATTATGACTTTTTCCAGGCAAGCTTATGTCAAGATGGTATGGTCCGTACATTGTTACAAAGGTTTTCCCACATGGAGCTTTGGAGGTTCATAGCAAAGAGAAAAATCAAACATTCAAGGTGAACGGGCATAGGGCGAAGCCTTACATTGAGATGAGTTTTGAGCCGCGAAAGGAAGATATAACTCTTCAAACTATTCAATACATTGCATAAACTCGTCAAGTCTAGCTAAAGACAAGAAACGCAGCGCTTATTGGGAGGCAACCCAATTGTCAGGGAAGTTCTTACACTTTTCTCTTTACTTATTTCTCTTTATTCATTTCTTTATTCATTTTCTTTCCTTCAAGCTGGATGGTGACACATGCCTATTTTAGTTTCAAATATTGAGGACAATGTTCCATCTAAGTTTGGGGGTATTTATTCACATTTGGAGTCTTTTGAATTTTTTTTTTTTTTGCATTTAAAAAAAAAAAAACCTTTCTAACAACAATGATGAGAACATGAGCTCAGTTACTATAGGTAGAGAGTGGAGAAAAAGTATTAATTGTGGTCTTTATCTTTAAAATGTTAATAACTTATCATATGGATCATGCTTGAAACTTTTATTCATTTGGCCATGTCAATTCGACGAATTTTGAAAGAGAATAGCGAGTTCAACTATGAGTAAACTTAAATATACAAATTGTGAGTTTTGAGCCTAACACATGTATTTTTTTTTTAGAGTCATACACTTGAAGATCTCAGTATTCATGATTTAGTTGACTGCATGTATCTACATTCTTGAGATGAACTAGAACTTGTTCTTGTTACTTTTCGAAACTTATTTTGGATTTTGCATAAAAACTTGGAAGTGATTAAGGCACCTAAGAATCTATCACCAAAGACAAATAGCCTACCCAACATCAATTATTCACTAGTTGCCTCTTTGAAGCCTATAAAAGCTTTCTTTTTGTAAGACACATCATCCTTAACCATACCTAGATAAATAGGTTACCTTACCTATATCTATTGAGTTAGTAGAGCAAAAATTGTAAAAGAGATGTGGCACGTCAAGGTGAGGGGTTGAGATATAAAAAAAAAAAAATTGGAAAGAGGAGTTAGGAGGATTTGTCATAAGAAATATGAAAAGTTGTTCATCAAATGTAAATTACTGCGTTGTGGGTGGTTGAGAGGTGTTGGTAGAAATAAAGTGTAGGTCTTTGATATATGGCCTCATAATTATTCAAAAAAAAAAAAAAAAAAAGAAAGAAGATTTTGGTAGAAATATAATCTCTTAGAACAATACAAGTTGCTCTACTAATTCTTTAGAAATTTTGTATTCCTTTTTTCCCTCATTGGTTTAAACCTCACCCATGGCCCCATTACAACCTATAAAGACCTTTTGATCCAAGTATTGTGCAAATCAATGGTGTGAAGATGTAGTAGTAAGATCAAGCATATGGTTTCATTTCCCTCAAGTCAAGAGATCTAATTTGAACTTACCATGTTAATGTGAGCTATTTTTTTTTTTTTTTTTTTTGGGGAGTGTATGCCATGGTGAGATTTTGGAGTTAAAATATAGTTGAACTTGCTAACCTTAATCATGATTATGTTGCATAGGCATTGGTCACCCTACTTATTGATGTTCAAGTTGAGTATTCTTATGAATAAGTGATTAACATTTGAACTAATTTTAGGCCTATCTTAATGCTTGTTCTAATCTTGACACTAAAAGTAGCAAGTTCTCTGAGGTAAATATTGGAAGGGTCAAGTGAGTCTTGCGATGCTTGTAGTTTTAGTTTCTTATTTTTACTTGAGGACAAGCAAAAGCTAAGTTTGGGGGTATTTGATAAATCCATTAATGTCCACATTTTGGATCAATAATCTGAATGGAATTAGATAATTAAACTCTCTAGCTTTCGTAATTTATTCTTCTTTTCTCTTTTCCATAAGAAAAAGCCTAAAAGCAACTAAATGAAGCGGATTCAATGATTTACTCAAGACTAATCCATCACTGTGAAGATGATACACTGGAATGAAGAATCCTAATTTTGCATCAAAACATATGTTAGAAGCTGCGGAATACAGTCAGCATATTCCTTAACGACAGTCGACTGAACAGAGTGGGATGAGTTTCCGAAGCTTCGCGGAACAGTCGACTGATTCTTAGCTAATAGTCGACTGAACTGGCATTCAACGGGAATTAGAGATAAGCACAGTTGAGAAACACCCTCATCCAAATCCGCAAAACAAATCAGATTGAGCTGTCAAAATCAGGAAAACAAATATTGTATAACTGCAAATAAAAACTTCCCTAAAATTAAGCTAGAGATCTGGTATGGTAGTTAATGAAGAGGATTTGACTCAATCCATGTCCGGTATTTGAGGAGATTGAAATCTGGGCTGGAGATCTGCAGATGAGGGCAAAAGAAGCTATAAAAAGGGATCGAAAAAACCAAGAAGGGGATATCGAACAAGAGAGGAGATCAAGAGAATTTAAGAAAAATAGGAGGGATCAAGTACTAAAACTCGGCATTGAGGGGGAGGAGAACAAGTCGACTTCAGAGGAGATCAAGTCGACTTCAGGCTGATTGGTTTCAAGCTGATCATCATACAAATCAGTGTTTCTTCTTCTCTCTTTAATTTTTGTTCTTGTTAAATTCATTAGAGTCATGTATTCAAAACTGTTAGTCTATAGAAGTTGGATTATGTGCAACTAAATTCATTTTGGGCAGATTGAAACCTTAGTCATGTAATAAATATTCTTTTGCATTACTCCAATCACTTGTTGATTAAACCTGGTTGTTCTTGATCAAATTTATAATAAGCAGTATTATAAAATTGAATCTGTTATATGAGTAATTGAAATAATCAAGTTTGATGATCATAATTAGTAACACAAGAATCTATTAGGTTCTTTGGTTTAATCAACATAGAGGATTTAGATTTGATGCCAACTTCTAGACCTTTGAGTGTTTGTTAATTCCCACAGTTCTATGCTTTCTTCAAGTGCAACTTAGTAGATATCATGCTAAAACACTTCAGGAGAGAAAGGAATTAGAGTAGATACCATGTCTAATTTCTTAACCAAGGGAAATCTTTAATTTGAGGGGTAGATACCATACCCTTAAGTGAACAAACATGAGAGATCAGAGTAGTGGAGAAGTTGATCTAGCATTCTTGACTATAGGTGGAAATCAAGCCCAACTAATTCAATAGATATTTTTGTGACTCAAATTTACCAAATTGAGGACTACTTGATCTAGATTTATATCTCATTTCCTTTTAGACATACATTTAGAAATGAAACTTAATAAAAGCTTTCTGATTATTGATTAGTAAGTTAATTACTACAATCTCTGTGGGATCGACCCTTGCTTTTCACTACGCTTCTGAAAAACGATTCGTACACTTGCGAGGTTTTTAATTTGTGTTTAGATTATCTATTCATTTAGATAATTGAGCGATCAACAGGAGACCACCACAGAGTCGGAGGAAGAAGTGGAAGAGATTTCTTCATACTTCTTTCTGGCTTTATTCTCTAAAAGGACGGGAATTAAAAAAAATTCGAGACATTTATTCAATTTGGGCATGCTTTTGTCAAAATCAAAGAAACACTCAATATGATATAAAATTACCACAGTCTCCTCTACTGCAGAGGTTGCAAATGTTCCATTTTTGGACCTATGGGTGGCGTCAAAAAAATCTATGTCGCCAAAGGTCGTAGGACCCTATTTCTTCTTCCTATTTATTTGTAAGATGAATTTATTATAAACATATAATTGTAATCCGAAATTGATAAATTCAATTGCACTTACCATTTCCTCCTGAACTAGAGCAAAGCTGTGTGTACAAGCGGTGTGCAACACAAGCTGCTGTGAATGACTGGCAACACCGACCTCCACAATTTTCTGTTCATTTTACAATGATTACGATGATATAACTTAGAGTAGGTACACAACCACGTTGACATTAAATGTTGATTAATAATGTAAATACCTGCCCAACCGCCGAACTCCATTAGTGAACGAGGAATTTCCAATCCGAAGGCTCAACATCGGGTGATACATTCCTTGCATTATCCGCCTCGGACTTGGTTTTATCATAAAACTTCCCCTTTAAATCACTCTTGTGATCTCTCCACTTCTTTGACAATGATTTTTCCACCCAAGATTCGAGTGAATTCGAAAAAGAGAAGTATTGCTGCAAAATTTGAGAAGTTTAGCAAATTGATAACTGAATTGCATAAACCATATATCATTCATTGAGTTTTTCTAAACGTGAATACCTTGATTGTTGAAATAGTACTTGTCTTTGTCGTGGCGGGCACTTTCGGCCAATTTTCGTATGACAAAGGAACTATGCAAGAGTTCCTTGCAATTACACCGATAAAAGATGTGAATTTACCTGCATTAGCACCCATAGGCTGTCTGGCAATGTTTTCTTCCACAACATCCACTCGTCGTTTTTAAATTTCCATATCTCTACTATCTTTGTCCTTCCTCTACGTTTTTTGGCAATGGGCGTGCTTCCCTCCCCCTCCTCCATTTGACTGCCACTATTTTGTAAAGGCTGCTCCTCCCATTGCCCTTCGCTGCCTTCAACTGTGTTGATCCTTTTTAATCGCCTTGGCCTCTTGTACCTGTCATACAAAAAATTAAGTCATTAGAGAGAAAAATTAACATATAATTAAAACAAATAATAAAATTAACAGACAACATGTTTGGAATAGATAAATGTCACAACTAAAGAACAATTGATGCATATATACATTTACTTTGAAGACAAATTAACAAGATTTAAGACATGAAAAATACAAGACATATAATATTAAATATGAAAAATGAAGCAAATCACTATAAATTGATGTATATATAAAATTTGTGATATAAATAGTAAACTCAATATGAAATTTACAACAAGCATAAACACTAAGGAATATAAGATACCATGAACTTCGTACAGATTTAGTTAAACAAGTCTTCAAAACTAAAATACAATATCTTCCAATACATCACCCTCTTCTCCATCTGTGCGGAGCCAAGTAAGGCAAATACTGCCATCAGTTGTGTTTACATCAAACATAGGAAACTCAGAAGCAATGTAACTATTCATGACATCATTGTCTTCATCTTCTGAAGTGTCGCCCAGTTGGAATACATATCTTGGTTGCATAATAAGAGCCATGTACGATTTTGGCAGGGTTGGATCTTCAATGTAGAACACTTGTAGCACTTGGGATGGGAACACAAATGGTTCGTGGCTAATGTGTGTACCGGTGTGAATCAAATTTGAGAAGTTTACAATTGTGAACCCTAACTTATCCTTGTTATTAGAAAATTCTTACCAAACCCAGCCTAATCCCCACGAAATAAGACAACCCAAAAATGACCGAAATAATTCAACTTAATGATATCCGTGAGCACCACATAGTAGTCAAGATCTCCATCTGCAGGCCTCGTGTCGGTCTTGGAAGCATAACTTATAGTCTTGGAAGTCACGACCATTCCACTATTTTGAGACTTCAAATTACGTTCACGATCCTTAGTACGAAATCTGAAGCCATTATATATATATATATCCTCCGTATCTTTTGACCATCTTATGGGGACCTTTTGCAAGAATTTTTATTTCAGATGACACACCTTCATAATCCAAAGAATTTACCTATAAATTTTGTATAAATCGTATCATCTCCGCTAATAATATAGATATAATCAAGAATGAGCTACATTTTCAAGAATGACCTGCATGAAATTCAAACCACTTATTGAATTTTTCATTCATCATCTTGTTTTGTTCACGTGGTTGCATCTTCTTGGTCTAGCCCTTCTTTTGATGTCCCTGACAAATTCGCTGAAAAATAGGGAAATCAATAAGGAATATGTAAGTTAATATCGTACTATGTGTTTTTCATTATATTCGGTTTCAATTCAAATCCGACTTACTCTCGAAATGGCTCCACTGATGCATGATGATCTAGCACATATCGATGTGCTTGTTCCCATGTTAAGTTATCTAATTCAATTGCATCAACTTTACCAATAGTAGTGCCAGTGGTCTTGAAAAGATATTTAGCCCCATCAAGGTTGAAAATATCTGGATTTCTCCTTGTTCTAGTCAAACATGTCTCTATACCCTGAAGATACCTGGAACAAAAATTTGAACACTCTTCTGAGAGATACCCTTCTACTATTAAACCTTCAGGATATCCTATATTTTTAACATAACCCTTAATTCGGTATAGGTACATAAACATGTAAAATTAATGAATTAAAACGGTGTATGGGAATAAAAGAAATAAGCTATTGAGAATTCAGTTTTGGATAAGGCATGAATAATTACCTCTTAATGGGATACATCCACCGATAATGTACAGGTCCCCCGATTCTTGCTTCACCGGCAAGGTGGATTATCAAGTGAATCATTATAGTAAAGAACGATGGAGGAAATATCATCTCCATTTGACTAAGTGTCAATGCCGCACGCTGCTCTAATTGGTCAATTTCTTCAACACGGAACACTATTGAGCAAATTCCTTTCTATATGCTACAAAGATCTTTCAGGACAGTAGTGATTTGCTCACACAATGAAGACCTTAAGGCCACGGAAAGGAAATCCTGCATCAAGATGTGGTAGTCGTGCGACTTTAGACCCTGAAGCTCTTCTCCTTAAAGTTGACACACCTTGCTATGTTAGAAGAATAACCATCAGGAATTTTAAGTTCCATTAGAACTTTGCAAAACAATTCAACTTTGATTTTGGCATTGAATAGATTGTAGGAGGTAGGCGTACTCTCCCATTCGGTAGTCGGATGCCCATTGACTTCAAATCAAAGAGGCTCTTGAGATTGTCCTTTGTCTTTCGATCATCTCTCATAACTGTTCCTATACAATTTTTACCAGTATTTTTTTTCAATATACATCACATCTAAATTATGGCATAATAAGTTGAATTTCCAATACAACAACTTGAAGAAAATACTCTCTTCTTCCATGCGCCTTAATCCGACATGTTGTGATACTCATCTGCGTTGCATAAATCGGTGTCCTTATGTTGCTCATCCCTTGCCCTTTTCTTACCCTTTGACTGACTTGTGGTTCTTTTCCATATATGAACTGATGACATTCTAGCTGACTCAACACATCTGACCCAGATGAAGCTCCAGGAGCATGTCCCCACTTATCAGTACCATCAAATGTCACTGTCTCTGTCCTGAATATGTGTGTTATGCAACCATCATCTATGACCCATATAGCAGAACTTTCTGCCATTATACAACCAATTAGAATTAGTTTGGTCAGCACAACAAGGACATGCATAACATCCTTTAGTGCAATATCCAGATAAATTTGCATATGTGGGAAAACCATCGATTGTCCAAGTCAACGCGACCCGAGTGCAATATTTTTGGTAAATATTTTCATCATGATGAGTAGATATTTAAATATGTGCTTTTAATTATTTTATACAAAGCCTTCTTTCAATTAGACAAAAAGCCTTTCTTCTTAAAGCCCAAATTTAATTCAATTTATTATTTTTTATAATTATTATTTTGGCCCAAAAACTAAAGTCCATGAGCTATTTTATTTTTAAATACAACTTGTAATGTAGGATACAATTTAAAGTTTATTTTTTTTTAAATATAATGTACAATTTTTAAATGGAGACCAAGTTGCATGCACGTGCACTACACGTGCACGTGCACAAGTACATTTGTGAGGCCGGTTGTGATTTAGGAGGGAAAATCAAATTTTAAGTGGAGTCATGGTGGAGGTGGTTACTTGATCATGGGTAGTTAGTGTAACTCCTCCATAAATCTAAGCCATTTGTTCCTAACTCCTACTTCAATCTTAGTCACCCATTCTCCTATTTTTTTAGTATAAATACCCCCCCCCCCCCCCTTTGGCTAGTATTCTTGTGCTAATTTTTCCTCCAATCTATAGTTCAAAATACAATTATCTAGTAGTTAGTAAGTGAGTAAAAGATTGAGAGTGTGTGGGAAGATTGTGCTTGCATCATCAAGAAGGGGAGAGGTCGGCTATCATCAAGGAGAGCTCTCGGTTTTGGTGTGCTTGGAGGCTCGAGTGCGTGCTTCTAGGAGGAGGATCGTTCGTTTGCAAGGACATTCGTTTAGGAGGTTGCTAGTTGTATTTTCTCTCCATCTAAGGTGGGTAAATTTTCTATATTTCTAAATAGGAATGCATGTTAGATTTGAATGGAAAAATGATGCATGAAAAAGATTAATAAGAGTACACATTTAATTGAATAATTGATCTATAAATTGATTGGAATGTGGACGTGCAATTGTATGTGGTTTTATTAGTAAAAGTCTAAACTTTGTGTGAATTGACTATAGCCATGGATTGTTGAAGAAAGTTTTATTATCTACACCATGAATTATAGACACAAAAGTTAGTAGATTAACAATGCTACTTTATGTGTTTAGATGAATCTTTGTGTTGTATTGGAATGAATGAATTAAAATATAGATTTGTATGTTTGGTAAATAATTAAAAACAGGAAATTAATATGAAGTTTGCTAATGAAGAGATTAGTGGTGTTAATTGTTAAGAATTGAAAAAAAAAAAAAAACAAGTGTGGTAGTGATAGTTCACAATTCAAATTAATTGTATGAAAAATATGTTTTAATTGTTGAAAAAATTATTTTCTATATACTGGAATATAATTTATGATAATGTTTGTCAATCTGAAAATTTACAGTAAAATTTTATAAAGGCAAAGTGAAATGAGGACTAGTTGAACATCGAAATGTTTTAATAACAGCGAGAATTGATTTAAGTGAACTTAGAGTTGTACCATTGACAACCCGAGCACATAGCTCAAGTGGTTGGGACGGCTCTGTTTGCTACAGTGGGTTTTCGGAGTCCCAGGTTGCAGGTTCGAATCCCTGTGGCACCATACTTTTGTTCCCTATTTTTAAAAAATATAGAATAGCGGCCGAGAGCATTAGATGCTCTCAGCCACTCTTTCCAACGCGTGCAGCGTTCGGCCTAGTGGTCTGTACCTTGGGCGGTTTTCCCTGTGGTCGTGGGTTCGAGTACTGGGTTCGGTCAGTATTTAAATTGGGGAAAAAACATTTTTTTGGGGATTTTTAATCATTAAAAAAATATGGAAAAATATGATAATTATGCTAAAATTATGTGGGACTTGTGAAAAATAGTTTGAGAATTATTTGCATGAAGTGGAATACGTTAGAGAATAAAAGTATAATTTAGAACTATAAGTTCTATACTTGCATTTTCATAAAAGTTGTACTTTAAAAAAACACCTAAAATGGAATATTAGAAAAGAAAGACGAATAAGAAGAAATTATGTGAAGTGATGTGAATTATTCTCAATGGAGAATAGTGCGACAAATTATGAAGTGTAAATGTCCATCTTTGATTGAATAATTAGTGATGTGGGTTTTAATGTGAAAGTAATATTCTATGAGTTACATGATGAATAGTTAAATCTAATGTTTAATTATGGACTATTGAATAATTTAGAAATCATGTCTGGAAAAGAGAAATACTTTTGAGTATGATAACTCAACATGTGAACTTATGAGTTGGAAACGCTTAACTTTAGAAATGGTGAATTGGAATTGAAACAAAAGAGTAGCTAAGTCTTTCTCGGCATCTGGAAAGAAATGAAATGAAATTTGAAATGAAAGACCAAGGTTGGTCATGTTTGAATGAATGAATAAGTCTGGTTTAGTGGAGAGGCTAACTCTAGTGCTTTGATTTTGTTCATGATTCTATTTTCATTAGAACTAAGGATTAGTTACATTGTGAAGTTGTGATGAAAGTAAGAGAAAAATATTGAGTATGAGAGCCATTGGATTAGCGGCGAGAGCGTATCCCAGGATGTCCCATGATGAATAATGATAGGGCGTGGATACTGCTCCAGAGTACCGTCCCGGTGGCGACGCTCATGGGATGTTTGAAGACTATGGGTGGTGTCATATCTATGGTAGGAGCTGAATTTCCACAGGATGCCTGCATGATGAGTCATGTGTCAGTGCGATGGGATTCCCTCCAGGGCGCCTAGACATGAGTTCGTAGGTCAGAAAACATCTATGATACTTACCGTAATTACAGTAGTAGAGTAAGTCATGACGAGGGATTGAACCCTACAAGATGAAGAACGATTAGGGGCTTGCCCTCGGACCTATGTAGTATGGGATGCATAGAATCCGAACAAGTGTGCAATAGTGTCATATAATATAAATAACTGCATTAAGGACTAAGTGCACAATCACAACACGACATCATTAGGGTATTCCCTTTAGTTTGATATGTGACAAGTTTGTGTTTGTTAAATATGAAAAATGAGTTATACTATTTCCGGCATAGAGAGCATGGCCGTGTATAATGTTCGTCGGTTGAATAAACTGACGTACCCACAGTTTTATATGCAAGTAAGTGACATGATAAAGATTAAAGAGGAACAGATGCTTAAAGATTATTCAATGTTGTTGTACATTTATTTAATTGTTGTAAATTTACTTCCGGTGTGCAATGTAAAGAGTAAAGTTTTATGTAAAATCTGATGTAAAGTGAAAAGTTCAAATTTTCTTATAAAATTGTACTAAATGAAGTGGAAAGATTCTGTAGAACTCTCGAATTCAGTTGTATTTGGGATTCGGGGCGTTACAGAGTGTGTGTTTGAGTCTACAGATTTAAATGTAAGTGACTTACATTTGTGTTGCTCTATGACTTATGCTTCTTCCTCTCTATTTCTAAGATGGCTGATCACTTCGACCCTGCTAGAGACGACGACTGGCATATCATCGAGGAAGATTATTATCCTGGACAAGCAGATTCCGAGGAAGAGTACTACTCAGGGCAAGCAGCTTCTGACGGAGAAGAATGGCCTGAATCCCGAGAGATTACCCCACCTCCGGACTCATCTGATGACTCTTCTGACGAAGAAGAAGAACCGGTTCCAAATAGTCTTGTAATATCTCTTCAGAGGTAGGTAGAAACACTGCGGGAGAGAGTTGGACTATTGGAGGCTCAATTGGCAAAGCGCGAGGATGATTTTGCTGTTCTCAGTCATCGTGTATGGGAACTCGAGAAGAGGAAGAATCTGACCGATGTGCTGAAGGAAGAAGTTGATGAACTACGGGGAGAACTTCGAGAAGCGAAAAAGAACCGTAGGAGTTAGACTGTTGTAGCTTCTACTATTTTATTCTGATGTCAAGAAATGTTTTCAATTCGAGTGTATAAAGTTTGGAATTCAATGAAAATGCAAGTTGATTTAAAATTTATGTCTTATACTTCGAATTTAATAGATCTTTTGCATCAGAATATGGCTAGAAGAGGAGCTAGAAACGGTGAAGGTCTGGATCTAGAAACAGAACTTGCGAGGGTCTATCAGACGCTCAACGCCGTGGTTATGAATTAGAACCAAGGAAGGGGACCTGCAAATCCGGTGCCCGAAGCGATTAAACTAGTGAAATCGTTCAAACGGATGAAACCACCTGTGTTCGAAGGGAAGTCAGACCCTGATGCGGCTGACAACTGGATTCGTCAGGTAGAGACAATCTTTGAAGTGCTGGAGACCCCTGAGGGTAGCAAGGTGAAATTGGCGACTCTACAACTTGAGAAGGACGCGGCTGTGTGGTGGCAGTCGATGAAGAAGACAATGGGAGGCATAGTTCTTGGCTGGGAGAAATTTTTGGAGGAATTCCGCAGTCACTATTTCCCCTCTGACGTCCAAGAGAAGAAGGCTATGGAATTTCTGTCACTACAGCAAGGTGGCATGTCCGTGAGAGAGTACGAGATCAAATTTACTCAGCTCTCTAGGTTTGCTCCAGAATTAGTGTTGGATGAGGCTAAGAAGGCTCGTAAGTTCGAGCATGGATTGAGGTCGAGCTTGAGGTCCTGGATGATACCTCTTGGTATCAGAAGATTTGACAAGTTGGTTAAGAGAGCAGCAGCCACTGAAGCAGACATGGAGCAGTTTCATGTTGTTCAGAATCGGAGGAACAACTGGCAGTCTGGGAAGAGGCCTGCGCATTCTGGGAGTTTCAAGGAGCGACCATCTGCACAAAGGTTCAAACCGACAGGGACGAACGCTATTAGTGTGGCTGGAGGGCTTGGGGACAATGTGGTAAGACCTCCTGCGGTGACTTGCTTCAACTGTGGTGAAACGGGACATTACAAATCTCAATGTCTCAAGCCACGGAATGGTAATAGCAATGCACCAACGCAGCAGACTGGGAAGAGACCGTACCAACCAGGGCGAGTATTTGCCTTGACGGAAGCTGATGCTGATGAAGTAGATCATGTCATCACTGGTACGAGGGCAGATGTTTAGAGGTTCATGTCATTTCTTTTTTCCGTCTATTTAGTGAACTGTTACGTAATGAGTGTGTATTATGTAACAGGAGAACTTTATCTTAATGGAATGAAAGCTGTTGTGTTGTTCGATACTGGATTCTCTCATACTTTTGTGTCTCCTAAATTTGCTAAAGTGTTGGGAGTTGAACCGAAGATTTTTCCAGGCAAGATCTTAGAAGTAGCTACTCCATCAGGGGAAACTTTAACAACTGATCGGTATTATGCTGATTGCGAGATTGTGATTGGGGACAGAATCTTTGGGATTGATCTGATCGAGCTGACATCTTGGGAGTCGATGTTATCATTGGCATTGATTGGATGTCGGTGTACAGTGCAAGCATCGAGTGTAAGACCAAGACAGTAACAGTGAAGGCTCCAGGTGGACCTGAAGTCACTTTCCAAGGGAAGAAGAAGTGTTCTAGGCTGGTGGCAGCTATCAGCAAGGAAGAGATTCCTGTGGAAGTGCAAAGGATTCCTGTGGTTCGGGACTATCCGACCGTGTTCTTGGATGATTTTCCTGGGTTACCCCCGCATCGTGTTGTAGATTTCAGCATCACTGTTCAACCGGGAAGTGTACCCATTTCTAAGGCACCGTATAGGATGGCTCCAGTGGAACAGGATGAGGTGAAACGGCAGATTGAGGAACTGTTGGAGAAAGGCTTTATTCAACCTAGTGCGTCACCTTGGGAAGCACCAGTGCTTTTGGTAAAGAAGAAGGATGGATCGATGAGAATGTGTATCGATTACCGAGAGCTGAATAAGGTCACTGTTCAGAATAAGTATCCTATTCCCCGAATTGATGACTTGTTCGATCGTCTACAAGGAGCAGCTGTTTTCTCCAAAATAGATCTTCGATCAGGATATCACCAAGTTCGAGTGAAAACTGAAGATGTGCACAAAACTGCATTTAGAACTCGACATGGGCATTACGAATTCTTAGTTATGCCATTTGGAGTGATGAATGCACCCACAATCTTCATGGATTTGATGAACAGAGTTCTGAGGCCGTTCATTGATTCTTTCGTCGTGGTGTTTATCGACGATATCCTCGTGTACTCCAAGTTAGAGGAGGAGCACACCGAGCATCTGGTAGCAGTGCTGAAGAAGCTGGAAGAGCAGGAGTTGTATGCCAAGCTATCCAAGTGTGATTTCTGGAAATCTGAAGTGGCATTCCTAGGTCACATCCTTTCTAAGGAGGGAGTGGCAACTGACTATCAAAAGATAGAGGCAGTGAGAGATTGGGCTAGGCCTACTACAGTGAAGGAAGTCAGAAATTTTCTTGGAATGACTGGATACTACAGGAGATTCATTCAAGGTTATGCTCAGATAGCCGTGCCGCTTACTGGTCTGACCAAGAAGAATGTGAACTTCAAGTGGACTGAGCAATGTGAGGCGAGCTTTCAGGAGTTGAAAGAGAAACTGACTACTGCACCTATTTTGGCTTTGCCTAGAGCAGGTGCTGAGTATGATGTTTACAGCGATGCTTCACATCGTGGGCTTGGTTGTGTCTTAATGCAAGAAGGAAGAGTAATCGCTTATGGGTCTAGGCAACTACGACCGCATGAGAAGAATTACCCGACTCATGATCTGGAGTTGGCTGCGATTATCTTTGCCCTGAAGCAATGGAGGCACTACGTGTACGGTGAGAAATTGAACATGTACACGGACCACAAGAGTTTGAAGTACATATATCAGCAGAAGGATCTGAATTTGAGGCAGCGGAGATGGTTGGAAGTGCTTGAGGACATGCGACCAGAGATCAAGTATCATCGTGGGAAAGCTAATGTTATTGCTGCTGCACTCAGTCGCAAGAGCAGTCTATCCAGTTTGATTACAACTCAGAAGCATCTGATTGAGGAATTGGAACGAGCAAGTATTGAAGTTGTCTTGCAAGGATTGGGAGCATCTTTAGCTCAGTTGAGGCTTCAGCCTACACTGAATGCAAGGATCATTGCAAGTCAGGAGGTTGATGCTGATATCTTGAAGATGAAGGAGCAGGTTGGTGCTGGCAGGTTGCCCGGATTTCAAATCAGGTATGGAGTGCTGTGGTTTGGAGAGAGGCTGTGTGTTCCGAATCAGGCGGACCTGAAAGAGAGTATTCTTCAGGAGGCGCATGCTACTCTTTTGTCGTTACATCCTGTAAGTACTAAGATGTACAGAGATATCAAACAGCATTTCTGGTGGTCAGGTTTGAAGTGGGATGTGGCTGAATTTGTGGCGAAGTGTGAGGTTTGTCAGCAAGTCAAAGCCGAAAATCAGAGATCCGGAGGTCTATTACAGCCGTTACCTATTCCGGAATGGAAGTGGGATAACATCAGTATGGATTTCATTACGGGATTGCCTAAGAGTTCTAAAGGCAACGATGCGATTTGGGTTGTAGTCGATCGACTAACCAAGTCCGCTCACTTTTCGGAGATGAAACTCACTGCTTCGATGGACAAGTTAGCTAAGTTGTATGTTGGCGAGATCGTCCGGCTTCATGGTGTTGCGTCAACTATTGTGTCTGATCGAGATGCACGGTTTACTTCGCATTTCTGGAGGAGTCTTCAGACAGCTTTGGGTACCAAGACGGATTTCAGCACTGCTTTTCATCCGCAAACCGATGGGCAGACCGAGAGAGTCAACCGTATTCTTGAGGATATGCTTCGGTGTTGTGTACTAGACTTTGGAGGCAGTTGGGAAAGGCATTTACCTTTGGTAGAGTTCGCCTACAACAACAGTTTTCAGACTAGCATTGGGATGGCGCCATACGAAGCTTTATATGGCAGGAAGTGCAGAACACCTGTTTGTTGGTTTGAAGTTGGGGAGCGTCAATTGTTTGGGCCTGAGCTTGTACAGCAAACTTCTGAAAAGATTGTTCTGATCAGGAAAAGGTTGGTAGAAGTTCAGAGCAGGTAGAAAAGCTATGCAGATAACCGGAGAAGGGACCTTGAATTTGAGGTAGGTGACTTCGTCTTTCTGAAAGTATCGCCCAGCAAAGGTGTGGTTCGATTTGGCAAAGGCAGGAAGTTAGCCCCGAGGTTTATAGGCCCGTATAAGATATTGAAAAGGATCGGAAAAACTGCTTACCGGCTTGAGTTACCGGAAGAGTTATCTCAGGTGCACAATGTCTTTCATGTGTCCATACTGAGAGGTTATATTCCACATCCGAGTCATCATTTGCCTGAAGTGCCGGAAGGTTTGCAGTTGGATCTGAATTACATCGAGTCTCCTTTCGAGATTGTTGACCGTCGAGAGAAAGTCTTGAGGAATAAGACGATACCGATGGTCAAGGTGGTCTGGAGAAACCATTTGGTTGAAGAGGCTACTTGGGAGTCTGAGGAGAGAATGTTGAAGGATTATCCTGAGCTTTTTGCTTGATTGTATCTTTGTATCTTTTTGTTTTCGTTGTAAGTGTTTTGTTTCTCACTCTTGACTGTAGTTCCGGGGACGGAACTATTCTAAGGAGGGAGTGTTGTAATGCCCCGATTTTCATTTAATGAAAATTATTTTATTTTGCACGTAGTGTGCACGTGCAATATTTTTGGTAAATAATTTCATCATGATGAGTATAGATATTTAAATATGTGTTTTTAATTATTTTATACAAAGCCTTCTTTCAATTAGACAACAAGCCTTTCTTCTTAAAGCCCAAATTTAATTCAATTTATTATTTTTTATAATTATTATTTTGGCCCAAAAACTAAAGCCCATGAGCTATTTTATTTTTAAATACAACTTGTAAGGTAGGATACAATTTAAAGTTTATTTTTTTAAAAAAAATATAATGTACAATTTTTAAATGGAGACCAAGTTGCATGCACGTGCACTACACGTACACGTGCACAAGCACACTTGTGAGGCCGGTTGTGATTTAGGAGGGAAAATCAAATTTTGAGTGGAGTCATGGTGGAGGTGGTTACTTGATCATGGGTAGTTATTGTAACTCCTCCTTAAATCTAAGCCATTTGTTCCTAACTCCTACTTCATTCAATCTTAGCCACCCATTCTCCTATTTTTTTAGTATAAATACCCCCCCCCCCCCCCCCCTTTGGCTAGTATTCTTGTGCTAATTTTTCCTCCAATCTATAGTTCAAAATAAAATTATCTAGTAGTTAGTGAGTAAAAGATTGAGAGTGTGTGGGAGGATTGTGCTTGCATCATCAAGAAGGGGAGAGGCCGGCTATCATCAAGGAGAGCTCTCGGTTTTGGTGTGCTTGGAGGCTCGAGTGCGCGCTTCTAGGAGAGGATCGTTCGTTTGCAAGGACATTCGTTTAGGAGGTTGCTAGTTGTATTTTCTCTCCATCTAAGGTGGGTAAATTTTCTATATTTCTAAATAGGAATGCATGCTAGATTTGAATGGAAAAATGATGCATGAAAAAGATTAATAAGAGTACACATTTAATTGGATAATTGATCTATAAATTGATTGGAATGTGGATGTGCAATTGTATGTGGTTTTATTAGTAAAAGTCTAAACTTTGTGTGAATTGACTATAGCCATGGATTGTTGAAGAAAGTTTTATTATCTACACCATGAATTATAGACACAAAAGTTAGTAGATTAACAATGCTACTTTATGTGTTTAAATGAATCTTTGTATTGTATTGGAATGAATGAATTAAAATATAGATTTGTATGTTTGGTAAATGATTAAAAACAGGAAATTAATATGAAGTTTGCTAATGAAGAGATTAGTGGTGTTAATTGTTAAGAAATGAAAAAAAAAGAAGAAATGTGGTAGTGATAGTTCACAATTCGAATTAATTGTATGAAAAATATGTTTTAATTGTTGAAAAAATTATTTTCTATATACTGGAATATAATTTTAGATGATGTTAGTCAATCTGGAAATTTACAGTAAAATTTTATAAAGGTAAAGTGAAATGATGACTAGTTGAACATCAAAATGTTTTAATAACAGCGAGAATTGATTTAAGTGAACTTAGAGTTGTATTATTGACAACTCGAGCGCATAGCTCAAGTGGTTGGGACGGCTCTGTTTGCTACAGTGGGTTTTCGGAGTCCCAGGTTGCTGGTTCGAATCCCTGTGGCACCATACTTTTGTTCCCTATTTTTCAAAAAATATAGAACAGCGGCCGAGAGCAGCGTTCGGCCTAGTGGTCTGTGCTTTGGGCGGTTTTCCCTGTGGTCGTGGGTTCGAATACTGGGTTCGGCCAGTATTTAAATTGGGGAAAAAACTTTTTTTTTGGGATTTTTAATGATAAAAAAAATATGGAAAAATATGATAATTATCCTAAAATTATGTGGGACTTGTGAAAATTAGTTTGAGAATTATTTGCATGAAGTGGAATACGTTAGAGAATAAAAGTATAATTTAGAACTATGAGTTCTATACTTGCATTTTCATAAAAGTTGTACTTTGCAAAAACACCTAAAATGGAATATTAGAAAAGAAAGACGAATAAGAAGAAATTATGTGAAGTGTTGTGAATTATTCTCAATGGAGAATAGTGCGACAAATTATGAAGTGTAAATGTCCATCTTTGATTGAATAATTAGTGATGTGGGTTTTAATGTGAAAGTAATATTCTATGAGTTACATGATGAATAGTTGAATCTAATGTTTAATTATGGACTATTGAACAATTTAGAAATCATGACTGGAAAAGAGAAATACTTTTGAGTATGATAACTCAACATGTGAACTTATGAGTTGGAAACGCTCAACTTTAGAAATGGTGAATTGGAATTGAAACAAAAGAGTAGCTAAGTCTCCCCCGGCATCTGGAAAGAAATGAAATGAAATTTGAAATGAAAGACCAAGGTTGGTCATGTTTGAATGAATGAATAAGTCTGGTTTAGTGGAGAGGCTAACTCTAGTGCTTTGATTTTGTTCATGATTCTATTTTCGTTAGAACTAAGGATTAGTTACATAGTGAAGATGTGATGAAAGTAAGAGAAAAACATTGAGTATGAGGGCCATTGGATTAGCGGCGAGAGCGTATCCCAGGATGTCCCATGATGAGTCATGATAGGGCGTGGATACTGCTCCAGAGTACCGTCACGGTGGCGACGCTCATGGATGTTTGAAGACTACGGGTGGTGTCATGTCTATGGTAGGAGCTGAATTTCCACAGGATACCTGCATGATGAGTCATGTGTCAGTGCGATGGGATTCCCTCCAGGGCGCCTAGACATGAGTTCGTAGGTCAGAAAACATCTAGGATACTTACCGTAATTACAGTAGTAGAGTAAGTCATGACGAAGGATTGAACCCTACAAGATGAAGAACGATTAGGGGCTTGCCCTCGGACCTATGTAGTATGGGATGCATAGAATCCGAACAAGTGTGCATTAGTGTCATATATATAAATAACTGCATTAAGGACTAAGTGCACAATCACAACACGACATCATTAGGGTATTCCCTTTAGTTTGATATGTGAGAAGTTTGTGTTTGTTAAATATGGAAAATGAGTTATACTATTTCCGGCATAGAGAGGATGGCCGTATATAATGTTCGTCGGTTGAATAAACTGACGTACCCACAGTTTTATATGCAGGTAAGTTACATGATAAAGATTAAAGAGGAACAGATACTTAAAGATTATTCAATATTGTTGTACATTTATTTAATTGTTGTAAATTTACTTCCGCTGTGCAATGTAAAGAGTAAAGTTTTATGTAAACTCTGATGTAAAGTGAAAAGTTCAAATTTCCTTGTAAAATTGTACTAAATGAAGTGGAAAGATCTTGTAGAACTCTCGAATTCAGTTGTATTTGGGATTCGGAGCGTTACAGCATCATAGGTTGGAACACCCTCCCACAATTTCTGAAGTTCATCTATTAACGGCCTTTTGATCCAAGAACTATCATGGACAAAATAAATGAGGACTGCTTCATGCATTTCCAAGGGGAAAAATTGTATGGAATTAACACAACAAGCCATATGCTGTACATACTACTCATTTGCCTAAAAGGGTTCAAACCATCACTAGCTAATCCAAGTCTCACACTTCGAGGATCTTCTGCAAAATTGGGATATATTTCATCAAATGTGTTCCAAGATTGAGAATCAGCAGGATGCCTAAGAATCCCATCATTATTGTGACCTTCAGCATGTCATCTCATATCAGAAGAAGTTTTCAAAGACATAAACAGTCTTTGTAGCTTAAGAATCAAAGGAAAGTAACACAAGAGTTTGGCAGGCTTCTTTCTCCTATTTCCCTTAACAGGCCCACTTGTTTGATCGTCTTGATTCGGTGTTCCTGCCCATTTCAAAGAACCGCTGACTTCACAATTCTCGACTCTCCTAACCTCTCCTAAAAAGCATACAATCATTTGGACATGCTGCTATCTTCTCATACCCTAGATTGAAAGACTTGAGGAATTTTTTGATTGTATGGGAGGAATTTGGAATATAAATTTTTGGAAATGCTTCATTCAACAGTTCAAGTAGAATAGTGAAGAACTTAGCAGCACACCCGTTTAAATATTTGATCTGAAATAGTCTGTCAATAAATGAGAACTTAGAGAATTTTGTGCAATCACGATACAAAGGAGTACTAGCATCTTTCAGCAACTTAGTAAAGGATTCGTGCTGTTTATTAATTTCAGGGCCGGGCCTTTCCTCCTCCACCCCACCACCAATGTGTGATGTTTCTGTTGACTCATTATGAACTTGGGTTGTTTGATTGTTGGTGTGAAATGAAACATTATGAATTCCCAAGGCATCCTGCACCCAAGCATGCATCTCATCGAAAACACTTAAGTCATTGTTCACTAAGGGATCATCTTCATTTTCTAATATAACCGGACAAGCAAGAGCAGACGTATGACCCTCTCCATGAAAAAACCACCGTGTGTACCCTTGAAGGAAACCATTGACAACCAAATGTGTCTGTACTACGTCATATGTCCTCAAATTACAACAAAGAATTAAGTTGTGATAACGGGAATTTTGTTTGGCGAAGATAATAAAATCTTTAACACCATCCCGATACTCCGGTACTCCTTGGATAATCGTGGTTTATTAATCAATCTTCTATCCATTTGAACAATAGCACCCAATCTGAAATTTAAATTTGATATACTAAATAGTATTAAATTGAAAACTGGTTTTTCTAATTTATTTCACCTTTTTTAAAACCTTCCCGAGTTGATTTTCATGTATTTTACACATGTCAACCAATATGATAAATTTCATGTGTATTACAAGGCTATCAACAAAATTAACTCTAAAACAAATAAATCTCAACAAAATTAACTATATTCATATAACCCTAAAATCAATTGTTCTAACCCTAAAATGAACTCTTATCCATTTAAATAATTGCACTCAATTTCAAATTTAAATTCATAAATTTAAAGTTAAGACTATCACTCTAGTGACTAGCTCACCAAGAGTCGATTGTCTATGAAATGTCCAATCCGGTTTTATGAATAGCCAAGTTTGTAATTCAGATTAAATAGGTGATTATGATAAATCATAACAATTATCGCGCATAACTATATAAAAATATTATCAAGATATTACCCACACACAAGTAAAAAAAAACTTGTTTCCTCACGCACCAACATACATGTCACAATATTATAAAGAAATTACATTATGAGATTGAGAAGTTCATTAAAAAAGAAACAAACTAAAACTCCCAATTCAACAAATATATGTAACTCTAATTAAACATAACACCTCACGATCATACACCACTTAAGAACAGTAAACATTTTTAACATATCACATAAAAAAATGTGACTAATTCATGGAAATCTAAAATCTATAATTAAGGTCCTAAAACAAATAAACTCTAAAACAGTTAACTCTAAAATAAATAAATCTCAACAAAATTTAACACAAAAACAATTAAATCTCAATACAATCTAATTTAATCACACAACCGTAAACCACCTTTGTGGGAATTATGTAAAGCACCTTTGTGGCAATTGATCAAACACCTTGTGTTCGAGTCTAATATCGGTTCAAATCTAGTCTCCCTTGAATTTATTTTCCGTTCAAGGAGATGATGGTGGTGAAGGATATTTGCTGTTGGGAGGAATTGCGCGAACAACGATGGTGTCGTGCGGTCAGGATGAGAACAAGAATAACAAGAAGACGCTTGATCTGATTGGTTCATGGCTAATTATTAGTGATATGGCTCAGGAATAACGTGGCCCGTCCTGGGCCACAGGATCCCCTCAAGATATGCGCTCTTCTTGATCCTCCGGATCCGCCACGTCAGCGTCGAAAAACCGTCCGGACCTCTACCACGTCAGCCCAGAAACTGCCTCGGCGTCTGCCACGTCAGCCCTATACCGCCCGGTTTTCCACCGCTTCAGCCACTTGGGCAACCGGGTCCAGACCCGGCCCCAAACGGGCCCAGACCCGGTTGGCATCCCCTATAAATACCAGACCCTCCCCCCTGGATTCAGGTAATCAAAACTTTTCCACTCAAACCCTAGTTACTGTTACTCTCCCTTAGTGACTGACTAGATCGTCGGAGGGTCTGCCACCGGGACCGACCCCGGTGTTCCGAGACAGTCTGCAGGTACACGAGACCCTCGGATCTGAGCCCCAAAGATCTGAACCGAGCATCAGCCTCCACCTCAACACCACCTACCTCAGTACCGTTCGTCCAGTCGAGGGTCGTCTGCATAGGAGTCTCCTCCTTCAATACAAATCGAGTAAGAACTCACGCCTGGTGCATCCACACGTTTCCCAAAAACAAACCGCATCAATTAGTAAAAAAAACATACCTACCACAATAATAACATTTATATTTTGCACGTGATAAATGATTCAAACCCTAGAGAAGAATAAAGTATTATACCACCCACGAGCCGGAAGTTATTGACGGTGGGGGGACGGAGGAGGACTAGGGGGGCGACGGCAGGGGTGACAACCAAATGAACGAGACAGAGAGGGAGCGCAAACGGTGACAGAGGGAAGAGCGTCAATTGGGAGTTTTTGGGGCAGAAGAAAGAGTGAGCAGGACAAAGAGGCGGGAACGGCGACGGCATGCACAAAGACAGCGGAGGAGACGGCGGGCACAACGACGGAGGGGATGAGGCGCAAATGGCGAGCAGCAGGAGCACACGCGAGATAGAGGTTTGGGAATTTTTTAGAGTGGGAGCGAAATGTTATGGTTCGGGAAAGCGAAAAGTTATGGTTCAGGAAATTTGGGAATTTTATCTCATTTCCTACCCCGATGTTTTTTGATAAAAATGCTGCTATAGGATTCGGGAATTTCGGGAATTTTATCTCATTTCCTACCCCAGCGTTTTAAAATAAAAACGGCGCTGTAGATCACCTTACCCCGGCGTTCATTATAAAACGCTGGGGTATATCGCTAGAAAATTTAACCTCGTTCCTGGTCCTAGCCTATCCCGGTGCGACTAGGAAAATGCCGGCGTATATAAGCTGCTGTAGCTTATAAATGTTGTAGTGACGACATGTGTGACTACCAAAAGTATCAGGGTTACTCTCAACGGGGTGACCGATGGCTTCTTCAAACCGGGAGGGGAATTCGGCAAGGATGCCCCTTGTCACCGTATCTCTTCATTCTCAGCTCGGAGGTATTGTCTTTGTCACTCTATGGCAAGCTCGGCTGGTGAATTCAAGGGTTTTAAGTTATGTCATAATGGGCCGATAATTTATCGCCTCTTATTTGCTGATGATCTGAACAATTTTGGAGAGGCATCCTATCTAAATTTGGAAACTTTGAAAGATTCTTAGCCTTTAGAGCATCCACAGTGGTTTGCTAAATACTCAAAAATTAGAAATCCATTTAGAAAACAGACGTGCAGTGATTTAATTCTACCGATATATCTTCGAATAGACATTATTTTATTCGATATGTAGATATCAGAAATTGGAGTAAAGAGAAATTTATATAAGAAGAAGAAGGACGAGATGATTTGCCGTGAGAGTGAGAGTGAGAAGTATGCACATATATATATAGGAGAAAGTGATAGTGTCACATTTTTACTTTATTTATAATAAAAAAAAAATCAAAAGCAATAGACGTTTGACCTTCATCCTTCTTCACACTTTTTTTTTACTTTATTAAAAAAAAAAAAAAAACAAAAGAAATAGACGGATGACCTTCATCCTTCTTCACACTTTTGCCAGTTTAACATGGGAGGGTTAGTTTCGTAATTAACCTGTTAGTTTCATAATGTGCCGACAGTTGAAGTTGATCCGTCCGGCACTGTTCACAATATTTGGTTTTTTTTTTAACTTTTTAAACGGAAAGGAGGAAAAAAAAAATGTTTAATGCGCACGGATGATGATCATCCGTCCATTGTAAAAGACGGATGAAGATGCACCGTCTGCTCCATTTTTTAATAAAAAAAATTAAAAAAATATTAGACGGATGAACAAGATCCGTTTCATACTATGCTTTTTTAAAATTTAGAAATAACGACTGCAGCGACATTCGTTAAAAGCTAAATTTTCATTTCTAAAGTTAGAATAGGTTTAGCAAACCACTATGGATGCTCTTATTGCTCCTTCTCATGTCAGGTAATTAATTTCGACAAGTCATCTTTTTATTTTACTAAGAATGTCTGTAAGCGGACTTGGCTAAAATCTTGGGTGTCCACTTTATGAAGGAGAATGAGAAATATCTTGGTGTCCCTCTATTTGCAAGAGCTCGATCTGTGCCCTGCTATAATTTCCTCCTAGAATAATTTCATACTAAACTTAAGGGATGGAAGGGATCTCCTCTCACATGCTTGGCATGAACTGTTGATAAAGTCTTCGTTAGCTCCAATTCTAAATTATCATTTGAATTTTTGTGAACTTCCTAAGAAAATCACGAATGCAATGGAAGCAGAAGTGAGAGACTTTTATTGGGGAAAGGAAAAAGGCAAGAGACATTTGTACCTGGTTGCATGGAATAAACTACAAACTCCTAAAGCTGTAGGGGGTGTTGGTTTTAGATCATACTCTCGCAATAACTTCTAATTTTGTATAAGAAATTGTAGCATTGCAAGGTGGTTCAACCTAAAGTTATCCACTTCATTTGGAGGGCGCTAAATGGCATTTTAATGACTAATGAGCAACGTGTCGTTTTCACTCCTAATATTCGCAACCTATGGCCACTTTGCCAACTACACCCAGAGAGTGTGAATCACCTCTTGTTGCATTGTTTTTTTTTTTTTTTGAGTTGAAAGGTGGGATAACACCACCCTGTTTCATTAATAAGGAATTAATAAACACCCCGCATAACCGGGAAGAGTACAGAGCGGAAATAAAACATAAACCCCCAACAGGACCCTGGGGGGTGGGTTTCACAGCAGGACGACAGACATAAACCCTCTACTCAAAAAACAAACATAGACCCCCAACAAAACCCTGGGGGATGGGTTTCTACATCTAACCCTCGTACAGCCAAAATACAGAGTAGTGAGATAACCAAAAAGGCTCCAGTGGGAGCCACTGAATCATCTGGGTAGTGCACTGTGTGCACTCCTCAATCCAAAGTCGGCCCGAACTCAATCTCCTCATCATCATATTCTTCCACCTGGAAGACTCGTGCAATCCTCCCTCTCGCTCCTGAGGCCGCTGCAGTAGCCCAAAAAGAGATTAGATGCATGATATGAGTAAGGTTACCAGAAATAGAGTTACATGAAGCACGGAAATAAAAATTGTTCCTATCCAGCCATAACACCCATGTGGTCGCCGCGATTGCAATGTACCACGCATCCTTCATGTCGTGTCGGGTTGAAGCAAATCTGGGGCCTACCCATAGTTCCTCATACTCTCTAGGGTAGTCACTAGTACCTAGGGCAGTAAGGACTTCAATCATGACAGCCTTACTCCTTGTGCAGCCAATAAACAAGTGGTTCAGATCTTCAGTGTGTGTGCTGCAGAAACCACAACTGGTCTCGAGGTGCGGTTGTCTCTTGGCTAGGTTCTCTCTGGTGAGAATAGCATTGTTAAGCACTAGCCAAAGGAAGACCCTGACTTTAAGAGGGGTCTTTGCCTTCCATAACACCGTGGCCCAGCTGGGTCTGCATCCTCGAAAGTGAATTCGGTTGTAAAGGGATCTAACCGAGAACATTCCTTTCTGCTCAAGTCCCCAACGCAACTGGTCTGGGCCTTGGGCACAGAAAACACCAGCTTGGGCAATTCTCGCCTGTAGTTCACGCAGCTGCTGCTGCAAACCTGTTGAAAGCCTTCCTTGGAACGCTGGTTTCCAAGTCCCTCTTTTCCAGGCCTCTGCCACCGACATATTCGGTCGGCTCGTTTTTCCAAACAGCTCGGGGAAACTGTCCTTCAGTGTCTGTGAACCACACCATTTGTCCCACCAAAACCTGGTGGACCGCCCATTACCAATAATAGACGATACTGCTGAATTGAACGGTCCGCTAGCTTTTGTGATTCCTTTCCAGAATCTGGAGGATTTAGATCCCACTCGGAAGCCTAAACACCTCGTCCCTTTCCCACGAAGGTAGGGTTGAATGAAGTCCTGCCATCCTTCCCCACACTGGTGAAACACTTTCCACCACCATTTGCCTAGCAGAGCCAGGTTCATATCCCTAAGGTCAATGATACCTAGCCCTCCATGTATCTTCTTCATGCAGGCGATATTCCACTTAATAAGGTGGTAGCCACCCTTATTTGAATCTGCCCCTTTCCAGAGGAATCTTTTACGGACTCGGTCAATCCTTTGTATCACCCACTTTGGGAGTTCAAAAAAGGACATGTAGTAAATGGGCAGGTTGGAAAGCACGGAGTTGATGAGGATCACTCTTCCCCCAATCGAGAGCGATTTGCCTTTCCACCCAGACAGTCTGTCCTCCACCCTATCAATAATAGGTAACCAGTCAGCTTTCGTGAGTCTCCCTGGTTTGAGCGGGAGCCCTAAATACTTGATCGGGAACTCCTCTGTCGCACAGTTAAGTATGGTGGCATGTATTCAAGTTTCCGCTTCAGACAGAGAAATTGGGACCAACGCGCTCTTGTGGAAATTAATTCTGAGGCCTGACCACGCCTCAAAACAATACAGGGCCCCTTTAAAGCAGATTGTTTCAGATGTAGAACCATTACCAAAGAGAAGGGTATCATCAGCATATTGTAGAATCGTGCATCCCTGCTTATTGGAGCTGCCTGCCGCAGGCGTAATCCAACCTTTCTTTTGGCAATTGTCCAGCATTCCTCTTAGCACATCCGCAATGATAGTGAATAACAATGGGGATAGTGGATCTCCCTGTCGTAGTCCCTTCTTGCATGGGAACGATGGACCAGATCCCCCATTCACCGTGATAGCCGTTTTGCTAGAGTACAAGCAGTGTTTGATCCATCTGATCCATTTATCACCGAAACCTCTCCCTTTGAGCGCCTCCAGCAAACAATCCCAATCTACGGAATCATATGCCTTCTCAAAGTCCAACTTCAGTAGGAAGTTCTTGGAGTTGTTCTTGTGGCAGTGGTGAATAACTTGTTCGGCGGTGGCCACACAATCCAGAATACACCGGCCCTTAATGAAACCCGTCTGGGTTTTACTGACATGGCTATCCATTATGCCTCCCAAGCGGATCGCTAGGACCTTAGTAATGATTTTTGCCGAGCAGTTGATCAGGCTAATTGGTCTAAAATCCCCCACACGCTTGGCTTCCTCTCGTTTGGGAATCAACACCACTTCTGCAAAGTTGAACATACCTAGTCTCAAATTGTTGTGGTAAAATTCCTCCATAAGATCCATGAAGTCTCCTTTAATTTCTTCCCAGAACACTTGGAAGAACATCATGGGAAAGCCATCTGGGCCAGGAGATTTGTCTGCTCCCATCTGGTCTACGGCCGTTTTGACTTCTATTTCTGAGAAAGGTGCCTCCAAAGATGACAGGTGTTGACCTGCGTCACTACGAAACTCCTGCCAGTAGCCCTCACTCATCGGGACCCTAAAATCATTCTTCCTCCCGAAGAGGTCCTTATAGAAGGAATGAAAGGCTGTGGATATCACCTTTTCATCTTGTGAAATTCCCGACTCCGTCTGAATAGACAGGATAAGATTGGAACGTCTTCTCGCGCTTGCTACCCGATGGAAATAGGCCGTTTATATATTGCAAAATATATAAACCCAACACTTAGCTCGAGCCCTCACTCTTGTTGCATTGTTAGGAAGCTAAGTGTTGGGTTTATATATTTTGCATACACATGTTCGATGAAGAAGATGATGAACTGATGAGAGGATCGGAACAAAGATTGAAGAAGTAGAAGTGAATCAGACAGCAGCTACAGAGAGGTGGGCAGTTGACTTTGCGGTCAACCGTCACCCCCTAAGGTGTCGCTGGAGTCAAATGCGGAGTTGACCACGTGCAACTGCTGTTTGTGTTCGGGTGCGGGTATAGGGGATTCGTTTGAAGCCCGACTTCTTCTCCAAGTTAGGTCATACTGCTCTTATCGTATGTTTATCACTTCAAGAATATTGGATGACAATTGTATCAAAGATATCAAACTAGAGTTTCTCTAGATCTGAGAGCCAAGAGAGAGAGTACTTTATTGAAGAGAGTTTGAGAGGTTCCCCAAATGTAAACAACAAGTTTTTCTGGTGAGGCTAAAAAAGATTCGTTGTCAGAATTGTAATATTCTTGTATCTTCTCATCTCGATTTCTTCTCCCCTGGATTAAGCGAAAGCCCCAACCGGGACAAATTTGTGTGCTTTGGTGTATTTGGGGTGATATTCTATTTGATTGGTGGTTTGTGTTGATCATGTCGCTTAAATCAACAAGATCCTAGTAGAAGAGGGAATCAAATTCCTTAACAATTGATATCAGAGCGCTAATTGTTCCTAACAAGTGGCATCAGAGCATCAGGTTCGTGCGTTTGTTCGAGTTCCTTGGAAAATATGGTAGATCAAAAGATGAAAATCAAGTAGTCTGACGGTAAGATCAACTTCAATATATGGAAGGTGAACATGTACGATGTACTAGTTTAGAAGGACCTACACCTTGCCCAAAAAGAGAAGAAGCCAACCGACATGAAGTAGGAGAAGTGGGATGAGATTTGTTTGAAGCCCTTGAGTTTAATCGACTGCAATTGGCAGACGAAGTCAAGTTTAATATCCTTGGGGAGAAATGTGCGGCGAGTCTATGAGCGAGACTCAAATTTGACTACTCGGGATCGTCGTTTTTGGATTGGATATGCTGGAAGAGGAAGCTATACTTTTTTTTCTCAATGAAAGAAGGTACTAATCTTCAAGATCATATTGTGGAGTTCAATAAAGTAATATCTGAAGGGGATTAACAATGATGATCTTAGTGAAGATGATAAAACTTTCAATTTGATTTATTCACTACCAGTTTCTTATGATCACTTGATAACTACTATGCTACACAAAAATTTGCCAAGGAGACACATACAATAGCCAAGGTGATTAAGAGTTTGAAAGAAGATGAACTGAGGGGGGACCACAAAGGGGGTTTATTTCTGCAAGTTGTTTGGCGATGGATGGTGATACTTCAATCGAAAGGGATAGGGCACACAAGGGTAAGATTTTTTGCTGATATGGGTCACATGACGTGGCCCCTCCTGGGCCACAGGATCCCCTCAAAATCCGTTCACCCCCGATCATCAGATCTGCCAGGTCAGCCCTAAGACTCCTGGGCTTCTGCCACGTCAGGCCCACAGGCAACCGGGTCCAGATCCGGCCCCAAACGGGTCCTGACCCGGTTAGCACTGCCTATAAATACCAGGCCCTCTACCCCTTCAAAAGGTAATCAATCTTTTCCCTCTCAAAACCATAGTTACTGTTACTCTTCAGTGACTGACTTGACCATCGGAGGGCCTGCCACTGGGATCAACCCCGGTGTTTTTAGGCCAAGTGCAGGTACACGAGACCTCCGGATCCGCGCCGAGCCTCCGGATCCGAGCCGACCATCCGACTTCTACCTCACTCCCGCCTACTCTCGAGCCGTTCCCTCAGCTGAGGGTCGGGCGTACCGTTAGTACCGAAGCTTCTACAAAAATACAAATTGAGAAGAACTCACACCTGGTGCAGCCACCCCCCAAAAACAAACCGCATCAGGTTGGCACCGTCTGTGGGAAACCTCGGTACGGACATCAGTCCGAACCCAGCCATCAACGGCATCCCATCAATCCGAGCTCACATGGCACCCAAGCCCAGGATAACTGTCACCTCTACACGTTGCCAGGATGCTCCTCCTCAGGACCTCCCCACTGACACTCATGGATCCAACAATCCGAGGGACAACCTCGGACCCCAGTCGGGCGCCTCTCGCTCGGTCGTACCCGACTTGTGTCGGGTCATACAGAACCGATAGGCAAGCCAGACTAGGGGAGGAGCCACTTCCAACTCGGTCCCGAACCGTCCCAGACCTCCACCCTGAGAGCGAGAGCCGGCGCTCAGCCGCATCGATCGGAGGCTGCCACCCCAATGCGACCCGACTGAACGGGCTCCAGTCACCTACCGTGAGTTCCAAGACTTCCGGAACGAAATCATGGAGGCTATCCTAGGGACCCCTATCAACGAAACGCTCCACCGCTCTCACTCGCGGTCGGATGTCGGAGCTAGCGCATCTCATGGCCTGACAGTCCTGCCAGAGTATGACGAGGACATCCTAAAATGCCTATAGGAAATGGAGAACTGCCTCGACCAATTCGGCGACGACGGCGCGAGGCCGGCTCAGGGTCATAGGCCGACCCGACCTCCTTTCTCCTCTACAATTCTACAAGCAGAAATACCCCGAAATTTCTGACCTTCCCAATTCGAGACCTATAACGGCGAGGGTGATCCTGCTGATCACATGGAGGGTTTCAAGACCCTCATGATGATTCACAGCGCTTTGGATTCCCTCCTCTGCCGTGCCTTCCCTGCCACCCTTCAGGGTCCGGCTCGGGAATGGTTCTCTAAGCTCGTCCTCGGCTCGATCTACTTGTTCGACCAGCTGAAGGGAAATTTCCTGGCCCACATCGTGACCAGCAGAAAAGCCAAGGAGATGAGCGCGTCCTTATTGGACCTCTGACAGAAGGAAGGGGAGTCACTCCGGTAGTTCGTCCGGAGGCTCACCACAGAGGCAGCATTCCGACACAACATCCGGCACGGCCAGCTGAAGGCATCCATGGTGAAGAAACCTCTCCTCGATTTCCCCGACCTGCTCAATCGGGTCGAAAAGTACATTTGGACCGAAGAAGCCCTGAATTTTGAGGACACCAAGGAGACTCAGGGAAAGGGGAAGCGCAAGGCTGACGAGGCGGAGCCAGCAAAGAAGGTCCCAAACGACGGAACCATCATGAAGAAGGTACATGCGATCCCGCGCTTCAAGAGGTACACGCCCCTGACACAGAACGTGTCGGCTATCCTCATAGCAATCGAGGATAGGGACCTTGTCCAGATGCCGCCTCGTCCGACCAACAACAAGAAGAGAGATCAGCAGTTCTACTGCCACTTCCACCGGGACAACGGCACGACACCGACTACTGCCGGGCCTGAAAGAGGAAATCGAGGCATCATCCAACGAGGGTACCTCCAAGAATTTACATAGAAAGACACCCGGGACCGAAGAGACACGAGGAACCGGAAGCCTTCCTCTCCTCCTCGCGCCCCCAAACCATGTCCCGAGCGGAACCCCAAACCTGAAGAAACCGAGGGTCAAGCCATCCTGCATTGCGTCCTTGGGGGCCCATGGGAGGAGAGTCCAGCACTTCCAGCAAGGCATTCGTCCGAGAGGTAAACGCCGTTCAGGGTCTCCTTTCCCCCAGGTCCAGCAGCTCCCTGTCTCCTTCTCAGAGGAAGACCTGGAGGGAGTCCGGCTTCCGCACTGCGATGCGCTCGTCATCAGCCTCAGTAGGGTGAACTATGAGGCACGTTGGATCCTCGTAGACAATGGGAGCTCGTTGAACATCCTCTTCCTAGAAGCATATGAGAACCTCAAGCTCTCCCGGGATAAGCTGAAGCTAGCCAGATACACCCTGTACGGGTTCTCCGGCGTTCCCGTGCCAATAGAGGGGATCGTGACCTTAGACATCACTACCGGTACGACCCCTCACAGACGGACCGAGTCGATGGACTTCATGGTTGTAAACGTCAAGGCAGCCTACAATGCCATTCTCGGCCGACCAAGGCTCTGCTCCCTCTAGGCTGTTCCCTCAGCCTATTCCCCACCAAGTCAGGTGTCAGAGTCGTCCGAGGAAACCAAGAAGCAGCATGGTCGTGCTATATGATGGCTTTCGGGGCAGTGTGTTTCCCCTGGACGCTGTCGAGCTACAGCCCGAAAGAAGTCAACCCGAACCTGAGCCGACGGACGAATTAGAAGAAGTCTCGTTCGAGACAGGGGATATGTCGAAGTGGTTCCCCGTGAACTGCTCCCTCGCTCCCAACCTCAAGTCCGACCTGATCGACTGCATTCGCCGCAATGTCGACTTCTTCGCCTGGATGCCCTCCGACATGCCCGGGATCTCCGAAGACTTGATCATGCACAAACTCAGTGTGATCTCCGGCTCGAAGCCGATTGTCCAGAAGCGACGTATGTTCGCTCCGGAGAGGCAGCAGGCAGTGAAAGCGGAGGTGGACAAACTCTTGTCTGCTCATTTAATACAGGAGGTCAGCTACCCTGAGTGGTTGGCGAATGTCATGATGGTCAGAAAGGCGAGCGGGAGCTGGAGGATCTGCATAGACTTTAATGACCTCAACAAGGCGTGCCCCAAAGATCCGTTCCCTCTCCCCAGCATCGACGCTCTGATCGACGCAACATCAGGTTATGAGCTCCTTTCTTTCATGGACGCCTTCTCAGGCTACAACCAAATCTGAATGTTCCCCCCTGATATAGACAAGACGTCCTTTGTCACAAACCAAGGTCTTTATTGCTACCATGTTATGCCCTTTGGGCTAAAGAAAACTGGTGCCACTTATCAGAGGCTCGTCAACCGAGTTTTCAAGAACCAGATCGGTCGCAACATGGAGGTGTACATCGACGACATGCTCGTCAAGAGCCAGCGGGGACAGGACCACGTCGCCGACCTGGAAGTAGCCTTTGGGGTCCTTTGGACCCACAATATGAGACTCAATCCGGCGAAGTGTGCGTTCGGCATTTCCTCAGGAAAATTCATCGGATTCGTCATCAGCCAGCGCGGCATCGAGGCGAAACCCGAGAAGATCCAAGCCATAATAGACATGGCCCTTCCTAGAAACATCAAAGAAGAAATCGCGAGCCACAAAAATCTCCCCTTACAAGCCAGGGGCTCGACACTTGGACGGCATCCTGAGCCAGAAAAAGTCATCTCTAAGGTATGGGGGCTCGGCATCGGCCTCGAGCATGGTTTGGGCTTGTTTAAGCCCATCAACCTATGCGCTCGGCAATGACCGCCAGCTACACCCGTGCTATCTTTTCGAGAACAGGTGTGGGGGCCTGGCGTCGACCTCGAGCAAGACCTTAGCTTTTTTCAAAGCCACGCGGCCCATATGCTCGGCGGCGACCTACAGCTATGCCCATCACTAGCTTCTCTAAGTTATGAAGGCTCGGTATCGGCCTCGAGTATGGTTTGGGTTTGTTCAAGCCCATCAACCTATGCACTCGGCGATGATCACCAGCTGCACCCGTGCTATCTTTCCGACAACAGGTGTGGGGGCTCGATGTCGACCTCGAGCAAGGCCTTGGCTTTTTTCAAAGCCACGCGACCTTTACGCTGGCGACAACCTAGGGCTATGCCTATCACTGGCTTCTCTAAGGTATGGGGGCTCGACATCGGCCTCGAGCATGGTTTGGGCTTGTTCAAGCCCATCAACCTATGTGCTCGGCGATGACCGCCAGCTACACCCGTGCTATCTTTCTGAGAAAAAGTGTGGGGGCTCGACGTCGAACTCGAGCAAGGCATTGGCTTTTTTCAAAGCCATGCGACCTTTACGCTCGGCAACGACCTAGGGCTATGCCCATCACTGGCTTCTCTAAGGTATGGGGGCTCGGCATCGGCCTCGAGCATGGTTTGGGCTTGTTCAAGCCCATCAACCTATGTGCTCGGCGATGACTGTCAGTTACACCCGTGCTATCTACCAAGGAGTGCACATGAGGGCTCGGCGTCGACCTCGAGCAAGGCCTTGGCTTTTTCAAGCCATGCCCTTTATGCTCGGTGACGACCTTCAACCACGCTCGTTCAAAAAATTTTCATTAATGACTTAGGGTGCTCGTGTAGCGCCCTGGATCCCTGCTGCCGGACATCCATGACACTCACCAGAATCTTTGCCTTCAAATGCATCTCAATATAGTAATAACACGGAAATTTAAAAACTTTTTATTGCCAAATAAGTCGTTACATTATTGATTACAACCGATGTCTTGTTCTTCACAAGAATACAAATTACATAAACTCAGTGCATCTTATTACAAACATACATCACCCCTTTCTGTAAAGTTAACAACTTTCCCCCGGACTGGCAGTCGATGGCTTACTGCCGAAGCTTCGCTGAACGGTCAATCTGCTTCCCTGAGACTTGCTCCTCGACTTGAGTCTTCTACTGCGCGACTCTGATGTCTCTTGCACCTGCTCGAGAGGTAGAATCGGTACCTAAAAGGTGGGGAACGTCAATACTTCGACTAATGCAATACTGATAATAACAGCGATCCTCCAAACTGGCAATCACAAACCATCTTGAATGGAAAATGAAACGTGCATCCTAAATTATGTAGTGCTCGTGTATGCCATGATCTAACAACGAAATGCACCAATCACAAGCCTATTCTAAAGTAAGCAAGACTTAAAAATCTGGATCCGCATGCATCCTATACTACATGCGTTCCAGGCCCAAGCATAGCCTAATCTAATGCACAAACAAGAATGCACACGATGCACCTACTCTAATGCAATTCAGTTGGGAACGTATGCATCCCATACTACATACTTTTTCAAAATCAACTTCGATAGAAACGTATGCATCCCATACTACATACTTTCCAAGGAGTTCGCCTCTCCTGATTGTAGGGTTCAATCCCTCGCCATGCATCCTATCCTTGTACCCATCCAGTTCCCAATAGATTGTCCGTCGCCCAAGGAGGTTGCAGCTGGTCGATCCAGTTCTGCCACTGCAGTGCCTAAGTGGTGGTCGTAGCTGCCACTTCGTACCCACGTACGAACCTCCTCAGAAAGCTGCATTGAATCCGGTCGCCCGACCGTATGATTCCCATGTCCACCCCTATGGACCGACGCATGCGTGTTCACCCCTGATCGGGTTATGAACTTAAATATATACCAAAACACAAAAACCTCCGTGCATTAGCCTCCCGTACCTTACTCCGGCAAAGCTTTGGGAATTAACAGATCGAGATACGAGCCGAGGACTCATCCATGAGTGCCGAAAACGTATCCCTACGACTGGAAGGCACAACACCGACTATGGTTTACTTGGACTAATGCAATTTCCCAAATCCTTAATATGCCATTCTAACCCCTGCCTTATTCTAATTACTTCGGGTAAAGATAAAACTGCTTCCACACTTGCCTATCAACCTCTGCCCCTGGCGATACCGGTCCGGTTCGCCACTTCCCTGGCTTGGAATTGTCCAGCCTTCCGGCCTACATTTGCCGCTGCCTCGGCTGTGAATGTATGTTCACCCTTGTAAACTTATAATAATGGCATGGCTCGGATGTCCTATGCTTGGCAGAAGTTTATAATGTAGGGTTGACAGGTGCAGGGTATCCCTTACCCTAGTGACTAACTCGAGTCACACATCCCACTCTGGGAGTTAACAATCTTAATAACAGATATCAACCATCCCTAGACAAGAGTCATCAACTCTGATAGTTCACACGGGAAATGTCCTCACAATACCTAGTCAAAACCAAGACTAAACGACCTACGGGTTTCTGTCCGAAACTTAAAATGGTCATAACTATCTTGATACAACTCTGATGGGAGTGCACGAGCCCAATCCGGAAAGGTAAGATCCTAGGCTAAAACTTTCTAGTTGATCATGAACTTAAATTCAATCATCTAGCTTCCCAAAATAGTCTCTCAAGCCTCAGCCTGCGTGCTTCCTATGCACGGGCTGCACCTTACCGGTAGCACTAAATACTACTCATTCATCAGAATGTCACAAACCCAAGTTCTATAGAAGGGTGTGGGTGTTATCAACAACTCTCTAGTTGGTCATGAGTCTAAATTATACCATTAAGTCACCCTAACACACACATCTCTCACCTGATGCACCAATTCACACAATGGGTCTCTTCAAATCAGAGCACTCAGATCCACTCTAGGTCTCTGTTCAGTCTTACAAAAATCACAGTAAATCAATCCTTTACTGGATATGCCTCAAATTGGTCTTGTTGGAAATATCTAGGTGTCTACTACAACTCTCTAATGAATCAGGTTCTCAAAATATGCTCTTAATGAGTCTCAAATGCCCAATCTCTACAGGGTATCCAAACTGGCTGAAACCAGCACAGTGCATACTCATAAAATCATATTAAATTTCGTACTTGTCCAAATGACATAAAATTTATGTGATGAAACTAGAGATAATACTAAACAATACGCAAAAGATCTCATGTCAAAACTCCAAGTATACAGTGAGTTCTCACTATTTCAATTTAGCACAGAAACCATCAAGTTCTTTAGTTCAGCTTCAGCTACTGATTAAAGCTCGATTTTTCTCAAGATTATAAACTCATCCAAATAATTTCCTGATTTCTGTATAGTATCTAGATGCATGCAGGAATATAGGGTAACAATTTTAGATGAAGAACATGCTCCAAAAAATTATAAAAAAATTCCTACAATATCAGTCATTCTGTTTATCAATTGCTGAATCTGCCTTACGACACAGTCCTACCATTCAATTTTATTTAAATATCAAATAACCTCAGAAAAATCTGAACTAAATCATGAAAAATCTATACATATATATGAACAATCTCTAAAAATTTCATGGTCTAATTCTTTGTATTTTGCTTTCGGAAAAATCTACAAAATAGCATTCTGAACCAGTTTTCTAGTTTCAGTTCTGATTTCATCTTCCAAGCTCATAGATGATCATCCTAGCACATCCTATCATACATGCATGCAAGCAAAATCAATTAAAAGACAAGAAATGAAGGTTTAGAGAAACTCCCCACCCTTGGTTGTTGTAGAAGAATTGATCTTCTCAAGCTTTTCCCTTTGAAAATCCTTCCTTGAGACCTTCTTCTTCACTTCCTCTTCTTCCTTTCTTTTTCTCTCTTGGAGGAGTTCTGAAATTTCCAGAGCAAGGAGGTGGAATGGAGTGGAGAAATGAAGGAGAAAAGAAGGGGATATGGGCCGGTTTTGAACCTAGGGGGTAGGCTTAGGCTTGTAGGTGGTTTTGGATCAAAACTATGGCTTCTAGCCCATGGTTTGGTGGTTGTTGTGTTGGATGCCCATCTTAAGCTTAAATGGGTTCCTACGAGTGCGAGACGAGAGTTTCATCGAGCGCACGCAATATATATCCACTGTAGTATCATACAGTGTTATATTTGCATAGGCGTCGTACCGAAAGCTAGCATTTATACTAGTATCGGTCCTCCTCGTTCTCGTGCATCTTTTAGAATGCAATCCTCCCATAAACCATCCCGTAACCCTAAACACTCACCACGATAGCAAAATCAACCCATAATATTGCAATTAAGTGCACGCATACGGACAATATACATACATATATACATACATACATACATATATTCAGGTATCGTACAATACGGGGTGTTACAGCTCGCCCTCGGCAAGTGCCCCGATCCCCGGACCGTTGGTTGACCCACCTCTCACCCGCGAACAACTCCGGGTTTACGGCCTTCAGAGCCGAAACCCCAAATTGTTCGAGGGCAGCAGGGGAACCACCTGACACAGGATTCTCGCCGAGCCTCCGGACTAATTGGTCGACCCACCACTCACCCGCGAGCAACTCGGGGTTTACGTCCCTCAGAGCCAAAACCCCGAATTGTTTGAGGGTGATAGGTTAGCCACCAACCCGGAACTCTCGGACCACAATTTCACTTATGGGTGCCCGCCTTCCGCAGGCACCCGAATCTCACCTACAGGGTCGACCCACCTCTCACCCGCTGACAGGTTGGGGTCAACGACCCTCGGAGCCGAAACCCCGAATTTTCAGCAGGTTGACAGATGAGTCAATCTCAATTCCTGACGAAAAACAATAGGGAGATGGGGGTTATATAGCCCCCTGAGCAATGCATTTATTACATCGAGAAGTCCAATTGGCGGAAGGCGAAACGTTGCCATTAATGTTTATCGGAAGGCGAAACGTCACTCATTGGGCATTGCCTGTAAGAAACTACGGTTCGACTACCTCCTTTTGCTCCGGCAGCGACCTTCTGCAAGGCCAAGCTCGACAACAATCTCGAGCAACACTCCTGCCCTCCTCACTCAATAAATCATTAAGGTTAAAGAAGTCAAAGTTTTTATTACTCGTAGAGCGCCAGAAATGGCAGCCCAATACAATGAAAAGCTTACAAATCACTCATCGCTCGGCTTAAAACTCAAACTCGGCACTTCCCACGGGTTCCTTCGCATGCTCGGCCGGTCCGACCGGGGAGGGTACCCCAGCAACAAAGCTTTCTGCAATGGCAGGTTGGGTCACCTCCAAGAAAAAGGTCGGAGAAGGTCCCAATACGGAATTGCTCGCCTCCTCGACCAGAACGAAACCTAGCATTAGTGTCAGCCTACGGATCTCCAACCCTTTCTCTACAATAGCCTCACGAAGAAAAGACTCCGAAGCCGATCGCCCGCTCGAGGCATCCGAGATTGACTAGTTCGTTTCAACTGCCCACCAGTCCCGATCGGCTATGGCCTTTTTCAGATGAGCGACCTTCAAGCTGAGCTCTCTAGACTTGTTCATAAAGTAATTCACTGTGGCCACTCGATCCTGAGCCTGCTTACGTTGGCGAGCCAGAACACTCTTCATGGCTCCCAGCCCAGCTCGGACCCAGGAGACCTCGGCAGAACCAAGGTCGGCGCCGAGGACCTCATGCGTCTATCAACAAGATGGGAAAAACAACAGGCCATAAAAGAGACTAAAAAACATAAGTCACAGAGCATCAACCAAAAATTCTCCGTTCATAAATTCAAAAATTTTGTATTACAAAAAGCAGTGGATAGTCCGCGGAAGGCATTTACAAAATCAAAAGGGAAAACCTAAACTATGCTGTGGGGGGGGGGGGGGGGGGGTGGCACCTCTTCGTCAACAGGGTCGCCCCCGACCTCCTCTTGGTGAGGGTCCCCCAGCTCCTAATCACCACTGGGCATGGGCGGATGCTCCGGCTGCCAATTATAGTGCAGATATTCGACCCGTTTGTCCAGGTAGATCAACGTGAAGTGCTCCTTCGCCTTGGCATAGGCCTTATCCTGGGCCAGGATCAGAGTGTCCGCCATGGAGATCTGCGCCTCTTCCATGGCCTTCTTCGCCTTCGCGGCCTCCGCCCGGGCCTTCTCCTTGAAGTGTGCCAGGTCGTTCTTATGATGCTCGACAAGCGAGGCCATCTGAGCCTCGTGGGCCGCCTCGTTGTCCCGGGCCTCCTTCAGCTTGGCCGTAAGTTTGGAGACCTCGCATAAGTACTTCTCCGCGTTCTTTCTCTTGATGAGGACCTCCTTCTCCATCATCGGTGGTAGTGCTGCCCATGGAGTAATGCCTGACCGAGGAGGAACAAGTTAGAAAAATCCTGAGCTCTAAAAATTCTGTGCACATGGAAAACACCACACTTACCGAGAATTACGCCTAAGCCCACCATGTGTAGGCTACCCCGGACGTCTGCATCGCCAGATTCATCCGGTCCCGCTTCGTGGCGATATGCTCCGCTGCCTCCATCGCCACCGAGCTCTCAAGCAGGGTGTCCCCTACCTTGACCACCCAGCCCGGGATGTGCGACTGCTAGCTCTGCCTGCCCACCATCTCTGCGGCATCAGGGCATGAGGGCGGGGGCATCCGTTCCCGAACCTCGGCCAGCTTCTTACTTCCAGAGCGCACCACCGGTTTCTTCTCCGACCTCGATGGGTGGTGAGGCCTCTTCAACCTCTTCGAGGGTGGTTGCTCGGGAGCCGGCGTTGGTACCTTACTAGACCCCGCAGCCGATCCGCTATTCTTCTGCGCCGCCTTCTTTGCCAATTCGGCCCTTCTCTTGGCCGCCAGCTCTACTATGGCATTGCGGTTGTCGAGCTCCTTGGCAGACATTTCTACAAAAAAGAAAAAGTAAACATGTTAATGTGAAAGCAGAAAGAAAGATAGAATAGAAACAAAAACATACTAGGGTTGGCCAGGCTCAGTCCGGCTCGGGCGAGGTGTAGCTGCGTGATGCGAGGCCACCCGATGCGTTGACCCTCCACGATCTTATCGACCTTTGCCCACTCCTTCTCAGTCAAGTCTCTTCGCTTCGGCGGCTTGTGGTTCGGATTTCCGAAGTTCCAAACGGTCGGAATGTCCCAAGGCTTCTCGCTCTGGACTACGAAGTACTTCTCTGTCCATCCCTTGATGGAGTCCGGGTGCCCGTGCATCACCTTCTTGTGAGGACGGGGCAAAAGATAGAAAATCCCCTACTGGTCCCCGAGCGAGCTCATCCCCAGGATGGCGCAGAAGTAAGTCAGCCTCGGCTTAATCCCCTTCTCCTGGCACTTCAAAATGAAACACACCAAGTATTTCCAAGAATTGGGACCGTACTGCATTGGGCTGAGCTCCCCCCAGTTTAGCACCCTCTTGATGAACGGATGCAGTGGGAGTCTCAACCCCAAGACGAAAGCGTCCTCAGGGAACATGCAGAAGCTCGACTCGAGCGCGGTGGTCGGGCGGATTCCTAGGTTCGGCACTAGCAGCTCGAACTCCCGAGGAATAAAATAAGCCACACTCAAGATGGGCAAGTAGTCCCTAGGCAGGGCACACTTCACACTGCCCATCTTGATCATGGACCGGCCCTCGTCCCTTAACAGCGAGGTATACGCCAGAAGATCCTCCACGTAGTCAGGGTACATCCTGATCGACCCTGGATTTTTGCTTGAGAGAGGGGGGTACGTAAACCCAGAGCCATACTCGTACTTGTCCTTCTCGGCCGGACTGTCGGGCCGTATCCACTTCCTCTTCCTCCTTCGGGGGCAAACCTTCCTACCAGGGGAAGGGGTCGCTAGGGGAGGCAACGGTGGGAGGTCTGCCTCTTCTTCCTCTACCTTTTCCGCGGTCCCTCCGACCTCGCTATGGTCACTACCATTTTTAGTCCTTGCTCAGGACCCCTTCTGATCATTGCCTTCCCCGACCTTCTCCTCTTCTTCCGGGCCTCCTTCCTCGGACTCATTCTCCGCCTCCACAAGCCCCTCTCCTTCGGGATCCCTCTCTTCATGCTCCTCCTCTGCAGGCTCCTTACCCGGCCTATGAGATTGCAAGGGCTCTACGATAAAAGCCACGTCGCCCTCGCTATCCGACCCTCCTACTGATAGAACCTCCTCCTTTACCGGGCAGATGTCACCCGACGAAAAAGATATCGAAGACAAATGGACCTCCTCGCCGCGACCTGAAGTGCCTACCTCGGAGCCGGACTGAGACCGTGACATTTTAAAGCAAAAATACTAACCTGTTTCACCAGAGAACGCAAAGGTCAACGAAAAACGGTCATCGGCGGTGTGCAAGAAAATTTCTGTTGTGAAGAAGATGGAAGCAAAGTGAAGAAGTGGGGTGGGGGGAGGGGGATTTATAAGCGCAAGGCGGGACTCCTCGGATTCCGCAAAAAGATCTGGCCGTCTGATCTTCATCATCAAGATCTAACGGCCAGTAAGATCTTTATGACGTTAGCGTAGAGCTCAAAAATACCTTCTTACCCTCGGCTCTGTCGACTAACGCGGTGGCTTGGTGCGCAGGGTCAACTTCTTGGGTACTTCACCTTTATTCATCCAAGTTCCTCCTACAAAGTTTCTCTCAACTGCTTGGGCTTCGACGCTCGGATGTCACCGCGAGCACCAAAAAAGTTTCTCTTAACAGCTTCAGGGTCGACGCTCGGATGTCACCGCAAGCCCCAAAAAGTTTCTCCTAAAATGCTTGGGCCTTGACGCTCGGATGTCACCGCGAGCCCTAAAAAGTTTCTCTCAACTGCTTGGGCCTCAATGCTCGGATGTCACCACGAGCCCCAAAAATTTTCTCTCAACTGCTTGGGCCTCGACGCTTGGATGTCACCATGAGCCCCAAAAAGTTTCTCTCAAAGGCTTCAGAGTCGACGCTTAGATGTCACCGCGAGCCCCAAAAAGTTTCTCTCACCTGCTTGGGGCTCGATGCTCGGATGTCACCGCGAGCCCCAAAAAGTTTCTCCTAAACTGCTTGGACCTCAACGCTCGGATGTCGCCATGAGCCACAAAAAGTTTCTCTCAACGGCTTCAGGGTCGACGCTCGGATGTCCCCACGAGCTCTAAAAAGTTTCTCCTAAACTGCTTTGATCTCGATGCTCGGATGTCACCGCGAGCCAAAAAAAGTTTCTCTCAATGGCTTCAGGGTCGGCGCTCGGAAGTCATCGCAAGCCCCAAAAAGTTTCTCCTAAACTACTTGGGCCTCGACGCTTGGATATCACCGCGAGCCCCAAATTATCCCCCAACAATGAGGGGCTCGCCTGCCGACCCTAGATGCTCGGCAAGAAAGACCCCTACTCCACAGACTTCCTACGTCCCCTTGCTTTTCCAACAAGTGAGGGGGCTCGTCTACCAACCCCCTATGCTCGGCCAAGCGACCTCGGGGTCAACGCTCGTATGTCACCGCGAGCCCCAAAATTATCCCCCATTAAGTGAGGGGCTCGCCTACCGACCCTAGATGCTCGGCAAGAAGGACCCCTACTCCATAGAATCCTACGTCCCCTTGCTTTTCCAACAAGTGAGGGGGCTCATCTACCGACCCCCCACGATCTCCCAAGTGACCTTGGGGTCGACTGCTCGGATGTCACAGTGAGCCCCAAATTATCCCCCAACAAGTGAGGGGCTCGCCTGCCGACCCAATACGCTCGGCAAGAAGACCTCCTACTCCACGGTCTCGATGCCCCCTTGCTTTTCCAACTAGTGAGGGGGCTCGCCTACCGACCCTATATGCTTGGCAAGAAGACCTCTTACTCCATGGTCTCGATGCCCCCTTGCTTTTCCAACCAGTGAGGGGGCTTGCCTACCTAACCTAGAGGCTCGGCAAGAAGACCCCCTACTCCACAGGTCTCGACGTCCCCTTGCTTTTCCAACAATCGAGGGGGCTCGTCTACCGACCCTCGATGCTCGGTGAGCCGAGCTCCGATGCTTCTACACCCTGACACCCCTCCTGACTCCAAGAGGGGATCACCTTCATCCTACCCCACTGACCTCTTCTGGAAGATACAGATCCCGTTCTTCGCCGCACACACCACCTCGCTCTTCCTACAGAGGCAAAAAACCACTCCTACACGGCTGGATTACCCAGTCCCCCAGGAGTGGGGGGCTCCTGATATGGGACAGATGATGTGGCCCCTCCTGGGCCACAGGATCCCCTAAAAATCTGTAACCCCTGTTTTCATTAATACGTATTTTCAAAGTATTTTTTCCGTATTTAAATCCTCAGTATCTCCTAACTATTTTTTTTTTCCTAATTGATTTCGTTATTTAAACTATTTTATAAACTCAATTGTCTATTATAAGTCCAAGTTTACATTATTAATTTTTATGAGCCCAATTATTTAATTGTTATTTTTAGCCCAAGTTGTATTTTGATTTTATTTATTTAATTAATCAATCTGAGCCCAATTGATTAGCCCAATACCCAAATTATTATTTTATTTTGTTATAAGCCCAATTATTGATGCCCAATTTCGTATTTAATTTTAATTAAATTAATCTGAGCCCAAAAGTTTTAGCCCAATGTCCTAATTATTTTATTTATCTATAATATTTTGAAGCCCAAGCCCACTAAATCAGAACTTATAAAAATTGTGCAGACTCCCTACCCGTATACAATTTATTTTCTCCCCCCACTTTTATCCCGTACCCCAACTCCCCACTCTTCAATTCCCATACCAGCACTTTCCCCCATGTCTCGTAACTGCCCCCACTCTCTTTCACCCCATTACTCCATTATCTATTATACTATTATAATATAAATATCTCACATACTGTCTTCCTCTCTCCCACTCTTACCCTGTTTCGAAAAACAAGAACAGAACAAAACCCGAACTCTTCTTCCTTCATCCTCCATCGAACAACTCCTCCCCCATCGATCTCCGCTCGCCTCGACAACTTCCGGTTCTCCGCGTCGCCCCGCCCTCCGTTCGCCTCATCTCCACCTGCCTCGCCCCACTGCCGTCGATCCCCATCGCTCGCGACGACCGCCCCGAGCGCCCCAACCACAGCAACCTCCGCTCGAAGCTCCCTCGACAGTGTCATCCGCCTCATACCATCACCATCGTCGGCCTCGTCTCCATTCCTCCGCTCGAAGCTTCGCCTCCCCCAAGCGTCGTCTACCCACAGTGAAGCCTCGACCACTCATCGTCCTCTTCCTACGAACACCATCGAAGATCCCGCACCATTTCTCGCCACCCTGCCTCGAGTCCTCCGTCGCCATTGCTCTTCCGCTCGAGCCCAGTCACGCTAGCGCCGCCGCTTTCTCCACCAGTCGCGCCTCCGTCGAAGATCCAGCGCCGCCTGACCCTCAACTCCCTGCCGTCGCCCCTGCTTTGCTTCCACCTGCTGCCCTTCATCTTCTCCATCGAGCTCCTCCTTGCGCCTCATCTCTTTCCTCGACTCCTTCCGGCTCTTCGCAGTCGCCGCCCAGCCGTCGAAGCCGCCTCTAGCTCAAGCTCCGTCGCCTTGCCGCCTGAGCCGCTCCCCGTTCAGTCGTCGCCGTCGACCAGTCGCAGCCCCTTCTCTCGCCGTTCCCTATCTCCCACATGCGCTCTCCCTCTCTGTGTGAGTGTCGAAGAAAAGAAGAAGAAGAAAAAGATTAGAGGTATTGTTTACGGTGTGGGTTTTTATTGGTTGGAAGAAGGGAACACAGTACAGTACTATTCATGTTACTGTTGTGAAGTTGAGTTGGGTTGGTTGTATCTCTCTTTGGAGTTGTGTGGGGGTGTTTGCTGTTTTGTTGGGATCTATTTGTATTGGTGTTTGGTGTTGTGGAGTAGAAGATTAGATTGGAGGTGTTGCTGCCTTGGAAATTGTGAAGGAGTTGACTCATATCTTGGAGTTTGCTTTTGGAGTTGCTTTGTGGAGTTGCTGTTGCTGACTTGGCATGGCTGCCACACACCTCGCACGTGTTCTGCTGCCCGGGATACTGATCCCGTTATTCTATCTTTAATTTCATCGTCGTCGACTAACAGGCAAGTGTCACTTGTACAATTTTATTTGTTCTAGTACAAGCCTTTTGTAAAATACCGCAAGTATATTATTTGACTCTATTCGTATTATACATAATTCCTATCTCGTATTCGTATAAGATCACGAATACTTTGTTGCCATGTCCGTTGCATGAACACGACACACATATATACTACTATACATGATGTTGTGCATGAATTGTTTGTTATTAGGTTGCATGTTGTTATAATATATTATATTCTTGATTAAGTGTTATGCATACCATTAGTTGCATCATATGTTATAAGTCCTAAAATATATTTTCTTGCCTCGTATAAGTCTTTGATACTTGATCTTGTCATGTTACTCTTGCTATGTTACCCGTCCTTGTTCTTGCATGTAGTTTTTGTTCATGTTTGATTGTAATAAAAAGATAACAAGCCGGGGTATAAAGGGAAAAGATTTAGTAGTGGGCAATATAGAAGAGCGTACTCGGACGGGGGCTCGTGGTTCCTCGCTGCAAATTTGTAAGTTACAAGTTACAAGTTTGCTAAATTACAGGTTACTTGACATGTTTCACGCTACAAGTTACACTACATGTTCCACATGCACGTATCTCGAACAAGATACAACTTTCCCTGGGTATGTGACCTATAGAATCCACCACTAGTCTAAACGTTCACTTGATTGCGAGTAGTAACCATGTGGTATGGGACGCATGAAGTGCTACCTAGTTAGGTTAATAAAAGACATGACATGACACGTACACTTGCATGATCCGTTTACATGTTACATGGTTATGATGACTTGTTTACTTGTTTACATGTTACTCGTTCATGTTGACACGTTTACTTGCTTACTCGTTTACATGTTACATGTTACTATGGATTATTTAAATTGTTCACATGCATGCTATTTGTTCCACGATATCTTGTTCTTATTTCTGTTGCATGTCGTATTTGCTCTATCATATGATTCTTGATTCTCTATTCTTTTCTTCTTTTGTTTTATTCTATTATTGTCCTGTTAGCTTGTTCACTTGCGGCCCGTGACTTGCATTAATGGGTACCACTTGTTTTTTTTCCTTGTAATAATATACTTGCAGGCCCAGATGGAGAACTACCTGAAGGTGTTGCTGAACAGAGATTCTAGTCTTGTTTAATTTCATGTTATTTTAATTCTTGTTTTATTCATGTAATCCTTGTTGTAATCCGGGCGTGTTTGACCCGTAACTATATTTCTTTCCAGTTGTTGGTTATGTTCATGTAATATGTCATGTACTTTGTTATCCTGTTGTGATTTTATATGCATTCGTGGTTGAAATTGTTATCTTGTTGTTGAGTTAAATTTATAGCTTATGAATGATGTATCTGCATCATTCGCTGGGCCTCGATTACGTGCCTGTGTTCACGTATTCTGGGAAGCGGGGCGTAACAAAATCCGTTCATCCCCGATCATCAGATCTGCCAGGTCAGCCCTAAGCCTCCTCGGCTTCCGCCACGTCGGGATCATGGGCAACAGGGTCTAGACCCGGCCCCAAACGGGTCCAGACCCGGTTAGCACTGACTACAAATACCAGGCCCTTTATCCCTTCAAAAGGTTATCAATCTTTCCCCTTTCAAAACCCTAGTTACTGTTACTCTGCAGTAACCGACTAGACCGTCGGAGGCCCTGCCACCGGGATCAACCTCGGTGTTCCTAGGCCGAGTGCAGGTACACGAGACCTCCGAATCCGAGCCGACCATCCGACTTCTAACTGACTCCCGCCTACTCCTGAGCCGTTCCCTCAGCTGAGGGTCAGGTGTACCATCAGTACCCAAGCTTCTGCAAAAATACAAATTGAGAAGAACTCACACCTGGTGCAACCACCCCCTAAAAACAAACCGCATCAGTTGCCATTACTGTAGGAAAATTGGGCATTACAAGACAGACTGTCTCAAGTGGCAGAGTCAAAAAAGTGCTACTACAGGAGGTGATCAAGCCAACATAGCCAGTGCTACTGATTCAGGTAAATTTGGTAATTTTGAACTATATTTTAATTTCTTCAGATATGGATTTCAGTCTTATCTTGATTCAGAGAGTTCTTCTCAAATTTGCTCAGAGAGGGAGATGTTTTCTATTTACAAGTCGACATCAGGTCATAGTGTAAGAACGAGGACTGGTGAGATTTGTGAAGTGGTGGGTGAGAAAATGGTTGAGTTAGAGACGTCAAATGGTAAAGGGTTCACACTAGAAATGGTCATGCATATTCTAGTACTTAAGTAGAATCTGATATCCTTAGGGACTCTTGAATTTTGGGGTTGCAGGTATACAACTCGATGTGGAGTTTTGACAATTTGGGAAAGTCATCGTAAGGTGGTGAAGGCAAGAGGGGGATTGGGCAGGGTCAGCACAACCTCTATCAATTTTGTGGGAGCAGGAAAACTCGGCCAAGTGTTTGGATGTTTATTGTTCCTAAAACATCATCTAGTAAGCTGTCACTAGAATCACTGAAGCGAGACTGAAACTTTCGAATACCGTTGGAAGGTGGAGAGAGCCTTGGGGTAGGTGGAGTTCGTGTGGAGGGTGGCACCTCCATAATAACATCTACTGAGGTGTGCCCTTAAAGAGGGCATACAATTGAAGGAAAACATGTGGAGGTAGGTTCAACTAGCAGAAGAAGCCAAAGAACCAGGTTATTTACAAAGTAGAGATGAAAAAGTCTAGAAGAGATTAAATCACATAGTGGTGGATTTACGGGTATGCAATCCAAGGTGGTGATTGTTGGGTTTATGTCTTTCATACACATGTTTGATGAAGAAGACGATGAGGCGATGAGGGATCAGTGCGAAGATTGAAGAAGTAGAAGAGAAGCAAACAACTAGTAGCAACAACAATACAGCGGTGGACCATCAACTGTCACCCCCTCGAGTCTGAGTCTTGGTAACTGTGGTCGACCGCAATCTTGTACAGTCAACCATCTTGTGCAGCTGATGCAGTTTGGGTAAGGTCTTGGATATTAGTGTAAAGCCCAACTTGGTCTTCAAGTTAGATCGTACGGCTCTCAACGTATGGCTCTCTTCAGTATAGATCGAATGGTTAGTGTATCAAGTGTATCAAACTAGGATTTCTCTAGATCTCTAATAATCAATGTAACAGCTAAAATAGTGATATGATTCTATTAAGTTCCAAATAGAAGAGGAGAGTACTTCATCTAAGAGGTGAGACATTTCTCCATTGTAAAATCAAGTAGTTCCAGTTAGGCTTAAGAGATGGTCATAGTGAGATTTGTAATATTCTTGTATCTTCTCTCGTTGAATAACATCTTAGCTCTTCCTCTCCCGAATTAAGGCGAAAGCCCCAACCGGAACAATTCTTGTGTGCTTTGTCTGATTGGTGTGATCTAGTATTTGCTTAGTAGTTTGTATTGATTGTGTCGAAGATTCAACAAATTCTCTAGAGAAAATAATTCCCTAACACTAAGAAAGTGTAGAATATGTCTATATATGATCACAAACTTGAGGCAAATGATGACTTGAATACTCTTGTTCGCAGGTGGCAAGCTCAAGGTGTAGAGCAGGATTTTTCTTTGGGAGCATGTCTGGCAATACTATGGAGTATTCGGTGTGCACATTGCAAGTTTTTGATAGAGCCCCTTTAATCCGATGAATGTAATGATGCTAAGTTCGTGTGATTTGCTGTTTGAGGATGGAAATCATCCATGTCAATCATCGTCCCCAACATCGGAGGGGAGACACTGGTCTAGACCACCCCCTGCCCGACATTGTAAAAACTAATTCGAATGCTGCAATGGGTGACGGGTTAGCATGTGTTGCATTTATCAAAAGAGATTCTGAGGGGGAAAATTCTTAACATTTCGGCAAAAATCATTGATGAAAGTGATCCTACTTCAGCCGAGATCCAAAGGATTCTCTTTGCATTACTCCATGGGCAACATGGTGATAGTCGTTGCACTATGAGTTCAGACTCAAAGAATGTCGTGCTTTGGATTTGTAATCTGAGGTCAACTCCTCCAAGGCAGATGGCACATTTAGTCAATGGAGGAAGACACCTTTGTCACTCACTCCCTTCTATGACGCTCGAGTGTACACCGAGACGAGAGCTTCGCGGCTTACGAGATCATGAGAAGTTGTTCATGATCCAAGCGCCTGAGCTTGGATCTGAATCAGGCGATAACTACTGATTCTCTAGATAGATATTGTAGGGTTGTGTGTATCGGTTTGTATCAGTCTCAGAGTAATTGTTTGTATTTGGGGTGTTATTTTGTAAATTGGCTTTTAATCTTGCTTTTAGGTCCTTGTATTAGAGGTGCGCAATGCATGTAAAAGACTTATGTCATGTTCTTAGTAGCTGAGAAATAAGTGTGGGTCCCGGGTTGTAACCGTCGTCTTCCTCAGGGGATTTACGTGCAGTGCACATGTTGTAAATAATATATAAATCCACCGCTGTAATAGAACCAGTTATGAATTGAAATTGTTTTGTCCAGTTATGAAAAGTAGCCAAAGCAATAGGCCTTTCAAGGCACTCAGACTCAGCCATCCACCAGATTTGAGCTAAATCCTCCAGCTGGATGGAAACAACGTCCACCCGATCAGCCTCAGCAACGCGAGCTGCCAACAACAAACACTCAGTCCGGATTAGCCACTGTTCATCCTCCAAAGGCGTCTCAGTGCCGGAAAAATGGTCGGGATGCAGCCTCATAATGTCTGTAACTGTCCCTGGGCGAGGCGAAAAAGTTGCCTGCACAGTCGCAATAGGAGGCGGAACCCAGGCAGCTTTAAGGGCAGCCATCACCAGATCACTGTGGTTTTGCTGTTGATTAATCAGCCGCTAAAGCACAGCAGTGATAGCTTCAATCGGATCAACCTGTGACTGGGAAGTAGAACCTTTGCGAGACATAGTCTGCTCAAAACCAAAAACAATTAGCATCCAGAATCGGGGTTGGTATTATGTTCCATTTATGCATGCATGGTTGGTGAAGTGTTGTCCAAATCCCAGTTCGAGCCAAGCTTGTTTAACATATTAGGCAACTAATACATTAGCCAAACCTGATGCTCTGATACCACTAAAAATCCTGTCACGCCCCGCTTCTCAAAAAGAAATACGGAATACGGATACGTAACAAAAGCCCAACGAATGATTTTCATCATCCATAAGCTGTTTCAAGAATCTTTGCAACACATCACAGGAATAATCAGAGTCGGAAGCAAAAAGGCACAACCATTCATGAATACTTGCAACAAATTACCAACAAGAATATACTTGAAACTAAATACAATATTCTCAAATAAATCAGAGTCTGGAAAAAAACAAATATCCTGGGTCACATCGCCCAAATACAGATAATATCCAAATAAACCAAATACACTTTATTCCAGTTCAAGCAACAATGAAAATAATAATAATAAAACGGAATCTCCAACATCTAAAACATCATCTCGCAAATACCTTCAGGCAGCTGACCATCCTGATCTGCAATTAAGTAAATTTGCAGGAAAAAGAGAAAAAAAGAAAATAAGTACCCGTTAATTGCAAGTCGTGGGTCACAAATAATGTAGGATACAAGCACATGGGGAAACTAACTAACAACATGGTATACTAACAGGTATAGGTAAAATGTCAAGTGTCAAGTAAACAGGTAAACAGGTAAACATGTATAAATTATTAGGTAAACAGGTAGTTAGGTAAATATGAATCAAGTATCAGGTAATCAGATAAACAGGTAACAGGATAATCAGGTAACATGTACACAGGTATACAGGTATCATGTATCAGGTAAACAGGTATCAGGTTAAATCTTGTTATTTTACTATCTAGGTAGCACTTCTTGCGCTCCAACTTTTATCACATGGTTGCTACAACAAACAGTTTTACTTAGTAAGATTTCATAGTGGAGTCCATAGGGCAGTGTACTTAGGTACAGGAAACAGGAACAGGTAGAACCTAGTGGTTCTCTTCTACTCTACACCTTCTTACATAAGAAGCAATGTATACAGGGTCAGAAAATAGGTATAACCTAGTGGTTATCTTCCGAGAACACCTTCCTATAGGGAAGCATGCAATTAGGTACAGGTAAACAGGATCGTGAATCATGTAATTATGAACACGTAACAGGCAGGCAGGACACAGGTCCTCTTCCAAGTACATGTTTCTATATTTTCCACTACTAGACCTTCCCTTAAACCCCGACTTAGTTACTTTTATTATTATGGTTATCAACAGGTATGATTGGGTACGAAATAATGTCAAACTAACATGTTATAATCGGGTTTAGGTCCAAGGAAACAAATATACAAGCATGGGTGATATACATTCACATATACGAGCAAAATAATCTATGTTCATAATCAGGACAGCAAGACCAATCAGGACTAAAATAGTGATTATGAACTCTACAGAAATGAAAACCTAGATCCGTCGAAGGATTTGGAAACTAGATATCCACACGAATCCAACGCATATAAATAAGTCATATAAAAATTCACAACATCTTAACTCAAAACAAGTTCGAAGACAGAAAACATGTTCAGTCAGAAATTAGGAAACCGAATTCAAGAGCATGAAAACAGCATAAGAACACTTTGAATAAATCCACGAAAAATCTGGGGTAATCTCCTATATATCTAGAGTCAAAATAACAAGTTTCATAATATTCCAGTAAGTATAGATCAGTCATCAAAAATACCAAAGTAACAAGAAAACAGAGTTTAACGAATCTGGAAATCTCAAAACTGCTGTACGAAAACTAGGATATCTCGCAAACAGTGAATCGAAATCCAATTCTGCCAAAGGGATATGAAAATAGATAGATTTTACTAACTTTCATATTTCACAAAGAATTTTCATACAGTACAAGAAATTATAGTGAAAACAGAGTTCTATACTGAACAACGCGCAATTTACAGCATGAGTAGATTTTAGAAAAGAATATGAAACACCACACAAAACTTGTCTTTAAAATTCATTAAAAATCTGGATAGTCCCTAACATCATAAAGAAACACTGAGGAAAATATTAGATCAAGATATTATGTATAGAATAGGTTCTTAAAAATAGTTTGTTAACAAAACTAACTTAAAACAGAATCTGGAATTGTTCGACACGTCTATACCAAAACCATCATATCTCAGTCATACGAAATCCAAATCAAGTAAAACCAGTGGGGTTTGAAAATAGACAAAATTATCTAAAATCTATATTTTATTTTGGAATTCAAATACTGACTGTAGTATGGACGAAAACAGCAATCAAAACAGAACAAGCAGCAATTACAGATTTCACACCTCTAATCAATTACATCATAACTTTCACAATATTGATCCAAACACATCCAAACTTGAAATACAACCTACCAAACATCTAAACATCATGATTTAGGGTTACTAACATGTCCACACCTATTATTTTCATATGGGCATTCAATCAAACACAATTTATGCAAATAATCACATACATGCATCAAAATCAAGTTTTGGGCATAACCTAGTTTATTTTCTATCAAAATTGGTCTCATAAGTCATCTATGGCCAAATTAACACAATAGAGAGAAACCCCATCAAGGAAAATACAAATTTTGGTTGTCTCTAGACCCAACTACACTAGATGTGAACTTTTTGACTTGTATCAACCTAATAAATTGTAGTGCAAGTTACTTGCCTTGTTATGGAGATGAACGCGATGCAAATAGCCCTAGGAGAAAAACCTACAAGCGAATCTTCTCCAAACGCGAATCCAAGCAAACTCACGAACAAAAACTCCTTACGAACAAAACCCTCGATGCAACGAACAAAGTGGAGAATACCCACTTGAAGAAACACCAAACGAAGATATGGATGATGGTTGATGGTGTTTTGGTGCATGTTGGGTGTCGGCTAGCAAGGAGGTGTAGGGATTTGTATGGGTTTTGATGGTGGCCGGTTGTAGGGTTGATGGTGGTCGGAGATGTGGAGTAGGAGGGTGGTCGGTTAGAGGCTAGGAGGGTGGGCTCGGTTGGGAGATGGTTGCACAGGCCGGGAGTAGCAAAAAGCAGGGGAGGCTGGATACTTAGGAGGAGAGGGAGAGGTAATAGAGATTAAGGTTAGGGTTTAAGAGGTGTTAGGGTATATATATAAGAGATTAATGAGGGCTAATGGGTTGTGGGTATTAATATGTAGTAATAGGTATACAAATGGGTAATGGGTATTGGGTCGATTTCAGTTGGGGAGACAATTTATAGTGAATTCTATGGTCCTTGAAAAATCTAATTAGGGATCAAAAATAATAATTTTGGAAAAATCACCACCAAAATATCATCACATCACCACGGAAAATTTAATGGAGATAATGAGGCAAAAAAAAAAGAAGAAAATAAACAGAATGATGAAACGAGCCAAAAACGACGAACAAACAACTCAAGGAGCTCAAAATGAAATAAAAAGGATATATATTGAAATCAAACCCAACATACGGTTCCGAAAAATACAAGAGAGATAAAAATACACTTCAAAATACATAAATTGAAAAACGGGGGTTACAATCCTACCCACCTAACAGAAAAATTTCGTCCTCGAAATTCAACAGAAAGATACATAGGGTAACCCCAAAATCAAGAAAAGACAAAACAAAACCAAAGCAACTACTCAAACAAGTGAGGAAACTTCTGCTGAATTTCCTCCTCCAACTCCCAAGTCGACTCACCAGGCAAGTGAGGATTCCAAGCAATACGAACCAGCCTGATGACCATGTTCTTAAGTACTTTCTCCTGCCGATCCACAATAGCAACTGGCGGAATCTCACAAGTCAAATCCGGCCGAACGGTCAACTCAGAATAGTCGATAACGTGGCTCTCATCTCGGATATACCTCCTGAGTTGTGAGACATGGAAAACATCGTGCACTCCTGATAAAGCTGGTGGCAATGCAAGACGATAGGCCACCTTGCCTACTCGCTCCAAAATCTCAAACGGTCCAATAAACCTCGGGCTAAGCTTGCCCCCGTCACCGAATCGAATGACACCGCGCCACGGCAATACCTTGAGAAAAACATGGTCACCAACAACAAATTCCAAAGCCCTACGATGATCATCAGCCCATCACTTCTGCCTGTCCTGAGCTGCCTGCAAGTGTTTCCTGATCTAAACCACTGCATCCACTGTCTTGGTGATCAACTCTAGACCCAACAATTTCCTCTCACCAATGTCATCCCAGCACACTGGCGATCTACACTTCTGCCCATAAAGTGTCTCGAACGGAGCAGCTTTAATACTGGCTTGAAAGCTGTTATTGTACTAAAACTCTACAAGATGCAAATGATCCTCCCAAGACCCACCAAACTGAAGCATGCAGGACCTCAACATGTCCTCAAGAATCAGTATAGTCCGCTCTGACTATCCATCAGTCTGGAGATGAAAAGCTGTACTGTACTTTAATTTACTCCCCTAACTATTCTGAAGACTATTCCAAAACTGAGATCTGAATCTCGTATCCCTGTCAGATACAATACTGACTGGAACCCCATGAAGTCTAACAATCTCTTGAATATCTTCTCAGCAAGGCTCTCAGTAGACTGACCGACACGAAAAGAAATGAAGTGAGCACTCTTCGTCAAACGATCAACAATCACCCAAATAGCATTATGACCCTTCGGACTCCTTCACAAAGCAGTTACAAAATCCATAGTGATATGTTCCCACTTCACTCTGGAATAGGAAGCGGTTGAAGAAGTCCAGCGCATATAACACTTCTGCCCATAAAGTGCCTCGAACGGAGTAGCTTTAATGCTGGCTTGAAAGCTGTTATTGTACTAGAACTCTACAAGATGCAAATGAACCTCCCAAGACCCACCAAACTGAAAGGACCGAAACACCCCAAGGCGAAACACTCGGACTGATGAAATCCAAATCAAGCAACTGCTGAATCTGCACCTTAAGCTCTTCCAGCTCAATCGGTGCCATCCTGTAGGGACGCTTTGATATCGGTTCTGTTCCATGTTGAACATCAATACCGAATTCCACTTCCCTATCAGGGGGTAAGCCAGACAACTCATCTGGAAAAACATCCATGAAATCCCGAACTACGAGATGTGCAGCCTCACAGCCTGAGTGCAATTTCATTGCACAATCCACCTATTCAACTATAGTCTTTGCTCGACCAAGAGAAGATTCCCAGACATGGAACACAAATTATGCCCGATCTGAAATTCTGAAGACAACTTTCTTGGCACGGCAATCAATAAAGGCATGGGCTTCACCCAACCAATCCATATCCAGAATAACGTCGAATCCTGAATTTTCAATTATAATCAGGTTGGCCTTGAAATCTGCGTCCCCAATAACAACGGGACATTGCCTGCACTCACGGGAACAACTAACAACTCCACCACCGGTCACGATGTTCCAAGCCTCTGACATGTTGCTGCATTCTAACTGATGGCGAGCGACAAATCGAGAGGAGACAAAAGAATGGGTTGTCCCAGAATCAAAAAGAACATATGCAGGAAAAGAGCAAACAAGGATGATACCTAAAAGGAATCAAAGACAAGAAGAAGCAAGGATAATCAAGGGTAAGGGAAAAACAACAATGCAAGAAAGAATAGCAAAAGGGAGCAAAAAAAGGCTAAAGGAAATAAACAAAGGAACAAAACAGCAAAAACAATAAAATAATATATACCTGCCACAACTCCTTCAGCGGTCTCAGAATCTGCAGCAGTCAAGTTGAAAGCTTGACCTCTCCTCGGAACAGCGGTCCTCTGACCAACAATCTGGCAATGAGGAGGAAGTGGTGGCCTAACTGGACTACGAGCTGGAACTGCCTGCTGATCAGGACCCCTAGCTGGAAGAGCAATCTGCTGAAATGGTTGGGGACAATCTCGCACTGCATGATCAGTAGAGCCACACCTAAAGCATCGGCGATTGGCGTGCCTACATTCCTTGCGATCATGCCCAGGCAACCGACAGAAATCACAGTAACTACTCCTCTGAGAACCAGCAGACGAGTAAGGAGTTGCCCTGACCGGATGGGTTTGGACAGGCCTCCGAACAGGATCACCAGACCTAGCAGCAGAATGCGGAATAGTCCGTAGAGAAGGAACGCAACTACCACGAGCCTGCTCCTGAGCTCGAGCTGCTTCAAGAGCTTCAGCATAAGTACGCAGACGAAGAGAGACCAGATGCCTCTTGATATCCTGGTCAAGCCCATTTGTGAATTTACGAGCCCTATCCTCTTCGGTTGCCAAAAGAACGGCAGCGAATCGGCTAAGCCAAGTAAACTCAGCAGCGTACTCATCCACTGTCCTAGAACCCTGTTGCAAGAAAGTCCATGTTACAACATTCATAATTGATCATGCAATATCGTAACAAATCCAAAATGAAACAATGACTTAACCTGATTGAGGGCCAGGAATTGCTGTTCCATCTCAACTCGAGTATAACTAGGAAAGAATTTCTCCAAGAATCCCTGAGTAAAAGTAGCCCAAGCAATAGGCCTTTCAAGGCACTCAGACTTAGCCATCCCCCAGATATGAGCTAAATCCTCCAGCTGGATGGAAACAACGTCCACCCGATCAGCCTCAGCAACGCGAGCTGCCAACAACAAACACTCAGTTTCGGATTAGCCACTGTTCATCCTCCAAAGGCGTCATAGTGCCGGAAAAACAGTCGGGATGTAGCCTCATAAAGTCTGTAACTGTCCGTGGGCGAGGCGGAAGAGTTTCCTGCACAGGCGCAACAGGAGGCGGAACCTGGGCAGCTTCAAGGGCAGCCATCACCAGATCACTGTAGGTTTTGCTGCTGATTAATTAGCCGCTCAAGCACAGCAGTGACAGCTTCAATCGGATCAACCTGTGACTTGGAAGTAGAACCTTTGCGAGTCAAAGTCTGCACAAAACAAAAAAACAATTAGCATCCAGAATCTGGGTTGGTATTATGTTCCATTTATGCATGCATGGTTGGTGAAGTATTGTGCAGATCCCAGTTCGAGCCAAGCTTGTCTAACATATTAGGCAACTAATACATTAGCCAAACCTGATGCTCTGATACCACTAAAAACCCTGTCACGCCCCACTTCCCAAAAAGAAATACGAAATACAGATACGTAACAAAAGCCCAGCGAATAATTTTCATCATCCATAAGTTGTTTCAAGAATCTTTGCAACACATCACAGGAATAATCAGAGTCGGAAGCAAAAAGGCACAACCATTCATGAATACTTACAACAAATTATCAACAGGAATTTACTTGAAACCAAATACAATATTCTCAAATAAATCAGAGTCTGGAGAAAAACAAATATCTTGGGTCACATCGTCCAAATACAGATAATATCCAAATAAACCAAATACACTTTATTTCAGTTCAAGCAATAATGAAAATAATAATAATAAAACAGAATCTCCAGCATCTAAAACATCATCTCGCAAATACCTTCAGGCAGCTGACCATCCTGATCTGCAATTAAGTAAATTTGCAGAAAAAAAAAGAAAAGAAGAAAACAAGTACTCATCAATTGCAAGTCGTGGGTCATAAATAATGTACGATACAAGTACATGAGAAAACTAACTAACAACATGGTATACTAACAGGTATAGGTAAAATGTCAAGTGTCATGTAAACAGGTAAACAGGTAAACATGTATAAATTATTAGGTAAACGGGTAATCAGGTAAATATGTATCAAGTATCAGGTAATCAGGTAAACAGGTAACAGGATAATCAGGTAACAGGTACACAGGTATACAGGTATCATGTATCAGGTAAACAGGTATCAGGTTAGATCTTGTTATTTTACAATCTAGGTAGCACTTCATGCCCCCCAACTTTTATCACGTAGTTGCCACAACAAACAGTTTCGCTTAGTAAGATTTCACCGTAGAGTCCATAGGGCAATGTACTTAGGTACAGGAAACAGGAACAGGTAGAACCTAGTGGTTCTCTTCTACTCTACACCTTCTTACATAAGAAGCAATGTAGACCTAGTGGTTATCTTCCGAGAACACCTTCCTATAGGAAAGCATGCAATCAGTTACAGGTAAACAGGATCGTGAATCATGTAATCATGAACACGTAATAGGCAGGCAGGACACAGGTCCTCTTTCAAGTACACGTTTCTATATTTTCCACTACTAGACCTTCCCTTAAACCCCGGCTTAGTTACTTTTATTATTATGGTCACCAATAGGTATGAGTGGGTACGAAATAATGTCAAACTAATATGGTATAATCAGATTTAGGTTCAGGAAAACAAATATACAAGCATGGGTGATATAGATTCACATATACGAGCAAAATAGTCTATGTTCATAATCAGAACAGTAAGACCAATCAGTACTAAAACAGTGATTCTGAACTCTACAGAAATGCAAACCTAGATCCGTCGAAGGATCTGGAACTAGACATCCACACGAATCCAACGCATATAAATAAGTCATATAGTAATTCACAACATCTTAACTCAAAACAAGTTCGAAGACAGAAAACATGTTCAGTCAGAAATTAGGAAACCGAATTCAAGAGCATGAAAACAGCATAAAAACACATTGAATAAATCCACGAAAAATCTGGGGTAATCTCCTATATCTCTAGAGTCAAAATAACAAGTTTCATAATATTCTAGTAAGTATAGATCAGTCATCAAAAATACCAAATCAACAAGAAAACAGAGTTTAACGAATCTGGAAATCTCAACACTGTTGTACGAAAACTAGGATATCTTGCAACCAATGAATCGAAATCCAATTCCGCCAAAGGGATATGAAAATAGATAGATTTTACTAACTTTCATATTTCACAAAGAATTTTCATACATTACAAGAAATTATAGTGAAAACAGAGTTCTATACTGAACAACGCGCAATTTACAGCATGAGTAGATTTTAGAAAAGAATATGAACATCACACAAAACTTGTCTTTAAAATTCATCAAAAATCTGGGTAGTCCCTAACATCATAAAGAACACTGAGGAAAATATTAGATCAAAATATTATGTATAGAATAGTTCTTGAAAATAGTTTATTAACAAAACTAACCCAAAACAGAATCTGGAATTGTTCGACACGTCTGTACCAAAATCTTCATATCTCAGTCATACGAAATCCAAATCAAGTAAAACCAGTGGGGTTTGAAAATAGAAAAATTTATCTAAAATCCATCTTTTATTTTGGAATTCAAATACTGACTGTAGTATGGACAAAAACAGTAATCAAAACAGAACAAGCAGCAATTACAGATTTCACACCTCTAATCAAGTACATCATAACTTTCACTATATTGATCCAAACACATCCAAACTTGAAATACAACCTACCAAACATCTAAATATTATGATTTAGGGTTACTAACATGTCCACACCTATTATTTTCACATGGGCATTCAATCAAACACAATTCATGCAAATAATCACATATATGCATCAAAATCAAGTTTTCGGCATAACCTAGTTTATTTCCTATCAAAATTGGTGTCATAAGTTATCTATGACAAAATTAACACAGTAGAGACAAAATCTATCATGAAAAATACAAATTTTGGTTGTCTTTAGACCCAACTACACTAGATGTGAACTTTTTGACTTGTATCAACCTAATGAATTGTAGTACAAGTTACTTGTCTTGTTATGGAGATGAACGCGATGCAAATAGCCCTAGGAGCAAAACCCACGAGCGAATCTTCTCTAAACGCGAATCCAAGCAAACTCACGAACAAAAACTCCTTACGAACAAAACCCTCGATGCAACGAACAAAGTGGAGAATACCCACTTGAAGAAACACCAAAAGAAGAGATGGATGATGGTTGATGGTGTTTTGGTGCTTGTTGGGTTCCGGCTAGTAAGGAGGTGTAGGGATTTGTATGGGTTTTGATGGTAGCTGGTTGTAGGGTTGATGGTGGTCGGAGATGTGGAGTAGGAGGGTAGTCGGTTGGAGGCTAGGAGGGTGGGCTCGGTTGGGAGATGGTTGCACAGGCCGGTAGTAGCAAAAAGGAGGAGAGGCTAGGATACTTAGGAGGAGAGGGAGAGGTAATAGAGATTAGGGTTAGGGCTTAAGAGGTGTTAGGGTATATGTATAAGAGATTAATGTGGGCTAATGGGTTGTGGATATTAATATGTAGTAATAGGTATACAAATGGGTAATGGGTATTGGGCTCAATTTCAATTGAGGATACAATTTATAATGAATTCTATGGTCCTTGAAAAATCTAATTAGGGGTCAAAAATAATAATTTTGGAAAAACCACCACCAAAATATCATCACTTCACCACGGAAAATATAATGGAGATAATGAGGCCAAAAAAAATGAAGAAAATAAACAAAATGATGAAACGAGCCAAAAACGACGAACAAACAACTCAAGGAGCTCAAAATAAAATAAAAAGGATATATATTGAAATCAAACCAACATACGGTTCCGAAAAATACAAGAGAGATAAAAATACACAAAAATAAAAAATACACTCCAAAATACATAAACTGAAAAACAGGGGTTACACATAATATTTATATGAGGCATTTCATTTATTGTGTTGTTTATTGTGATTAAATGAACATAATAAAGTCCTTAGAATAGTAGGTTCAATACCATGGGATATCAAGTGCATGATTTGATTGTGAGATCCTATTGGTTGTAAGCAGAACATTATTCTTAAATATCCCTAGTCAAGTATTATTGTGAATTAGGACAACAATAATGCATAGAGACTAGTATGTGCGTAGACTGATGACTATATCTCACGGATCATGGATATGAGATATCAAGTCTTCACATGGGTACATATTAGAGTAATAATGTACTGGACTGACCCTACTATCAGAACGTTGCATGGATCGTTATGTGAGTGTCATAAGCGGTTCTCACAGTGACCATGGTGTAAGTAGTCTTTTGACTTGAAGTCACTACGGTTCCCTACATGAGAAGTTATATGTCTTAATATCGTCAAATGTTGGCTGTAATAAGGTGATTATAAAGTCGACTATTGGATATACTATAAATCATGCGGAGGGATGTGAACAGGAGCGATTTCTATAGGCCCCTTGATTGAGTGAGACTACAAAATGCATGGCCATGCTCAAATGAGTCAATATGAGATATTGAGCTCATTTGTTTTAGTAAGTCTACTCGGACATCAAGAAACCAAAGATTAAACTATACAAGGGTGACACGCTCTATGCCTTGTGGTCAATTAAGATATCTGGACAAAGAGACTAGACTACATGGTAATATTGGTCACGGATAGGTTATGTCTAATCACTGACATTCCCATTACTTGAGTAGCAGTGATGTATTGCTAGATACTTCTCACTGTTTGTAATACTAGAATATTATTTTAGTATTACTATCAACGTAATAGGAACCTACAAGGTCACACACTTAGAATGGATTGAAACTGGGATTTAAATTCATAAGATGAATTTAATTGGGGATCTAAGTAAGACTTGGACTCTTGATATTGGTTGGACATTTAATTAGATTAAATGGGCTGACTAAAGTTTAAAGGCCCACACACGAATCTGAACCAGGTCAAATTGTGAGTCCAACAGCCACAATACTCTCTTAGGGTTGATTTTCTGCAGCTATATATATGATACGTATCTGTGGAAAAAAAAGTTACACGAGAAAACCGTAGCCGTCACAGAAATTGTGTGAGAGAGAGATCGTGAGGAGCATCCACATCCCGCAGCTAACACCGCGGCGTAAAGGAAAGCTTGATTTGATCCGTTCGTGTGGATACCGTAGAGGCACATGAACATTGTAGTGCTGTGATCGACATCACTTGGAGAATGCAGATCCATCTTCAAGCTATAACCCCTAAACACGATTTGTGGTTTTCGCATGGATCCATGGCTAGGTTTCGATAATTCTTTGTAATCTTTCCGCTGTGTATTTGATCTGAGACTACCATCGAAACCTAACAATCCGGACCGAACCCGAACTCGGAAGTGCATTAGGTCTTATTTAAGGACCTAGACCCGGACTCGTATAGATCAGGTTGTTTCTGGTCCAATGCTGGGTCCGGGTATCGAGTAAATGTGACAGTGCTATAAAGCATATAGCCAAACCCTTTTTAGTGAGCTGTTATATTTCAGGCCTCAAAGCTGAGTTGAGGAAAGAGGTGAAGTTGAAACACCCTCAGAGTGTTCTAGAGGCCTATAGGGAGGTTGTAGCTAGGGAATCAATTCTCGATGATCACAATTGCTTGGATACCTGGTGGTTATATAAAAAGGGTTTTACAAATGCTACAGGGGGGCCTATATACTCTACAGTCCCATCTCTGAATAAACCTACTGTTAATCATTCCCTACCCTTCACTCCTTCATCAAGTGTTCCAACAAAAGCAGAAGATCCATAGTTTTTGCAATATATGAAGGAGAGAAGAAAGAAAGACTTATGTTTTCATTGTGATGAAAAATTTGTAAGGGGTCATAAGTGTGCAGGTAAAACTTTTATGCACGTGATGAGGGCATATGAGGGCAATACTTTTAAGAAACTCCTTGGTGCTATAGATGGTGAAACACCTGATTATCTTGAGAGTTTAGAAGAGGAGCTAGACAAGGAATCGAGGGGTAAAGAACAAGCTAAACCTGTATAGATGATTTGGCTGCCATATCCTTGAACACTCTTGATGGTGGTACAAGCCCGTGAACTTTTCGGGTACGTGGCACTATTAAGTCTAATCCTATATGTGCTCTACTAGATACTTGAGCTACTCACAATTTTATTACGGAGAAGTTGGTTAAAAAATTCAGGTACCTGTTAATACCATATGTAACTTGAGGTGATTGTAGCTGGGGGCAAACGGTTATACAGTCAAGAGTTGTGTGAGGGTGTTAAATTCTTGTTCCAAGGGGTGCCTATTGTAGTAGAATTTTATATGTTAGCCATGGACGTTAGTCGGTTAGTGTTGGGTGCTCAATGGATTGAGACATTGGGTGATGTAGTATGAAATATGTTGTGCTATCTAGATGATCTAAACTAGACACAAATTAAAACCTCGCAAGTGTACGAATCGTTTGGAGAAGCGTAGTGACGAGCAAGGGTCGATCCCACAGAGATTGTAGAAATTAACTTACTAACCAATAAAATAGAAATAAGGATCTTAAAGTGTTGTACCTAAAGAAATAAAAAGACTAAAAACTATATCAAGAAGTTTTGAATCACAAATATTTATCAAATAGTTGGGTTTTGATTTCCACCTGTAGTCAGCAATGCTAAGTCACCTTCTTTACTATTCTAGTTACTCATGTTTGTTCCTTTAAGGGCATGGTATCTACTCCTTAAAGTATTGTTTCCCTAGCCAAGAATTAGGCATGGTATCTACTCTAATTTATTTCTTTCCTTAAGTATTTAGTATGGTATCTACTAAGTTGCACTTAAAGAAAACATAAGAACAATGGAAACGAACAAACACTCAAAGTTCTAGAAATTGGTATCAGATCTAGATCCCTCAAGTTGATTAAACCAAGAACCCTCGCAAGTGTACCCTTCGTCCCGACTGCCGAACCCTTGGTTCGTCCTCCGACCTTTGGGCTCATCCGCCGACCTTTGGGCTCGTTCGCCGACCCCCAAAGCTTGACTCAGGCGTCCCTGGCTCTCTTACCCTTTTACTCCCCCTCCTGCGCGAAACTCCAAACGAGGGATCCATTACTTCTGACCCCTGGCCTCTTTAAGGGAAAGCACAATCCTACCTTCTCACCCCGACATCTGCCTTCCCCCAGAGGCAAAGAGTCGCTCCTACACGACTGGATCACCCATCCCTACAGGAGCGTGGGGCTCATGATATGGGTCAGAAATAGCATGGCCCATCCTGGACCACTAGATCCACTCAGAGATGCGCGCACCACCTGATCCTTCTGATCTGCCACGTCAGCACCGGAAAACCGCCCGGAGCTCTGCCACGTCAACCCAGAAACTGCTCCGGCATCTGCCACGTCAGCCCTATACCACCCGGCTTTTCCACCGCTTCAGCCATGCGGGTAACCGAGTCCGGCCCAGCCCCAAAAGGGTCTGGACCCGATTGGCTTCCTCTATAAATACCAGACCCTCCCCCCTGTTTACAGGTAATCAATCTTTTCTCCACAAAACCTTAGTTATTGTTGCTCTTATCTTAAGTGACTGACTAGATCGTCGGAGGGTCTGCCACCAGAATCAACCCCGGTGTTTCTAGACCGTCTACAGGTACACAAGACCTCGGATCTGAGCCCTCTGATCCGAGCCCAGACATCCACCAAACTCCCAGCCTGTCGCAGGTACCGCTCGGCCAGCTGAGGGTCATCTGACTAGTAGCTTTCTCCTTCAAATACAAATCGAGTAAAGAACTCACACCTGGTGCATCCACACGTCTCCCAGAAACAAACCGCATCATTGGCTAATAGTGCAACATGAAATACTCTCAGCTGTCACTCCTATTTTAATCTCTGGCAATATTTCTGCAGATTGGGCAAACACTTTCATCTCTCTTATTGCAAAAATCACCACTCCTAAAACGATGAAACAATTTTGACCAATTAGTCTTTGCAATACAATTCACAAAGTCTTCTAAAGAATCTTAGTAGACAGACTGAGGCCGATTTTGAACAAAATCATTGTGGAAGAACAAACTGCATTCTTACCTTGTGAAGATATTGTAGAGAATATTTTGGAAGTTAAGGAAATGTGGCATTCTATCTCCACCTCTAAATCCAAATACCATAAATTCTTCTTGTTCAAAATTAACATGGAGAAGGCATTTGATAGTCAGCTGGCTATTCCTGAGGCAACTGCTTAGAAATTTTGGTTTCTCAGATCCTAGCACCAACCTTCTCATGGTGGGAGTGGAAGCTATTAAATATAACATTGGTTTCAATGGTCAATCATCTCAATGTGTACAACCATCAAATGGAGTTAGGCAAGGAGACCCTGTTGCTCCTTTATTGTTCATCATCAACATTCAAGCACTCTTAAAAAGGCTCAGCTCGAATGTCTTATCCATGGATTTCGGATTTCTGGCATGACTCAAGCTATCACACATCATCTTTTTGCAGATGACACAATACTTGTGTTGGGGATTTCTATCAAAAACCCTTCTTTAGGATCTTGTTGAGTTATTTGATGCAATCAACACAAACCACCAAGCACACATGAGATCATACCAAACACACCAAAGCACACACAAGTTTGTTCCGGTTGGGGCTTTCGCCTTAATCCGGAGGAGAAGAAACCCAAGATGTTATTCAACTACAGAAGATACAAGAATATTACAATTTTCACCATGACCCTCTCTCAAGCCTCACCAGCAAGTATTAGTTGTTTACAATTAGAGAGTCACTCAATCTCTTCTTCAATGAAGTACTCTCTCTCTCTCTCTTGGCTCTCAATGGAGGCCAATAACAACAATATATAGAGATCTAGAGAAACCCTAGTTTGATATCTTGATACAATAGCCATTAGATGTTACTAAAGAGATAACCCTACGATCCAACCCAAATTATCCAACCCAAATTATCCATCAGCGCTGCACGCGGTCGACCACACCACAAGTTCGGTCGACCGTCCCCCTCTCGGGAACTTCTGCAGAGTTGGGCGGTCGACTGCACCCCATGGACGGTCGACCGCAACTCCTGCTGCTACTGCTATTGACTGTTTCCCTTGCTTCTACTCCGTCTCTGATCGTCTCGATTCCTCTATCGTCTCATCATCTTCTTATCCAACATAGTATGCAAGACATAAACCCAACAATCTCTACCTTGGATTGCATACTCATGAATCCACATCTGTGTGATTTAAAACCTTCTAGACTCTTTTCTTTCTCTTCTTGCAAACAACTCGTTTTAATGACTTCCTCTGCTAGTTGAATCTATCTCCACCTGTTTTTCTCCCGCTGTATGCCCCCCCCTCAAGGGCACACCCCAGTAGATATAATAATGGAGGTGCCACCCTCGACACGAATTCCACCTACCTCAAGGCTCTCTCCACCTTCCAACGATATTCGAACGTCGCAGTCTCACTCGGATGATTCTAGTGACAGTATACTAGATGATGCTTTAGAAACAATGGGCTTCAAACCACTTGGCCAAGGTTTCCTGTTCCTCTAAAGCTGATAGAGGTTGTGCTGACCCTGCTCAATCCCCCTCTCACCCTTCATCACCTTGCAATAACTTTCCCAAACTGAACGAACTCCACCTGGATCTGTGTACCTGCAGTTCCGAGCTTCTAGAGTTCTCATGGAAATAAGACTTCACTTCATTAAAGGAATATACATGCACTCCTCTAGTGTGTGTCCCCTTCCGTTTATCATCTTCGACTCATTAGTTTTCTCACCCCTTACTTTACATGTCCTGTCAATCTTCGTTCCCATACAACAATATGAGGCAAACTTGTAAGTAGAAACCATTGCTTCACAAATCTTATCAACCTTCGTTCCTAAACAATGGTATGATGCAAATTTGCAAGTAGAAACCGTCTCCCTCTCGGAGTAAACTTGAGAAGAACTAACCGAATCAAAAGAACAACCGGAATTCACATCTAAAGAACTTGAAACAAAAGCATTGTTTAAGCCATCACCTGATTCAGTGACACTGAATTTGGCACCCCTCTGACCAACCGCTTGCAACAGTCTCTCATATAATGCTCAATCCCTTTGCACTGGTGGCTACGGACCTTACTTCTACATATACTTGCCCTTCCAATCAAAGTACAATCCACCTCCAAGCAACTTACAGAAGTTGATACCGATTTCTGACTCTCCTTCCTAAGTGCATCCTCCTCCAATCCTCCAACCCTTTGATCATACCTGCTATGAAAAACTTCTCCTTGGTAGATTCCTCATCTAGCACGGTTATTATGTTGGATAGATTTGGTGGTGAATATATCGAGTTGGAAACCCTTAGATCATCTGCGTTGAACGCTTTCAATTCAGATAACTCCATAGTGAACTCCACTTCATTATCTAGAAGAGTAGTACTTTCCTTCATTAAGAAACCCCACAACTTTCTTTGCTGGTACATCCGACCATGTGATAACGATCCCGAGTAGTCAGTTCTGAATCTTGCGCAAAGACTTGCCATGCTTCTCCTATACCTGACTGCGTTCGTCGATGACAACCGGATTAAACCCAAGGCTTCTGAACATATCTTCTTCCATTTCTCCTGCTTTGTGCTGATTGGTCTCCCTTTATCTCCTTCTAGGACTAGATCCATGTAATACCCTGATTTTTCAACGTAGTGTGCAAGTGTAATATTTTGGTTGAATTAAATTTTATAATTATTTTATTGTGATATATGTTTTCAAACAAATTTTTACACAAAACCCTTTTTCTTTAAATAAATAGAAAGCCTTATTTTAAAGCCTTTTATTAAAAGCCCAAACATGTGATTTATTTATTTTATTTAAAATAAATATTTTGGCCCAAAACTAAAGCCCATGGATTAATCTATTTTTATTTAAACTTGTCATGTAGAAGACTATTTTAATACTATTTTATTTTTTGTACAAATTAAAATGTACAATTTTGGTCCTAGTTGCATGCACGTGCACTACACGTACACGTGCAATGCACACTTCTCCATGGGGCCAGGATTGCTTCTATTTGGAGGGAGATTCAAAAAGTTAAGTGGTGATCATGGAGGTGGTTGTATAGTTGTGGGTAGTTTTTATAACTCCTACTCTAATCTTGGCCCTCCATCCTACAACCAACTAGTCAATCCTAGCCCTCCATTTCACTTGATTTCTAGTATAAATACCCCCCTCCCATGGCTATATTCATATGCAATTATATCTTCCCAAACCTATAGTCCAATTTAGTAATAGTTGTGAGTTAAAAAGATTGAGAGATTGTGTGGGATTGCTTGCATTTTTCCAAGGAGAAGGAGGCCGGCATCATTCCAAGGAGAGGAGCATTCGGTTTGCTTGGTGTTCGTGGAGCTTGTGCGCGCATCGTCTAGGAGGAGGTGCATCTCGTCGCAAAGGACTTGTGTTGCTAAAATTGTTTGTTCTCTCCACACAAGGTGGGTAACCTTTCATATTTCTAATATAGGGATCCATGCTAGATTTAACTTTTAAAACGATGCATGAAAAATATTAATAAGAACACACTTTAATTGAGAAGTTAGTCTATGAATTGATTGAATATTGTGATTAACTTGTATGTGGTTCTAGTATTAATTTGAGTTGTGGGCTAATTCTCCCTATTTTCTAATTAGGAATATGCTAGTATTTTATTGAACCATGAAGTATGAAAATGATTAATAAGCATGCTCATTAAATTTGGAAAATGACCCCTAATTGATTGAATTGTTGACATGGAATTAGTATGTAGTTCTATTGTTAAAATTATAAGTTGCATGTGTAATTGATTATGATTATAGATTGATGAAAGAAAATGCATTTATTACCATCACAAATTATATGTAAAATTTGGTACTTTGTTAATGCTAATGTATGTTTTAAGAAGATCTTTGAATTATTGTGGGAATGGATAAATTCAAAATAGATGTGTATGTTGAATAAAAGATTAATAGCAGTAGATTAATATAAGAAAATGGTGAATAAAAAGTTTAGAAGGCCAATTGTTAAACAATGTCAAAAAATGAGAAGTGTAGTAGTTGTAATGAATAATTCATTGATTTGTGTGAAAAATATATTTTTATTAGTGCAAAAATTATTTTAATCATACTGATATGAAAATCATGTGAGGGGAAGTCAATCTAGAATTTTTCAGTAACTTCTATAAAAGCGATATGAAACAAAGTTTAATTGAACATCGAGATGTTTTTAACAACAGTGGCAATTGATTTCAAAAGGGTTTTTAAATGGTACTGTGACAACCTGAGCATATGGCTCAAGTGGTCACTGTGTGCGGCTGTGTTCTCTTGGGTGACTGTTTCGAACCCCTGCGGCATACAATTGTTTTCATCTTTTTTTTTTAAACTTGAGAATCAGTGACAGAGAGTAATAAATACTCTCTGTCTCCTCTTCTAATCGCTAGCACAAACCGGCCTAGTGGTCTGTGCTGTTGGCTGTGTTCTCTGGGGTGCGGGTTCGAATCTTGCTATCGGCAAGAATGAAAAAAAATTATTTTTTTGAGTTTTTAAGTGTTCAAAAAATGTGAAAAAAATATGATTATTCTCCTAAAAAAGTAAGGGACTTTCTAAAAATAGTTTGGGGATTATTTGAATGAAATTAACTATGATTTGGAGTTGAAATACATATATAAAAACATGATTCTATATGCTTATGGATGTGAAATTATAACTCAAAAGTATAAGTGAAATGAAGGACTAGAAATTGATTTGGCAAAAAGAAACTTGGTTGTGTGACTTAATACAATTTATTTCTCATTTGTGGAACAATATGAAGTATGCATATTGTTTAGTAATGTAGAATTGATATGATGTGATAATTGATAAAGTGCATGAAATTTATATACAGTTATGGACTTGTGCACAAATTAGGAATCATGAATTGAAAAGAGAAATATGCATGTGAGTATGAGAACTCAACATGGAGAATTTATGAGTTAAAGATTGTGAAATGAAAATTGAAATGGAGTAGCTAAGTCTCCCCCGGCATTGAGAAATGAAATGAAATGAAATGAAATTAGACCAAGCTTGGTCATGTTGAAATGAATGAATAAGTCCGGTTAGTGGAGAGGCTAACTCTAGAGATTTAATTTTTGTTCATGATTTTTGATAAAACTGAGGTTTAGTACATAGTGGAGACGTGATGAAAGTAGAAGAAAAACATGAGTATGGGGGCCATCGGATAGCGGTGTGAGAGCGATCCACAGGCTGCCTGCTTGATGCGTCAAGACATGGCGTGGGCGTTACTCCAGAATTATCGTCCCGGTGGCGACGCTCGTGGGATGTTCGAGTGGCTATGGGTGGTGCCATTGTTCCATGGCGGAGGCTGAATTGTCCATAGGTTGCCTGCTCGATGCGTCGTGTCAGTGCGTGGGATTCCCCTCCAGGCTGCCTGGACATGGGCTCATAGATCATAGGACATCTAAGACACTACCGTAATTACAGTAGTAGATTAAGACATAACGAGGGATTGAGCCCTACAAAGATGAAAAACGAATAAGGGCTTGCCCTCGGACCTATGTAGTATGGGATGCACAGAATCCGAACAAGTGCGCATTAGTGTCATGTAATATAAACAAATGCATTAAGGACTAAGTGCACAATCACAACACGACATCAATAGGGTAGTCCCTTTAGTTTGAAATGTGACAAGTTTGTGGTTGCTAAATATGGAAAGGTGAGTTATACTATTTCCGGCATAGAGAGGTCGGCCGTGTATAATGTTCGTCGGTTGAATAAACTAACGTACCCACAGTCTTATATGCAGGTAAATGGCTTGTTAACAGTTAAAGAGGAATGGACGCTTAAAGATTATACCATGTTGTTGTACATTTATTTAATTATTGTAAATTTTACTTCCGCTGTGCAAATGTAAAGGTGTAATATTGCTGTAAGCTCTGATGTAAAGTGAAAAGTTTAAATTTCCCTGTAAAATTGTACTAAAGAAAGTGAAAAGATCCTGTAGAACATCTCGAATTCAGTGTATTTGGGATTCGGGGCGTTACAGAGTGGTATCAGAGCCACGCTTTCTACGCTTTCCACACTTGTATAAATTTATAGGGAACGACACCCTAGATGTGGACATTAGAGTGTGTGTTTGAGTCTAGAGATTTAAATGTAAGTGACTTACATTTGTGTTGCTCTAAGATTTATGCTTCTTCCTCTCTATTTCTAAGATGGCTGACCACTTTGACCCTGCTGGAGATGACGACTGGCATATCATTGAGGAAGAGTACCATCCTGGACAAGCTGATTCCGAGGACGAGTACTACCCTGGACAAGCAGATTCTGACGGTGAAGAATGGCCTGAATCCTGAGAGATCACCCCACCTCCGGATTCATCTGATGACTCTTCTTCCGACGAAGAAGAAGAACCAGTTCCAAGTGGTCTTGTGACTTCTCTCCAGAGGCAGGTAGAGACACTACGAGAGAGAGTCGGATTGTTGGAGGCTCAGCTGGTGAAACGGAAGGACGACTTTTCAGTTCTCAGTCACCGGGTATGGGAACTTGAAAAGAGGAAGAACCTGACTGATGTGCTGAAGGATAAAGTTGATGAACTACGGGAAGAACTTCGAGCAGCGAAGAGGACCCGTAGGAGTTAGACTGTCTTAGCTTCTTTTATTTTCCATTCTGATGTCAAAAATATTTTCAATTCGAATGTATAAAGTTTGGAATTCAATGAAATGCAAGTTGATTTAAGTTCTTGTCTTATACTTCGAATTTAATGGATCTTTTGCATCAGAATATGTCGAGAAGAGGAGCTAGGAATGGGGAAGGTTTGGATCTGGAGACCGAACTTGCAAGGGTCTACCAAATGCTTAATGCAGCGGCTATGAACCAAGGAAGGGGGCCGGCGAATCCAGTGCCCGAGGCGATTAAGCTGGTGGAATCGTTCAAACGAATGAAACCACCTGTATTCGAGGGAAAGTCAGACTCAGATGCGGCTGACAACTGGATCCGTCAAATGGAGACGATCTTTGAGGTGTTGGAGACCCCGGAAGGTAGCAAGGTCAAGTTGGCGACTTTGCAACTGGAGAAGGATGCGGCGGTTTGGTGGCAATCCATGAAGAGGACCATGAGAGGCATAGTGCTTGGCTGGGAGGAATTTCTGGAAGAATTCCGCAGTCACTATTTCCCCTCCGACGTCCAGGAGAAGAAGGCGATGGAGTTTCTGTCGCTTCAGCAAGGCAGCATGTCGGTGAGAGCGTATGAGACCAAGTTTACTCAGCTCTCTAGGTATGCTCCAGAGCTGGTGATGGATGAGGTGAAGAAGGCTCGTAAGTTCGAGCATGGATTGAGGCCGAGCTTGAGGTCCCGTATGATACCTCTTGGTATCAGGAGATTCGACAAGCTGGTCAAGAGGGCAGCAGCGACGGAAGTGGATATGGAGCAGTTCTATGTTGTTCAGAACCGGAGGAACAACTGGCAGTCTGGAAAGAGGCCCGCCAATTCTGAGAGTTTCAAGGGGCAACCATCTGCACAGAGGTTCAAACCGACAGGGGCGAACGCTATTGGTGTGGCTGGAGGACCCGGAAGCAATGTGGTGAGACCTCCTGCGGTGACTTGCTTCAACTATGGTGAAACGGGACATTACCGATCTCAATGTCCCAAACTACGGAATGGTGATAGCAACGCACCAACGCAGCAGACTGGAAAGAGGCCGTACCAATCAGGGCGAGTATTTGCCTTGACGGAAGCTGATGCTGATGAGGCAGATCAGGTCATCTCTGGTACGAGGGCTGGTGTTTAGAGTTTTGTCATTTCTTTTCCCGCTTATATTGTGAAACTGTTACGTAATGGTGTGTATTATGTAACAGGCGAACTATATCTTAATGGAATGAAAGCTGTTGTGTTATTCGATACTGGATCCTCTCATACTTTTGTGTCTCCAAAATTTGCTAAAGTTTTGGGAGTTGAACCGAAGATTTTTACAGGCAAGATCTTAGCAGTAGCTACTCCGTCAGGGGAAACTTTAACCGCTGATCGGTATTATGCTGATTGCAAGATTGAGATTGGGGATAGAATCTTTGGCATTGATCTGATCGAGCTGACTATCTTGGGAGTCGATGTTATCATTGGCATTGATTGGATGTCGGTGTACAGTGCAAGCATCGAGTGTAAGACCAAGACGGTAACAGTGAAGGCTCCAGGTGGACCTGAAGTCACTTTCCAAGGGAAGCAGAAATGTTCTAAGCTGGTGGCAACTATCCGCAAGGAAGAGACTCCTGTGAAAGTTCAAGGGGTTCCTGTGGTTCGGGACTATCCGACTGTGTTCTTGGAAGATTTTCCTGGGTTACCCCCGCATCGTGATGTAGAGTTCAACATCACTGTTCAACCGGGAAGTGCACCCATTTCTAAGGCACCGTATAGGATGGCTCCAGTGGAACAGGATGAGGTGAAATGGCAGATTGAGGAACTGTTGGAGAAAGGGTTTATTCAACTTAGTGCGTCACCTTGGGGAGCACCAGTGCTTTTGGTAAAGAAGAAGGATGGATCGATGAGAATGTGTATCGATTACCGGGAGCTGAATAAGGTCACTGTTCAGAATAAATATCCGATTCCTCGAATTGATGATTTGTTCGATCGTCTACAAGGAGCAGCTGTTTTCTCCAAAATAGATCTTCAATCAGGTTACCACCAAGTTCGAGTGAAAGCTGAAGATGTGCATAAAACTGCATTTAGAACTCGGCATGGGCATTACGAATTCTTAGTTATGCCATTTGGAGTGACGAATGCACCCGAAATCTTCATGGATTTGATGAACAGAGTTCTGAGGCCGTTCATTGATTCTTTCGTCGTGGTGTTTATCGACGATATTCTCGTGTACTCCAAGTCAGAGGAGGAGCACACCGAGCATCTGGCAGCAGTTTTGAAGAAGCTGGAAGAGCAGAAGTTGTATGCCAAGTTATCCAAGTGTGATTTCTGGAAATCTGAAGTGGCATTCCTAGGTCACATCCTTTCTAAGGAGGGAGTGGCAACTGACCCTCAGAAGATAGAGGTAGTGAGAGATTGGGCCAGGCCTACTACTGTAAAGGAAGTCAGAAGTTTTCTTGGAATGACTGGATACTACAGGAGATTCATTCAAGGTTATGCTCAGATAGCTGTACCGCTTACTGGACTGACTAAGAAGAATGTGAGCTTCAAGTGGACTGAGCAATGTGAGGCGAGCTTTCAGGAGTTGAAAGAGAAGCTGACTACTGCACCTATTTTGGCTTTGCCTAGAGCAGGTGTTGAGTATGATGTTTATAGCGATGCTTCACATCGTGGGCTTGGTTGTGTCTTAATGCAAGAAGGAAGAGTAATCGCTTATGGGTCTAGGCAACTACGACCGCATGAGAAGAATTACCCGACTCATGATCTGGAGTTGGCTGCGATTATCTTTGCCCTGAAGCAATGGAGACACTATGTGTACGGTGAGAAGTTGAACATGTACACGGACCACAAGAGCTTGAAGTATATATATCAGCAGAGGGATCTGAATCTGAGGCAGCAGAGATGGTTGGAGGTGCTCGAGGATATGCGACCTGAGATCAAGTATCATCCTGAAAAGGCTAATGTTGTTGCTGATGCACTTAGTCGCAAGAGCAGTTTGGCCAGTTTGATTACAACTCAGAAGCAACTGATTGAGGAGCTGGATCGAGTAGGTATTGAGGTCGTCTTGCAAGGATTGGGAGCATCTTTGGCTCAGTTGAGGCTTCAGCCTACTCTGAATACAAGGATCATTGCAAGTCAGGAGGTTGATGCTGATATTTTGGAGATGAAGGAGCAGGTTGGTGCTGGCAAGTTGCCCGATTTCAAATCAGGGATGGAGTGCTGTGGTTCGGAGATAGACTGTGTGTTCCAAATCAGGCGGACCTGAAAGAGAGTATTCTTCAGGAGGCGCATGCTACTCTTTTGTCGATACATCCTGGGAGTACTAAGATGTACAAGGACATCAAACAGCATTTCTGGTGGTCAGGTTTGAAGCGGGATGTGGCTGAATTTGTTGCGAAGTGTGAGGTTTGTCAGCAAGTCAAAGCCGAAAATCAGAGATCCGGAGGTCTATTACAGCCGTTACCTATTCCGGAATGGAAGTGGGATAACATCAGTATGGATTTCATCACGGGATTGCCTAAGAGTTCTAAAGGCAATGATGCGATTTGGGTTATAGTCGATCGACTAACCAAGTCCGCTCACTTTTTGGCGATGAAACTCACTGCTTCGATGGACAAGTTGGCTGAGATGTATGTTGGTGAGATTGTCCGGCTTCATGGTGTTCCTTCAACTATTGTGTCTGATCGAGATGCGCGGTTTACTTCGCATTTCTGGTGGAGTCTTCAGACAGTTTTGGGGACCAAGACAGATTTCAGCACTGCTTTTCATCCGCAAACCGATGGGCAGACCGAGAGAGTCAACCGTATTCTTGAGGATATGCTTCGGTGTTGTATACTAGATTTTGGAGGCAGTTGGGAAAGGCATTTACCTTTGGTAGAATTTGCCTACAACAACAGTTTTCAGACTAGCATCAGGATGGCGCCGTACGAAGCTTTGTATGGCAGGAAGTGCAGGACTCCTGTTTGTGGGTTTGAAGTTGGGGAGCATCAGTTGTTTGGTCCTGAGCTTGTACAGCAAACTTCTGAGAAGATTGTTCTGATCAGGAAAAGGTTGGTGGAAGCTCAGAGCAGGCAGAAAAGCTATGCAGACAACCGGAGAAGGGACCTTGAATTTGAGGTTGGTGACTTCGTCTTTCTGAAGGTATCGCCCAGTAAAGGTGTGGTTCGATTTGGCAAAGGCGGGAAGTTAGCCCCGAGGTTTATAGGCCCGTACAAGATATTGAAAAGGATCGGGAAAACTGCTTACCGGCTTGAATTACCGGAAGAGTTATCTCAGGTGCACAATGTCTTTCATGTGTCTATGCTGAGAGGTTATATTCCAGATCCGAGTCATCATTTGCCTGAAGTGCCGGAAGGTTTGCAGTTAGACCTGAATTACATCGAGTCTCCTATCGAGATTGTTGATCGTCGAGAGAAAGTCTTGAGGAATAAGACGATACCGATGGTCAAGGTAGTCTGGAGAAACCACTTGGTTGAAGAGGCTACTTGGGAGTCTGAGGAGAGGATGTTGAAGGACTATCCTGAGCTTTTTGCTTGATCTGTGTATTTTTTTGTATCTTTTTGTTCTTGTTTGAGTGTTGTATATTTTTATTTTATTTTGTTTTCCTCGCTCTTGATTGTAGTTCCGGGGACGGAACTATTCTAAGGAGGGAGTGTTGTAATACCCTGATTTTTCAACGTAGTGTGCACGTGCAATATTTTGGTTGAATTAAATTTTATAATTATTTTATTGTGATATATGTTTTCAAACAAATTTTTACACAAAACCCTTTTTCTTTAAATAAATAGAAAGCCTTATTTTAAAGCCTTTTATTAAAAGCCCAAAAATGTGATTTATTTATTTTATTTAAAATAAATATTTTGGACCAAAACTAAAGCCCATGGATTAATCTATTTTTATTTAAACTTGTCATGTAGAAGACTATTTTAATACTATTTTATTTTTTGTACAAATTAAAATGTACAATTTTGGTCCTAGTTGCATGCACGTGCACTACACGTACACGTGCAATGCACACTTCTCCATGGGGCCGGGATTGCTTCTATTTGGAGGGAGATACAAAAAGTTGAGTGGTGATCATGGAGGTGGTTGTATAGTCGTGGGTAGTTTTTATAACTCCTACTCTAATCTTGGCCATCCATCCTACAACCAACTAGTCAATCCTAGCCCTCCATTTCACTTGATTTCTGGTATAAATACCCCCCTCCCATGGCTATATTCATATGCAATTATATCTTCCCAAACCTATAGTCCAATTTAGTAATAGTTGTGAGTTAAAAAGATTGAGAGATTGTGTGGGATTGCTTGCATTTTTCCAAGGAGAAGGAGGCCGGCATCATTCCAAGGAGAGGAGCATTCGGTTTGCTTGGTGTTCGTGGAGCTTGTGCGCGCATCGTCTAGGAGGAGGTGCATCTCGTCGCAAAGGGCTTGTGTTGCTAAAATTGTTTCTTCTCTCCACACAAGGTGGGTAACCTTCATATTTCTAATATAGGGATCCATGCTAGATTTAACTTTCAAAACGATGCATGAAAAATATTAATAAGAACACACTTTAATTGAGAAGTTAGTCTATGAATTGATTGAATGTTGTGATTAACTTGTATGTGGTTCTAGTATTAATTTGAGTTGTGGGCTAATTCTCCCTATTTTCTAATTAGGAATATGCTAGTATTTTATTGAACCATGAAGTATGAAAATGATTAATAAGCATGCTCATTAAATTTGGAAAATGACCCCTAATTGATTGAATTGTTGACATGGAATTAGTATGTAGTTCTATTGTTAAAATTATAAGTTGCATGTGTAATTGATTATGATTATAGATTGATGAAAGAAAATGCATTTATTACCTTCACAAATTATATGTAAAATTTGGTACTTTGTTAATGCTAATGTATGTTTTAAGAAGATCTTTGAATTATTGTGGGAATGGATAAATTCAAAATAGATGTGTATGTTGAATAAAAGATTAATAGCAGTAGATTAATATAAGAAAATGGTGAATAAAAAGTTTAGAAGGCCAATTGTTAAACAATGTCAAAAAATGAGAAGTGTAGTAGTTGTAATGAATAATTCATTGATTTGTGTGAAAAATATATTTTTATTAGTGCAAAAATTATTTTAATCATACTGATATGAAAATCATGTGAGGGGAAGTCAATCTAGAATTTTTCAGTAACTTCTATAAAAGCGATATGAACAAAGTTTAATTGAACATCGAGATGTTTTTAACAACAGTGGCAATTGATTTCAAAAGGGTTTTTAAATGGTACTGTGACAACCTGAGCATATGGCTCAAGTGGTCACTGTGTGCGGCTGTGTTCTCTTTGGTGACTGGTTCGAACCCCTGCGGCATACAATTGTTTTCATCTTTTTTTTTAACTTGAGAATCAGTGACAGAGAGTAATAAATACTCTCTGTCTCCTCTTCTAATCGCTAGCACAAACCGGCCTAGCGGTCTGTGCTGTTGGCTGTGTTCTCTGGGGTGCGGGTTCGAATCTTGCTATCGGCAAGATTGAAAAAAATTATTTTTTGGGGTTTTTAAGTGTTCAAAAAATGTGAAAAAAATATGATTATTCTCCTAAAAAAGTAAGGGACTTTCTAAAAATGGTTTGGGGATTATTTGAATGAAATTAACTATGATTTGGAGTTGAAATACATATATAGAAACATGATTCTATATGCTTATGGATGTGAAATTATAACTCAAAAGTATAAGTGAAATGAAGGACTAGAAATTGATTTGGCAAAAAGAAACTTGGTTGTGTGACTTAATACAATTTATTTCTCATTTGTGGAACAATAAGAAGTATGCATATTGTTTAGTAATGTGGAATTGATATGATGTGATAATTGATAAAGTGCATGAAAATTTATATACAGTTATGGACTTGTGAACAAATTAGGAATCATGAATTGAAAAGAGAAATATGCATGTGAGTATGAGAACTCAACATGGAGAATTTATGAGTTGAAGATTGTGAAATGAAAATTGAAATGGAGTAGCTAAGTCTCCCCCGGCATTGAGAAATGAAATGAAATGAAATGAAATTAGACCAAGCTTGGTCATGTTGAAATGAATGAATAAGTCCGGTTAGTGGAGAGGCTAACTCTAGAGATTTAATTTTTGTTCATGATTTTTGATAAAACTGACGTTTAGTACATAGTGGAGACGTGATGAAAGTAGAAGAAAAACATGAGTATGGGGGCCATCGAATAGCGGTGTGAGAGCGATCCACAGGCTGCCTGCTTGATGCGTCAAGACATGGCGTGGGCGCTACTCCAGAATTATCGTCCCGGTGGCGACGCTCGTGGGATGTTCGAGTGGCTATGGGTGGTGCCATTGTTCCATGGTGGAGGCTGAATTGTCCATATGTTGCCTGCTCGATGCGTCGTGTCAGTGCGTGGGATTTCCCTCCAGGCTGCCTGGACATGGGCTCATAGATCATAGGACATCTAAGACACTACCGTAATTACAGTAGTAGATTAAGACATAACGAGGGATTGAACCCTACAAAGATGAAGAACGAATAAGGGCTTGCCCTCGGACCTATGTAGTATGGGATGCATAGAATCCGAACAAGTGCGCATTAGTGTCATGTAATATAAACAAATGCATTAAGGACTAAGTGCACAATCACAACACGACATCAATAGGGTAGTCCATTTAGTTTGAAATGTGACAAGTTTGTGGTTGCTAAATATGGAAAGGTGAGTTATACTATTTCCGGCATAGAGAGGATGGCCGTGTATAATGTTCGTCAGTTGAATAAACTGACGTACCCACAGTCTTATATGCAGGTAAATGGCTTGTTAAAGGTTAAAGAGGAATGGACGCTTAAAGATTATACCATGTTGTTGTACATTTATTTAATTGTTGTAAATTTTACTTCCGCTGTGCAAATGTAAAGGTGTAATATTGATGTAAGCTCTGATGTAAAGTGAAAAGTTTAAATTTCCCTGTAAAATTATACTAAAGAAAGTGAAAAGATCCTGTAGAACATCTCGAATTCAGTGTATTTGGGATTCGGGGCGTTACAATCCAAGTTCTGTTGAACCGATGCTTCATGCCAAGTCTTGTTGAACCGATGCTTCATGCATGTCCAACTTCAAGAGACCAAAGTTGATCTTGCCTTTGAACCGCTTGATATTCGTGATCTGATCTGCCATCATCTCCAAGAAACTCGAACAAACCCTTAAACCCAAAGCACTGATACCAATTGTTAGGGATTTCTACCGAAAATCCTTCTTTAGGATCTTGTTGAGTTATTTGATGCAATCAACACAAACCACCAAGCACACCTGAGATCATACCAAACACACCAAAGAATACACAAGTTTGTCTCGGTTGGGGCTTTTGCCTTAATCCGGGGAAGAAGAAACCCAAGATATTATTCAACTAGAGAAGATACAAGAATATTACAATTCTCACCACGACCATCTCTCAAGCCTCACCAGCAAGTACTAGTTGTTTACAATTAGAGAATCACTCAATCTCTCCTTCAATGAAGTACTCTCCCTCTCTCTCTTGGCTCTCAATGGAGGCCAATAACAACAATATACAGAGATCTAGAGAAACCCTAGTTTTATATCTTGATACAATAGCCGTTAGATGTTACTGAAGAGATAACCCTACGATAAGAGCTGTAAGATCTGACTTGAACAGCAAGTTGGGCTTCTCACGAATCACCAAGATCCGACCTAAATTATCTATCAGCGCCGCGCGCGGTCGACTGCACCACAAGTTCGGTCGACCGTCCCCCTCTCAGGAACTTCTGCAGTGTTGGGCGGTCGACCGCAACTCCTGCTGCTACTGCTGCTGACTGTTTCCCTTACTTCCACTCCGTCTCCGATCGTCTCAATTCCTCTATCGTCTCATCGTCTTCTTATCCAACATAATATGCAAGACATAAACCCAACAACTTGCTGGTAAAGTAACAAAACATGAACTTACTTTAACTTCATTGTATTCTTAAAATTTATGAACAGGTTTCTAGACAAAGGTTAACCTGGAGAAATTTGTCATATATGTAAGTCACAATCTCACCAATCTAGACTTCATCCTCTGTTGAAAATCTCTCTTCAAATGTAAAGTCTAGAATGAAGATTTTGAATATCTTGGATCACCTATCGTTGCTAAGCGGATTAAAGAAATTCACTACTCAAAAATTTGGTCTGCACTGCATAAAAATCTTGTTGCATGGAAATCCATCTTGCTCTCTATTTCTGGAAGAGCAACCTTAATAAAGCATGGCGCCATCCCACTGTATGCCTTAAGATCCACCTCCTTACCTGTTGCTGCTAATTTCTGGTGTGGGAGCAAACAGATGAATTTGTAAGTTCTTGAGGAAAACAATAAAGCAAACCTGTTGACCTTCACCAACGTGTTGACTTATTTCTTGCCGCTACCGCGAACCTGCACAAAGTTCGATACACCGGGATGGATCCCGACGATGAACCCTCCGACGCTCTTGTCAGTAATCAGAAAGATTATGAAAAAGATTTAGGTAGAAAAAGATTGATTACCTTGTTACGATGGGGGGAGAGGGGTATTTATAGTCGCCTTAAGGATCCGTATCGAGATAAGGACAAATCTCTACTTCCCGGTGTGGATGGATAAGAAGTGGTTAAAGCCGCTTCTTAGGGATAATCACAAATCTGAATTTCTCTTTATCCTTCTGAACTGGTTTGTAGTGGGTTGGTACCCGTACCCAGTAGGACAGATCCATTTATGGATTATTGAGCTTTGAAGAAGGACTCAGTTCCCATTTCAGACCCGTTTGTAAGTGAAATTACCGTTTTACCCCTGGGAGCTTTGAGATTCGTGCCCGATTTGAACGGTCCCGATTTGGTTCTATTTTTAGCCATATCACAAGCCCCCCACTCCTGGAGACTGAGTTTTCAGTCTTTGAGGAATAGTTTTGTCCTGTTTTCAATGGCTAATAGAATTTATCGGAGTTCTCGGGAAAGTTTGGATCTTGCTTGAGGTGTAACAGTGTCAATATGAGCTTGTAAAGTACCCAAAATTATCCTCAGAATTTTCTAGATTTTTTGTGATTTGTCCAGGTTTTTCTGAATTTTTTCCAATTTTTAATCATTTTTTCAATTTTTTATTCAATTTCCGAATTTAAATAATTAATTATCGAAAATTTTAATTAATTATTCTAATTTAATAATTATTATTTTCAGTTTTTAAAATTATTTTCTGAATTAATAATTATTTTTAGAATTTTTAATTAATTTTTTTGATTTTTAATTAACTTTTTGGATTTTTTAAACAATTAATTCAAATAAATTAATTAATTAAATTTTACCTATACACGTGATGCAATCCTGTGCGTTGATCACGATCAGAGGACGCGCATCTCAAAGCAGGGTGTTTTCCCCTCATTACAGGGTCAGTAGCTCGGTAGCTCAGAACTGTCCTCGGATCTGACCGAGTGGTTCGAGGTGACGCCACGTGGCCAGTCAAATTGACCATTGACCGCCACGTGGCAATTTTTTTTCTTTCTTTTTCTTCTTTCTTTCTTTCCCGCTCTCTTCTACTCCCCGTCTTCGCTGTCTCCCCATTCTGGTTCTTTGGGTTGAGCGCCAAAACTTCATCTTGAGACCAGCTCGAGGAATGGCAGGGGGGCTTGCAAAGTGGTGTTGGAGTCGAGGTCGGGAGCTCGACAATGGAGCGGACGAGAGGAAGGGTCGAGCTCTGCAGGGGGAGAGCTCGACAGAGCCATGGGGGAGGAGCTCGAGCTTCGACAGAGCTTGGTGAGTGGACATCGGAGCTTCGGCGGAGCTTCGACGAGGAAGCTCGAAAGGGGAGGTGAGCTCGACCATGGAGATGCTCGGCGTTGGTTGTCGAGTTGGCGAAGTAGATGGAGCTCGGCAAGATGAGGCCATGGTGGTTTGGCAAAGGAGGTTGACGCTCGGTGGCATGGAGCTCGACGTTTCGGAGCTCGATGAAGGAGACGTCGGAGCTCGAGCTCGGCTATTGTGAGGGGCTGGCGAGGAGAGGAGCTCGACAGTGGAGCTTGGCGACGTGAGGAGTTGGGTTCAAGCTCGGCGGGGAGCAGCTCCACGAGGAGGAAGCACAACAAAGGTGATAGTGAAGCTCGGCGTGGAGCTCGATGGAGATGGAGCTCGTTATTGGAGCTCAAAGTTGTATGGTGGTAGAGCTCGGTTGCAGCTTGGAGTTGGGGCTCGAGCTCGAGGAGCGGAACTCGGCGCTTCTTCGGGCGAGGGAGGAGCTCGGCAGCGGAGCCCTTGAGCTCGGCGCTTCGGGAGGAGAGCTTCGACGGTGTGGAGACGAGCTCAGTGTTGGAGGTGAGCTCGTGAAGGAGATGGAGATGGAGCTCGGCGCTGTTGTTCGGCGAAGGAGGGATGTTCGGCAGTGTGCTTTTTGGCGGGAAATTCTGAAGGAGAAGAAATCGGGGGGAGGATGAAAGGGTTGTAGGTTTGGGCCTCTAACGGGTCCGAACCCGACCCGTTAAACTTTTAAAATATATTTTTCCCCTTTTGTTTGTTTGGCGAATTTGTGGTCGTTGATCGTGATCGAACACGAATTTGAGGCGGAGTTTTTTCCCACTTTCATGCTCGGTTGTTCAGTAGCTCGGATCATAATTCCGAGCTATGTGGCACGATCGGGAACTCTTGATGAAGATCTAGCACGGGCCGTGAGGTGATAGTTTTTGCCAATTCGTAGCTCGGTAGCTCAGATCATAATTCCGAGCTACGTGGCACGATCTGGACCCTTACGACCTGGCACAAATCGTGAGGCGATAGTTTTCGCCAATTCACAGCTCGGTAGCTCGGTAGCTCGGTAGCTCGGATCATAATTCCGAGCTATGTGGCACGATCTGGACCCCTTGATGATGACCTGGGACGAATCGTGAGGCGATAGTTTTCGCAACGTCGTAGCTCGGTGCAACTGTGTTGTGATCCATTTTCTCGATGCCACGGAGGTCCGATCGGAGCGTATGACCCCTCGTTTCGAAGCTGACTCAAATATCTACAACTTTCTTTGGAGGCCAGTTGAGGAATCACCCGTAATGAGGGTTGAAATAGGCCCGCAATATCTTCATTTCTGTCGAGAAGAGCTTCAGTCTCCGGAATCTTCGAAGATGAGCTCCACTCCTGTGGGCTAAGAAGATAAGCTTGGGAGATCCTCGTAAGACCCATGGGAGGATCCGTTATTGGAGGCAAGTTCGAGGAGCAATTCTAGGGGGAGAGTTTGAGCTCCGAGCCCATTGAGAAGATGGCCGCTCGTGAGGCGAGCGGAGTGAAGAACAACACCAGGCTCTAGAAAAGAGTCATTCGGAAGATGAGTTTGAGGAGCAACTCTAGGGGAGAGTTTTGAGCTCCGAACTCGTTTTGAAGAGGACCACTCGGGAGGCGAGTGGGACGAAGAATCATCTCCAGGCTCTAGGAGAGAGCCGTTCGGGAGACGAGTTTGAGGAGCAACTCTAGGGGAGAGTTTTGAGCTCTGAACTCGTTTAGAAGAGCACCACTTGGGAGGCGAGTGGGACGAAGAATCATCTCCAGGCTCTAGGAGAGAGCCGTTCGGGATACGAGTTTGAGGAGCAACTCTAGGGAAGAGTTCTGAGCTCCGAACTCATTTTTTAAGAGAGTTTCAACAGTTGTGGGAGCAATTCCGAATGGTGAGCTACTTTGTACTCGCTCGTTCGCAAGTAGCTAAAGCGGCATCGAACCAAGTGTTGGACTCCGAACTTGTTGTTTGAGGGAGTTAACGAGTTATAGGAGCAATTTCGAATGGTGAGCTACTTTTTACAAGTTTGTTCGCAAGTAGCTAAAGTAACATCGAACCAAGTGTTGGACTTCAAATCCTTTTTAGCTTAGTAAGTTGTGGGAGCAGCCTTGTAGGACAAGCTGGACTCCGAACATACCATTTAACGAGTCGTGGGTGTGACTCAGAGAGATAGAGATGAGGCAAACACAATATTTCAATAGAAAAAGCTAAGTTTTATTGGAACAAACTAAGTAGCCGCTCTAATGGGACGAGCCATTATTACATGCTTTTGGTCGGGTTACAAGCATCGGCCTTATTGAAAACTGAAATCATACTTCTACGATAGGGTGAAGGCCTCTTGGGAGGAGTTTAGTTCTCCCCCCAATGGACCACCATGGATAAGGTGGAGGACGGCCCCAGATTCAGAATCTTGGAACTCAGCGGACCTTTCTGTTCGCTTCTAGGCTCTTCGGGGTGGAAGATCGGCCCCGTCCTTTCGAACGTACTTGGCTAGGAGTCCCCGCTGTATGAGTTCTTCGATCTCCTCTTTAAGAGTCCGACAATCATCCGTGTCGTAACCTTGATCCCTATGAAAGCGGCATCACTTATCCCTATTTCTTTTCTTCCTAGGGGTATTCATTCTAGGGGGAGCGCGGAGTAGCCCTTCTTTGTCCACCTCCATTAGAACTGCTGATGTACTAGCATTGAGGGGGGTGAACTTCTCAAAACGAGAAGCTGGACAGCGTTGGCCATTGTCGTCCCTCTAGAATTTTTGGGACCCTTCTTCGCTCGTATTCTTTCGTTTGTTCCCAGAAAATGATTCCTCAAGAGTAGGGGATTGAAAGCCTCTTCCACTCGGATGTACTTCTCACTCCTAAGCAGGACTTCTGAGAATTTTCGAGGAGGCTTCTTGGTAAGGGACGCCTTGAGGTCGGCATTAGTGACGTTGTGCCCAAATACCGTCGAGACTATTGATTGGTTGAGGAAGGCAATAGACCAGACTTCGGCGGTAAAGCGTCGAACGTAATCTCTTAGGCGTTCACCATTTCTTTGACTGAGGGTCACCAAAGATGCACTTATTTTCTCGGCCCGACAGCTACTCACGAAATGAGTAAGGAAGAGCTCCTCAAACTGTTCGAATGAGAAGATGGAGGAGGGGGTTAGACGGGAGTACCACTCCCGTGTTGGTCCCCTCAACTTTGTTGGGAATGTTTTGCAAAGGAGAGCATCCAAAGCCCGGTGGATCATCATGAGAGTTTTAAAACTCTCGATGTGGTCGGTGGGGTCCGACTCCCCGTTGTATGACTCAAATTTCAGGGGCTTGATGTTTTCCTGGACCGGGGCTTCCATGATGGCCCGGGAGAACGGATGCCTGCTCGGACGGAAATTCCTCGCCCGTTGTTCCTCTTCTCTGTCAAGTCAGCCAAGGCGCCTCTCCATCTCGTGGAGACGGCGGTAGATCGAGTCTTCCCTTCGGTCGTATCTTGCCGAGCCTCGAGACTTTTTCTCATGTGGAAGGGGACTGGGAGTGCGGTGGTGATGGCTTGGAGTAGGTTGAGGACTAGGAGCCTGTTGCTCGAGGTTGGGAGCGACATTGAGGGCCCGCAGAATGGCTTCTTGAAAATCTTGGAACTCCGCCCTTTTGACTGGTGCCCCTTCAGCTTGGTGGTCCCTAGGTATGGCTCGGCTTAATGGAGTATGACTTCTCCGCCGACGACGTGAAGGGGACTCTCTTCGCCTCCTCGGGGGAAGGGATCGTCTGGTCCTCGGTCTGCGAAGGGTCCGGACTCTCGAGACCCCATGGTGCTCAGGTTGATGGACTCTTTCAAGGGCTCGCCATCCATTCAAGCAAGTTCGGAGGTCAACCCCTATTAGGCGGTTAACAATCACTTGACGGAGATCCTGCTCAGGAGGGTTTTGAGAAGTCATAGAGTCAACTGAAGAATTGTGGACCGAGACATGGTCATGAAGGGGATGTTGCTTTGCACGACTCCGACGAGAGCCCCCCCTGAGCAGTCCCCCGAGACCCTGGAGGGGCCTGTTGAGGAGGAGGCTGTTGAGGAAGAACATCTTGGACTGGAGGATGAGGAGGAAGAGGAGTGGCTCTTCGGCTGTAAGTCGCTGCCTTCACCTTGTCTTTCGGATGCATGGTTTGAAACTACTTTTGCTGATGAAGTAAGGTTAGATTGTTTTTTTGTTTTCCACAGACGGCGCCAATCTGTTGCTGCTAATTTATGGTGTGGGAGCAAACAGATGAATTTGTGAGTTCTTGAGGAAAACAATAAAGCAAACATGTTGACCTTCACCAACGTGTTGACTTGTTTCTTGCCGCTGCCGCGAACCTGCACAAAGTTAGATAAACCGGGATGGATCCCGACCACGAACCCTCTGACGCTCTTGTCAGTAATCAAGGAGATTATGAAAGAGCTTTAGGTAGAAAAAGATTGATTACCTTGTTATGGCGGGGGGAGAAGAGTATTTATAGTCGCCTTAGGGATCCGTTTCGAGATAAGGACAAATTTCAACTTCCCGGTGTGGATGGATAAGAAGTGGTTAAAGCCGCCTCTTAGGGATAATCACGAATCTGAATTCTTCTTTATCCTTCTGAACTGGTTTGTAGCAGGTTAGTACCCATACCTAGTAGGACAGATCCATTTATGGGTTATTGGGCTTTGAAGAAAGACTCAGTTCCCATTTCAGGACCCGTTTGTAGGTGAAATTACCTTTTTACTCCTGAAAATTTTAAGATTCGTGTCCGATTTAAACGGTCCCGATTTGGATATATTTTTAGCCATATCATTACCAAAGGCAACTGAATTCAAAATTAATAAACTACTCAGATCCTTCCTATGGAACAGTGATGCCAAAAGAAACTCTATTTTGTCAGCTGGAACCCTATCAACAACAAGTAGGAAAATGGTGGACTAAATATAAGAAAGGTCAGAGAATTCCACCTAGCTCTGCATGATAAAATCTTATTATCACTATTATCCCACTCTAATAGCCCTCGGTGCCAAATTGTTGCAGCCAAATACAGCCCATGTTGATCATTTGTGAAACAATCAAAACCATCCACCTCTAAATCTGAATGCTGGGAAGTTGTATACTCAAGTGGTGAACTCCAGTATGGACAGTATATCTTAATATCTGGATTGATGGTGATGGACACTGCATCAACTTCTGCAAAGTCCCTTAGCTATTTGAAATACCACTGATAGCAATTCCCCTCACTACAAACCAAGAACTCTTTAATGGAATTGATTATATTACCTTATATATGGTAGTCGGAATTGACAGCTAATCTGACACTTGCTTCCACCCTTTCTTATCCGACACATTCAGTCTACGCCAAGGCCTAACCCTCATAGCAAAGATAAAATCTTTCGGTTAGCTGATAAATATGGAAGCATACGATTTACAAACGCAAGGGAATTAGCATGATTCAAATATACCTGAAGAAACCCCTTTCAAAGCATATGGAAACTCAGTGCATCTCACAGAATCAAAGTCTTTCCCTCGAACTCTGCACATAGGAAACTCCCTACTTTTGACTTCATAGATTTATGTTTGGAATTAACATGAGTTGTCATCTCTGTGGGCAGCACGATGAAAGCCTGATTCATCTCTTTTTCTCATGCCCTCTCCGCAAGAATCTTGTTCGGGAAGCTAAACTTTTTCTGCGCATAAATATTTTCTTCACAGGTGATACCCAATTCTTCTTCTGGCATAGCTATCTTCCACTTAAGCCAAACTTCTTGTGGCAAATACTTTCTCCACAGGTGTAGGTTTCCGCCAATGTATATTTTCTGTATATTTTTGAAATTTTGATTCTTTATAAATCATTTTTTTCTTTTTAATTTTTTTGTTGAAATTTATTGTTGGATCTCCTATTAAAACCTATTTCAAATTAATAATTTTATTTGTAACTATTTTCCAATGATTCCTATATTTTAATAAAAATCTTATTCTATTCTATCGTTTAACTTGATTTTCTTATTTGACTAATTACTTATACCAAGTCCAATTTTATTATTTGATTATTTATAATTTGTTAAACCCAAATCCTATTATTGTGTTATTATTATTATTATTATTATTATTTCTATCATTATTATTATTATCATTAAATTATTGTTTATTAATTTTTGAAAGCCTATTGATCGTGATATATATTTTATTATTATTGGCGTACGAATTTTATATATACTATTTGATTTAATTAAATAATATGTACTACTATATTGATCTTTATTATATTTTAGTTCAAATCGAATCCAGTCTCATTTATTTGTGAACCCATACATTCTATTGTATTTATTAGTATTTGAGTATTAATTTAATGCATACTAATTGATTTATTTGTACTATTATATGATTGTTGATATATTTATTTATTTATTTTTCTAAAACCCCAAACCCGTACCCGCTAACCCGTACCCGAAACCCATTAACCCAACCTAATAATCCCTTATAAATACTCTCATTATCATTAACCCTAATCATTATCATCTCTGCCTAATTACACTCAGCCACCTCGTCTCAGGTTCATCTCCTTCCCCGCTCTGATCTGAAACCTAATGCCTCACCATCTTCCCCCTCGCGTCTGCTCTCCGAAACCCATCCACCTTAGCCTCCAATCCCTGTCACCTTCACCACCACTGCCTTGCCGCTTGTTGTCTCCCCCTTGCCCCTACCTTTGTCCACCACTCGATCCCTCGACTGCAGTTGCCATCCCCTTTTCTTCCTTTGTTTTCTTCCAAAATAGAGCAACGCCTTCCTCCCCATTGTTGCACCATCTCTGCCACTGCCCTCGCCTCGAACACCACCAGCTCCATTCCCTCTGTCTCCACCTCTGCGACCACTCGTCACCCCTGTCCCGACTGCCATTGCCACCTGCAAACCGTTGCAGCCATGTCAACCATTGCAGTCACCTTCACCCCCAACCTCGCTCTTGTGCTCCTCTATTCACCACCGAACCCCCTGCCATCTCCTCCCTCCTCGTCCACCACCCCTGCATCCACCATTCACCCAACTGTAGTTGTTGCCTTCTCCCTGGCTATCACCTTGCTGCCCTCATCGTTGCTACCTTTGTCGCTATTCTCTTTGTGCACATATGTGGGCATGTGTGTTGCACGTGCTCCGATTGCTGTGTTGTTGTTGTTAAGTCTCTTGCACGTGTGTTACTGTTGTTGTTCGTGCTGTTGTTGCTACACACGTGTTGTTCATGCCGAGTGCACATGCTGAAGTTGCTCTGTTGTTGCTGTGTGCTCTTGCTGTTCGTTGTTGCCGTTCTTGAGTTGCACGTATTTCCGACGTCGCTCGTCTTGCGTCCGTTCACCGTCTCTCAGGCAAGTATCCTTGTACGAATCTTTTGTTTCTCTGTACAAGCATTCTTTGAAATACTGCAAGTAGGTTTATTGTTGTAATCCATTTCTCATGCCTTATACGTTGATGATCTCGACCCCTATCCGTTTTGATTTAATTCTGTTAATTTCGTATCGTAAAAGATCATAGATATCAAATTGTATATTTTTGTCCTGCAGCCAGTTCTGACTTGTAATCAGATTTTGACCCAGTTAATTTTTGAATCTGCTAGAACTTTATAAATAAGAGTATTAGCCCCCTGAGTCTAGTTTTTCGAACTTCTAACGGATCCAGATTTGCTTTCCTGTAGCAGCGAGAATTCCAGTTTTTGTGCATCAACGTCCTGCTGTCCAGAATTGGAGTTCTTGGTGTTTCAATATTTATAATTTTGTTTATGGCACCCGAACATGTTTTCCGCCTGTCTGAACCTGGTTTCTGTCCCTGTCATGTTGGTTATCCCTGATTTTGTACATTCGTGTTTGTTTTGGAAAAAAGAATAAGTAATAAGTCTGTGTTAAGGGAAAGATCTAGTAGTGGACGATATAGGAAAGTATACTCGGAAGAGGGGCCATATTTCCCACCTATTTTCATGAATACATGATTACATGGTTGATGAGCATGTTTACTTGTTTTCCTGTATATAAGTTATATGAAGCTAAGTACCACATAGAACTAAATGCCATGTTGTGGGATGCTGGGGGCCACCTCTAGAATCTACGGGGGCCACTTGATTACATGACATGACATGATTCATGTTTACATGATGTCTGAGTACACGGTCCTATAGAATCCACCACTAAATCGAAACGCAAATTGTTTATATGCAGCAACCATGTGGAATGGGATGCATGAGTTATGAATTAGAAAGAATTAAATAAAAGACTTAAGAATAATATGTTTTACCTGCATATTCCTGTCACTTGTTTCACATATTTATCCGATATCTGTTACAAGTTTACAAGTTTATAAGTTTACATGTTACATGTTACCTGTTACCTGTTACCTATTACAAGTTTGCATGATTTTTGCGTATATGTCATGTTTTCCGTTACATTATTCCTCATTCCTGATTAGTTATATTTTGAGTCATGTTCCAGTTGTTACCTGCATTACCTTGATCATGTTATATTACAATTGCATCGCTAGTTCTTGTTTCCTTTCTTATTCAGTCTTTGTTGCTTTCTTGTTATACATGTTGTATCTCGTTATCATGTTTGTTTCGTATTTGAATTCCCAGTTCTTGTGTTTTCCTGCACATCTTGTCTCTTGTTCATATTTTGCTTGTACTACTTGCGGCCCGTAACTTACTCTAATAGGTACTCCATCTATCTTTCTTTGAGTTATGTTATACAGGTACAGACGATGGGTTATTGAAAGAACTCATCGAACTGTTCTTGCATTGCATATTCTCGAGCTCTTAGGTAAGTTCTTGTATCTCAGATATCGGTTATCGTATTATATTCTCATTTATGTGATTATTATTGCATTGTTGAGTTTACTGGTATTGTACAGCTTATGGATGATATGTGTTGGCATACTTATATTATTTGCTGGGCCTCAGTTACGTGCCTGTGTTTCCGTATAATGGGAAGCTGGGCGTGACAGGTTTTTAGTAGTATCAGAGCCTAAGTGCGGCTAATGTATTAGTCATGTTTGGCTAATATATTAGTCAGGTTTGGCATTAGCCAGGTTAGGCCCCGACAGGTTAGTCTCTAACCATGTTGGAGTTTAGCTAGGTTAACTCAACAATATACACATTGCATTGATCACATGAAAATGCAATAACCAACTCTTAATCTAGACACTAGTCTTATTTCATTCATTATGATCCCTTCATATTCAATTTCTTGATTTCTTGTTTCCTTTCATCTCTTGTAGTCGTCCTGATTCGTTGATTCCTTATTGGGTATAAATTTATTCTTTTCGTACCCATATTCTTTTTATTCCTGAGCCATCAATTCTTTTATTTCTACTTGTCTTGTCGATTCTTTCATATTTCAGTTCTTGCGTTGTTCATTTCTTTCTGTCCCTTACAGTCATCTTCATCTACTGATTCAATATTGAGTATCATACTACTTATTTTTTCCCTATCATGTTCTTCTCAAATTCCAGGTGCTACCATTCAGTTATTCTTGCTCGGTTTGTCGATTGGCTTCACGTGATATACAACGACTTGTCAGCAGCTTGGATCATCATCACGAGAGGAAGTGGCATCGCTTACTCTAAGGTGTGCAGGCAGAGTCCTAAGATTCCAAGACGTGTTCAGAATCTCAAATCGCCAGGAGTTCGAATTTCGTGCTAAAGATACTGCATTTGAATGTGCCAGAATCCGATGAGACATAAGATAAATTGCTGGAGCTAATAGACGCTGATGACAGAGTCTTCCCGATTAGAGTGGCGCAGCAGAAGCGTGGTGGGCCCACAACCCACAGGCCGGGATTCTCATCTTGCTTCTCTTTCCTTGCATTGTTTGTTTCTTTCCATTCCTCACATTCGTCCTCATCCATCGACTCATTTTGGTTCAATTCTTCCCTATCCATTCCCTCTTCGATTCCAGTTCTACCTGCTTCTTCATCTTCTTGCTTCGTTATCTCACAAGTCTTGGGTTGTTCCTTTTCTTCTGATACCGTTTACTTTCTTCCATCATACATCAATTCATTATTTGACCCCAATTCTTATCCATGTTCTTTTCCATTCCGGGGCTATCACCATTTCATTTCTGTTCCTCTAGTTCTCTATCTTATTACCTCACAAGTCTGCTTTTGCTTTGTCCTACGTTCTTGTAACACCCCGCAAAATTGAAAATAACAATTTTGCCCTTGTGTGATACGCACGTGTATTTTGTAATGTGTTTTTATTACACATTTTGATTGCCAACTATTTATGCATTTTCCATATTGATTTTACCCTATTTTGAGTCAACAAAAATATAATATTTCAATCTCTGTATTTTTACTTGCTTTTATGTGTTTTCGATGTACGTATCATTTGCGTATTTTTTCATCCCTAAGTGTGATATTTCTATGTGTATTGACTATTTATTTTACGTGTTCAAACTCGTTTTATAAAACGAAAATTCATTTTCCCTATTTTGATTAAAATGCATTTTTTTAATTTTTGCACGTATGATGCACGTGCAAATTTATCCATCTCTTTCTTAGTCTCATTTACAAATTTTTAGCATGCATAAGTTTTTAATTAGCCTTCTTTTGACCCATGGACCCAAAAATAAATCTAGCCCAATAGACAAATTAATTAGTTGATTAAACGGAAAGCCCACTAGGATAATTAAACTAGTTAATTAAAATAAAAGCTCATGGGATAAGCCCATTAATAAATTCCTATTTTTAAGTTGAACTTGGACTAATACATGACAAGTTACAATTTTTTGTACACATTTAGAACTATAAAAAATGTACTTAATTGGTGTGTGCATGTGTGCATACGCACACTTGGAATGTATGGCCGGATTGCACCTAGGGGTTGACCGGTTTGGGCTAGTGGGGGAGAGGAAAAGTTTGGAGTTTTGGGAGTTGAGATTGTGAAAGGTTGGGAGCATGAAGAGTTGAAGGTTTTAGGAGTTAAGAAAATGATGGTTTGGAAAAATTAAAAGAGAGAGTTATTACGTGGAGATTTATGCATATTAGACCCTAACTTTACCCTATAAATAGAACCCCCATTTCTCCTTCTCTTTTGCACCAAAAATAATATCAAAATAAGTGAAAGAAAAAGAAGGAGGGTAGAGTGTTCTCATTTTGAAGGAGGTCTTGCTATGAGGAGAAGGTCTTGCTAGGAAAGCTACGAGCTAGAAGAGATCTCATTTCATTTGTGGTTGTTCATTCTTCAATTAAGGTGAGCGTTCTCATGCTTTCTAATTTTAGAACTTTGCATGCTAGTGATAATAAATGATTATTATATTTTGATATGATGAAGTAAAACAAATCTATACATTGGTTGTAATGAAAGATGCTATGTTTAGTAAATAGATCAACATTATGTTAGTGGGTGGTTTCATTATTTTCTAGTTGTAGAATATGCATGATAAGAACTATAAATGAGTAGTATAAGTTAATATTGATGTGAAAGATATGGATAAAATTCAGGCTAGTGTATCATGCTATGAATGAGGATGATTTTTGTTGTGATTGTAGATACCATGCTAATTAGAAGAAGAATTCTTTTATAATAGGAATCATGTTAGTATGTTTGCAAATTTTGTACTTGTTGGGTATATGAAAATTTGTGGAAGAATGTTATATTTCAATCATGCTTTGATAAATAAGAAAGAGGAAAGAAAACAAAATGAAATTAGTTAGTATGATAAGATGTGTTGACATATGTGTATTTTTGCCATGTTATAATTGAAAATATAAACTATTGTATGAAAGAATCTTTGTGAATTTCTTATGAATAAGTGACATGCTAGGTTTGTTATAAATTGAAATTTGTAAAAGTAGGAATAAAAACTAGTTTATGAACACTACTCAAGTCTTATACAAGTTTACGTGAAAAGTGAGAAAGAAAATTGTTTAAAGAAGTAGAAATAGACTTTTAATGAATTTAAAATTTGTTGTTTTACTGTTTTAATTTCAATCTCAGTCAAGAAAATTTTTATTTCAACTTATTAGAAAGAATGAGTCTTGGATAAACAAGTCTTATGAAAAAGGGAGCACTTTTGAACAATATGAACAAAAGTACATTAGTAAATTTCCTAAATAGAAAATATGCTTAGACTTACTGGTTAGATAGTGCAAAACAGATTCATTTCAATAAAATTTTCGAACTGTACCGAAGGTATAAGGGGTTTTTATTCTCGGATTAAGACAAAAGTCCAAATGGACTTAACGGCTAGTGGGTTCGGGGTCTGGGCGCTGGCTGTGTGCTGCCGCAGGTCCTGGGTTCGAAATCCAGGCCTCTCATTTGATTTTTTTGGATTTTTCTCATGAATTGTTTTTTTTATTTTAAATATAGAATAAAATCTTAGTATTAATATAAAATGAAATAAAATTTTTTAAGAGATAGTATAGAGCTTTCTTGAAGTATAAAAATAAAAATTTGAGAATATAACTTGCTTCGGTGAAGAAAAGTAAAATATTATTTTGTGAAGTGTTTACTCTCAAAGAGATTGTATTTTTATTTTGTTTAAGAAATATCTTGAAGTAAATTGAGACATCATACGAGCTTGAATTTGTGAATAAGATTTTATGTAATGAAATTGTGTACTTGAAATGAATTATTATTTGCTAAGAATAACTAGATCATGATTGGTGGCAAGACTAAGAAATGATTACTTTGTGGACAAGTGTTAAGACAAGATTTTGATCATTTGTGAATAAGTTGAAGATGAAAATAACTAGGTTTAAGACATATTTATTAAAGGGTATGTGTACCTATAATTTTCTTGTACATGAAAAGTTTGTGATTTAGAGTTAGTAAGACCTCGGGTACCGGCACTATTAAATTAAAAAGAGTTGAGATTATGTTTTGAGCTATGGCCATGGAGCTATCTCGTATTTGTTGATAAAGTCCGGTAGGAGGTAAAACTAATTCTAGGCTTGAAAATTTATTCATGTGAACTAAATAATTAGGCACATAAGTGAAGATGTAGTAAACTTGGGCAAACGTAAGTGGGTGCTTCTATATAGTCGGCGGTAGATCTCCGTGGCTATAGACCCAGTTGGCGGACTGTGGTTGCTCCGTGGGAGATGGACTTTTATTTCTAAATCCGGAACTTAGCGTAGTCAGGCAGATATTTACCATACTCCAATGTATATACGTATACCGGGGCTAGGAGGCACTTGCGGGATGGTTCACATGATGAGAGATCTGTTATAATAGCCAGCGAGGCTGAGATCCATAGTCGTGGAATGATCTAAACCTTGTTTTATTACTGGGTAGTTTCATGGCGAGGGATCGAACCCTTTATTGTGGAGTACGTAGGCGTTTGCCCTCGGACCTATGTAGTATGGGATGCATAGAATCTGAACAAGTGTGCATTAGTGTCATTTTAATATAAAATGTGTGCATTAGGCATTAAGGCATGACATACACTTACATGTTTAGCGTAGTCACAAATTAACACTGTATTGTTCATTCAAATTTTTGTGATTTGTTAAAGTGATGAGATCGTTATATGTACGGCATAGAGAGGATAGCCGAGTATAACATTTTCGTCAGTTGTAAGTGACTGACGTGCCCACAGCTTGATATGCAGGTAATGGACTTTGCCATGAAGATGTTATGATGCAGTTGATGATTTACATTGTTATAGTTGTACAAGTTATATTTTATTTCATTGTTGTATTTTTTCGCTGTGTAAACAAAGATGTAATGAACTCAGATGTATTATTGAAAAGTTTTAATTTCCTTGTAAAATTGTACGAAGTGAAGTAAAAATCCTGTGAAATCCCGAATTCGGTCTTATTTGGAATTTGCGGCGTTATAGTTCTGCCTGAATTGAATTTCGAGGACGAAATTCTTTTTGTAAGGTGGGTAGGATTTGTAACCCTCGTTCCTGCCAATGTGTGTTTTCTGTGTATTTTTTGATATTTTGAATCTTTATAAATTATTTTTCGCTTTTTAATTATTTTTGTTGAAATTTATTGTTTGATCTCCTATTAAAGTCTATTTCTAATCAATAATTTTATTTGTAGCTATTTTCCAATGATTCCTATATTGTAATACAAATCCTATTCTATCTATCGTTTAAACTGATTTTCTTGTTTGACTAATTACTTATACCAAGTCCAATTTTATTATTTGATTATTGTTAAACCCTAAATCCTATTATTGTGTTGTTATTATTATTATTATTATTATTATTATTATTATTATTATTATTATTATTATTATTATTATTATTATTATTATTATTTCTATTATTATTATTACTATTATTATTATTATCATTAAATTATTGTTTATTAAATTTTGAAAGCTTATAGATCGTGATCTATATTTTATTATTATTAGAGTACAAATTTTATGTACACTATTTGATTTAATTAATTAATATGTACTACTATATTGCTCTTTATTATATTTTAGTCCAAATCGAATCCAGTCTCATTTATTTGTGAACCCATACACTCTATTGTATTTGTTAGTATTTGAGTATTAATTTAATGCATACTAATTGATTTATTTGTACTACTATATGATTATTTATTTATTTATTTATTTATTTTTCTATAACCCCAAACCCGTACCCGCTAACCCTGTACCCGAAACCCATTAACCCAACCTAATAATCCCCTATAAATACTCTCATTATCATTAACTGTAATCATTATCATCTCTGCCTAATTACACTCAACCGCCTTATCTCCTGTTCATCTCCTTCCCCGCTCTGATTGAAACCTAACGCCTCATCATCTTACTCCTCGCGTCTGCTCTTTGAAACCCATCCACCTTCGCCTCCAGTCCCTGTCACCTTCACCACCACAGCCTTGCCACTTGCTGTCTCCCCCCTGCCCCTGCCTTTGTCCACCACTCGATCCCTCGGCTGTAGTTGCCATCCCCTCCTCTTCCTCTGTTTTCTTCCAAAACAGAGTAGTGCCTTCCTCCCCCTTATCGCACCATCTCCCCTCAAACACCACCAGCACCACTCCTCTGTCTCCACCTCCACGACCACCCGTCACCCCTGCCCCGATCGCTGCCACTTGCAAACCGTTGCAGCCATGGTAGCCATTGCAGTCACCTTCACCCCCAACGTCGCTCATGTGCTCCTTTGTTCACCACCGAACCCCTACCATCTCCTCCCTCCTCATCACCCACCCCTGCAGCCACCATTCACCCGACTGTAGTCGCTGCCTTTCTCCCCAGCTATCACTTTGCTGCCCTCATCGTTGTCGCCTTTGCCGCTATTCTCTTTGTGCATGTGTGTGGGCACGTGTGTTGAAACGTGTTGTGGTGTGCACGTGCTCCGATTGCTGTGTTGTTGTTGCTGAGTCTCTTGCACATGTGTTACCGTTGTTGTTCGTGCTGTTGTTGCTACGCACGTGTTGTTCCTGCTGAGTGCACGTGCTACAGTTGCGCTGTTGTTGCTGTGTGCTCTTGTTGTTCGTTGTTGCCGTTCTTCAGTTGCATGTGTTTCAGACGTGTTTATACCGTCGCTCATCTCGCTTCCGTTCATCGTCTCTCAGGCAAGTATCCTAGTACGAATTTTTTGTTTTCCCGTACAAGCATTCTTTGAAATACCGCAAGTAGATTTATCGTTGTGATCCATTTCTCATGCCTTATACATTGATGATCTTGATCCCTATCTGTTTTGATTTGTTTCTGTTAATTCCGTATTCGTAAAAGATCATAGATATCAAATTGTATATTTCTGCCCTGCTGTCTGTTCTGACTTGTAATCAAATTTTAACCCAGTAACATTTTGAATATGTTAGAACTTTTTAAATAAGAATTTTAGCCCCCCTGAGTCTAGTTTGTAGAAATTCTAACGGATCCAGATTTGCTTTTCTATAGCTGCGGAAATTTTAGTTTTGGTGCAGCAACGTCATGCTGTCCAGAATTGAAGTCCTTGTTGTTTCAATATTTATAATTTTGTTTTTGGCACCCGAACATGTTTTTCGCCAGTCTTAACCTGGTTTCTGTCCCTGTCATGTTGCTTGTCCCAGATTTTGCACATTCATGTCTGTTTTGGAAAAAAGAATAAGTAAGATGCCGGGGTTAAGGGAAAGATCTAGTAGTGGACGATATAGGAAATTGTACTCATAAGGGGGCCCATGTTTTCCCACCTGTTTGCATGAATACATGATTACGTGGTTCATGAGCTTGTTTACATGTTTTCCTGTTTACAACTTATATGGAACTAAGTACTATGCCGTGGGATGATGGGAGCCACCTCTAAAATTTACGAGGGCCACCTCTAGAATCCATTACCTGATTACATGACATGATACGATTCATGTTTACATGATGCCTGAGTACACGGCTCTATAGAATCTACCACTAATTCTTAATGCAAATTGTTTGTAACAGCAACAATGTAGAATGGGACGCATGAGTGATGTATTAGATAGGATTAAATAAAAGACTTAAGAATAATATGTTTCACGTGCACATTCCTATCACCTGTTTCACTTGTTTATCTGATATCTGTTACAAGTTTATCTAAGTTTACATGTTACCTGTTACCTGTTACCTGTTACCTGTTACCTGTTACTTATTACCTGTTACAAGTTTGCATGACTTTCTCTTATATGTCATATTTCCTGTTACATTGTTCCTCGTTCCCGATTAGTTATATTTTGAGTCATATTCCAGTTGTTACCTGCATTTTACCTTGATCATGTTATATTACATTTGCATCGCTAGTTCTTGTTTCCTTTCTTGTTCGGTCTTTGTCGCTTTCTTGTTATACATGTTGTTTCTCGTTATCATATTCGTTTCGTATTTGAATTTCCAGTTCTTTTGTTTTCCTATACATCTTGTCTCTTGTTCATATTTTTCTTGTACTACTTGCGCTAACGGATACTACATCTATCTTTCTTTTAGTAATGTTACACAGGTACAGATGATGGGTTATTGAAAGAACTCATCAAACTGTTGTTGCATTGCATATTCTCAGCCTATTTGGTAAGTTCTTGTATATCGGTTATCGTATTATATTCTAGTTTATGTGATTATTATTACATTGTTGAGTTTACTGGTATTGTACAACTTATGAATGATATGAGTTGGCATACTTATATCATTCGCTGGGCCTCAGTTACGTGCATATGCTCCCATATGATGGGAAGTGGGGCGTGACAATAGTGTTGGTGGGCCAGTATTTATAGGTCAGTGGGGGTTCATTAGTAGAAAGTTCTCAACTGCCTAATTAGATTTCGTTGATTAGGGATCTCAAGGAGCTGATTTATCCCATGATAATAAGGGATTGTTTGTTCTGTAACTGACTGAGAAACCATCCTTGGTGGACCGAGCTGAGTTGGTGGGCTTATGGAAAGCCCAGAACTTTCAATCTCGCGATTCGAGCGGTGATTGAACGGAGGAGACTAGCCCAGATTTTTACCTATATCACAAGCCCCCCACTCTCGGAGGTGAGTTGTTAATCGTCTCCGAGGGTAGTTAACTCGTAGGAGAAAAATGCACCCACATGAGGTGACCACGTTGGGTCCGTTTCGGGCTACATGAGCTACGTTCAGTAGAGAAATCAGCAATGAACTCGAAGTTCGAACACCATTTCGAGGCAGTTGTTCGAGGCCTGAGCCATGTTTTGTAGAGAAATCCACGATGAGCTCAGAATTAGAGCACAATTTCGAGGAACTTGTTCGAGGCGTAAGCCATGTTTTTCGGGGAAATCTGCGATGGGCTCAGAGTCGGACTGCCATTTCGAGGTAGTGGCCCGATCTGTGAGCAATGTTTTGAGGAGAAATCCGTGATGAACTCGAAGTCGGAGCACTGTTCCGAGGCAGTTGTCCGAGGAGTGAGCCATGTTTTGCAGAGAAATCCGTAATGGGCTTGGAGTCAGACTACCATTTCAATGTGGTGGCCTGATGTGCGAGCCATGTTTTACGGAGAAATTAGCTATGGGCTCGGAGTCGGACTGCCATTCCGAGGTAGTGGCTCGATGTGTGAGTTATGTGATGTGTGTAATTTTTATATAATTTTTATTACTCTTTTTACGCATTAAAATTATGAGTTCTCTTTATTTCTTTAAAATTTATCTTCTTTCAACTTATTTTTTTTATTTGTTTGATTTTGAAGAGTTGAGATGGATAAATGCAAAAGGTGGGCATTTTTGTAAAATCAAGGAAGAAAGCAAGTAAAAAGATTTCAAAATTCAAGTTGACTCAATGTGAAGATTTTTCGGAAAATTTGAGTGCTCAAATGAGCATTTTTACAAATTGGCCCACTGAAAAACCAATAAAAAAAATTATGGTAAATTAGGGGGTGGAATGAAATTATTTAATAAAAAATAAAGAAGAGTCTGGAATTGAATTGAATGGATTTGGATTAGGTTAGTTAATTGATTAGTTTAAAATTTAATAGATTAATCTTAATCTATGAATTTTAACTAATTAATTCATTACCTAATCCTAATCTCATTTAACTAACCCCATATTCAAAAACCCTACTGTCTCCATATAAATGAGGCCTAGATTCAAAGAAGAGGTGGAGAGAGGATTGCGGCTGAGAACCAAAGGAAAAAGAAGGGAAAAAAGGAAAAGTATGAGTTTTTAGCTTCATGAAATTATGAATTGTGCGGGATTAGCTAGGTGAAACCAAAAAGTCGTAGAACTAGTTTTGCTTTTAATAAACCATAAAATTTCAGATATTCATCCTTTTAATTATTTTAGTTTTTTGCTTTAGATTAATTTAATTTAGTTGATGTTTTTATTAAATTTTCAATTCTCCAAATAGTAGTTAATCTAGTAAGTTTCGGTACCCAATAAAACAATTAGTCCTTGTGGTTCGACAATCTTTTCTTTTAAACTATACAACTTGTTACGATTTTGTGCGCTTGCAAATTATTCTATCAATTTTTTGGCACCGTTGTCGGCGACTGATTATTCTTTTATTGATATTGATAGTAGCTATATTGTTACTAATTTGGATTTATTTTATTTTATTTATTTTATTTTATTTTTATTTTAGAAATATTATTTTGACTAGTTTTTCTTTTATTTATATTTCAAGACTTAGAAGTGTATGCCCCGATCTAAACCAATAGAGTCTACACTTTTTGATCCCGGGATTGAGAGAACTCTACATCAGATTAGAAAAAAGAAACGAGAAGTTACCACATCCTCCTTATCCATGCCAAACGAGGAAAACAAGGCTTTGAGGGATTATGCTATGCCCTCGGGTAATGGAGAAACATCAAGTATTAAGAGGCCGACTATAGAATCTAAAAATTTTGAAATTAAACCAACGATCATTCAAATTATTCAACATATTGTTCAATTTGGGGGACTATTGCACAAGGATCCTAATGGTCACATTGCAATTTTTTGAGAAATTTGTGACACTTTCAAGCATAATGGAGTGTCCAATGATGCTAGAGACTCTTTCCTTTTTCACTCAGAGATAAGGCTATGGCTTGATTAAATTCTCCACAACCAGGTGTTATCACTACGTGGGAAGGATTAACACAAAAATTTATGGCCAAGTATTTTCTTCCGGCAAAGACAGAGAAGCTAAAGAATGACATTACCACATTCACTCAATTTGAGAATGAGTCTTTGTATGATGCGTGGAAGAGGTATAAATATTTATTGAGAAAGTTTCATCATCATGGACTTCCGAAATGGCTGCAAGTTGAGTGAAGTGTCATTATCATGGTATAAATATTTCCGAAATGGAAGAGGTATAAATATTCTATAAAGGTTTGGAAATTACAAAGGGTCTATGGATGCAGCAGCTGGAGGAGCTCTTATGAGCAAAACTCAGGAAGTGGCCTATGAGCTTTTAGAGAAGATGACGTCTAACTATTACAAATGGTCTTTAGAGAGAGCAATGCCTAGAACAGCAACTGGAGTTTTTTAGCTTGATCTTATTAACACATTGGCTGCACAAACTGCTACTTTATCAAATCAATTAGGTAATATGAATGTTAATGCTATTCAGACTAATATTATTTGTGATCATTGTTTAGCAAATCACTCTAGTATTGATTGCAAAGTAATAAGTCCTTTTGCTCAACAAAATTTCGAAGAAGAAAATTACGTGTCCAACTTTCCAAAACAAAACAATCATTATTCAAATACATATAATCCAGGATGGAGAAACCACCCCAATTTTTCTTGGAACAACATTCAAGGAGCAATTAGACCTCCTCAAAAATTTTCACAGCAAGAAAAGAGGCCGACACTTGAGGAGATATTCATGCAATACTTCCAAAAGACAGATTTGGCGATGCAAAATAATACGGCTCCAATTCACAACCATGAGGCTCATATTGGTCAGCTTTCAAATATTCTTATAGAAAGAACATCAGGAACCTTACCCAGTAACACCGTGACCAATCCTAAGGAGCATGTGAAAACAATAATACTAAGAAGTGAGAGAACAATTGAGCAGCCACAGGCACAAATTGTCGAACAAAATGGGGTTGAAAAGCAAGATGAGTTCAAGTCAATTTTGGAGGAACAAATGCAGCAGGTGGCCAACCACCATATTGGGAATTTTAAGAAGAATAATGGAGCTTCAAACCCCACAGTTTCCAGGGAGTTTAATTCTGGAACTTACCCTAATTCAGCTTATGATCCACCTATTCATTTTTCACAAAAACTTAAAAAGAATAAGCTTGATAATCAATTCTCTAAAATTGTAAGTATTTTAAGGCAATTGCATATTAATATTCCTTTTATTGAAGCTTTGGAATAAATACCTAAATATACTAAATTTTTTAAGGATATTTTATCAAACAAACAAAAGTTGGAGGAGCGTGAGATGGTTATGCTAATCGAAGAGAATATCACAATTTTATAAAAGAAATTGCCTCATAAACTTAAAGATCCAGGGAGTTTTTCGATTTCTTTCACTATTGGAAATTCTTCTTTTCATAAAGCTTTGTGTGATTAGGGGCAAGTATTAATCTGATGGCTTTTTTCGGTTTTTAGGAAACTTGGTGTTAGAGAAGCAAATCCCACTACGATTTCTTTGCAATTGGCGGACAAATCTATTAAGTATCCAAGAGGGATAATTGAAGATGTTTTGGTAAAGGTAGACAAGTTCATATTCCTAGGTGATTTCATAGTGCTTGATATAGAGGAAGATGAACAAATTTCGTTGATTTTGGGTAAACATTTTCTAGCTACAAGGAGGACCTTGATTGATGTCTAACAAGGAAAACTTATTTTGAGGGTTGATGATGAGCAAGTAACTTTTGATGTTTTTAAATCCATGGAGTTTCCTTATAAAGTCCACTCGTGTTTTCAAGTCAGCAAATATGATCTAGCTATGGCAGAGACACATAGAGCTGGAGTTACAAAATTACTGCTAGAAGTGTGTCTAATAAATTCAGCAACTCTTGAATCCGAGAATGAAGAGGTTTTGGATTGTGTTCGGTATTTGGAAGCTACATCATCAATTCGTCCTTCACCTCTGCTGAAATTCGAAGATATGGGGATATCGAAGACTTCATCTTCAACAGAGGAACCACCCAAACACGAGCTTAAACCGCTTAGTTTGAGGTATGCCTTCTTAGGATAAAACTCCACTTTTTTTGGTTATTACTAATGGTTTTTTGAATAATGTTGAGGAGGAGAAGTTGCTGAGAGTTTTGAGAGAGCATAAGACAACCTTAGGGTAAAAATTTTCAGAAATAAAGGGGATTAGTCCTTCGATCTTCATGCATGAAATTTTGATGGAGGATAATTCAACCCTATAGTTCAGCCACAACGAAGATTAAATCCATAAATGCAAGAAGTGGTGCATAAAGAAGTTTTGAAGCTTTTGGATGCTGAAATTATCTATCCAATTTTGGATAGTGCATGGGTGAGTCCTGTACACGTTGTACCAAAGAAAGGAGGGATAATTGTAGTAAAGAATGACAATAATGAACTTATACGAACAATGACAGTCACGGGATGACGAGTGTGCATAGATTATTAGAGACTCAATGATGCAACTCGAAAGGATCACTTTTCATTACCTTTCATTGACCAAATGCTAGAAAGACTTGCTGACCATACCTACTATTGTTTTCTCGATGGGTATTCTGGGTACAATCAAATTGCTATAGCTCCCGAAGATCAAGAGAAGACTACTTTCACTTGCCAATATAAAACCATTGCATATAAAAGGATGCATTTCGGTCTTTGCAATGTTCCAACCACATTCCAGCGATACATGATGTCATTTTTCTGATATGGTGGAGAAATTTATTGAAGTCTTCATGGATGACTTCTCTATTTTTGGGTATTCCTTTAATAATTGTTTATCTAACTTGGCTTTGGTTTTACAACGATGCGAGGAGACTAATTTAATCTTGAATTGGGAGAAATGTCACTTTATGGTGGAAGAAGGGATTGTGCTTGGCCACCGAATTTCCTTTAAGGGAAATGAAGTGGATCGAGCTAAAATTGTTGTCATTGTAAAGCTACCACCACTAACCAATGTGAAGGGAGGAAGAAATTTCTTGGGTCAAGCGGGGTTTTATCGACGGTTTATAAAAGATTTTTCCTTAATCGAAAAAACCTCTTTGTAATCTTTTGATTAAAGATACACCTTTTGAATTTTCTTATGAATGCTTGCATGCTTTTGAAATATGGAAAAAGAAATTGATTTTAGCACCTATAATTGTTGCACCAGACTGAAATTTGTCTTTTGAATTAATGTGTGATGCTAGTGATTTTGCAAGATGAGCTGTTTTAGGGAAAATAAAGAATAAAAAATTTCATGTTATTTATTATGAAAGTAGGACTATGATAGAAGCTCAACTTAATTATGCTACTACCGAGAAATAATTATTAGCTGTTGTTTTTATTTTTCACAAATTTCGATCTTATTTGATTGGTTCAAAGGTGGTTGTTTATACAGATCATTCAGCTTTCAAGTACTTGCTTACAAAGGATGCTAAACCAAGACTACTTTGCTGGATTTTACTTCTACAAGAGTTCAATTTGGAGATAAAGGACAAGAAGGGTATTGAAAATGTGGTGGCAAATCATTTATCTAGGATTGAGCATGATGGTGCAAATGAAGTGCATGTTATACCAATCAATGAAGAGTTTCCAGATGAGCATTTGATGGCTATACAAACTGCTCCATGGTATGCCGACATATTTAATTACTTAATATCGAGAATTCTACCTCATTGGATGACGTATCAACAAAAGAAGAAGTTCTTCTCCGACTTGAAGTATTATTTTTAGGAGGGAACATTTTCTATTTCGGCATTGTTCAGACTAAGTAGTAATGAGATATGTACCTGAAGTAGAGATGGAAAGTATACTCAGACATTGCCACACATTGGAAGCAGATGGCCATTTAGGTGGAGCAAAAACAGTAGTCAAAATTTTACAATCAGGATTTTATTGGCCCTCAATTTTTAAAGATTCTTTTAATTTTGTTAATTTATGTGATCATTGTCAATGGGTTGGGAATATTTCTAGAAGACATGAGATTCCTCTAAATAATATTTTAGTGATAGAATTGTTTGATGTACGGGGGATAGATTTTTGGGTCCTTTTCAATCTTTGTTTTCTAACGAATTTATTTTGATGGCTGTAGATTACGTCTCAAGGTGGGTGGAAGCTGATTTCTTGCCAACCAATGATGCTAGGGTTGTGGTGAATTTTATTTGGAAAAATAATTTTTCTCGGTTTGGAACTCCAAGGGCGATAATTAGTGATGGTGGAAAGCAGCCGTCAATTTGATGTTTTACTTACCAAGTATGGAATTACTCATCATGTGGCAACACCATATCATCCTCAAACAAGTGGCCAAGTGGAGGTGTCAAATAGAGAGTTGAAGCGTATACTTAAGAAGACAGTTAGTATGTTATGAAAGGATTGGGCACGAAGGTTAGATGATGCATTATGGGCCTAAAGGATAGGATTTAAAACACCGATTGGAATATCACCGTATAGATTAGTGTATGGAAAAACATGTCATTTACCTGTGAAATTAGAGCATAGAGCCCATCAGGCGATAAAGACACTAAATTTTGAATTGAAGGCTGTAGGTGAGAAGAGGATTTTGCAACTTAATGTGATGGAGGAATTTTGCAATGATGCTTATTAAAATGCTACGATTTATAAAGATAAAACTAAATGATGGCATGATAAGCATATTTTGTGAAGGGAGTTCAATGTATGGCAGAAATTGTTGCCTTTCAATTTCAGACTTCGACTTTTTCCAGGAAAGTTGCGGTCTAGGTGGTCGGGACCATTTGTTGTGACACAAAATTTTCCATATGGAACTGTTGAAATTCATCATGAGACAAAAGGGACATTCAAGGTCAACAGACAGCAGTTGAAGCCATATATGGATGGGGAATTTGGCAAGCGAAAGTTGTACATCAATCTATCCTACCCAAAGTGATAGTTGGAGAAGTCCGGTTGAAGACTTAAAACTTAGCGCTTCTTGGGAGAAAACCCATATTTTCTTTTTCGTTTCATTAGAATTTCTTTTTGATTTTCTTTAAAAATTTTTTATATAGTCTATTTTATAGGATTGCCTAAGTTTGGGGGTTTCCAGGAAGAGTTGTTATCTAGACCTAGTTTGATGGCTATTTTTGGGTATGATGGAGTCCAAATCTGGAAAAGTGTTTCAAATAGCGATCGAAGGAAATTATCTTATCTTTCCAATGCATTAAGAATCAGGGAATTTATACTCCTACAACTCCAGATATCACCAAAACAATGAACGTCACTCAACCAAAATTTTAACATGAATCAGGGGAGTAATTCTAAACTTTTCTCATTCTTTTTGTTTTTTCCTTTTCTTTTCCTATTGAGGTCAATGTGATATTTAATTTTGGGGGAAGGGGTTAAAAAGGCAAAAAAGTCATAAAAGAAAAATAAAAAAGTCTCGAATAAGGATTATCATTACACTTTTGGGTATTTTTTATTGTGCTAAATAATTACTTTTTTTTAGGATAGGCAATTTCTTATAAAGAAATATTAAGTATACCTTTTTTTCTAGGATTATTGAAGTTCAAAATTCCATAGAAAATTGTGAGAGTCATATGATTATGCATAAAAGAGGAGTGTGTTACTTTTCTTGTGGTTATCCCCTTTGATCTAGTCCTAAACAGAGTTTACGTAAATAGAGTGATATTGGTTAAATGATTGAATAAATAAAGTTTTATTTACTCCAATATTTTGAGTTGCTTAGTAACTAGGGGTTTCATCACCAATGTTTACTTTACATCAAACGATAACTTGACATATGAGTATGCAAAAGCACTCTAAGTGTGTGACTTGTTGAGTAACCAGTTGAATTCATCACAAATGTTTGCATTTGCGTCAAAAGATAAGTGACAACTTAGAGAGAGAAAAAAAAAACCATCTAGTTTGCTACTCGGTTTGTAATAGTGAGAAGGGATAATCGTGAATTGAGTTGTTACATGATTCAGTTGTGTTATTTGCATGACAAATTTGATCGGATATGGAATTATCTATGAATAATTCACTAGAAAATTGCACTGGAGAAAGTGAGTGCTTAGTTTCCTTTATTTGCTATTGTTTAAGTATTAAGTTGAAAATTTGATGCTTGCATGATAAGTCCTTTGGATGCGATGAGTTGAGTCTAATATTATTACTATTATTTGATTTATGGTTTTTCTTTTTGCTCGAGTACAAACAAAATCTTATGTTATGGGGTATTTGATGTGTGTAAGTTTGATATAAATTTTATTACTCTTTTTACGCATTAAAATTGTGAGTTCTCATTTATTTCTTTAAAATTTATCGTCTATCAACATTTTTTATTTATTTGTTTGATTTTGAAGGAATGAGATGGATAAGTGCCAAAAGTGGGTATTTTTGTAAAATTAATAAAGAAAATAAGAATAAAGATTTCAAAATTCAAGTTGACTCAATGTGAAGATTTTCTGAAAAATTCGAGCACTTAAATGCGAATTTTTACAAATTGACCCAATGAAAAACCAAAAAAAAAATATTATGGTCATTTGGGGGGTGGAAAATATTTTTGTAATAAAAAATAAAGAAGAGCCCGAAATTGAATTGAATGGATTTGGATTAGGTTAGTTAATTGATTAGTTTAAAATTTAATAGAATAATCTTAATCTGTGGATTTTGACTAATTAATTAATTACCTAATCCTAATCTCATTTAACTAACCCTATAATCAAAAACCCTACTGTCTCCTTATATAAATGAGGCCCAGATTCCAAAAAGAGGGGGTGGAGAGGATTGCAGCTGAGAACCAAAGAAGAAAAAAAGAAAGGAAATGTTGAGTTTTTAGTTTCATGAAATTAAGAATTGTGTGGGATTAGCTAGGTGAAACCGAAAGTCTTAGAACTAGTTTTGCTTTTAATAAAGCATAAAATTTCATATTTTCATTCTTTTTAATTATTTTAGTTTTTGCTTTAGATTAATTTAATTTAGTTGTTGTTTTTATTAAATTTTTGATTCACCAAATAGTAGTTAATCTAGTAAATTTCAGTATTTAATAAAATAATTAGTCCTTGTGGGTTTGACACTCTTATCTTTTAAACTATACAACTTGTTGTGATTTTGTGCGCTTGCAAATTATTCCATCACCATGTTGGGAGAAGAAATCCGCGATGAGCTTGGAGTCAGAGGACCATATCGAGGTAGTTGTCCGATGCATGAGTCATGTTTTATTGAGAAATATGTGATGATCTCAGGATCGTGCACCATTTCGAGGCAATTGCCCAAGGTGTTATACTTGTCTGAATTTTTGGTTACCGTGGAGTGGGTGGATGGTTCCAAATTCGCCACTCACGCGGCTCCCCGCTTCGTCTGAGCGGTCTTTTTCCCGATCTTGCAGAATTTGAGGAGGCGGCACGTGACGGTGGTCATTCGAGAAGTTACTACCCCATCTATAAATCCATTTCCCCCTTTTATATTATGGAATTATATAATCTACACCCAGAGTTTCTTGTTCCCGGAACCATACTTTCAGATATGTCGACTATTCAATCCAGCAACTCGTCCTCATCTACTAATTGAGGCGATTCGGCCTCAGGCACTTCGAGTCAATCGACCACGTAGGAGGATGATCCCCCGCATTTGAGACTTGCGCGCGATCCTTCCCAAGAAGAAGACGTAGAGATCGAGTTGATTTCAGATGCTGATGGGGAAGAGTCGTTCGTACTGGAGGGGCGACCGAGACTGGTGAAACAGGGAGGAGCGTTGAGGGGAGGTCTCGAACTCCACTCAGTACCAGAGGGTGAAGAGATCAGGAGAATCGTGGCCTAGTGACCGGGGGTGAACAGGAAGCTGATGGGAGTCATCGGGATGTGACGTCGGGAGCCGATCGAGAGGATGTCGGTTGTAGCAAGGAGGTGAGGGCCCCATCGCTAGGCGACATCTTGACGGTTCCTCCTCGTCGGGAGCCCAGAGTTGTGAAGAAGAGGGAACGCATATTTTTCTCCTAACAAGGAATACGTACCGATGGTATACGAGCACGATGTGATCATATCTCGAACATCCATGTACGAAGCCCATCCGGATGTATCCGGACGATTTAGAGGGCGAGGTTCGATTTGGTGTTATGTTGTCATCGCCGAACAAGCCAAAAATTGATGTGGACGAGACAAAGAATGTCATGGTGAGTAGTGACCTTGATTTGCTCTGAGCAGTGTATCACATTCCTCGACAATTTGAGCTATTTCTCCCTAATGCTGGTGTTCGACCTACCGACATTCTTCCTGAGTGGTTTTGCCTGTTCAACCCAGAAGCGTTCGCTTTGGGTTTATTCTTCCCTCTTCACCCATTCATAATGGATGTTTCGAACTGGGTGGGGATGAGCCCAACACATTACAGACCGAACTCCTGGAAGCAACTAACCAGCTTCATTATGCTTTATATTGAAAAGAAAGTTCCCTTGAATCTCAAGTATTTTCGGATTTGTCTGGGTTGAGATCCCTCCCAGGCATATACCTACTAGGTGGTCGTATTGGCTTCCGCTGAAGAAGAACCCAAAGGTTTGGGACTGAATTTTGAGGAGCAGGTCGAGTTTTCGAGGTTATTTGAGGGCGACATCAGCATCGATTAGGCACAGGTGACGGAAAGCGGTCTGAGCCCCTTCGTGTCTCGTAAGTCTTTTCCTTCCGTCTCTTAGTCAAATATATATATATATATATATATATATATATATATAATAAAACACAAAGAAAGCTATCAAGTGGCTCTCCTTCAATCCCCTCAAAAATCAAAGGTCCAGATCTAACCTCACAAAACATATTTTCCCCCCCAAAAGTTTCCCCCCAAAACTCAAATTCAAATCACCCACCCAAAACAACTCCTATATTTATTTAATTTTTTTCTCTCTCTTTCCCTCCCTCTTCTATTCAAAAAAATTAAGAAAATAAAATTTTTAAAAATTTTTTAAAATTAAAAAATTAAAAAACTAAAAAAATTAAAAACTTAAAAACATTTAAAATAATTCAAAAAAATCAAAAAAATCATATAATATGTTTTTTGCTGGACCCTCAAAAGTTTCTTATATAATATGTTTGCTACTTCAATTAATTTGCTGGACCTTCAAAACTATTTTATATGATCAAATAAGGTGTACCGTTTTGAAGACGTATATACTAGGTTTGCCCGTTTACACGTGCCTACGGCACGTCTTGACGGCATTTGTTTCCTTGTAATGGCGGTTGACGATGTGGCAACTATGATACTGGAGTCGGAGGAAGTGATAGCTGTAGATCGCAAAGGGAAGAGAGTGGCCGAGACATCTCCGAGGGAGAGGCCGACCAAAACGAAGAAGACCATTCATGACCCGGAGGAGTCTCTGAGGGGCCAGCCTAGCAAAAGGGCATGTAGGGTCACAGAGTTGACCAAGTCTGCGCTTCCGCCTTTCTGCCCTTCCGCCAAACTCTGCTAGACCTTCTTCCAAATCAAACCCAAGAGACCTTTAGGCCCAACTGGTCCGTGAAGGTGCTGGATTCCATGATGGAGTCGTGAGTAGCCCTCGAAATAGTGGAAAATATCGCTCCACCAAGAGACAGGAGGGCTCTTACTAAGGAAACCACCACTTCGAGCTATCTTCGTTTCGCCCAAGGTTCAGTCACGGTAGGTGTCTATTCTTGTAACCTCTGTTTTCGCAAATACGTATTTTCTGTGTATTTTCGGTATTTCGATTTTTGTAAATTATTTTTTTCGCTTTCAAATTCTTTTTGTTAAAATGTATTATTGGATCTTCTGTTAAAGTCTATTTTTAATCAATAATTTTATTTGAAACTACCTTCCAATGATTTTTATATTGTAATACAAATCTTAAGATTATTATTATTGTTATTAAATTTATTGTTTATAAAAATTTTGGAAGTCTATAGATCGTAATCTATATTGTATTTTTATTAGAATATTGATTTTATGTATACCATTTTATTTAATTAAATAATATGTAACATTATTTTGCTCCTTATTATATTTTGGTTCGATTCAAATATAGTCTTGATCATTTTGTGAGGTCCTACATTCTACTGTATTTAGTAGTATTTGAGTATTAATTTAATGCATACAAATTGATTATTTGTATTACTATATTATTATTGATCCATTTATTCATTAATTTTTCTAAAACTCCAAACCCATTTTCTATTGGATTTTAAACCCAAAAGACCCAAATCCTATAACTCTTATTAGATACTAAACTACCCAATAACCCGCTACCCATTTCCCTATTGGACCCTACCCACTTCTAACACCTATTTATATCCTGTTAACTATTAAACACTAAACCCTAATCTATCTTAACCTTAATTACCTTCTAATTAACCAGCCCCCCCTCCCCCCTCCCCCCCCCCCCCCCCCCCCCGCTATGTTTCATCATCTCCTTCCTCGCCTTCTCCGCCTTCAACTCCACCAGTCGAGCCCCCTCCTCATTGTCATCTCGACCTCCAACCCTTCATCTTCTCCGTCAAGGTACCTCGTCATCCTGTTCATCCCCTTCTTCTTAGCCCCTGTTCCTTCTCCGTCGAACCGCCTCTTCGACCTCCCGCGAACCCATCACCTTTCCCCATCATCCTCCGCGACCATCGACTGCATCCCCGGCGTCCACCCAGCCTGAGCTCCTCATCCCTACCGCCCTCGTCGACGCTCCTCTTTTTCCCTATTTTCCTACTGAAACAGAGCTTCGCCATCACCTCAACCTCCATCTCCATCTTCCCCCAACTTCGACCACTGCTCGACCTCGCCGCCTTCCTTGCCAGCGATCGCCGCCCTGTCCACTGCCGTTGTCAGTCGGAGCCGAAGCACCATTGTTGTATGCTATTTAGGAGCGATGCTGTTTGCTGTGTTGGATCGTGCTGCTTGCTGAGTGGCCGAGTTTTCCGTTTCTGTTCGGTTTCTAGGGGATCGCTGGTTGTTGTGTTTGCTGTGTGGCCATTGATTCACTATTTGCTGTGTTCGTGGTGCACGTGTATCGCACATACTTTCGTGTTTGCACGTGCGTTCATCGCTCTTCTGTCGATCATCATGATCAACATTGAGATCCGTGCCCGATTGTGTTTGTCTCATCAAGATCTGTGTTGTTGTGTTCGTGCCCGGGAATCCGTTCCCATTATTCTCTCGTCATCATCGTTTTCGTCGTCAATTTCAAGGCAAGTAACTTGTATTCTTTTGTTGTATAATACAAGTACTAAATACCGCCTGTAATGTAGTTACTTCAAGATCTATTCTCATGAAAACTCTTGTTATATCTTGTCTCTATGTTTTGATCCACCCATAGTTGTCTCATTACACATACGACATGAAATAACTTAGATCTAATAAACTCTTGATGTATACATGCATTTGTTCGTGATTGATGAAGTGTCGTATGAGCTTGTATGCTCGATGTGTTAGTCGTAGTATAACTCGTTGTAGACTTGTAAAACATCCTAAACCATGTTGCTTGAACATCTAGTATACCATATTTCACATTTCGTAATGATTTGGATGAGTTTCATATGATCCAGTTGATTTTATGCATAAAAGAAGATTTCTGTTTTTGTTGTTACCCCATTTTTGTTGAGTATTTTAGACCCTATTAAGATCAGTATATGAAAATTATTTTTGAATATGAATTATAGAGAATTCTGTCTACATTCCAGAATTTCTGACAGATCTCAATTTCGATTTGTGAGTTGCAAGTTATTGCTGTTTTACTACAGATGTGTAGAAAATTCCAAATTCTATTTTATATGAATTCTGTATGGTTATTTATTTTTATACTGATGCTAAAGGTAATATTTTGATCCAATATTTTGCTGATTACAACTAGACTTGATTGGGTAACCCCTATTTTTTTTGAATTTAATTGATGACTTTTATGAACTATTCTATACTTGCAAACAACTACTATACTTGCAGAATTTTCATGTTGTTCAGTAAAGAACCTTAATTTCAACCTGATATAACTTGCTGTTGATAAAAACTTTGTGAATATGAGTTGTAGCCTACTGTATCTATTTTATCACCCTTTTTACAGATCTGGATTTCGATTTACATTTTATAATCTATTGCTATTTTAGTACTGCTGTGTTTATGATTTCAGATTTACAAACTTGATGTATCTTGCTATTTTCTGATTTTATTTGACTATACTATCCATGTTGGAAAATTATGAAATTATATTTGCTAATACTAAACATATTAGGGAATACCCTAGATTTTTCTTGAATTTAATCAGTAAATTTTTATGCTGATTTCCTATTTATGAATACAAACTTGTGATTTCTGACTGAACATGTTTTCTAGATACAATTCTGTTTTGAGTTCCATTTTTGTGAAATACCATATGACTTATATATATTTGCTGGATTCGGCCGAGAGTCTATTTTCCATATTTTCTGACGGATCTAGGTTTGCATATGTGTGGCAACAGGAATCCCAGATTTGGTGCAGTACTGTCTTGCTGTCCTGAACTAGAATTTTTGTTATCCTAATCTCTTATGAGTTATCTTTCACCTGTACATATTTATCTTCCAAGCTGAACCTGTTACCTATTCATGCCATGTTATTCTTGCTCTGTTTTGTGACACGTATATGCCTGTTTGATAATAATAACAAATAACTAAGTCAAGGTTAAGGGAAAGACCTTAGTAGTGGACAATATAGGTATGTGTACTCAGAAGGGGGCCCGTGTTTTCCATTACTTGTTGCCATATTTCATGATTACATGATTCATGCCTGTATTACTATATGTTACCATGATTCTTGATTACATGATTCAAGCATATTATTACTATATGTTGCCATGATTCGCGACTACATGATTCATATCTGTTACTTACAATATGATTATATGTTTCCATGTTTCATGACTACATGATTCATGCATATTCCTGTTGCCGCAATTTCATGACTACTTGATTCGTGTCGTTACTAGTTACATGACGCCTGAGTACACGGCCCTATAGAAACCCACCACTAGGCCTAAACGAAACCTGCATGTAAGTAGCACCATGTGGTAAAAATCTGGGACGCATGAAGTGCCACCTAGATAGAAATAAATACAAGACTTGATATGACATAATACCTATTACATGTTTACTTGTTACATGATTACCTGTAAGTGCTACCTGATACCTGTTACCTGTTTACTTGCTTGCATGATACCTGTTACCTGTCATATGTCACATGCATCTGTTATCTCATCACATTACTCGATCATGTTCCTGATTTATGTTAGTCATCCTGTCTTGCTATCATGTCTATTCTATGCTATGTTTGCTTCCGCTGTTACTCTATGTTGTTTATTCTTTTCCTGTACTTGTGCCTGCACTACAAGCGGCCCGTAACTTGCATTGACGGACATTTTGTTTCTCTTTTCTTTTCCTGCAATTTATTAAATTACAGATTATGGTGATCAGCTGCCGATGGAGTAGGTGATCTGAGATTCTAGTTGCTGGAGTTCTTGCTATTATTTTCCTGTTGCTTATTTTGAATAAATGTAATTGCTACATAAATTTTGTATTGGGCAGTTTGACCCAGAATTTATAACTTGTCCAGATTTGATTTATTTGAGATTATTAAATTTTGTTTCAAGTAAATTCTGTTGGTATATTGATTCATTCATGCATGCATGGTTGATTTCCCCTTGATTACATCTTGTTAAGTCTGTGAAATATTGTAAAGATCCTGAAAGCTTATGGATGATGAAAATCATTCGCTGGACTTAGTCACGTATCCGTATTCCGTATCTCTTTTTGGGACGCAGGGTGTGATAATTCTGGGTTTTGCACATTTTAGTTCGCTAATCTTTTAAGTGTAATCTATCTACAGGTCATGCTTTATGGAGCCGAAGTGAAGAGGCAGTATGAGCATTTGGTCAAATACACGGATCGGAAGGCAGATTGGTACAAACGAAAGTTGGAGGGCGAGATGGATCGCACCGAGGCCCTGGAAAAGAAGGTGAAGGAATTGGAAAAGGATTTCAAGGACTGGTTCCTTTCACCAGGGGGTCGTGATGGCCGAGAAGGCAGAGCTGGAGAAGGAGCTGGCGAAAGCGAGGTCGGAACTTGTGGGTGCCACAGACCAGATCATTGCTGGAGAGGACCGGGGCTATGAGCAGGCTCTCTAGCACATAAGACAAAGGCATCCGTGTATCGACCAAAGCAATCTTCACTTTGAACTAGGGCTCGACCGCACTCCTTCGACCCTGCCTGAGATACCGTCAGACCTCTTAGAAGACCAGCCCTTTGGATCTGGACGGTGTGGGGCCACCTTCGAATATTCCCGGTGACCAATGTGAACGTGGGACGGTTGGGGACGAGGATCTCCACTCATCATCGAGGGAGGTGTTGCCTTCACCCCAGCTATTCCTTTAGTTATTTTTTGTATCGACGCCTATTGTAGACTGAACACCGCCTTTTGTAATCATTTTGCTTAATGAAAATTCCTAACATTTTCTGCTCCGTTTTTGGTATATTCCTCCAAGTCTTCGAGTCTCAAAGTCAATTGTTTTGTAATGACTAGTTCCTCAATAGCGATTTGGGATGATCTGTGATGGCTTATGCTCTGATTATGGAGAAGTCCATGACGGACCTGGAGTCGGGGCACCATTTCAAAGGGCCCAGATGATTGGGACACAAAAGTTCTTTTGTTCCACATGTGCTCATGTGTTGTTACGTGCTTACGCAGTGTTGATGGCCCCCATCCCATATATTGTTTTCTCCTGCTCCTCTCTCCAGTTCACTTGGTTTTCTTCATTCCTGCCCCGTGTTATTATTTTTCTGGTCTTGCTCCCCCATTGTGCAACCATAGTTTCTGACAAGTTCTTGAGGGCTAGGCGCACTACTTTGAGGGCCGAAAAGGAGGCGGCAGAGGCGAAGAAGTGGGCCGAGGAAGAGGTGAAGGCGAGGGCTGAGGCGGCAGAGAAGGTGAGAGTCGAGACGGAGACGGAGGTGACAACCGAGGAATAAGTCTCGGGGGAGGCAAAGGCCAAAGCGCCGAAATACCCCCATTTCCCGGTCTTGGAGGAGCCTCTGTAGAAAAGAAAGAGCAAGGGTGTCGACCCTTTGAAGGCGACCACAAAGCCACCTTCGCTGGAGAAGCCATGGATACCCACTTGGTTCGTCACGGAGGCAGACTTGTCGACCGATCGCCGAAATGCCCCGCAAGTAGCCGACCACCTCGCCACTCCCCGAGACAAGGTGGCTTTGGCATAGGAGTTCGAGGAGGAGGTCTATGTTCATTGGGCCCATGCCTCTGTCTTGATGAGGGGTTTATTCTGCAGAGGATTTTGTTTCCCCTGGTCTTTGCTTTTTCTAACATGTTCTCATCTCCTTGCAGGCGACCATCAGTGGGGCCGAACTGAAGCGGTGGCTCGGGATGCTCCTTGGTCGGGCAGAGAAAGCCGAGGCAGGACAGAAGGATCTCCTGTGTCGGAACGCTAATGTATGGCAAACAATGAGGGAGGTGAGGGGCGAATTGGCCAGGGAGAAGAAAGCTCGAGAGGAGATTTTGGCGGAGAAGGAGAAGCTTGGCGAAGAGAAGATGGTGTGGCAAGCGTTAGAGAAGCAGCTGAGGAAAGAGCTCGACGAGACTGTAAAGTAGGTGATCGATGCTCAAGACGAGGGGTATGGCCTTGCTCTTGAACATGTCAATGTCAGGTACCCGATTGTCAATGTCGAGGCCTGGTTATTGACGCGAAGATAGTAGAGCTTGTTTTAGCCGCCGAGGAGGAGGCTCCGGCTATTGACGTGTCGGTCGAATCTACCATTGGGCTCAGTAGGGATCCTCCTGCCCCTATTCTGGAGAAGGGGTCCTCCTCCAAGCGGTGCCTCTAGGTTGTTTGTATCTTCGCCTTGTCGCGGGCTGGCCTCCGCACTATGTGCTTGATCATTGTTAGTGAATAAAATGTGTTTGAACGCTTGCTTTGTGTTTACTGCTTTGTTGCATATATGATTTCTTTGTCGAACCAAAGACTAACTGCCCCGAGCTTTGCCTGCAAAAGTGGGGGTCCGAGATTTGCATTGCAAAATTCCTTTCGCGTGGTCACGTGAGTTGCCACGTAGGCCTGCTTATGTCATCCCTCATTGGAATCAGTGTGACTGTAGGTCTTGGAAGTTGAAACGTTAACTCATTGGATGAAATAAATGGGGCAGTCCCCATTGGAGCCTATAAATCTCCTTATTTACCAGCATTTCGTCCATAAACCCACTTTTACTCTTTCGATGTTTGAGATTGTGAGAGCTAACTCGTCGGGCACCTCGAATGGAAATCCGAGGGTCGATGCCAGTGAGGGTATGTCTTTTTAAGGCATGGTCGGAGTGTACTTGCCCTTTTGCCCAAGCTTTTGCTCAGAAGGGATCAGCGTCTGGATGTGTCTCTTCGGGTCGCCTGTCCCAGGGTTCCAAGATCTGTGGTTTTTGCCGATCAAGTCCCGATGGGTGCTTTCGTCTGTGTTTGTGCCCTTACAAAGGGCTTGGTTGCATTTTTTGGCTGGGGGTTCTCATCCTGACGTGGCGGACCCGAAGGGACCCAAAGAGGATCGGGGTAACCCCTGTTGAACTGCATAAAGTATATCTCGGGTTCTAAGATCTGATGTCCCCAGCCGAGCGTTGATGGCCAAGGTTGAAGAGTTCCCTTCATCAGAGTACTCTTCATTCTCATACTTCAGATACACTTATGTGGTTTCCGGGGATGATGGGCTGTGCTAAGATCCACCAACCCTGGTGCCTCGTTCGTTTAGCTCATTCTGGTTCTGGGAGATATGATTTTTATGAGTGCCCCTCTTATGGGATTCGAGGGCATTCGTCTGGGATCGAGCTTCTCAAGGGTACCTTGTGTACTCTGGTGCCCGGAACTTGGGTCGGCTGACCTTCTTCATCACCGAGGTTGGTGTATGATGCCTTTTCTGCCCGAGGGTGCCGACGATAGCCAGCATTCTGGAACACGATGATACCATGTAAAATCTTCATTGTAGTTTCCCTTGTCTAGTATTTGATTTGCCAAAAGCGGACTGGCCACTGCACATTCTGTAATCAGCTTTCCTTCAATAATTTTTTTTTGATTACTGTCGCTCCGATTTAGTCTCACTGGGCAAAATGGCTTTTCATGTCATGTTTCGTCCCGACCTTTGGGGCCTTGAGCATGTTTCTCAGTCTTTGATGCGGCCAGGATAGGTTTTGCGGCCTTAACATAGGTATGTCTGCAGGGCGGAGTATGAAAACCTCGGGAATTAGGGTGAGAGCCATGTTTGCGGAGGGATGGTCTCAGAGTCGGAGCGTCATTTTGAGGCGCTAAGATGAGAGCTATGTTTGCGGAGGGAACCACAATGATCTCAGAGTTGGAACGCCATTTCGAGGCGCTAAGACGAGAGCCATGTTTGCGGAGGAATCCGTGATGGTCTCGGAGTCAGAGCGACGCTAAGATGAGGGCCATATTTACAGAGGAATCCGCAATGGACTCGGAGTCAGAGAGCCATTTAGAGGTGCTAAGATGAAAGCCATGTTTGCGGAAAAATCCACGATGGTCTCAGAGTCGGAGCACCATTTCGAGGAGCTAAGACGAAGGCCTTGTTTGCAGAGGGATCCACGATAGTCTCGGAGTTAGAGCACCATTTCGAGGCAATAAGACCAAGGCCATGTTTGTGGAGGGACCCGCGATGGTCTTAGAGTTGGAGCACCCTTTTGAGGCGCTAAGACGAAGGCCATGTTTGCGAAAGGATCGCGATGGTCTTAAAGTCGGAATGCCATTTTGAGGTGCTCAGATGAGGGCCTTGTTTACGGAGGAATCCACGATGGTCTCAGAGTCAGAATGCCGACACTAAGACGATAGCCATGTTTGTGGAGGAATCTGCGAAGGTGCCATTTCGAGGCACTAAGATGAAGGCCATGTTTGCAGAGGAATACGAGATGGTCTCAGAGTCGGAGCGCCATTTCGTGGTGCAAAGACTAGATATTTGTAACACCGCGAATTCCAAATAAGACCGAATTCGAAGTTCCACATGATCTTTACACGTCACTTCATATAATTTTACAAGGAATTAAAAACTTTTATTACATCAAAGTTACATTTAAACAGCGGAAGCAAATTACAACAATTACATGATTGAAATAAACAACACTTGAATAATTCTTTAAGCATCAATTTCTCTTTAGTCTTTTTCATTCACTTTATCCTGCATAGAAATTGTGGGAACGTCAGTTCATTCAACTAACGCTAGGATATAATACATCAATTTTTCTTACTTAGAAAGCACACACTTGTCACAAGGCAAACTAAGTGGGACTACCCTATTGATGTCGTGTGTGAATGTGCACTTAATCCTTAATGCAGTTATTTATGTTACATGATACTAATGCGTACTTGTTCGGATTCTATGCATCCCATACTACATAGGTCCGAGGCAAGCCCTTAATCGTTCTTCATCTTGTAGGGTTCGATCCCTCGCCATGACTTCAACTACTACGGTAACTACGGTATGTATCCTAGGTATTCTACGAGTTACGAGCCCATGTCCAGGCATCCTGGAAAGAACCTCACGCACTGACACATGACTCATCATGCAGGCATCCTGTGGTCAATTCACCTCCGCCATGGACCATGGCACCACCCGTAGTCATCAAATACCCCATAAGTGTTGCCACCGGGATGGTACTCTGAAGTAGTATTCACGCCCTAATCATGACGCATCATGAGAACATCCTGTGAACACTCTCACGCCGCCAATCCAATGGCCCTCATACTCGTGTTTTTCTCTTACTTTCATCACATCTCCACTATGTATCTAAATCCTTAGGTAATTGAATAATGAATAAAAATCAACATTCTAGAATTTAGCATTACCTCTACATCAGTCTTAAAATATCAATCATTATCCACGACCCAAATCTTGGTCACAATTATCCCATTTTCTTTTCAAAATTTTCATTCCTGCCGATGTGAGGACTTAGCTATGGTTCTAGTCTCAATTCCATTTTCATGTTCATTATACTTGTTCACAAATTTCACATTTATCATGTTTCCTTTCAATTAATTTTCCATGCACAACTTGCATATTCTTAGACAATTTCACATTAAATTTTACTTAATAATTTGTAAGTCAACAAACTCATCTTTAAACTCTTTTTAATTTCTCTATGTGCAACAAATCATTATATATTTATCTTGATTTACAAAATAATCATAACTATGGATTTTATCAATTCTTATTCTCAAATTTCACTTCTATTTCTCATTATAAAAGTCCAAATATTTAGAAAAATATTTTTGTGAAGTCTATGTAATTTCAGAGATTTTTTCCAGTATTTTCCTCAAATTTTCAAACATTAAAACCCTTTAAAAAAATCAAAATATAATGAAAAATCAAAATCCCAAATTTTTTGGCTACAGCCGATTTCGAACCAGGCACAACAGGCCCATGGGTGAACAGCAACGCCACTAACCTGCACCCACTAACCAGAATGACCAAAGTGTTTAACTGTTTGAAGAAAGGGTTATAGTCTAATTGTATTTGGGCTCTCGGGTTTGGTGAAAAGTCAATTTTTTGTCAAAAGAAAGTCTCTGCCGAGACTCGAACCCAAGCACAACAGGCCACCGAGCTAGAGTAACACTACTGTGGCGCACCCCCTAGCTAGTAAGTTCACAGTGAACAACTGATGTGCGAATGGGGGAGTTATTTTTAGCTCTACCCACTGTTTATAAATAATCTTTCGTATTTCAAAACACTTTAAACTATTTTCTCTTCTAAATTGTTTCCTGAAACTTTCCAGATGACTGATTTTATATATTTGTAACAAAACAGTATTTAGAAAATATTATTTTGGCATTAAAACATGAACTCTCCTTCTAAATTGTGTTCTAGGTCTATAATTTTAACATTGCCATCTATCAAGATCTCTACCAAATTCTAGTATTACAACATCACAAAATTATTGTCCTTTACTCTTTCTTCTTTTAGTTCTACAATGCTCTTTAACATGGTCTCATTCATCATACTAATATCACAATGAATTTAATAAGCACAATTTCAATTATTTCAATTACTAGCCATTCACAAGCATATTTTACATCTAGCATGGTTCCAAATTTATATTTCCATAGCAACATGAAAATTCTATTATAATAATCATAATTCATAGCAATTAACATACAATTCATCAAGCATTCATTTTATCATCTAACTAGTTCCTTTTTAGAGTCAACACATGGTTATTTTATTAGTTTCTCTAGCAATTTCACCAATCAGACTCCTTGCTTGATGTCTAAATTAGAAGTAAAGAAACCACCCACCTATTTGAAGAAACAAATGAAAATAACTCCTAGAAATCTCCTTGAACACACGAGCGGTCCTTCTCCTCCTAGATTGTGCCACCACGAGAGCCTTCTCCTCCTTGTACTAGTGAAACCCGAGCTCCCCTCTCCTCCTTGATAAATGGCCGGCCTCCAAGAAAGCAAGACACACAACTAGAACTCTCTCAATCTTTTTAACTCACTCTTGTTTCTTTTTCTCACAACTAGAGTTTCTTTCTCTTTTTCTTTTTCTTTCACAAGTTTTCTAATGTACTATATGAATAGAATGGGGGGTATTTATACATTTTTGAAAGCAAAATAGATGGCTAGGATTGATTTAGATGGTTAAAGATTAAGGGCTATGATGTATTAGGGAGTTGTAGCAACCACCCATGAACACATAACCACCCCATCCACTACACCACTTACCCCATCTCTCTTGCCTCCATCCGGCCAACACCCCATGCACACAAGGCATGTGCTAGTGCAATGCACGTGTCTCCCATAGTACCCCTAGTTACTAGTTTGTACATGATTAATTAATTAATTGTCTATAAAATTAGTATACACTACAAGTCATGATAAATAAAAGAGAAATAAACTAGTGGCTCAAATCTAGTGGGCTAAAGTCTATGGGCTATAAAAAATAATTAATTAATTAGGGTGGGCTAGATTTAGATAATTAGGCCTAGAGTCTAAATAGGCTTTTTAAGAATGAAAGAGAAGGAATTAAAATACTTGTTCATGTTTATAAAAAAAAAATAATTTACTTGGTGAAAAAAATGCATATGAATTTGTACGTGCAAAACACGTAAAAATCAACAAACTTATATTAAAATATTTTAGGATGTTACAATATCAGTCTTACAATTTTTTATTTTCGAAAAGAATTTGAATAAATATTATTTCCTAGCTGCCAAAGGCGAGCACTTTTTACATTTGCTGGCTGCTACAACTTTATTACATGGACAAACCTGCTAAGGGCCATCATGAAACTTTATCAAGTGTTCTGCATTCTAGGTTCTCTTGACTACCCTGCTCCCCAGGTATTAAAGTCGATATGTGCCTGGCCGTACTACTTTAGAGGCCTTTTACGGGCCTTTCCAGTTGGGCGCCAGCTTCCCCTTTTTTTTGGCTAGGAGATATCGAGTCTATGCAGCACTAGGTCCCCCTTCTTAATGTTGGTTGGTCGGACCTTGTTGTTGTAGAAGCGTTCAACCCGATGCTGGTAGATATTCCTTCTCACGGTGGATCTTTCTCTCACCTCGTCTAGTAGGTCCAGATTAGACCTGAGGCCAACCGAATTGGACTCTTCGTCGAAGTTTCTGATCCGCGGGGAGGGCAGCCCGACTTCTCGGGGAATTACCGCCTCGATGTCGAAGATCAAGTTGAAAGGTAACTCACTAGTGGGTACCCTTTTTGTCGTTCGGTAGGACCATAATACACTTGGCAGTTCATCCACCCATAGATCCTTGGGAATTTATCTAGTCATTTCTTGAGGCCATCGAGGATCTGTATTTCCTTTACGTTCTTGGGAGGGGCTATGTTTGAAATGGCCTGGAATTTCTCAGGAATTGCCTCTATTTTCGGCTGGCTGACCATAAAGTCGAAGAATTTGCCCGAGGTGATGTCGAATGTGGTAAGTGAAATTTTTATATAATTTTTATTACTCTTTAATACATTAAAATTGCAAGTTCTCGTTTATTTCTTTGAAATTTATCTTATTTGTTTGTTTTTGTAGGAATGAGATGGATAAGTGCAAAAGGTGGGTGTTTTGCGTGAAATCAAGGAAGAAAACAAGGATGAAGATTTCAAAATTCAAGCACTCAAATACATATTTTTACAAATTGGTCCCTTGAAGAATCAACAGAAAATATTTTGGTCAATTAGGAGGAGATTAAAATTTTGTAATTTAAAATCAAAGTTGAGTAGATTTTAAATTAGGGTTAGATAGTTGATTAGTTTAAAATTTTAATAGATTAATTTTAATCTATAGATTTTTTTAATTAATTAATTAATTATCTAAAAAATAATTAACTAACCCTAACTTTAAACTAACCTACCCCTATATATAAACAAGTGGCTGTACTTCGGAAAGGAAGCGGCTGGTGATTTCTGAAGAGAGAGAAAGCAAAGGGGGGCACGGAGTGCGAGGGCGGAAGAGAGAGAAAGCAAAAAGGGCGGCACAAGACCCGAGGAAGCCAAGGAAAAAAAAATAAAGGAAAGAAAAAGAGAGAGAAAGTCTAAACACTATTTGTTCGAAACATAGATGTAAATTACGAGTTTCATTTGATCATGAACAAACAAGCTTTCATTCGGTTTCTAATATCCCACCGCTCGAAATCCTACGCCCTTTTTTAAGCAACTCACTTTTGCCCCTCCTCCTCAATATAGCGCACACGTATGTGCGCGTGTACTCTATCTTGCACACGTGCGAGTTCAGGTACCCGCACGTACACATGCACGCGTACACACACGCCTTGCCTTAGATGGAGCAAAGCAGACTTCGGTAAAACAATATGATATGAGTGTTTGTTCATACTATTATCCTTCCATTGACAAAGAAAGTATTCTTTTTGAAAATCTAAGAAATTCACGGACTAAGTCAAATTTTAGAATTTTTTGTCATTAAATTTACATAGATACAAGTACTCTAGAAATAGTAAGTAAATCCCGATCTGCTAGTGACAACATCGACACCCTACCTTACCAGAGGATCGAGGAAGATGGCATGTTTCCCGAGGCTTGATTTTCGGCAAAAACAAGTTTTTCTTCTTATTTTCTAATTTTTATTATGCAATCCAAAAATATGTTTGTTAGTTGCAATTTTATCATGAACTAAATTTATATTTCTAGGGCTTCGGTGTAGCATAGTTTTGAGAACACAATTCTAATTTCATGTTAATTTATTCTCCTATTTTTCCATGGTTGTGTGTTTAATCTCTGTTCTTAATGCTTACAATTGTTTGGCCAACTATTGTATAATTTATTGAATCATGGAGAGACCGAGAGGTAATTTTTGATTTAGAATTATAGAATTAAACATCATTCATTGAGCGAAATTAGAGATGATTTACCACGATTAATGTGACTATAAAGAAATCCATAGGACTTAATAGAGATATGAAGAACTGTTAGTTGGGGATATTTTGGTGTTGTTCGAGAGAAAATATTGAATAATTAGGGAATTTTGGTCTACAACTTGGAAAAGTAGAATTCTAGCTACATGGAATTATGAATTGTGTGAGATTAACTAGGTGAAACCAAAAGCCCTATAACTAGTTTTTTCTATTAACAAACAACAAAATTTCATATTTTCATTCTTTTAATTAGGTTAGTTCTTTAGATTAATTTAATTTAGTTGCTTTCTTTATCAAATTTCAATTTTCCAAATAATAGTTAATCTATTAAATTTCGGTATTCAGTAAAATAATTAGTTCTTGTGGGTTCGATACTCTTTTCACTTAAATTATACTACTTGTTGAGATTTTGTACACTTGCAAATATCCCATCAAGTTTTTGGCGCCGTTGCCGGGGACTAATTATTCTTTTATTGATATTGATAATCTCTAGATTGTTACTAATTTGGATTTTTCTTATTATTTTTTTATTTCTTTATTATTATTATTATTTTAATTATTTTATTTTTTTAAGTTCTTCTGTTATTTAATAAATATATTTTAGGACATAGAAGCACATTACCATGGCGAATGAGAGTAATGGAGAAGAAAATAAGGCTTTGAGAGACTATGCGATGCCCTCATTAATAAAGCAACATCAAGCATAAAGAGAGTGGTTATACAAGCTAACAATTTTGAGATTAAACCGGCAATAATTCAAATAATTCAACTGACTGTTCAATTCGGTGACTATTGCACGAGGATCCTAATGTTTACATTACAAACTTTCTAGAAAATTGTGAGAATTTCAAGCACAATGGAGTATCAGATGATGCAATTCGATTGAGACTCTTTCCTTTTTCACTAAGAGATAAGGCGAAGGCTTGGCTAAATTTTCTACCACCCAGGGGTATTACTACTTGGGAGGGACTTGCACAAAAAATTTTACCTAAGTATTTTCCGCCGGCAAAGACAGCAAAGATAAGGAATGACATTGCCACAGTCACTCAATTTGAGACTGAGTCTATCTATGATGAATGGGAGAGGTATAAAGAGTTATTAAGAAAGTGTTCTCATCATGAACTACCGAATAGCTACAAGTGCAAAAATTCTACAGTGGTTTGGGAGTTACAAATCGGTCTATGGTAGATATAGCAGCTGGAGGTGCACTAATGAGCAAAACTCATGAAGTAGCCAATGAACTTTTAGAGGATATGACATCCAACAATTACCAATGGTCTTCAGAGAGAACAATGCCTAGAAAAGCAGCTGGAGTTTTTTAGCTTGATCTCATTACCACATTAACTGCACAAATTGCTACTTCATCTAAACAATTAGGTAATATGAATGTTAATGCTATTCAGACAAATATTTTTGTGATCATTGTGCAGGAAATCACTCAAGTATTGATTGCCATGTGGAAAATCCATTTGCTCACCCACAGTCCTATCAAGCAAATTACGTGTCCAACTTCCAACAACAAAACAATCCTTTTTCGAACACGTACAATCCAGGATGGAGAAACCACCCCAATTTTTCTTGGAACAACAATCAAGGAGCAATTAGACCACCTCAAAATTTTTCACAACAAGAAAAGAAGCCGACACTTGAGGAAATGTTCATGCAATACACGCAAAAGACAGATTTGGCAATCCAAAATAAAGCAACATCAACCGCGACTTCAATTCGCAACTTTGAGGCTCATATTGGTCAGATTTCAAATATTCTTATAGAGAGGATAGCAAGAACCTTATCCAGCAACACCGTGTCCAATCCTAGGGAGCATGTCAAAGCAATAGAACTAAGAAGTAGGCGAACAATTGAGCAGCCACAAGAAAAAAATGCCGAACAAAATGTGGTTAAAAAGAAAGAGAATTCGAGCCAATTTTAGAGGAACAAACGCAGCAGGTGCTCAACCACCATATTGTGAATTCTAAGATGAATAAAGGAGCTTCAAACCTCACAGTTTTCAGGGAGTTTAATTCTGAAACTTATCCTAATTCACCTTATGATCCACCTATTCCTTTTCTGCAAAAACTTAAAAAGAATAATCTCGAAAATCAATTCTCCAAATTTTTAAGTATTTTTAAGAAATTGCATATTTATCGTCCTCTTATTGAAGCTTTAGAACATATGCCTAAATATGCTAAATTTTTGAAGAAAATTTTATCAAACAAGCAGAAGTTAGAAGAGCATGAGACGCTGATGCTAACCAAAGAAAGTAATGCAATTTTACAAAAAGAAGTTGTCTCCTAAACTTAAAAATCCAAGGAGTTTTACGATTCCTTGAACTATTGAAAATTCTTATTTTGATAAAGCTTTATGTGCTTTAGGAGCAAGTATTAATCTTATGCCTTTTTTGGTTTTCAGGAAACTAGGTTTTGGAGAAGCAAAGCCCACTACAATTTATTTACAATTGGCGGACAGATCTATCAAGTACCTAAGAGGTATAATTGAAGATGTTTTGGTAAAGGTAGTTAAGTTCATATTTCAAGCTGATTTCATATTTCCTGATATGGAAGAAGATGAACAAATTTCGTTGATTTTGGGGCGACCTTTTCTAGTTACGAGGAGAGCTTTGATTGTTGTCCAACAAGGAAAACTTATTTTGAGGGTTGAGGATGAGCAAGTAGCGTTTGGTGTCTTTAAATCCATGGAGTTTCCTGCCAAAGTACACTCATGTTTTCAAGTAAGTGAAACTGATATAATTGTGGGCAAGAAACATAAGGCTGAAGTTGAAAAGTTACCAATTGAAGTATGCCTAAAAAATCTAGCAACTCTTGAATCTGAGAAAGAAAAGGTTTTAGAATATGTTATGTATTTGGATGCTGCACTATCTATTCATCTATTTTCTCAGCTAAAATTCAAAAAGGCGGGGATATCAAAGACGCCATCGTCAAGAAAGAAATGACTAAAATTCGAGCCGCTAGCATCTAGTTTGAGGGATGCACAGAAAAAATCTAATCCACTTATGAAGAGAATTATTCGAAAAGAGGCTCTTATGTTGTTAGATCTTAGCATCACATAACTATTTCAGCTACCATGTCTGGCTGAAGACTTAAAACATAGTGCTTCTTCGGAGGAAACACATGTTTTCTTTTGCTGCATTTAGAATTGCTTTTTTCTTCTAGTTTACTTTCATTTTTAATTTTTGATTTTATTTTATAGGATTGCATAAGTTTGGGGGTTTCCGGTAGAGTTGTTTTCTAGACCTACTTTGATGGCTGTTTTTGGGCAAGATGGAATCTGAATCTAGAAAAGTGTTTCAAAGAGCAATTAAAGGAAATTGTCTTTTCTTTCTAGTGCAAAATGAATCTGGGGATTTGGACATCTATAACTCTAGATATCACCAAAACAATGAACGATACTCATCCAAAATTTTAAGATGAATCTGGGGAGCAATTCTAAACTTTCTCTTCTTTTTTTTAACCCATTGAGGACAATGTGATATTCAAATTTAAGGGAAAGGGTACAAGTTATATATATATATATATATATATTGAAAAGAAAAACAAAACAAAAAGACTCCAATTAAAAGTACCATTACACTTTTGAGTTTATTATTGTGCGAAAGCATTGCATTTTGTTTTTTAGGATAGAAAATATCTTATAAAGCAATATTAAGCATACTTATTTTCTTTAAGATTCATGAAGTTCAAAATTTCTTACAAAATTGTGAGAGTCATGTGATAAAAAAAATGTTATGCTTTTTCTTGTGATTATCCCCTTTGATCTAGTCCTAAACAGAGTTTAATCGAGTGATAATAATTAATAATTGAATGAATAAAGTTTGATCTACTCCAATACTTTGAGTTGCTTAGTAATTAAAGATTTTCATCACCTTTTACGTTAAACGATAACTTGAAATATGAGTATGCAAAAGCACTCTAAGTTTGTGACTTGTTGAGTAACCAAGTGAATTCATCACAAATATTTGCATTCGTGTCAAAAGGCAAGTGACAGCTTAGAGAGAGATATTTTTTTTTTCAAAAAAAAAACTCTAGTTTGCTACTTGGTTTGTAGTAGTGTGAAGGGGTAATCACAGATGGAGTTGTTAGATAAAATAATTACATTAATTGCATGAAAAATATGATTGGGTTGAGAATTATATATGAATAATTGTACTGGAAAAAGTGAGTATACTTAGTTTTACTTTATTTGCTATTGTTTATGCTTTAAGTTGAATTTTTTATTCTTGCATGATAAGATCTTTTGGTGTGATGAGTTAAGCTTATGATTTTTATTCTTTGGTTTTACTTTTTGCTCGAGGACAAGCAAAATCTTAAGTTTGGGGATATTTGATGAGTGAAATATTTATATAATTTTTATTACTCTTTAATGCATTAAAATTGCAAGTTCTCATTTATTTCTTTGAAATTTATCTTATTTCTACTCAATATTATTTATTTGTTTATTTTTGTAGGAATGAGATGGATAAGTGCAAAGGTTGGCGTTTTGTGTGAAATCAAGAAGAAAACAAGGATGAAGATTTCAAAATTCAAGCACTCTAATTCATATTTTAAAATTTTGGTCCCTTGAAGAACCAACAGAAAATATTATGGTCAATTAGGATGAGAATGAAATTTTGTAATGAAAAATCAAAGTTGAGTGCATTTAAACTAGGGTTAGTTAATTGATTAGTTTAAAATTTTAATAGATTAATTTTAATCTATAGATTTTTAAATTAATTAATTAATTATCTAATAAATAATTAACTAACCCTAATAATTATATAACTAACCTTAACTTTAAACTAACCTACCCCTATATATAAAGAAGTGGCTGCACTTCGAAAAGGAGGCAGTTGGTGATTTCTGAAGAGAGAGAAAGCAAAAGGGGAACGGAGTGCCAGGGTGGAAGAGAGAGAAAGCAAAGGGGCGGCACAAGACCCGAGGAAGCCAAGGAAAAAAAGGAAAGAAAAAAAGAGAGAAACAGAGAAAGATGGCATGTTTTCTGAGGCTTGGATTTTCGGCCAAAACGAGTTTTTTGTTCTTCTTTTCTAATTTTTATTTTGCAATCCAAAAATATGTTTGTTAGTTGCAATTTTATCTTCAACTAAATTTATGGCTTCGATGTAGCCTAGTTTGATAACACAATTCTAATTTCATGTTATTTTATTCTCATATTTTTCCATGGTTGTGTGTTTAATCTTTGTTCTTAATGGTTACAATTGTTTGGCCAGCTATTGTATGATTTATTGAATCATGGAGAGACCGAGAAGTAATTTGTAATTTAGAATTATAGAATTAAATATCATTGATTGAGCAAAATTAGAGATGATTTACCGCGATTAATGTGACTATAAAAAAATCCACAGAACTTAATGAGTCTTTAATTAATTAAATTTGCGTAGAGATATGACGAACTGTTAGTTGGGGATATTTTTGGTGTTGTTCGAGAGAAAACATTGAATAATTAGGGAATTTTGGTCTACAACTTGGAAAATTAAAATTTGCAGCTACATGGAATTATGAATTGTGTGGGATTAACTAGGTAAAATCAAAAGCCCTAGAACTATTTTTTGCTATTAATAAAGAACAAAATTTGATATTTTCATTCTTTTTAGTTAGGTTAGTTAGTTCTTTAAATTAATTTAATTTAGTTGTTTTCTTTATCAAATTTTGATGTTCCAAATAGTAGTTAATCTAGTGAATTTCGATACTCAGTAAAATAATTAGTCCTTGTGAGTTCGACACTCTTTTTATTTAAACTATACTACTTGTTGCGATTTTGTACACTTGCAAATATCCCATCAGAAGGTGCACTTTGAGGGGTTGAGCCTTATGTTATTCTCCTTCAGGACCCCGAAGGCCTCCACTAGGTCCTTGACATGATCTTCTCTTCGGAGGCTCTTGACGAGCATAATGTCAACATAAACCTCCATATTTTGTCCTATCTGCTGTTGGAAGACTCGGTTGACAAGCCTTTGATAGGTGGCACCGGCATTTTTCAGAACGAAGGGCATTACCTGATAGCAGTAGAGCCCTTGGTCGGTCCCGAAAGCTGTCTTCAGGATGTCAAGAAGGAAAATCCTATTTTCTATTATAGCCTAAGAAAGCATCCATGAAGCTGAGCTGCTCGTGCCCATACGTCGCATCGATGAGGGCGTCGATGCTTGGGAGGGGGAAAGGATCTTTAGAACTTGTCTTGTTGAGATCGGTGAAGTCAATGCAAATCCTCACTTGCCATTGGCCTTCTTGACCATGACTACGTTAGCCAACCATCCTGGGTAGTTGAGCCCCTAGATGAAACGAGCGGAGAGGAGCTTATCGACCTCCTTCACTGCTTGCTACCTCTCTAGATTTGATCGGTGCCTCTGATGAACTGGCCTGGCATCCGGGTTGATGCTCAGTTTATGCATGATGAGGTCCTCGGAGATCCCAGGGCATGTCTGAGGGGGTCCATGTGAACAAATCTCGATTGTGCCTGAACGGAACCTGACGATATCTTTTCTGAGGTCAAACGGTAAAGCTTGCTTACTTGGAACCATTTGGTTCCGTCTGCTTTGGCAAAGGGACCTCCTCCAATTCATCTGTTGGCTCAGTGCCGATTGAGCCTCGCTCAGAAGGGTGCTCGACTACATTAAGGGGAAGGGCCGAGCCTTCCACTATGGCTGTGTAATAGGCCCGAGGGCTTCCTGGTTGCCTTTGACGACCCCAACTTCGGACCTAGTCGGGAACTTCATCCTCATGTGGTAGGCGGATGACATGGCTTGAAGGGAAGATAGGTCGAGGTGTCCGAGGATGGCATGGTAAGCAACCTTGACGTTGATGACCATGAAGTCCATTGCCTTGGTGCAGGGAGGCCAGGGCTTTTACGGCCATGACGTCTAAGGTGTTGATCCCCTCGATCTGGACCGGGGAGCCTGAGAAGCCATGGAGGGTGTATCCCGCTGGTTTTAGTCTCTTCTGTGAGAGCTTTAGTCCTTCAAAGGCTGCGAGAACCAGGATGTTAAATGTAACACCCTCCGATTTTATAATTTCGAAATAGTCGTTTGTAATTCTTTTATTGCTATCAGATATTATTATTATTGTTATTATTATGCATAATTATGCATTTTTTAAAATATATTTCTTAATTTATTTATTCATCTGGTGGAGTGGGTTTTATTAGATTTTATTATGTAAAGTAGAACTACAAGGGGTATATAAGTAATAAGCGAGCCTTTGGGGGGTTTATAATAAATTTTCCATTTTATTAACAATCCCGCCTACCCATCCTCCTCCTCATTCCCGTCGACCAGACTTCTCCCCCTCCATGGCCGATTTTCTTTTCTTCTTCATTTCTTCATTAGAGATAATCTATTCTCACAAATTCTTAGCCATTTAAGAATTATTTAAGGGGTTCTAGCTAATTTGAGGGTTCTCTTTAACATCCCGGTGTTGGTTTCTCGGATTGGTTCCTTGGAAGGTGAGAAATAATTTCCTTAAATTGTATAGGGTTGTATTTTTCTCACAAATTCTTAGCCATTTTAAGAATCTTTTAAGGGGTTCTAGCTAATTTGAGGGTGCTTTTCAACATCCCGGTGTTGGTTTCTAGGATTGGTTTCTTGGAAGGTGACAAATAATTTCCTTAAATTGTATAGAGGTGTATGTTTTCAATTTTTTACAAGAGACATAGGGTAGTAGGGAGATTAGGGGATAATTTTCTTGTTAGAAGCAATTAATTCTTTATTTGATATGGTAGGAGTAAATTTGAAAAGAGTTGGGGTTTTGGGTTTGAAATTAGAAGAGTTTATGCTTGAAATTTGTTAGATATTGGCCATAGGAATTGTTGAAAATTATGAGAAACAATTTAGAATAATTTTTGGAAGAAATTATAGCCTTCAAACCTAATTAATAGAACTGTGAGTGTGTGCATACGTATAATGCACGCCAGGCGTTCGATAAAATGCCTGTAAGAACTCAAAATATTTCCAGCTGTAAATTTGGACTGGTTTGGGAGTTGTTAACACTAATTGATATTCAAATTTGGTAATAGGCAGTGGTAGCGACCTCGGACGTGTAGCGGAGGAGCTGTATACCGAGTTTCTGCATTTTGACAGGTGAGTATGATCATACTCGAAATATTTTATGTTGTGGTAAAATTTTAGACTCATTCAATGTGAATTGTGATAGTTATGGCCGAATGATGAATTAATGAAAGATACAGAATTCTAATGGTTGAAATTGTGTTTATATGATGTTTTGCATGATTATGTATGTTTGGTGTCTTTAGTGATAAATTGAGTATATATATGATAGTATGGTGTGAATTATGGCATGGTGTATGTCTAGTATGTGATAATATGACGTGGTAAGATAATGAGATGAATGGTAAGGTATATGTATGATATGGGATAATATGATGTGATTATGTAATGAGATAAATGGCATGATGTAAATATTGTATGTGATAATACGACGTAATAATATAATGAGATTATGACGTGATAAATGACATGGTGTACGTATGACATGTGAGTGATAAATGAGAATTTCATATGATGAATGATGTGATTAATGGCATGATATATGTATGATATTGTGAGATAAATGACATGTGGTATGCATGATATGTAATAATATGATGTGATAACATGATGTGATAATATGAGGAGATAAATGGTATTGTGTATGTATGACATGTGATATTATGGTGTGATAATATGATAAGATAAATAGTAAGTGTATAAGACTATGTGGAGATTTATGATAATCATATAAGGAGCAATGACATTACAAATATGGGTGAGTGTTATGGTGATTAATGTATAGTTAAATAAATGTGTGTATGGCGATATTTTATAATATGGAGAGATGGCAATACAGATGTATATGCCTTGTGATATACTTATATGTGGAGATATAAAGGAGATATACTAATATACGAAGATATTAAGGAGATATTTTAATATTGCAGTGCCGCACAATCTCCCACGGATTTGGGCTAGACCCCACTAGGTCTGGGATATACCCGGGAACAGGAGTTATATATGTCCCAATTTACATTTGGGAGCAGATTCCCAAGATGGACTTGGGAGGAGTGTTTACGTATATATACCCAAGCTAGACTTGGGAGGAGTTTTTCCCTCACTGGTATAAGGTCAGGAGGAAGACGTAGCCTCGGATGTGTAAGACTCCTATGGAGCATCGATCCGCGTATTATACCCAAGTTATACTTGGGAAATGTTTTTGACTAGCTTCTTGGATTTGGTCTTGGTTGGACATGCGCGCAACCGTATTTTCAATCCAGCCCACTAATGATAGATTTTTAAGGCACCTGGATCTGAGTGAAATAGTGGGTTAGCGTGATTGAAGTATACGGGGGGAGGCACAGAGATCCATGTGTTGCACGAGGAGGTCAGTTGTGTGGGCACTGAAAGGAGAAAAACATAAATATATATATATATATATATATATATATATATATATATATATATATATATATATACTAAACGAACGAATATGTATATGTGGAGATAATGATGTTAAGATAAAACGAACGAATATGTATATGTGGAGATAATGATGTTAAGATAAAACTAGTGGATCTTTGTAATTTATTACCGATAGCACTACAGAGATCATTTATATTTACGAGCGATATTGGATATATTATTGGTAAGATTTTATCTACTAATACTATAGTAGTAATACGAACTGAATATTGAAAAAACTATATTTATAAATATGGAGTTGTGTATCTTACTTGATAAAGAGATATATGAATATATTACAGGAGATATAAATATGTATATATATATATATGTTGACAATACCTATATGGTTAAAGTTATGCTTCTAAATATGACATATATATATATATATATATATATATATATATATATATATATATATATATATATATATATATATATATATAACCATATGGTTGGACTTATCTAATTACTGTATATGGATGGAGTTGTGCATTCACGTGCATGATATTAATGGCATGTATATTTATATGAAACTAATGGAGTGATATACGTTTATGTTGTTGGAATTATATGGATATACTTATAAAACTATATCGGCGAGATGAGTTAAGTATGAAGAAAAGAAAAGAAATAAAAAAGTGAAGTAAATTGTATATTACCCAAGTTATCATCTTGGGGTGAATATTAAAGTAAGTTGTATTATGCAGATGAGTATAAAAAGTAAAGTAAGATGTATCATGTGAATGAAAAAGTAAGAAAGATTAAAGTAAGTGGTAATATGTGATGAGAATGGATATTAAAGTAAAAAACATGATATAATATGAGTTTGGGATACCTTGGAATTGTGTCAAGGAACTACTCGCCCGCTATTTCGGCAGGAAATGGTGGGAACTACCTGCCTAGGCACAACTTCAAGGTGGATCAGTGGGGTTGATATGATAGTTGTAATATAATATGTGAATGAAAGTTAAAGTTATATTATGAGATGAGAATGAAAGTTAAAGTGAGTTGTAATACGAGATGTGAATGAAAGTTTAAGAGAGTTGTAATATGAGATGTGAATGAATATGAAAGTAAGATATATTATCTAAGAATGAGAAGTAAAGTAAGTTGTATGATGAATGAGAATGAAATATAAAGCAAAGTATATGATAAAATGAGAATGAGAATTAAAGTAAGCGGTATGATGAAATAAGAATAAAAAGGAAAGTAAACTGTAATATAAAAGGAGAATGAATGTTAATGTATTATGAGATGTCATGAGATGTGAAAGAATGTGATGTTATAAGAGTGAATGAATGTTAATGTATTATGAGATGTTATGAGACGACAATGAAAATGAATATAGTATAAGATGAGAAGGAATATTAAAGTAAAAACAAAATATAATATGAGTTTGGGATGCCTTGGAATTGTGTCGAAGAACTACTTACCGAGGCACAACTTCCAGGTATATCAGGTCATGTTGTTGCGAGGGAATTCAAATAGTTGCAGAAGGTTGACGGTTTTAATCAGTTCATGCTGCAACTAGCATATGTTCAACAAATCAAGCAACATGAATTTGGATCAGTAGATCGTCACGCAATGACCACCATAATTAGAACAACCATATGAGAGAGTAGTGAATTACCAATTACAATAAGTTTACACCAAGGTTCGGCTTTAAGCCCTTAATTTTTTGCTTTGCTTATGGATAAACTGACGCAAGAAATACAAGATGAGATGTCTTGGTGTATATTTTTTTGCCAATGACGTCGTCTTAGTGGACGAGACTAGCGCAGGCAATGGTGGATGCAAGAATTTTAGTCAGGGTGGGCATAAGTAAACAACATTTTTTAAAAAAAATTGTGTTTATTTATAAAAAAATGTTAAAGAAAAAAATTGTGTATATATTTCATGTTGAACGGGGGTTTTACTTATAGCATTTGTTAGTTATATGAAACCATCAATTATCTAACTACGAGACATTTGGTGATGAGATCTACTACTTTCTAACATATGGTTGAGTAAATGTATGCATAATATGTACAAGTTGAGTTGCACACCTAATGAGAAGATGGCAAAAAAAACTCATACATGGAAAATTTGATACTCATTTAATTTGAAATGATAAATATAAAAATATTATTAAGAACATAAATATTGAGATTAAATTCAATTATATACTTTCAGTAAGAAAATGAACTTTCTCAAACTTAAATTAGATATTCAAAATTTTAAAAATATATAGTATAACTTTATTAAAGACATTAGTAAAAGTTTATTCACAATCCAAAATCAAGTTATATTTTTTTTAAATGAAAAAATAGTTGCTACGTACGGTGAATGAACCCTGGTTCTCTTATAATAGAGCTTGAACCACCTAACCATGAAGCCAGGTTTCTAATTTTTTAATAAAAGTGTATAAATAAATATGTATAATAATTTTATAGATACCTAGGTCTTCCCGATTTTACGAAAATTCAGGGTGAGCACAGGATCAATGGTAAATTAGAATTGTTGAGAGAAACTTTGGAATATAGAGACTATAGAATATGCCAAACTAAAACAAAGTATATGGAGTGTAATTTAATTGATATTCGGAACACAAATGAGAAAGTAGTGAAGCTTGATGATTAAGAGATACCTAAGAGTGACCATTTCCGATATTTAGGTTCGATTATACAAAGAGATGGGGAAATTTGTGAATATGTTATACATAGGATCCAAGTAGAGTGGCTTAAGTAGAAAAGCGCTAGTGGTGTTTTGTGTGACAAATGTATACCTTTGAAGTTGAAGGGAAAATTTTATAGGACGGCTGTTAGACCATCAATAATGTATGGAGAAGAGTGTTGGGAAACAAAGAAACAACAGGTCCAAATAATGAATGTAGCAGAGATGTGGATGCTGAGATGGATGTGTGATAAAACTAGAAAGAATAGAATTAGAAATGAGCATATACGCGACATGGTAAAGGTAGCTCATATCCAAGATAAATTAAGAGAGAATCGCCTCAGGTGGTTTGGACATGTCACACATAGACCTAGTAGTGCCCCTGCTAGAAAGAATATTTGATAAGTATTGAGGGTAAAGTCCGGGGTAGGAGAAGACCTAAACTTACTTGGGTGAAAATGGTAAGAAAAGATATGATAGCATGTGGCTTTACAAAAGATATTGAGCTAAACCGAGAAGAATGGAAAATTAGGATTCATGTAGCCTACCTCAACTAATTGGAAAAAATACTTTGTTGTTGTGCTTGTAGATCATCATAAAGGATGGATTGTGGCCTATTTGACTTTCTTCTTCTAACTTTACACTCAACCACGCGTTTCACATTTTGTTTGGAGAGCTATAAATAATGTTTTCATGACGAATGAAAGGAGAGCTAGAATTTTTCCACATGTGGACATTACTAGTCCTATATGCTGGGTTAAGCCCAAATCTGTTTATCACATTTTACTCCACTGTCGTGCAACTCTAGAAGTATGTCGGAGGTCAGGATTCACAAATTGGATTGAATAGTCCAACTCGGTGTTTATACCACTATCTAGCGATGGCTTGATGGTAAGAACAGCAAAGTTGACGGCCTCAAAGCTGTCTCTGCCTATATGTAGCACATCGGGAAAGCTCGTTGCAAACTGATTCGAACAAACAATTTGGCCACCATCGATCATTAACACTGCACTTACTTACATTCATAATCATTTCAGGGTTGACCAGGGGAACATGAGATCAAGGGGGAGTGTTGTCGTACAACCTTCATGGCTACCTCCTCTAACCAATGCACTCAAGATCAACGTTGATGTTGTTGTTAGTCCAAACTTGTCATGCATTGGGTTAATGTTACGACTGTGGAAGCTAAGCCAGTCCTCACAAATGATGCAGTAAATGTTGAAACATCAGCCATGTTGACTGGAATTAAACGTACATGCAGCTCCTCGACATAGCCATGGATAATTGAAGGGTAAGTGGTAAACACTTTACAAGAACTCAAAATCATCCAGCAGCCTCCCCATGGCAAATCATTCACCTTAGCAATGAGAACCGAAGTAGACTTGTATATTATCTTTACTTCTTACCCTTTCTGTATCTGACAATGTTGTACTTGTATTTCAGGCTTGATACAGTTAGTATTTTTGCTGAGTTTAGTGATGTGATCACTACAAGTCACTAAGCAAACAGAAGATCAAACCCACCACACAAATAGCACAATTTTGTCCTGATTTGGTTATGCCTAATCCGAAGGAGAAATAACCGAGATATTATTCAACTAGAGAAGATACAAGAGTTACAACCACTCTCACCAAGAACCTATCTATATCTCAAGCCGCACCAGAAGATACCTGTTGTAGAGACACCTCTCTTTTGAGGCCAATTACAGTGTATATATAAAGATCTAGAGAAAACCTGTGTTTAATCTTGGTACAATAACCATCCGATATATTTTGTGTGATAAGTCGTACTATCTAACTTCGAGAGAAGTTGAGCTCAAAATATATCACACAAACCTGAAACCAATCCTGATGTGTTGCCTGCTTGCGGTCGAATGCTTTTATTTATAGTCAACTACTATGGTATCCACCAAGTCAGAGAGCACTCAAGAGTTGAGCAGTCGATTATTTTTATTAGTAGTCAAACTGTACCATGCTTTGGTGCTGCTGGTGCTTTCTTCTTCTTCCAATATTCGATTCGAATCCTCTTTTTACTTCGTTCGTCTTCTCTTCTAATCGAATCTAGTATATAAGACATAAACCCAACAATCTCCACCTTGGATTGCAAACTCATGCTTCCACACTTGTGTGATTAATTGCCTCTAGACTCTTTCCTTATCCTCTTATAAACAACCCAGTTCAGTGACTTCTTCTGCTAGTTGAATCTACCTCCACCTATAATTTCTTCAATCGTAGCCCCCTTCAAGAGCATAGGCGCCGCCCTTCGCAAGAACTCCACCTACCCAAGGAACTCTCCACCTCCTGGAAATATTCGAACGTTGTGATATCGCTTCGGTGATTCTAGTGGTGGCATACTAGATACTGCTTTAGGAACACAGGGCTTAGAAATATTTAGCCAAGATTTTATGTTCCCACAAAGCTGGTAGAAGTTGTTAGACTTTGCCCAATCCCCCACTTTTCCTTCATCACCTTACGACAACATCCCCAGATTGATAAAATTCCCCTCGAGCTGTGTACCTGTAGCCCCGTACTTCCAGAGCTCCTAAGCATATCAGATTCCATTTCATCAAATGAATATGCATGACCTTCTATAATGTGTACCCTTTTTCGTCTTACATTTCAAACTCAACTATTCCGTCACCTACCACATCATAAATCTCACCAATCCTTGTTCTCACACAACATGTTGTACACTTGTAAGTAGAAAACAACTATCTCTTTCTCTATGCAAATATGAGAAGAATTACCTGAATCAAGAAACCACCCAGAATTCAAATCTAAAGAACTTGAAATAAGAAGACATTCTAAGTTATCACTTGATTCAGCGGTGCTGACTACGTTGGCACTCCTCTGACTCAACCATTTGTGACAGTCTCTCTTGTAATGTCTAATCCCTCTGCATTGGTGGCAATAGAACACACCTTTAAATGCACTATCTCTTCCAATTGAAGTATCAACATCCGCCGCCATTCAACTAATAGAAGGAGCCCCGATTTCTGAGTTTTCTTCCTAAGTTCATCCTCCTTGAATCCCTTGATCACACCGACTACTGAAAAATTATCCTTAGCAAATTTCTCATCTAGCATGGTGGTTATTAAATACTTGTATGAATCTGGCAATGAACATATCAAGTTGAATGCTTTATCCTCTATGCCCATATCATCTACGTTTATCGCCCTCAGTTCAAATAACACCTTATTGAACTCCATTATATGATCTGGAAGAACAGTACTCTCCTTCATTAAGAAACGAAACAGCTTTCTTTTCCAGTATATCCAATCCTCTGACGACATATGGTTGGCACTCGGGTCCACCGGGTCGGGACGGACCCGGCCCAACCCGTTCAGGTTTGGCTTGGTTTTCGGGGGGGGCTCGGTTCAGGTTGGGCAATTAACTAGTCCGGGTTAGGAAGTGGAAAAATCGACCCGGGTCGACCTGCGAACCCATAGGGGTTGAACCCAGGTTGGGCCGGGCTGGGTCGTGGGTTGGCCCTGTTTTTTAAGGGTTTTTTTCTCCAAAAAAATTGTATAACAAGTATGAAACTGAAACAAAATTGTATATATTATTCATTTCAACTTCTATGAAATTTTTACAACTTTTTTACATACAATTACATGTAAAAAAAATAACAAAAAAAACATACCCTTTTCTTGAATTACATGTTTAAGAGGACAATGTAGAGTTCGAGATAGCCTAGAATTAGATTGAAGAGAGGGCATTGGACTACTATCTTGCACCTCTATTTAACCTAAACCTAGAATGTCATCACTCTAAATTTCCTACTCTTGTTGTTGACCTTCATGCGAGTTGTTCACTTGTTGATGTGGATGGCGCTTTTCCTTATGTCATGTCTTCAGCTTTCATCCAATCTTTGGTGCAGATGAGCATCTCTAACGAATCTGGTTTCAACTGATTTCTATAATCTATTAGAACCCTGTCACTTGTTGAAAAAGTACTTTCTGATGCAACTGTGGAGACATGAAGAGTTAGTAGATCTTTAGCCATATGTGAATGAATAGGAAAAATATTTTCATGTTCTTTCCACCATCGTAGCACATCAATCTTAGTACTAGAAATCCCACTATCGTGTTGAATATACAAATTAAATTCATTAGGTTCATTAGTCCTAGGTTTTTTTGGATTGAATACGAGCAAGTAAATTAGCAGTTGCATCTTCTAATGTACTCTTACCCTTACCTCTAGAAATAGAAGAAGAATAAATAAATCTACTAGTTTTACTACTAGATGCAAAAGTTCTATCATAATAATCATACAAGTTATTCAATATCGATTCAAAGCTAGCTAAAAAAATTATTACAATCATATTCAGATTCATCTCCAAGTAAAGTAAAAAACATGTCAATCAAATTCCTCGTACCCACTAATTTGATACGAGAATCCATAACAGTAGCAATACAATACGACACAGGGGGAGGATTAAAATACTTCAAAATTTTAGTATAAGCGGGAACAACAATATGGCTAATGTATAGGTTCGAAATCATGTATTGAAAAGTTTGCATCATAGTAATAATTGTAATAAAAATACTACTAAAAGTAGAATCATAGGGTTTAGAAAACTTTACAGTTGCAGTTTTAAAAAGTTCCAAAAATCTTAGCAAATATTCGGCAAAATACCATGATTGTGAAGTCATTTGAAATTTTTTCATATTTTTTGTCACGCCCCTGCTTCCCAGAATAAGGAAGTGCGGGCACGCACCTAAGGCCTAGCGAATGATATAAGTTTTCAAACTCACATCATCCATAAGCTATACAATACCAATAAGCTCAATAATACAATAATAATCACTTGAACAAGAATAGAATACAATAACCAATATCTGAGATACAAGAACTTACAAAATGCCTGAGAATATACAATGTTGTAAACAGTTCGCTACAATAAAGTAGCGACATGAAAGTAGAGAAGTACCAGTAGTAGTTCCATCACGGTCGTCTAAAGAGACTTTTCGCCAAGTTCCTTTTGTATCACATTATCTGTACATGTATAAACATTAACTGAAAAGAAGAGGAGATTGTCTGTTAGAGCAAGCTTCAGACAACAAGTAGCAACAAGAAGTGAATAATAAAGTTTGGTACAACAATAAACAATGAACTGGAACGATATGATCATGTACAATGCAATTGAAATCAATAATTGGTAAAGTATAATCAAGGCTGTAAAGTATAATCAGTTGGTTGAACTATGATCGGTAATCAATAATCAATAATCAGGGTTATCGTTAGGTATGCAGTTGTTAATAAACAATAGTCGGTAACAAGATCAATAGTCGATAATCAGTGATGCAATGGTCGACAAGGAATAGTCTATAATAGGGTCAATAGTCGATAACCAATGGTTGTTAAATAATAATCAATAATCAATAATCAATAGTCGATAGTCATTGGTCGATAAACAATATTCGATGATCAATGGTCGATATTCAATAATGTCAATCTTAGTCTATCAAACTTTTAGTAACTTATCTAATACACGCAATCATGCATCCCATACCATAGGTTCGGGTGTATACAATCATGTGAACATTTAGGCTATAGTGGTGGATTCTACAAGGTCATGCACTGGGGGCTTGCAATAACAAAAAACTAATGATCAATAAATAATACACGATACAATACACTATAAATTGGGATACTGTAGTCAGTAACCGCAATCAATCGATAAAATAATAACATGTCCGATAACAAAAACTAATACGGGAAACATGAGTTCCCTTCCGAATACACTCTCTTATATTTTCCACTACTAAGTCATACCCTTGTTACCCGGCTTGTCATTATTTTATTATAGTTCAACATGAACATGCAATCAATGGAAATGGATGTCAAGAACGATATCAATGAGGTATCAATGGCTATGCAATGCATAATGTACTAGTTCAATTCATTAATTGTGAAGAATAAACATTTAAAAACATGAAAATATAATTCTGCACAGCAATACATTACTATACAGAAACTAACTTTTCCACTGCTACAGGCGAATCAGGTTCTGTTAGGGATTCCGGAAACCAGACTCTCTGTCGGTTCCAAAGCATACTCACACAACACATTCTAAAGGCAATAACTATGCCTACCCGTCAGTTCTTTACGAGTCTAGTGTTCAAGCAGCAATTCGGGGTCATGTTCTTGTACATATAATTCAACTGAAAACTTAATAACAGTTCTTACAAAAAACATAATCTTGTTCATAACATTGTTCAGCAATATTCTGATTAATCTCAGGTTTTAATTCTGTTGTTAACCTATCGTTTCAATGAGTTAATCATGACAATATACTCTAAATGGTAATCTCGAAATTAGCCGTCGCAGTCGTAAAATATTAATATCTCAAAAAACCGTAAGTCGGTATGCAAAATCGATAGTTGTTCTGGATTCTACATTCAGGGGGATATAGCTTATATGTATAAAGTTATAAATTTCAGTGTCAAGAACAGGGTCAAATTCTTAGTACAAGTTCGGGTAAATGACAGAATATTCGAGTATTCAATAACACGATAAATTAACGGTTCTAGGGCTGTTCACACTTTGGTTAAAACCGATTACCGAACCGAACCGAACCGAAATTTACCAATTTGGTTCGGTTTTTTAGTTTTTCGGTTTGGTTTTGATCCGAACCGGAGATTTTATAGAGAGTTCGGATCGGTTTTTGGTTGGCTTCTGAATAAACCGAACTTTTTTTGGACCCAAATAAATCCTAGCCATAGGATCTACCGATCTAGGTTAAATGCCGCCGTCTCTTTACTAAATGGGATGTAACTATGTAAAAACTAAAGTTCTAAACCGTGGTCTCTCTCTCTCTCAATTCACTCACTTTCCTTTTTTGAGTTTTTCTTTTCCTCTCAAAACCCCAACCCTAAGACGGTGGTGGCTCCTCTTCTCCTCTTCCTCAGTTCCTCTCAGAATCTCCATTGGAATCTCCTCTTCTCCTCTTCGTCTCAAAATCCCACGCAGACGAACCTCCCCACACTCTCAACTCTCGATCTCAATCCCTCCTGGCCTCCTCGCACTCTCGACTGAGTCAACTCTCGTCTCTCAATCCCTCCTCTAGTGTCGTTCCCCCAACCGCCCTCCTCTAGTCCTCGCATCACAGTGCCTCTCTCCTCAGTCCTCGCAGTACCTCTCCATCTCGAACTAAGCTGCTAAGGTATAAATTAATCTTGACATTTCTAAGTGTTAAAATTTTAAATTTGTAACTAGAAAATAATAAGTTTTGGTTTACACTTTTGTTTGGTTTAAATTGGTAGATTTGATTTGAAGACTTGCCTGTCTTGGAATCTTGGTGGTTGCCTGGTTCATTGTTGTAGAATTGTAGTGCTAGTGTACTCACTATACTGTGAACTTTTCTACTATTAGTATGGATTTTGATATGGATAGTAGGGGATGTGAGGATTCAAATTCCATTAGCATTGATAATTCACGCCGAATAGAAGCAAGTATGCAACCCTCACAAAGTACTAAAAAAGCAATTAAATCCAGATCCGAAGTTTAGCTGCATTTTACTAAGATCAATGACTTAGATGGAAGTGTGAAAGCGAAGTGTAATTATTGTGCAGAACAGTTTAATGCCAATACTAAAAAAAAAAGGGACAACAGCTTTGAAAAATCACAGGAGTAGTTGTCGTGATAATCCACACAATAAAGAGACTTTACAAAATCTATTGAGTTTACAACCGGTTCAAAAAGGTGAGAAGGGGGAGGGTGTATTAACTAATTGGAGATTTAACCAAGATGAAGCTAGGAAAGGGTCTAGCATATATGGTGATAGTGGATGAGCTACCATTTAGTCATGTTTAGCATCATGGGTTTCGTAAATTCATGTCTATTTGTTGTCATATGTTTCATATTCCTTCACGTTCGACAATCACAAGAGACATTTATGAGTTGTATGTTAATGAGAAGATGTTATTCAAAAAGTTCTTGAAAGAAATGTGTCAAAAAACATCCATCACCACAGATACTTGGACCTTTTTGCAGAGAATAAATTATATGTGTATGACTACCCACTTCATTAACAATAATTGGAATATGCACAAAAAGATTCTAAATTTTTGTCCAATTTCTACTCATAAGGGTAAGGGGTTAGGCATTGAAGTTGAAAAATGCTTGTTGGATTGGGGTATTGATAAAGTATATTCAATAACAGTTGATAATGCAAGCACAAATGATGTAATCGTTAATCACTTGAAGAAGAAGAAGAAAATTAACAATTGGGGGCATAGTGTTCTTAATTGCAAGTATCTTCATATAAGGTGTGTTGCACATATAATAAATCTCTTTGTGCGGGATGGGGTAAAGGAGATGGGAAAATCAGTTTCTCGAGTTCGTTCGGCAGTGAAATGCATTAGACAATCTCCTTCTCGTATAAGAAAATTTAAAGAATGCATTGAGATTGAAAAGATTGAGAGTAAGCGCATGTTGTGCCTAATCTGTTATATTCATTTGATTGTGAGTTTGTTTCTTCTTTGGATAACTTGGATTCTAGTTTTAGAAGTGATGATGAGATGGATTATGTTTCTGAAGTTGCACACTATGAATCATTTATTTAATGATTTCTAGGAGTGGCTAGTGATGAATTAATCCTATTTGAGCTTTATTTTTCCTCATTGGTTATAAGTGATGATGACATGGAGTTTGTTTTTGAAGTTGCACACTATGATTTAATGATTAATAGGAGTGACTAGTGATGAAATAATTCTATCTGAGCTTTACGATTGTTACTTTTATGATTGTTACTTCACTGAATTTTTATGTCATACAGTGAATCTTTGAGTGTTGGCTGTACCATCAGTTAGTGATTGATGTTTCTTTGAGTGTTGGCTTTACCATGTTGATATTTTTCACGATGCTCGCTTATTTGCTCCATAACTCTAGATGATGTTTGTGATTTTCTCCTCATGGTATGCAGGTATGGTATTTAGGATATGTAATGAATACTTAATTTCTCTGCACAAAATGACATGTAGGGGATTACCCCAGATTTTTCCTGGATTTATTTGAGTAGTTTTAATGCTGTTTTTCTGAGTGAGAATTCGTTTTACTGATTTCTGGCTGAACGTGTTTTCTGGATTCAAATCAGTTTTTAGTTATGATTTTGTGAAATACTATGTGGCCTATATATATTCGATGGATTCGTGTGGAAGTATATTTTTCATATTCTTCGACGGATTCATATTTGGATTTCTGTAGTAACAGGAATTTCTATTTTAGTACTGTACTGTCTTGCTGTCCTGAATATGAACATACACTATTTTGCTCGTTTATGTGACTATATATTATCTATGCATGTTTATTTGTTTTCCTGAACCTAATACTGATTATACCATGTTAGTTTGACATTATTTTGTACACATTCATGTCTGTTTGATGACCATAATAAAAGTAACCAAGCCGGGGTTTAAGGGAAAGATCTAGTAGTGGAAAATTATAGAAATGTGTACTTGGAATGGGGCCCGTGTTTCCCATATTGAGCATCTGTTATACTGTTATACTGATTACCTGACTGCACATTTCTCTATAGGAAGGTGTACTCGGAAGAGGACCAATATGTTCCGACTGTCTGATTTCTGTTACTGATTACCTGACTGCACACTTCCCTATAGGAAGGTGTAATCGGAGGATGACCATTAGGTTCTGATTGTTACTGCTACTGCTACTGTTATTAATACCTAAGTACACTGCCCTATATGATCCCCTACGAAATCTAAAACGAAATTGTTTCATTTCTTGCAACCATGCGATAAAAGGATGGCACATGAAGTGCTACCCAATTAGTAATAGACACAATACTGTAAGAACATAACACTAATACAGTTACACTGACACTATTATCTTGTTATACTGTTATACTATTACACTGATACACTGAACATACTGCTATTGATACTGTTATCTGATACTGTTACTGGACACTGATAGTTGCCATATAACACTGTTACTTGACACATGCATTTGTACTGTTAGTATACCATGCTGGTTGACTTTGCCTTACTGATTCACATTAGATATTACTGTTGATGCACTATCCGATATTAATTGTTTATCTTTCCCATGTACTTGTATTCTACATTACAAGCGGCCCGTAACATGCAATTGATGGGTACTTATTTTCTCTTTTCCTTTTCCCTGCGATTGTTAATTGCAGATTTTAGTGATCAGCTGCCCGACAGAGTATGTGATCTAAAGTTCTAGTTGGCTAGAGCTTTTGCTATCTTCATTTATTTCAGGTTGCTTATTTTGAACAATGTATATGTTACTTGGATTCTTTGTATTTGGGCAGTATGACCCAAGATTTTTGACTTGTTCAGATCTGATTTATTTGAGATTAATATATTTTGTTTCAAGTAAATTCTGCTGGTATATTGATTCAATTATGCATGTGTGGTTGATTCTCTTGCTTCCGACTCTGATTATTTTGTGAGAGGTTGTAAAGATTCCTGACAGCTTATAGATGATGAAAATCATTCGTTGGGTCAATGTTACGTGCTCGTATTCCGTATTTTTGGAAAGCGGGGCGTGACAAATACTCAAAAAAAACCAAAGAAATGTAATTGTTATATATGTAGAAAAGTAGGATATAAGTCACCAAACTGTCCCAAAGAATGAAAAAAGAAAATATAAAATATGTTGAAGAAATTGAAGAAATGTATAACATAAACTATGAACCCAAACCCAGAGAATATGAAGAAGATTGATAAAAAAATAAGTGAAGATGAGGAAATAATAGTAATGGATGAAGATAGTGAAAGTAGTGAGGATGAAATAGAAGAATACGAAATAAATGTGATAACAAAAATAACAGAAGTATGAGAACCATTAGAAAGAGAATAAAATAATGAAGAAGTAAGAGAAAGAATGAGTTTTGACATACAAAAATATAATAAAATATGAGCAACCAAAATAAATTTAAATCCAAAAAAGATATTTAAACTTCCAATATCTGAAAGAAAAAGAAATACAATAAAAAAAGCTAAAAATAATTAATAACCTATAGACATTGAACAAGCTCAAGGAAAAACTATAATTCAATTGATAACAGAAAGAATAATAAGACAAGAAATAGAAAAAATACGTGAGAAAACCAGAAAGACATTAAAGCACATACATTTAGGAGCAGTATAAATAATTATAAAAGCTTATTGCAAGGAAGGAATAAATACACCCTTAGAAATATACTTAATAGATGATAGAATAATATCAAGTATACAAGATGCCCTAATAGGAATAGTACAAGAAAACTTAATGTACCAAAAAATAAAATTTACAATAAAACCTGAATTCTCTGTAAGCATGACAGAAGAAAATAAGGACAAAAGTTTAGCCATGTATTACAAATTATCGGGAATAGAAATGATAGAAAAGAGTAAGGTTATGAGTATACAAATATGAAATATTTATGCTTTTACTAGTAAGCATGAAGTAAAAAAGAGAAATATTGATAACTATTATTCCAGGAAATTATAAGGTACAAACCAGCTAGGGAAAACTTTCAAATGACTATACCAAATTATATAGAATTTGATTTTAACAAAGCAAAAGATATTGCAAAAGGAAAAACACCACAAATAATGTTTGGTCGAAGATCACTATCAATAAGAAATAACCAACAAGCATTGTAACTAATACAAATAATAAATATGTTAGAGAATCAAAATAATAACCAGTTTAAGATAGAAAATATTATGACAATGTTAAATGGAACAAACAAATAGCCCTAGAAAATATTGGAGCTATTAATTCACATATTAAACAAACAAATATAAAAACAACGGAATTAATACCATTAAAAAACTCATATTACTATCTGGACTACTATAATAATAGGCATCCAATTGTACATAAAATAGTATTACCACTAAGTATAAATGTAACCCCCATTCCCGATAATTAGTATTTTCTGTGTATTTTCTACAATTTGATTTTTATAAATTATTTTGTGCTAAATTCGTTTCAGATTTGTATTAAAGTGTTTTCTAATCGAAAATTTTATTTATTTCGAATAATTATATATTTCGATCTTACTTTCTATTTCTTATTTATCGGATATTTATATTTGAGTCCAAAATCCAATATATTATTATTATTGGATTATTTTAATAAATTGTTAAACCGGATACTAATTTGTTATATAATTCTATTTTTATTGTTAATTGTTATTTCTTGATTATTCAATTAAAGTTCATTTATCGAATTATTTTATTTTCGTACTTGATCTAATTTTCGTGGCGAATTCCAATTTATTTTTTTATTTCGTTGTATTATTTAATTATTTATTTGGATTTAAATTTTGTTCATGAAAAATCTCCATTCTTTTTTATTGAGCCATTCTTGTTGATCCTATTGTTCTCTTGTTTATTGTGGGTATTTTTATTTGAACCTTATTGATTTTGATCTATCTCTTAATTGAACCCTAAAACCCAATTTCATTTGTTCTTGACCCAAAACCGCTATTATTGGATCCTAAACCTCTAACCCAGTATCCTAATTGTACCCTATAAATACAACCCTAATGCAAACCCAAAAAATTGCACAATTTTGAAACCCTAGCCGCTTATTCTCTCTCTTTTCTCCTCTCTCCTCTCTCCTCCCGTTCAGTATCTCCCCGATCATTTCCCGCCCAAAATCCCTCAGAACCCATTGTTGTGTTCATCTTCTCCGGCGGGCCTCCCCAACTCCGGCGAGCCCGTTGTTCCGTCAAGCCTTACCGTCGACGCGCCACCCTCCAGCGATCCCGTCGAGCTCCACCCAGATCGAACCCCACCCCTTGGCTGTCCTCCTTTCTCGTCGACCTCAGCGATGCCAGATTCCGTCGACCCCCCTTTGCTCTATTTTCCAAGTGACGCCACCACAGCTAGCGACGCCCCCTGCAAGGCCGTCCACCGCCATTCAGATCCCCTTGCCCCTTTACTGACTTTGCCCTCTCTCTCTCTTGTGCCAATACCGTTGCAGTTGTTGTCTCTCTTGTGTAGTTGTTGTTTTGTTATCTCTTCGTTTACACGTATATTGCACGTGTTAAATTTGTGTGTTCGTGGATTCGTTGCTTCGGGATTCTTATCCCGTTATTCTTGGTATTCATTTTCATCGTCTAATAGGCAGTTACCATCCTATTGAATTGCTAATTGTATCAAATTCAAGTTTTGTTGAAACTCTTGCATGTAGATCTCTTTGTTATCGTATTATTTATTGTTCCTCTCTTCGTTGGGTCTATTGAGGGTTTACACGAGCTAACCCCAATATTCTTAACATCGTGCCACTTTTGACTCTAAAGTTTGGATCTTTCGTGAGTGCATATAGAATTGATAATAGGGTTGTTCACATAATCGTCACACAAATAAATTATTATAGAGATAATTGATAGGTTGTATGTTGTTTGATTGACTGATGATTGATTGATGATAAATTGATGTATGAGCGTGTTCTAGTTTTATTTATCATGTTTTGAAACCCATCATGTTGATTACACAATTTATTGACTAAAGAATCGATACCCATATAGTCTAATTAATTTATTTTCAAGAAAACTACCCAAAATCCTGTATATGGTTGCTGACCTGTATATTGACTGCTGTTTTTGAACTAGTAAATGATATTAAAATGAATAATTTTCTGAATAACAATTGTAGCCTTATCTTTCTAGTTTCCAGGACATTTTGAATTTTTGAATTCCGAGTTTTGTAGCAAAAGTTATGCCCGTTTTACTACATCTACGTTTTTACTTTCAGATTTTCATATTCTCGTACCTTTCATGTTTAAATAGTAAAAAGGCTAATCAAATGATAAAATTTTGTCCTGAAAATTTCCAGATTCTTAATTTACATTTTTAGGAATCTAAAAAGTATTTTTAATGAATTTAATATCGAGTTTTTGCTATTTCTAAAATTAAAATAACATGATGTCGAATTTTTTTCTGAACATAAAATTTGTAAAGATCAATGTGTTTGACCTAGCTACTGTTGTCGAAATTTGAACTTTAAATATGCATTGGAACCGTGTAAAAGTCTAGTTTCTAGATTTTCTGATGGATTCAACTTTCAATTTTTGAGTCAGCAGGAAACTGTATTTTTGTACAGACTGCGCTTGCTGTCCAGAATTTTAGATTTCACTTTTTAATAGATTAATTATTCCTATGTTGTACTATTACATGAATTAATGAATGTATGTTGCATTGCATGTTCCCAATGAGTTATTGTCACTATTCTAACCATCTTATCCATGTTATCGTCCTATTGTCCCTATTGATACTATTGTTCACCGAAATATCCATTAATTTCATATTGTATTGTTGCATTGATAAATAATTAATAAGCCGGTGTTAAAGGGAGATTTGAGTAGTGAACAAAGTAGTGACTGTACTTGAAGAAGGGGCCCGTGTTTCCCTAATTACTGTTCCGGCTACCGTTTTATCGTGTGATTGTGGTTATGGCCGTAACCCAATCTATTGTGTATCGTATTGTTGCGATGACCGTATTGTACACCGAAAGGTGAATAGTATTTACCTTTACCGTTTCCAAGTACATGATCTACCGAGTGCACCACTTAAGTCTAAACGAAATTGATTGTATGAATCGAACCTGTAGTATGGGATGCAGTAGTACATGCATTAGTTAGGATTAAAATGATTAATAGATATAAAGATTGACACATTACTGACACTGCATATTGTTTATCATTGTTCCTATTTGTACCCAATATTGTCTAAGTGTTATTTATATTAACCATTGATTACCGTTACCGAATATTGAACCATTGTTACACCGTTGCATTGATTACTATGTTATTGATTATTACTATCGTGCCATGTTATTGATTATTACTATCGTGTCATGTTATTGATTCCTACTGATCCATTGATTCATTGTTATACCGTTATTCCATTGTTCCCTACTTTCTCTACTTGCTATCCATGACTTGCTCTAAGGATAAATTTTCTCCTCTTTTTAGATGAAGTGTATACAGGTAATGAAGGAGAATTGCCTGGTGGAATTGGAGAACAAACATTCTGAAGACTACTGCTTTCTAATTTCTTATTGCTTTAATAAACTTAATGTATTGAGACTTGTTATTATTTTGGATTGGATTATTATTGTTTTGGGCCTATGTTCCGGATTTTATTATTGTTTCCAGACGTTGGATTATTATTATTGTATTTGAATATTTTTATTGCTTCATTCCATGTACTATGGCTTATGAGATTATTATTATTGCCTGCACATTTGTTCTGTATTGATTATATTGTTGAGTTAATCAGATAAACATCTTATGGATAACGTTATTCATTCGCTGGGCCAATGTCCTGTGCTCGTATTCTATATTTTTGGAAAGCGGGGCGTGACAATAAACAGTAGAAATGAAATACTATTACATCTACATGTAGACCCAGAGTACAAGGTCAATGAAATGTTATTAGGAACTGACTTCCTTACATCTGTACAATTGTACTCAATACAAGAAGACAAAATAATAATAACAGTACATAATGAAAGTATAGTAATAAATAGAATATTGTCCAAATGAACAAATTAAAAACAAAAAAAAAAGACACGTTATATATACTAACAGAATTTGTATATGAATGATACAAATCAAGAAACTATCACAGGTTAATAAACACTGGAGGATGCACAAACTTATGCCGTGAAAATATACTACCCAAATGGAAACAAGATGAAACTAATAAAAAAGCAGTAACTAGATTAACAGGACTAACTATAATACTTGACAAGATGTTACAATACAAAGAAAGTTATATCCTAAAAATACCAATAATATACCAATTTGATGATATAATGAATGATATATTATTAGAAAATGACTTTTTATAACAATACTATCCTACGACTATATCACACAAAACAGTTATATTTACAAGACCTTGTAAACACCAAGTAATTGCAATTACAATAACACAACCTTATTCTAGGACAGATTTACCTCATATAAAAGTTTCTTCAGCTCAGCGTGGTAAATATAAGTATTTACCAAATAAAAGTATAATACAACAAGTCTAAGAAACAATTACACAAGAAATTTTACAAAAAATAATTAGAAGATCTGTGTGGAGAAGACCCTTTAGAAAAATGGTATTTGAGTAAAGCCACAGCTCATATAGAGTTAATAGACAAAAATAAAGTAATAAAAGATAAACCTAAAAGACACACTCCAATTGATTTAGAAGAATTCAAAATACATATAAAAGAACTAACAAAAAATAATTACATAAGAAAAACACAAAGTCTACATTCATTACCAGCATTCATAGTGTAACGCCCCGTAATTTTAATACAATACTTTGAATTAATGAATAATTTTTAAATCAATTTATTTAATTATTTTGAATTTTGTAAAATTGACATTTTCACACGTGCAAATATTTTTGAGGTACAAATTTTCACTTTCAAATTTCTGAATAATTCTCCTATTTATAATTGATTATATTCTAATTTTTTGGATTTTTCTGAATAAGGAAACCATTTTTGTAAATACTTTAAAAGAAAAGGGTTTTTGTGCAAAATGTCCTTTGGAGGTAAAATTCGAATTCAAAATTTTATTTTTCTATTTTGGTAGGATGATATGGCAGTGGAGAGATTTAGGGGACATATTTTATCCCTCCAATTTAATTTTATTTGATTTGATTGAGTAAATATAAAATTATGCAATTTTGGGGTTGTTGGGGACTTTATTTCAAAACTATGATTAAAATCCCAAATTTTCCAGAACCTAGCTATATAATAGAGAGCATGAACAGAGGATTTATGGCTACCTATATATTTTCTATATTTTGTGATTTATTAAATATTTTTCTGAAATTTATCATTTTTGCACGTGCAAAACACATGAAAATATTTTCTTGGGAAATAAAAGTCAGAAAGTTTATTTGAAAAATCTAAATTTTATTATTAGATAGAAATTATAAATTTTCTGGATTTTTTATGAATAATTTATGGCATGATTACAAATATTTTAAAGTTAAGACTTTTATGTAAAATTGCCACTTGGAGGCAAATTTTGAATTTTGAAAATTTCTGGCTGCATTAGGGCCGGTCAACTAGGATTTTTTAGGGGAGACTAAATCTGACCCTAATTGATTTAATTAACTACTTGATTTTGAAGATATATATATGTGTGTGTGTGTGTGTGTGTGTGTGGAATGCTCCATTGAAAACGTACTGTAGCGATGAAAACGTGAAAAACCACCTAGGCCGTTGTTATAATCCAACAACTGCCTAGGTGGTTTTCACGTGTTTTCACAACATTTGCATTTTCAATGGAGCATTTTCCATATATATATATATATATATATATATATATATATATATATATATATATATATATATATGGGAAATGCTCCATTGAAAATGTACTGTAGCGTGGAAAACATGAAAACAAGCCTAGGCCGTTGTTGGAAACAAGGGCCTAGGTTATAATGCATTATAATCGCCTAGGTGGTTTTCACGTGTTTTCACAACATTTGTATTTTCAATAGAGCATTTCCCTATATATATATATATATATATATATATATATATATATATATATATATATATATATATATATATATATATATATAGGAAGCCCTTCGGTTGAGAACTAATTTGGTGAGAAATCCGTGAGAACTCAAGGAGTAGACCCCCCCATGAAAAATCCGAACCAGCCATCTCGTTCTACACGCCTTAGATAGCATAACATAAAGAAATCACGTAATTTGATATTTGTTTTCCCATGATTTACATCATCGAAAAATTGTATGGCTGAAAAATCTACTCAATTTGATGGATGGAAAAATGAACTTCAAATTATTTGAATTCTTTATGTTATGCTATCTAAGGCGTGTAGAACAAGATGGTCGGTTCGAATTTTTTATGGGGGGGTCTACTCCTTGAATTCTCACGGAGTTCTCACCAAAATTAGTTCTCAACCGAAGGGCTCCCTATATATATATATATGATTTCTGGAGGGGGATTTTGTAAAATCTTAGCAAAACCCTAGGATAGGGACCCCCAGCCTATATTAGCAGCAGCAGCTGCCGCCCTCCCCTGTTCTCAACAAAATACAATTTTTTTTATTATTTCTTGGAGTTTGGAGGCTTAGATCTTTAGATTTTTCGCAAGGAGGAGGATGAGCTTTTCTTTATTATTATTATTATTCTTCAATTTGTCTTCTTTGAGGTGGGTGGTACTTCTTGTCTCTTGAGTTGTTTTTATTATATTATTATGATGAATCTAGTAGAGGTCATGCTAGGGCTTGTTATGAATTTGTAGATCTATGTTTTCATAGTTTGATCATGATTTAAAAAATGAGTTGATGGTAGCTATGCATGATGAATAAACTTTTAGATGTTTATATGAAATAAATGTGCATTTTTATGAGTGATAATCACGTTTGTGTTAATCTTGAAGGTTAAATATTGATGATGCATGAACGATCTACTTTGGGATTTATAAAATTGATTGGAACCATAGATTTAATTGTAGATGGTGGAGATTTGTAGAGATAATTAGAACTTGTTGTATTGATTGATTTTAAAGTTGAGATTCTTCCATGTTTATTTGTTGTTTAATTATTAAAAATCCATGCTTAATATTAGGGTTGAATAATTGTTGTATGGATCGAATTAATTTGTCTTGAGCAAAGAAGTTGTTTATGCATGAAAAATTAATATTTTATTTAAAGAAATAAATTTAATGAGAACATATGTAATTGTAGATGTTGGATCTTGGTGTTTAATTCAAGAGGCATGTTTAAAAGATTAAAAGATGATATTTTTAATGTTTATTTTGATGTTCTAATTCAGATAAAATTCTTGATGATAAACCCTAATTATTGTGCATGCAAAGTGTTTAAGAAAAGTAATTTATATGAAAAGAATAAAATCAAAAATTATTGGGGGCTAGGGTTTTGAAATCAAAACCCTAGGGTTTGGGTTGGTCTCGGGTGAACAGTAACTCGAGGTTATAGTTCAAACCCGAACAGTGCAGGTTTCGGGTGAACAGTAACCCGGGGTTACTGTTCAAACCTGAACAGTAGCAACAGCAGCGGTTTACTGTTTTTTGGGTTTCGGTTGGACTTTTTTGGTGTTTCGAGTGGACTTTTGTATGTGGCTTTGTGTGCTAAGATTGGGGAACCCTAGTACACATATAGATGAGTATATATATGTGTTTAAACTAATATTTGCGTGAAGTTTAATGGAGTTTTGATGGAGTTTAGAAGTTGTTAAATTTCAGATTTTATCGAATTCTAGTTGCAAGTTTCTAATATATTCTGGTAACGTTTTGAGGAAGTAAATCTATGTATTTAGAGATTAAATTATATGTTTTGGGGGATTATGTATTCAGTTTTTAAAGATGAAAATTTTGAGTTCTAAAGGGGGTATTTTCAGTTTCTAAAAGAGGTAAATTTCAGATTTTTGGAATAAAAGAATTTCGGGGACGAGAGCCCATATAATTAAGATGCTTGCTTCAGTTTGAGTTGATTGAATTCTAGAAGAATTTATTGAACTTTATGGATGAATGGGAAGTGAGATTTAAAAGTTGAATTTAAAGGATTTTCGTAAATTTATTTTTGTTTCCATATATGAAAGAGTCTGTTATGGTAGTATCAGTTGTTTAAAAGAAATGTGATAATGAAGAGATTTGTTGATGTAGAAATGATATTTTGAAATAAAGTATTTCATGTTTAAGATTGTGACTTACAGCCGTTGTGTTGTGGGAGAAATTATTTTCAGAAAAGAGAATATGAAGAGTATTTTGTATAATTGAACCAAGTTGGGTTTTGATTTGCAATTTAGGGTTATGGTGAGAACCCTAGAGAGATTGTTGAGAATTTTGTGTTGCGAGCACTAGAGGTTGAGCAGGACCCAGGATTACCGGTAGTGGATTAATTGATTTTTGGAATTAGCCAAGGAGGGCTAGTGTTTCTAGTTTTGTGGATTTAAGTCTGGTAGGGTGGAGCTAGCTATTGGTGGCTCAGGTTACTAATATTTGTACATAAGGAAAGACACTAGATGGTAATATGATGAAACAAGAGCAAACGTGAGTATGAGGGCCTCAAGATGATCTGCGGTGTGAGATAATCCCTTGAATTATTGAGGTGTAAGTGAAATAGTCTCCGGAATTACCTGCGATGTGGGATTGATCTTCGAAATTATCGGGCTCGAGACGATGCTCATGGAATGTCTGTGTGTGGTGAGGCGCCATAGCTTGCGGTGTGGGGTATTCTGGAAAATTTCCAGGTGTGAGTGAAATAGTCTCCGAAATTATCAGTGGATAGAGACTGACCTCCGAAATTATTGGGGCATGGGCTAGGTACACGCAGAATGTCTAAATCTGGCATTAGTCATGGAAGTAACTTGCATAGCGAGGGATTGAACTCAATAAAATGGAGAACAATAAGGGCTTGCACCGGACCTATGTAATATGAGATGCATAGAATCCGACAAGTATGCATTAGAAATCATCATAGGCATTTGTGTTTCTTGATTTGTTTTATGCATGTTGCTTTCTGTTTTTATCTCATGCACTTGACACTTAGCCTAGTTTCACTTGTTCTATGTTCTATTTATTATTGTTTATGCATCATTTATTATTGTTTTATTGATATGCATCAAGTTTGTGATTGTGAGATATAGAAGTATCACTATTACTATAGTTGACGTCAGTTGTATGTAACTGACGTGGCCACTTTTCAATAGACTTTTGCAGGGTTTTTAGTTATGGATATGTAACACCCCGAATTCCATTTATATGTAATTCGTAGTACAGCAGGATCTTTTACTTCAATTCGTACAATTTTACAAGAAAATTAAAACTTTTCATTATACACATTGTTTGTTTTAGAATCACATAACGGAAGTTAAATAAAAATACAACATGGAATATTTACAACTCTAACATCAACAGCTTTAAAAATGAACTTTAGCATCAATCGTCTCTAAGTCCTTGCCAATCCAAGTCCTACATTGAAAAATCTGTGGACACGTCAGTTGTTTACAACCGACGCAATGTTATAAAATAGCGATCCTCACTATGCCGTAATATAACGATTCTCTGACTTTAGCAACCATAAACTTGAATGCATAATAAAGTGTGAAAGAGTAACTATCCTAAACATATCAGTGTATGATATGACTTAATGCCTAATGCAGATGTTATACTATAATGACACTAATGCATACTTGTTCGGATTCTATGCATCCCATTCTACATAGGTCCGAGGGCAAGCACCTACGTACTCCTCTTTACAGGGTTTAATCATCTCTATGATTTGCTACTATGGTGACTAATGTATGTTTTAGATATACTGTGAGTATCTAGTACCACCATGATAATTCTTGAGTATCGCACTCCCACCGCAAGTAATTTTGGACACACTGCCTCACACCCCAATAATTCTGAAGGCGAATACCCACACCGCGAGCTATGACCCCAGCAATTCTTGAGAGTCGTTCTCTCATCGCGAGTGATTTATGGCCATCACACCTCACACTCCGATAATTCTAGAGACGAAACCCACACTGCGCTGTCATCGGTACCTCAATACACAAATACCCCATGAGCATCGCCCGATCCCGGTAATTCTGGAGGAATATCTCCCACGCGAGCCACAACCCCGGTAATTCTGAAGATAACCTCCCACCGCGCTATCAAGACCCACATACTCATGTTTGCCCATACTTCATCACATCTCCCTTTAGTGTCTGTCCTTAAGTTCTAATTTAAAAGAATCATCACAACCTAGAGCTAGCTTATCCTACCGGACTTAAATCAATACAAGAGAAAGTCAGCCCAAACTGGCTACTTCTCAAGAGATACTTAACCCACACTGGTTAGTTTCTCAAATTTCCATTACTCACAATTGCCGGTTACTAGGGTCTCGCCTAGCCTCATGAGATCAAATAATTTTTAACCAACCTCAACATAAACATCTTACCTTTATTCAATAATTCTCTTTACCCATTTCATTTACGAAGTATTCAAAATAACAATTTCTCCGATCCAAATTTTTTATAAACAACTTCTTAGATGGCCATACTTTAATTAGTTCACTATTTTAATACCAAAAATCATCACTAGAACTTTTCCATTTCAAAGTTTAACTTTATAAAACAACTTTTATTATCTTTAATCTCATATATCCCCCTTTATTTTAATCTTGAACTCAAACTCAACAATGTACGAAACATGATCTATAATTTCTCAAAAATATCTTTTGAATCCTATGAAATAAGTCCCAAGTGGTCTATTAATGTTTTAGAATATTTATATGGCTTTTCTCAACTTTGAAAACTTCAAAGAACACAAAATAATAAAAATATAATAAAACAAATTTGAGGATGGCCGGGGTCGAACCAGAGCCAACAGCGAGCCAAGTCACCACTCCATCAGTGAGCCATTATCGTTTTTTGATAAAGAATTTATTGAATACATTTAGTAGTAAAATTCATTCTTCGACATTTTAAAAAATCGTCACTAGAACTTTTCCATTTCAACGTTTAACTTTAATTTCATTATAAAACAACTCTTATTATCTTTAATCTCATATATCCCCTTTATTTTAATCTTGAACTTAAATTCAACAATGTACAAAACATGATCTATAAATTCTCAAAGATATCTTTTGAATACTATGAAATAAGTCCCAAGCGGTCTATTAATGTTTTAGAATATTTATATGGCTTTTCTCAATTTTGAAAACTTCAAAGAACACAAAATAATAAAAATATAATAAAACAAATTTGAGAATGGCCGGGATCAAACTAGAGGCAACAGTAAGCCAAGTCACCACTCAACTAGTGAGCCATTCTTGATTTTTGATAAGGAATTTATTGAATACATTTAGTAGTAAAATTCATTCTTTGACATTTAAAAAAAAGAAAAGAAGAGCCAAAGCCCAGGCTCGAACCTGCAACCACCGAGACCACCCCCCCCCCCCCCCCCTCTAGGAGCCAGGTGGCAGTCAAGCGCATGCTCTAGCCACCAAGGCCAAGGCCAGTTCTTGGTATAATACGGGTTAAATTGTTTATAACTCGGATTCCTGTTTCTATATAAATTTAATCTTTTCATAAGTTTCACAATTTTATTTGTTTCCTCCAAATTAGTAGCTCATGAAATATAATTACAAATTTCCAGAAAACATTTTCTTACTGATTTTGATCATACTAGAGTTATTTTAAACATACATTTTGTAAGTAGTGATTTTTAAAACAACATGAATATATACATTTATTTATTTATTTATTTATTTATTTATTTATTTATTTGTTTGTTTGTTTTTTTTTTTTTTGATTTATCAACAAACTTCTTTCTTTACACTACTAATCAAGATTTGTATTTTTCTTTTATCAATTTCAAGAGAAGTTCTTATCTCCTATTCAATCATAAAATCTTCCCCATTGTTTTTCCAATTTTTCTTACCATAAAATTAACAACTTTGTGCAAGAAATTATACTCAATTCATTTAATCTAAACATGATGTATTACTATGCATCCAACAACATCACAACAATTATAACTAAAAATTTCAACTTATCTACATGCATTTCTTTTTCCTATTTCATATATATTAAAACTTCATTTATCAACATACCCTGAAACATAACAACTTTCATGCCAGATTATTATTTTATTCATAAAGCAATCAATCATGTGTTCTAAAATTTCTAGAAAGCAAGGAAACCACCCACCTTATTTTGATGAAAAAAAGTGGAAGAAACTCCTAGCTCCAACACGAATGAGACTTCCTTCTCCTCCGTAGCAAGCAATGCCAAACCGAAAGCTCTCATTCCTCTAAGCAAGAACTTGAGCCACTTTTTCTTTCTTTTCTCTCTTTCTTTTCTTCTCTTTTGTTTTTCTTTTGTTTTAGTGCATTATTCATGAAATAGGAGGGGCTATTTATAGGGTCATTTGGGTAGATAAATGGATCCCCACTACCTCAAATAAATGCCTACTCACACAATTTAACACCCACTCCCCATCTCTTCCCTTTCCTAACATATGGCCGGCCAAACTCCCACCCTTTGTTTTTTCCCACATGTGCACACTTGTGCACGTGCATTCTACGTACACCAACTCTCATTCATTTAATTATTTGTTTATTGTTTAATTGTATATATTTGTTATATGACAAGTGTGGTGACAATTTTAAAAGTGTATTTTATATAAAATTTTATCATGGGCTTTTATTTTACAATTAGTTTCCAATGGGCTTTTAAAATAGATTAGGGCCTATGGATTTAAAATCAAAATAACTTAAATAAAAAAATGAGAATAGATATGCATAATTATTAGAAAATTTTCATGAACTAAATTTCTTAAAATTTGCGTGTTCAATGCATGTGTAAAATATGAAAATTAATTTTATTATTTTTGGGGATGTTACAGAATAGCATCGATGTAAATAAAGCTTGGAGTATAAATACAAATTGAATATTATATGTGTTGTAAAAATTTGTAATTAATGTATTTAATTCCGCTGTGTTTTGTAAAAAGAAAAGATGTAATAAAAAGTTTTATTTTTTTCTGTATTTGATACTGTGTTTATGATTTTAATTGAAGTTGATTCTGGAAAATGTGCCACTTATTTCTAATGTTATTTATTGGACATTCGGGGCGCTACACATAGTAAGAAAACACTCAGAAGAAAAAAGAGGTAAATATAAAATGGTAGTAAACTATAATAAATTAAATAAAAATACTAAAAGATTTGGATATCCGCTACTAGATATACAGAAACTACTAAACCCTATAAGGACAAGAAAGATATATTCAATATTCGACTGTAAATCATGATTTTACCACATAAAACTAACAGAAAAATCAAAACAGTTAACAACATTAAGTACAGTACAAGAATTTTATGTATGGAACGCATTACCATTTGGATATAAAACAGTCCCATAGTATTTCAAGAATATATGAATAAGATATTTGAAAAGTATATTAATTTTATACTAGTATATATAGATGATATTCTAATAGGATCCGAAAACAAAGAACAACTTAAAGAACATTTAATAAAATTCATAGAAATAGTAAAGAATGCAGGAATTATACTACTAAAAAAGCAAAATACAACTATTCAAAACAGAGATAGAATTCTTAGGAACAAAATTATCAAATGTAGAAATATAACTACAACCACATATAGCCAAAAAATAAAGATATTTTCAAGTGTTTTAAAAGAAAAAAGAGAAGTACAAGCTATAATCAGACTACTAAATCAAAAAAGATGATATATACTAAACTTGTCAGCAAAAAAATTTGGCTACAACAAAAACTAAAAAAGTTCAAGAAATGGGAATGGACCTCAGAGGACAAAAAAAAAATTTAAAATATTGAAACAACAAACTTCATAATTAAATAAACTAAGACTATCTTTTAAAGAATGTACATGGATAATAGAAACAGATGTCAGTGAAGATAATTGGGGAGCAGTATTAAAATTTATTGAAATAAGTGAAAAAGATGAAAGACTAGCCAGATATACTAGTGGATCTTTTACACAAACTCAACAAAATTACCATATAAATGAAAAAGAACTATTAGAGCATCTGTAGTCGTTTGTGGCTAAAATATGAGTATTTGGCATTTAGGAATAGGAAAATTTAGACAAAAGCTACATTCGTTCTAACTCAAAATTTGGGTTTTTATATATTTTTTTTACAGATATCCCGTTTAGGATTTTTTTTTCTTAAGAAAGTGTCGGACGGGATATGATATCCCGTCAGGCCAATTAAATTTTTTTTATTTAAATCTTTCATTTTGACAGTTGCTTGGACGGAAGATCATTTCGTTATTTTTTATTTTTTAATTTTTTAAAGAAATTGGACAGGATATCATATCCTGTCTGACATCTTCCCAAAAAAATTCAAACGAAATATCATATCTCGTCCAAACCAAAATCGGTTTATCATGTTTCGATTTCCAAATTTTGGAAATAGCCAAATCGCCTGCCAAATTTGGCCAGGAACTGTTCATCCCCAACCCAAAAAATAGCAATATAGCCAATGACTGCAGCTCTATTGTGGCCAAATTATCCATATTTTGGATATATGCACAACGACTACATATGCTCTTAGCAATCTAAAAAGTCATTAAAAAGTTTGAATTACATAATCCATACAAAATTTACAGTAAAAACAGATAATACACAAACAAAAAGTTGGATTAACAAAATAATAGACCCAACTATAGCAAATAAAATATTGATAAGATGGCAAATGGAATTAGCACATTATGACTTTATAATAAAAAAACAAAAAAGGAAAAGATAACATTCTAGCAGATTTCTTATCAAGAAACTGACAGTTTTCCTTTTATATGATGGAAAATAGAATCCAACAAATAGAACATGATATAGTCTTCCTAAAGGAGACTGTAGAACAATTAAAAGCAGCATTTAACTAATTTCAGTTGCAAATATGTGGTCTTCATAGTATATTCTACCACCATATAAATGCATATTATATTGAGAAAATGAGTGAAGGGAGTGAACCTATTAACCCACAAAATACAAGTGAAATCACAGAAATTGCCACACAAGAGGGACGCTTAACATCCATACAACCAACTACCTACAAAGAGAGTTTGCTCTTAGATCCTCCAAAATATTCAAAAAATAATTTATTTTTACAATATATTGAGAAAGTATGTCAGACCACCTATGTCAATCAATTTATCAACACTATTTCGCAGCAATATATGAACAAAGCGATTATACTACCAGGAGCAAATCCAAAGACAGTAAGAGTATTATTCGAAAGAGGGATTATCCACTGCATATATCCTTCCAGAGAATGCAAAGAACTTAGCGAGCTACCAAGAGAAGTATATAGATGTGCTAAATGTTATTTTGGTTTTATAAAAGCCTCCAAAATATATGTCCGGGTATTTTCAACAATTCCAAAATTCCTTGAAGATGACGAAGAACTACCAGCTGAGCATATTATAAAGATAGGGATGACTACTGATGTGAATATTTGCAAGTGTACAAAATCGCAATAAGTAGTATAGTTAAGTGAAAAGAGAGTCGAACCCACAAGGACTAATTATTTTATCGAGTGCCGAAATTTACTAGATTAACAACTATTTGGAAAATCAAAATTTAATAAAGAAAGCAACTAAATTAAATTAATTTAAAGAACTAACTAAATTAATTAAAATGAGCGGAATCTGAAATTTTGTTGTTTATTAATTGCAAAATTGAATCTAGGGCTTTTAATTTCACCTACTTTATCCCACACAATTCATAATTCCATGTAAATAAAAAGATTATTCTTCCAAGTTGTAGACCAAAATCTCCCAAGTATTCAATGCTTTCTCTCGAACAACATCAAAAATATCTTCAACTAACAGTTTGTCATAACTCTATGCAAATTTAATTAATTGAAGACTCATTAAATTCTATGGATTTCTTTATAGTCACATCAATCGCGGTAAATCATCTCTAATTTCGCTCAATCAATGGTGTTTAATTCTATAGTTCCAAATCAAAAATTATCTCTCGGTCTCTCCATGATCCAATAAATCATACAAAAATTTGCCAAACAGTTGCAAGCATTAAACACAAAAATCAAACACACAACCATGAAAAAATAGAAAAATAATATGGAATTAAAAAAATTGTGTTCTCAAAACTATGCTACACGAAGCCCTAGAAATATAAATTTTGTTCATAATAAAATTGTAGCTAACAAATATTGTCTTGGATTGTATAATAAATTTAGAAAGATAAAAGAGAGACAGAAAAGAACTGTTTTGTTAAAAAAAAATTACAAACCGAAGCCTCGATTTTTGTGCCTCACAGTCAGCCACTTCTTAGTCTTTTCTCCTTCTCTCTGTTTCTAATTTCGTGCCGCCCTCTAACTGTGCTCTGACGTGACCTCTACCTTCTCTCTGTTTCGTTTTGAAGAGCGAGCTGCAACATAGAGCTAGCACAGTCAGCGCATGACTCCACTGTCCTATTCTCTCTCTTCTGTCTCGAGTCGCATGCCAGAAGACAGCCAGCACACGTCAGTGCCTCACTGTCTTCGTCCTTGAGTTCGAGCGCCCAAGACAACAATCAAACCCTGGTGATTCTTTGCTGATGTCACTTCTCTCTCTGCTTGCTTTTTTGCCTCGATCCCGGGGCAACACACACTCTTGCAACTTTTTTTAATTATTTTTTTTATGTTAGGTCAGCCGTCTTCTTATTAAGCGTGCCCTCTCTTCTCCTTTTGCTGTTGTATTTATAGGAGCACAGACGTAAGAATTATGGTTTATTTTTGCAGAAAACCCCCACAGATTTGCTCTTTATTTCTTGCTTCTTTTTCTTCTCTTTCTTTTTCTTGAAACACGTGGTGCATACACACAAAATAAAATCAGAATTTAAGATTTAAAAATAAAATAAAACTAATTAGTTTAAATTAATTAAACTAACTAATAATCACATTAGCTCAATTAAACCCTTTTAAATTTGTTTATTTCATTTTCACCCTCTATTGGCAATTAAAATGACTATTTTGCTTTTCACATGACCAAATTGTAAAATTCAAAATTCAACAAATTAATAAAAATTAATGAACCGTTCTCCTTGTTTTCTTTATTAATTTTTACTGAAAATCTTCATATTTTGCATCAAAAATCTTATTCCTCCAAAAATAACTAATTAACTGAAATCTATGGAAATAAGATGAATTTTTAACAAGATAGACGAATACAAGCAATTTTTATGGGTAAATGAGTACAAATATTTATATAAAAATTATACACATCAAATACTGTAACCCCTGTTTTACGTTTTCTGTATTTTGGTGTATTTTCTTTTTCTGTGTATTATCAGGGTTTGGGTTCTTTATAAAAATTTTCATTTTCGTAAATTCATGTTGTTTCAAAATATTTTGTTTCTCCTGTTAAAAATCCGTTCTTTTCAGTAATTGTATTTATTGTTATTTTGAAATGATTCTTGTATTATAATACGAATCTTATAATAATAATAATAATAATAATAATATTATTATTATTATTATTATTATTATTATTATTATTATTATTATTATTATTATTATTATTATTATTATTATTATTATTATTATTATTATTATTATTATTATTATTATTATTATCATTTTTCTTATTATTATTATTGTTACTATCAGTATTATTTTGCTAGTGTTGTTATTTGCATTATTATTATTTTTATTGTTAAAATTACATTTTTATTATAAATCATATTTTCATTAGGTATTTTATTTTTCATCTATTAGATTTTTTTTAAAACTTATTGGATATTTCCCTTAAACCCATATACCCATTTAATACCCAATACCCAATCCAATACCCGTTTAACCTAAACTAACCCAACAGAACCCATTACTTGAACCCATTAAATAACCTGATCTACTAATCTACCCAAACCGTAACCCACTTTCACCCTAACCCTAATTCTTCATACCCTATATATAAACCTATTTGCCTATTCACCTTCCTCCTATCACCTAGCCGTCATCTTTCATACAAACCCTAGCACCCCAGCCTTCCTCACCCTGTGCACTCCTCCCGATCGTCCTCCTCCTTTCCTTCTCCTCCCAGCCTGTCCCTCACCCCGACCTAATCCCTGTCTTTCCTCGACAGGCCGTCACAATAGCAGCACCCCCTTCCTCCTGCTGTGCGGCCTCCCTGTCGCGACCCCTGCCTCCTCGACGTCGACGCCAGCCACAGCACCCCCGCAGCAACAGCCCGAACCCCGAACCCCATCTCTTCTGTTTCTCCTTGTCAAACGACAGCGGCAGCACCACCAGTGGCTGCGCTGTGCTCCTTGTGTGACGCCACCGAAGACCCCAATGCACGTAGCTTCCCTGCATCGCACCGCCCCCGTCTCCCTGTCTTCCCGGCATCGACTTCTGCAGTAGCCAGCAACTGCGTCCTCCGGTGCTGCCCCGACTTCCCTCGACGAGCCATAAGCCGATAGCTTTGTTGCCGTTGCTGTCCTCTCTCATGGGTGGACACGCACTGGTTGTGCCATCGTCTCTCTCGCTCGCTCTTTCATGTGTGAGTGTGGTTATGGTGTGGGTGTTTTCGTTGGCTCGTGGTGGTATTCGTTGGATTTCTTGTTTCGTGTGCTCAATGGAGTTCGTTGTTCGTGGGTTCGTCTGCTCGTGGTTATTGTGTTCGTTGCCTGGGAATCCTTTTCCGTTATTCTTGCTCTTGCGCCGTCATTTTTTTCGTCGTCTCTCAGGCAAGTAACTTGTATCAAATTCCTTTGTAAATACAAGTACTAAATACCGCTTATAGTGTAGTTGGGTTCTAGAGATAATTTGTGTGTGAATTCTCTTGTTGATATTGTCTCTATAGTGATGATTTTACCGTAGTTGCCTCACGACATACAGGACATGATATAACACAGGATTGACCACTTCTTGTTGCATATATATGTGTTATTCATATGATATCATGTGCTCGTTCGTGCTCGTTCGTGTTATTCGTAGTAGACTTGTTGTAGACTTGTGATATACTCTATACCATGTTGCTTGGACATCTTGTACACTATATTTCGTGTTTGGTTGAGTTTTGGATGAGTTCTATGTGAACTAGTGGATTTCTGCATATGCGATAACTTCAGTTTTGCTGGCTTTTCTGTTTTGATCAGTATTTTAGACCCTATTAAGGTCAGTATTTGAAAATATTTTGTGAACATGATTTGTGGAGAAATCTGTCTATTTGCCAACCCTTTCAATGGATCTCAGTTTTGATTTTTGGTTTACGAGTTATGTCTATTTTACTATAGTGGTGTCGAAAGATTCCCAGATTTTGTTTTCTATGAATTCTGAAGAGTAATCTATTTTTATTATGATGCTAAAATTATTATTTTGACCCGAAACTTTGCTAAGTATTTCTAGACTTGATTGGGTTTTACCAAGAATTTTGGTGGATTTATTTGAATAGTTTTACAATCCGTTCTATGTTTCCAAACAACTACTATTCTAGCAGATTTTTCATACGGTTCAGTAAGAACTTGATTTTCGACCTATTTCTACTTGTTGTTTCGAAATTATTTCTGAATATGAAAGTTAGCATACTGTATCTATTTTATTAACCTTTTGGCAGATTTGGATTTCGATTTATGGTTTGTGAGATATTACTATTTTCGTACTGCGGTGTTTGTGATTTCAGATTTACAAAACTACTGCATCTTAATGTTTTCTGATTTTACTTGACCACTCTATTTTTGTTGAAAAATTATGGATTTTTTTTTCTATTGCTACACATATTGGGAATACCCCAGATTTTTTGTGGATTTAATTTGCGAGTTTTCACGCTGTTTTCCTGTTCTTGAATACAATCCTCTGATTTTTGGCTGAACGTGTTTTCTGGATTCAAATCTGTTTTGAGTTATTTTTTTGTGAAATACTATATGACTTATATGTGTTCGCTGGATTCGGCCGGAGTCTATTTTCTAGATCTTTCGACGGATTCAGATTTGTATTTTTGTAACAACGGAAATCTCAGTTTTACTGTAGTATGGTCTTGCTGTCCTGAACTAGAAATTTGGTTATTTTATCCTTTTGTGTGTTATCATTCACCCATACATGTTTATCTTGCAACTTGAACTTGTTACTTGATCATGCTATGATATACTTGCCCTGTTTCGTGACACATACATGCTTGTTTGACATTAATAATAAAATAACCAAGCCGGAGTTAAAGGGACAGATCTAATAGTAGAAAATACAGAAACGTATACTCGGAAGAGGATCTATTGATCCTATGTGATACTTGGCTTGATACTTGATTACTTGAGGCTTGATATTTCACCACTTGAGGCTTGTTACTTGATACTTGATACTTGATACTTGGCTTGATACTTGAGACTTGACTTGATACTTGATTACTTGAGGCTTGATATTTCACTACTTGAGGCTTGATACTTCACTCTTGAGACTTGTTTACTTGATACTTGAGGCTTGATACTTGATACTTCATTTCTTGAGGCTTGTCCCTGAGTACACTGTCCTATATGATCCACTATAAAATCTAAAACGAAACTGTATTGACTGTAGCAACCATGTAGTAAAAGGATGGATGCATGAAGTGCTACATAGATAGTAATAACACAAGACTTGAACATGATCACTTGACACTTGCTACTTGATACTTGTTACTTGTTACTTGTTTTCGTGGTACTTGATTCTTGATACTTGTTACTTGTTTACATGATACTTGTTCACTTGACACTTGATACATGCCACTTGTACTTATTCATCTTGCCATGCTAGTTGTTATATTTTGTTATCATGCCTATTCCATGTTATTAGTTAGTTTTTCTTATGTACATGTATCCTGCACTACAAGCAGGCCTGTAACTTGCATTGACGGAAGTTTGTTTTCTTTTTCCTATTCCTGCAATTGTTAAATTGCAGATTTTGGAGACCAGGTATCAGATGGTGTAGGTGATATGAGATACTAGTTGCTGGAGATTTTGCTATCTATTTATTTTTCTTGTTGCTTATCAAAACAATTGTATCTTGTACTTGGATTATTTGTATTTGGGCAATGTGACCCAGGATATTTGACTTGTTCAGATCTGATTTATTTGAGATTAATATATTTTGGTTTCAAGTAAATTTATATTGGTATATTTGATTCGATTATGCATACTTGGTTGATTCTTTTGCTTCCGACTCTGATTATTCTTGTGAAATGTTGTAAAGATTCTTGAACAGCTTATGGATGATGAAAATTATTCGCTGGGCTTAGTCACGTATCCGTGTTTCGTATTCTCTTTTGGGAAGCGAGACGTGACAAATACCCCCAAACTTAAGATTTTGCTTGTCCTAAAGCAAAAAAGTAAAATCATGAATAAATGAATAGTAATCAATAATAGCTCAACTCATCACACTAAGAGATCTCATCATGCAAGTATCAAAATTTCAATTTAATACATAAACAATAGTAAATAAAGTAAAACCAAGTATACCCATTTTCTCTAGTGCAATTATTCATTCATAATTCCAAACTCAATCATATTTGTCATGCAATTAATGTAATTATAGTATATAACAACTTCATCTGTGATTTCTCCTTCTCACTACTACACACCGAGTAGCAAACTATAGATTCTTTTTTGGTCTCTTCTCTAAGTGTCACTTGCCTTTTGACGCGAAGTCAAATATTTGTGATGAATTCACCCGGTTACTCAACAAGTCACAAACTTAGAGTGCTTTGCATACTCATATTTCATGTTGTCGTTTGACGTAAAAGTAAATATTGGTGATGAATACCACTAGTTACTAAGCAACTCAAAACATTGGAGTAGATAGAACTTTATTTATTCAAATATATATATATATATATATATATATATATATATATATATATATATATACTTAAACCCTTTTTAGGACTAGATCAAAGGGGATAATCACACAAAAAAGCATCACATTTTTCTTTTATGTATAATCACATGACTGTCACAATTGTGTAAGAAATTTTGAAATTCAATAATTCTAAAGTAAATGAGTATGCTTAATCTTGCTTTATAAGCAATTTTCTATCCTAAAAAATATATTTCAATACTTTAGCACAATAAAGAACCCAAAAGTGTAATTGTGAAATACCTTTTGTTTTGTTTTTTTTTTCAAAATATATAAATAAAATAAAAAAATTTGTACCCCTTTCCCCAAACTTGAATATCACATTGTCCTCAATGGGAAAGGAAAAAGAAAAACAAAAAGAATGCAAAAAGTTCAGAATTTCTCCCCTGGTTCGTTTTAAAATTCTGCACGCGCGACGTTCATTGTTTCAACGATATCTGGAGCTGTAGGTGTCCAAATGGCATGATTTCTTTTGTTCTGGGAAGCTAAGACAATTGCCTACAATCACTCTTTGAAACACTTTTCCAAGTTCTGACTGCATCCTGCTAAAAAACAGCCATCAATTCAGGTATAGAAAACAGCTCCGCCCGGTGACTTTCAAACTTATGCAATCCTATAAAATAAAATCAAAAATTAAAATTAAAATAAACTAAAAGAAAAAAAATCTAATCTAATTCAATAAAAGAAAGTATGGGTTGCCTCCCAAGAAGCGCTAAGTTTAAAGTCTTCAGCCAGACTTTCTCCATCTTTCATTGAGGGTTTGCTAGATCGATGCTCAACTTTTGCTCGCCAAATTCCCCATCCATATACGGCTTCAACCGCTGTCCATTTACCTTGAATGTCCCTTTTTTCTCATGATGTATCTCAACGGCTCCATATGGAAAATATTTTATCACAACAAATGGTCCCGACCACCTAGACCTCATTTTCCCTTGAAAAAGTCTAAGTTTTGAATTGAATAACAATACCTTCTCCCCTACGTTAAATGTTCTTCTCAAAATATGCTTATCATGCCATCGTTTAGTTTTCTCTTTATAGATCTTGGCATTTTCATAAGCATCATTGTGAAACTCGTCCATCTCATTTAGTTGCACCATTCTTTTCTCGCCTGCATCTTTCATGTCAAAATTAAGTGTCTTTATTGCCCAATAAGCGCGATGCTAAAGTTTCACCGGTAAGTGATATGCTTTACCATACACCAATCTATATAGGGACATTCAAATTGGTGTTTTAAATGCCGTCCTATATGCCCATAATGCATCATCTAATTTTCTTGCCCAATCTGTTCGTGACATATTCACTGTCTTCTCAAGTATACGCTTCAACTCTCTATTTGAAACCTCCACTTGACCACTTGTTTGAGGATGATATGGTGTTGCCACATGATGAGTAACTCCATACTTAACAAGTAAAGCATCAAATTGACGGTGGCAAAAATATTTTCCTCCATCGTTAATAATTGCCCTTGGAGCTCCAAATCGCAAAAAGATATTTTTCCTAATGAAGTTCACCAACACTCTTGCATCATTGGTTGGTAAGGCAGCAGCTTCCACCCACTTAGAGACATAATCTACATCAACCAAAATATATTTATTAGAAAATGAAGATGGAAAAGGACCCATAAAATCTATCCCCCAAATATCAAATAATTCAATCACTAAAATATTATTTAGGGGCATCACGTGTTTCCTAGAAATATTTCCCACCCTTTGACAATGATCACATAATTTAACAAAATTAAAAGCCACCTTAAAAATTGAGGGCCAATAAAATCCTGATTGTAAAAACTTTGTTGCTGTTTTTGCTCCACTAAAATGGCCGCCAACTTCCAATGTGTGGCAATGTTTGAGTATGCTTTTCATTTTCTCTTCAGGCACACATCTCCTTATTACTTGATCTGCACAATGGCAAAATAAAAAAGGTTCCCCCCAAAAATAATATTTCAAGTCAGAGAAAAATTTCTTCTTTTGTTGATAAGTAATTTCAGGATATAGAATTTTTTATACCAAGTAGTTAATTATATCGGCATACCATGGAGGAGTTTGTATCATCATTAAATACTCATCTGGAAATTCTTTATTGATTGGTGTAACCTGCAATTTGTTTTCATCTTTTGGCTCAATGCGAGATAAATGATTGACCACCACATTTTCCACACCCTTCTTGTCCTTGATTTCCACATCGAACTCTTGCAAGAGCAAAACTTAGCGTAGTAATCTTGGTTTGGCTTCCTTCTTTGCAAGCAAGTATTTGAGAGCTGAATGATCCGTGTACACAAACATCTTTGAACCTATCAAATAAGATCGAAATTTGTCAAAAGCAAATACAACAGCTAATAATTATTTTTCAGTAGTAGCATAATTAAGCTATTCTTCTGTCAAAATTCTACTTGCATAATAAATGGTGTGAAAAATTTTGTTTTTTCTTTGCCCTAAAACAGCACCTATCGCCACATCACTAGCATCACACATTAATTCAAAAGGCGAATTCCAATATGGTGCAATAATTATAAGTGTTGAAATCAATTTCTTTTTCAATGTTTCAAAAGAATGCAAGCAGTCATGGGAAAAATCAAATGGAGTATCTTTATTCAAAAGATTGCAAAGAGGTTTAGTTATTAAAGAAAAATATTTTATGAATCGTCGATAAAATCCTGCATGACCCAAGAAACTTCTCACTCCCTTAACATTGGTTGGTGGTGGTAGTTTTTCAAAGACATCAATTTTAACACGATCCACTTCAATTCCTTTATAGGAAACTTTGTTGCCTAACACAATCCCTTATTTTACCATAAAATGACATTTCTCCTAATTCAAGACCAGGTTTGAATCCTTGCAACGCTGCAAAACCAAAGCTAAGTTAGATAAACAATTATCAAATGAATAACCAAAAACTAGAAAATCATCCATAAAAATTTCAATAAACTTCTCAACCATATCCGAAAAAATTGATATCATGCACATTGAAATGTGGCGGGGGCATTGCAAAGACCAAAAGGCATCCTTGTATATGCAAAAGTTCCATATGGGCAAGTAAAAGTGGTCTTCTCTTGATCTTCTGGTGCTATGGCGATTTGATTGTATCCTGAATACCCATCAAGAAAACATTAGTATGAGTGGCCTGCAAGTTTTTCTAGCATTTGGTCAATGAAGGGTAGTGGAAAATGATCCTTTCTAGTTGCATCGTTTAGTCTTCGATAATTTATGCACACTTTCCATCCCGTGACTGTTCTTATTAGTATAAGCTCATTATTGTCATTCTTCACTACAGTTATTCCTCCTTTCTTTGGTACAACATGTATAGGACTTACCCATGCACTATCTGAAATTGGATAAATGATACATGCATCTAAAAGCTTCAAGACCTCCTTATGCACTACTTCCTGCATTCATGGATTTAATCTTCGCCGTGGCTGCACTATAGGCTTAAAATCATCCTCCATTAAAATTTTATGCATGCATATTGAAGGACTAATCCCCTTTATATCAGAAATGTTCCATCCCAAGTCTGTTTTATGTTCTCTCAAAATTCTTAGCAATTTCTCTTCTTCAACAGTATTCAAAGAATCATTAATAATAACTGGAAAAGTAGATTCTTGACCTAGGACGGCATACCTAAAATTAGATGACTGTGGTTTTAGCTCGAGTTTGGGTGGTTCATCTGTTAATAATGACATGTTTGATATCCCCACATCTTTGAATTTTAGCTAAGCTAAAGGATGAATAGATGGTGTAGCCTCCAAATACCGAACACATTCCACAACCTCTTCATTTTCGGATTCTAAAGTTACTGAATTTGTTAGGCACACTTCTAGAGGTAATTTTTCAACTTCGCCTTAATGTGTCTTGCTGATGGCAAGATCAATTTCGCTGATTTGAAAACATGAGTGAACTTCGGTAGGATACTCCATGGATTTAAGTACATCAAAAGTTACTTGCTCGTTGTCAAACCTTAGAATAAGTTTTCCTTGTTGCACATCAATTAGAGTTCTCCTTGTTGCAAGAAAAGGTCTCCCCAAAATCAAAGGAATTTGTTCATCTTCCTCCATGTCAAGCACAACAAAATCAGCTGGAAATATGAATTTGTCAACTTTCACCAAAACATCTTCAATGATCCCTCTTGGGTATTTGATAGACCTGTCCGTCAATTGCAAGAAAATTGTAGTATGCTTTGCTTCTCCAATACCTAATTTCCTGAAAACAGAATAGGGCATAAAATTAATAGTTGCTCATAAATCACATAGTGCTTTATGAAAAGAAGAATTTCTAATAGTGCAAGGAATTGTAAAACTTCCTGGATCTTTAAGTTTATGCGGCATCTTCTTTTGTAAAATTGCACTACTTTCTTCTGTTAGCATCACCATCTCATGCTCTTCCATCTTCCTCTTATTTGATAAAAATTCCTTCAAAAATTTAGCATATTTAGACATTTGTTCTGAAGCTTCAATAAGAGAAATATTAATATGCAATTGCTTGAAAATATTTAAAAATTTTGAAAACTGATTATCAAGCTTATTATTTTTAAGTCATTGTGGAAAAGGAATAGGTGGATCATAAGGAGAATTAGGATAAGTGTTAGAATTAAACTCCCCTGAAATTGTTTGGCTTGAAACTGCTTTGTGCTGCGTTTGTTCCTCTACACTTTGCTCGTTCTCAATTTGCTTTTCAACCACATTTTGTTCGGCATTTTTGGTTTGTAGTTGCTTAATTGTTGTCACACTTCTAAGTGTTATTGCTTTGGCATGCTCATTGGGATTTACCACTGTATTACTAGGTAATGTTCCTGCCATTCTTTCGTTAAGAATATTTGAAATTTGACCAATTTGAGCCTCAAGATTGTGAATTGAAGTCGTATTATTTTGTATTGCCAAATCTGTCTTCTGCATGTATTGTTTTGTGTTCTACATGTATTGCATGAACATATTTTCAAGTGTCGGCTTCTTTTCTTGTTGTTGAAAATTTTATTGTGGTCTAGCTCCTCCTTGATTATTGCTCCAAGAAAAATTTGGGTGATTCTCCATCCTAGATTGTATGTGTTTGCATAAGGGTTATTTTGCCTTTGAAAGTTTGACACAAAATTTGCTTGTCGACAATTGATGGAGCAAAAGAGTTCCCCACTTGGCAATCTGCACTTGAGTAATTTTTTGCATAATGATCACAAATAATATTAGTTTGAATAGAATTAACATTCATATTACCTAATTGTTTAGATAAAGTAGCAATTTGTGCAGTTAAAGTAGTAATAGGATCAAGTTCAAAAATTCCAGCCACTTTTCTTAACATTGTTCACTCTGAAGGCCACTGGTAATTATTTGATGCCATCTCCTCTAAAAGCTCATAGGCTGCTTCATGAGTTTTTCTCATAATTGCACCTCCAGCTGCGTCAACCATAGATCAATTTGTAACTCCCAACCCATTATAGAATGTCTGCACTTGTAGCCATTTAGGTAGTTCATGATGATGACATTTTCTCAATAGCTCTTTGTACCTCTCTCATGCATTATATAATGACTTAGTTTCGAATTGAGTGAATGTAGTGATGTCATTCCTTAGCTTTGTTGTTTTTGCTGGGGGGGAAATACTTTGCCATAAATTTTTGTGCTAACCCCTCCTGTTGTGATGAATCCTAGCGGTAAAGAATTCAACCAAGTCTTTGCCTTATCTCTGAGTAAAAAGGAAAGAGTCTCAGTCGAATGGCATCATTGGAAACTCCATTATGTTTAAAGGTATCACATATTTTGAGAAAGTTTGCAATGTGATCATTAGGATCCTCATGTGCTAGTCCGTCAAATTGAATTGTTTGTTGAAGCATCTGAATAATTGCTGGTTTAATTTCAAAATTGTTTGTTTCAATCACAGGTCTTTTGTTGCTTGATATTGCTCCATTGACTGATAGCATTGCATAATCCCTCAAGACTTTGTTCTCCTCTTCGTTTGCCATGGATAAAGATAATGTTATGTTTTCTTTCTGATCTGACGTAAAGTTTTCTCAATCTCTGAGTCAAAAAGTGTAGCCTCCAATGGTTTAGATCTGGGCATACATTCCTAAATCCTGACAAAAATAAACAAATAAAGAAAAATACTTCAAAAGAGAATAAAGAGGTAAAATAATAATTAAATATAAAATAAAAATAAAAATCCAAACTAGTAACAGTCTAGCAATTTTTAATATCAATAAAAGAATAACTAGTCCCCGACAACGGCGCCAAAAACTTGATGTGAATATTTGCAAGTGTACAAAATCGCAATAAGTAGTATAGTTAAGTGAAAAGAGTGTCGAACCCACAAGGACTAATTATTTTATCGAGTACCGAAATTTACTAGATTAATTACTATTTGGAAAATCAAAATTTAATAAAGAAAGCAACTAAATTAAATTAATCTAAAGAACTAACTAAATTAATTAAAAGGAGCAGATTCTGAAATTTTGTTGTTTATTAATTGCAAAATTAATTCTAGGGCTTTTGATTTCACCTAGTTTATCTCACACAATTTATAATTCCATGTAAATAAAAAGATTAATTTTCCAAGTTATAGACCAAAATCTCCCAAGTATTCAATGCTTTCTCTCGAACAACATCAAAAATATCTCCAACTAACAGTTTGTCATAACTCTATACAAATTTAATTAATTGAAGACTCATTAAGTTCTATGGATTTCTTTATAGTTACATCAATCGCGGTAAATCATCTCTAATTTTGCTCAATCAATGGTGTTTAATTCTATTGTTCAAAATCACAAATTACCTCTCGGTCTCTCCATGATCCAATAAAAAATACAAAATTGGCCAAACAATTGTAAGCATTAAACACAAAAATCAAACACACAATCATGGAAAAATAGAACAATAATATGGAATTAAAAAAATTGTGTTCTCAAAACTAGGCTACATTGAAACCCTAGAAAAATAAATTTAGTTCATAATAAAATTGCAGCTAACAAATACTGTCTTGGATTGCATAATAAATTTAGAAATATAAAAAAAGACAGAAAAGAATTGTTTTGTTAAAAAAAATTGCAAACCGAAATCTCGATTTTCGTGCCTCACAGTCAGCCACTTCTCTGTCTTTTCTCCTTTTCTCTTTATTTCGAATTTCGCGCCGCCCTTTGACTGTGCTCTGCCGTGACCCCTACCTTCTCTCTTTTTCATCTTGAAGAGCGAGCTGCAACATAGAGCTGGCACAGTTAACGCATGACTCCTCTGTCCCGTTCTCTCTCTTCTATCTCGAGTCGTGCACTAGAAAATAGCCAGCATATGTCAGCACCTCGCTGTCTTCGTCCTTGAGTTCGAGTGCCCAAGACAGCAATCAAACCCTGCTGCTTCTTTGCTGATGTCATGTCTTCTCTCTCTGCTTGCTTTTCTGCCTCGATCCCTGGGTACAGCACACGCTCTTGTAACTTTTTTTTATGTGAGGTCAGCCGTCTTCTTGTTAAGCGTGCCCTCTCTTCTCCTTTTGTTGATGTATTTATAGGAGCACAGACGAGAGAATTAGGGTTTATTTTTGCAGAAAACCCCCACATCTTCATTTATTTGTTTCCTTATTTGATTTGCTCTTTATTTCTTGCTTCTTTTTCTTCTCTTTCTTTTTCTTGAAACACGTGTTGCACACACACAAAATAAAATCAGAATTTATGATTTAAAAATAAAATAAAATTAATTAGTTTAAAATAATTAAACTAACTAATAATCACATTGGCTCAATTAAACCCTTTTAAATATGTTTATTTCATTTTCGCCCTCTATTGACAATTAAAATTTCTATTTTGCTTTTCACATGGCCAAATTGTAAAATTCAAAATTCAATAAATCAATAAAAATTAATGAATCGTTCTCCATATTTTCTTTGTTAATTTTTACTGGACATCTTCACCTTTTGCATCAAAAATCTTATTCTTCCAAAAATAATTAATTAACTGAAATCTATGGAAATAAGATGAATTTTTAACAAGATAAACGAATACAAGCAATTTTTATGGGTAAATGAGTACAAATATTTACATAAAAATTATACACATCAACTACACAAATCATGTTTGGAGCAACTAATATCATACCATATAAAAATGAAGAATATGAAAAACTAATCCCAAAAAAAAGAGCTATAGGATTCAGAATAATGTGTTGTGAACTGAAAGACATACAAAATAGAGATAGTAACATATGGATCTATAATAGTCCTGACCCACAAAAAATAATGATTTACAACATAGTAAAGATTAAGCAACCACAGCCAAAGAAAAAAATCTTTGACAACTTGTATCAAATTCTAGATAAAGGAGGCATTACAATGACAGAAGAGACAGCTGTCCACTACTGTTGATTGATGAGGATGGAACCACAACATAAATGAGGACAATGCGATAAAGAACAAGATAAGGCTGACGAAGAGTTATTTCTGATGTAAAGCACGTGGAGATGTTAGCCAGAAAAGAATTTTTATAACGTAAGCAGTGACATATTAAACTCAATTATTTATCTATAGGGGAGGTTGAGTAAGGAAGAGGGCAGAATCCTGGAGGGAAAAATTCCATATAATCTTATAAGGAGAGTTTTGTCTTTAAAAAGTTTGAAGGAAATAATATATATATATATATATATATATATATATATATATATATATATATATATATATCTTTCTACTGGTTCTAGCATCTATCGGTTATAGTAGAATACAATGTATGAATAAGTAAATCTCTTTCCTTTAGAGAGTTTTGTAAGGTTCTGCCTAAAGGATCTTGTAAAAAGACCCATTTGTACCTTCAAAAGTTAAGTTGTACACCTAGTAGCAGGAAACGAGCTAGGTTGTGGTTGCCTGTACCGAAGTGGTACTAGTTGTTCCAGACGTATCTCTTGGATAAAGCTCTCTAAAGAGCATAGTAATCCTGAGATGGGAGGAACGTAAAAGGAGCACTGAAATCAGGGTGCAAAGCAGAGGTATTTTATCCGCTGGTAGTAACCGGTACAGACCTGCTCAAAGAGGTTTAACTAGATCGAAAGCATGATGGACCATTTTGTTTTGATTTTTGTGGTATTCTTAGAAATCTCTCCCTACTCCTGATATCATACTTGTTGTTTTAAATCACAAAATCGCTAAAAAGAACAATGGATAACAATAGTTTCAGTTTTGCCTCAGAAATTTATGAATTAATGACTAACTATCAATGAAGTGATAGAATGTTAGTTTTTTTATATTTATTATCCAAATAAAGAAACAAATATGTATGATTTTTATGAGTTCAAATTTTTTTCTTTAGCGTACAACGTGTAATAATTATAGCAATAAATCAAATTAATCCTGGAGAAACTAGCAATATAATTTTCAAATAATTGATGACCTAACTTTTTATGAAAGATCTTTATTATTTTATGAAAATGGAGAATTTGGTAGTTATATCTGGAGTCCTACAACATCCTCTAGACAATTTCAAGAAGAAAATGAATATATAGGGGAAGAAAATGAACATATGGAAGAACCCGAAGAACCCCCATATGATAGTGATAGTGACAGTGAAGTATCATAAATAGAATCAGAAAATATGAGAAATTTTGAAGTTATGTTTGATTACTTTAATATTTTTTAGATTGATAATGCACGTTAATTTCAAGAATATTATTTTACAGAAGGATATCATCTTTGAAGTTTTTTTGACTCTGTTTAATTAAGTAAATTCAAAGGTGGTAATTTTTACTTAATTTCTACAATTTTTCACTAATTAAACACAAATTTATAACATGTAGAAGAAACTAAAGATTTACTATAAAAAAATAGAAATTATCCTAAAATCCAAAACTTTTATAGAATTCCCCCCCCCCCCCCCCCCCCCCCCCCCCCCCCCCCCCCCCCCTCCCCTCCCTCCCCCTTTTGAAACTAATTCTCAAAATAGACTATTTTCAAAACTAATTTGCAAAATGGACTGCTCGCAGTTGGGAACTGCGGTTTGTTCCATTGTGAGACTGCAGTTGGTGTTCAAAAAAAAAAATTTCGATGCTGCAGTTTCCAACTGCGGCTTTAATTTATTTCATATTTTGCCTAAATTGACTTGAGATTTAGACGAATTTTTTCAAGTAAAAATGTGTTAAATAAAGGCCGCAGTTCCCTGCGGTCTCTGTCATTTTTTAAGCAGCAGTTGGAAACTACGGCCTTTATTTAGCACTTTTTTACTTGAAAAAATTTGTGTAAGTCTCAAAGTCACTTATGCCAAAATATAAAATGAACTAAGGGCACAGTTGAGAACTGCGACATGGAAAAAAAAATCCATTTTGAAGATGCCGCAGTAGGGAACTGCAGCCTCACAATCGAATAGGCTGCAGTTCCAAATTGCGAGCGGTCTATTTTCAGAATTAATTTTGAAAATGGGCCTATTTTAAAAATTAGTTTGGTCTGTTTTGGGGAAAAAATCAATTAGCTCCATATCAAGCCATTGCTGATGTACGGGCTGACGAAGAACACCTCTGAAGTTGGGGATTTGTAGTGTCTTTCTTTATGTGCTCTGCACGTGCTTACCAAATGTGCCTAAAATAATGAGAGGAAAGGCGTGCATTGCACGTGTTCATGATCTTAGTATATCTCAGATAGAAAGACAGATTTCCTCCAAAAGAAAAGGGAAAAAAAAAGGAAAAAAAGAAGGAAATGAAGAAAGGGTGTAGTCAGATTCCAACAGTCGGCGATGCTAGCGAAGCGACGGTATCAGGAAGAAGCGCGAATCAAGAGGAGAATCAGATGAACGAGAAGAAGAAGCCCCCATTTCGTCCTGTTAAAGATGACACCAAACCCATCCTCAGAGACCCAGTTCGTCCCCCATTTCTTATTTATTTTTTCCCCATTTTCTTATCTTTTATTATTAAAAGAGAATAATTTAGCTGAAATGATTTAATCACTTTGTTTAATAGATATTGAGATCGGACCCAATTGAGACTGAGCAGGCTGTTCTCCTCCTTCCTCCCTTTCCATCTCGGTAATTTCTACTAATATTTATTTATTTATTTATTTATTTCTGTGGGCTAAAACAAGATTTTGTGCTCAACAAATTGTGACCCCACACTTGCACAATAACACTTGGCTATGTGCACTGTGCACATAACAATTCTTGAATATCCACACCAATTACGATTCAAACCGAGATTGATACTGATACAAGATGATGATTTGATCAAGGTTTGAAATCTCAGATTTCGGACTCATCCCGGCAAGGGGTGTTCCATTTCGATCGGAGATATCGGAGGATATCTCGGGAAAATATGATTATTTTGGATGTTCATTTTGGACTCTCAATAAATATATATATTTTTTGTTACCAAACAAGATATATATGTTCTGCATGTTATTTATCATATAAAATATTGTATAATATAACTAATGATGTGAATCAATCACAGAAGATATTTGCAGAATTTAACAACAATATAAAAGAGAATGTAATATAAGTATATAACTAAATTGAATTTGTATTGATTAAAACAAATATATTAGTTAATAGGTTTACTTGACTTTGCATATACACAAACAATAGAGAGACAAAATCCTCACATTAGCTTAGATTAATGTCATATATTGAAAGACTTATATGCAAAAAGTAAAACAAAAAGTTATATATTCACAATAACATTAGAGTTTCTATTTCGGTCGATATTTTGACAATTTCTGCCGAAATCTACATATTTTGGTCCAAAATGGTATGAAGTATACAATCTGTGATTTTGTATCGGCAAGCTAGCCGAAACGAAATTCCGGCCGAAATTTTGGGTGTATCGGCTGAAATTTAAAACAGTGAATTTGATAGACTAATGCTATCTGAAATACCCTGCCACTACACTAACAATAGACCCTGCCATCTGAAATTTTTCTCATTTTTGTCTGTTGGTAGGTCTGAAGCCTCCAAGACTAACAATAGACATCACATGTAGGCTATTAAGACTTTTTATGATGTATTTACAATACTGGGATGGATACCCCCAATTTGCAGCTTCATGAGTTAGAATGGGTCTTTGTTGCGTTGAGATAGGTGACAAAAGATGATTGATCATCAGGTCACTGAGTGGTTGTTTTGAAATTGGGTTTAAGGTTGAGGAGTTGGATGTAAGGTAAAGTACAATGCTTGTGGTAGGTTGTCAATAAACACGATGATAAGTCAGTTAAATTTAGCAAATAAGGAGCAAGTCAGTTATCTATATGAAAGATCAGTCTGTTATTGAGGTTGTTGAGGTGGGCTGAACTGTGCCTTCTGTTTCTATTGCAGAAAAAATTGGTTGATCGACATATTGACCATTTGGTTCAATCACCGGTTGACTGGTTTTGACTGATGCAACAGAGTCCAAGTCATGTTTTCGAAGCAATCTGGATGACAAGATCAACAAAGGTTTCTTAGATGTTTTACTTTTTAGGGATGTGATGGCTACTAAAAGCTGTAGTTTGTGAATTTCTTTTAGAGTGAGACATCAACAGGAAATGGAGGAAACATAGTGTTAGAAAAAAATGATTCCTTTATGCAGATCAAGGGATAAAGTTGTGAGTCATCAATGAATGAAATTTACCAATGGTGATCAATTGGAATACCTTGCTTCAAGTTCGTAGGAAAGGGAATGCTCAGAGAACTTGTGTTGAAGGATTCAAGATACGGATATCAGTCTATGCTCTCTCTTGTGCTCCATGATTATGCCCAATATCTCACGTTTCATACTTCTCTCTCTGACTAAACTTTCTCCATGTGATACTGTTAGCTAGTGTACCCCCCCCCCCCCCCCCCCCCCAACTGTATTGTTTTGTTGATGAGATGATTCAACTACGGATGCAAAAATAATAGCCAAATGAAATTTTGCACATTATGCATCCAATTGTGCGTTTCTTTCAAGCATCACAACCTATTTGTGATTTAGCAGCCGAGGGGCTGTTTTGTCTACCTACTAATGTTGCTAAGGATTGTTTTCTTGCTTGTTTAAAATTCAATGAAAAATATTTTATGAACTGGAATATTTAGTAAATTTTCTTATAAGCACATAAGAATCAGTGCTCAGTTCTCTCTCCCTGCATGTGTAATGTACTGCATTTCTAGGTTCGACAAATATATCATAATACGGCAACTACTAATTCTTATACTGCCATTGTAATATTTCTCTTATATGGTTCCTTTTAAATTTTATGAGACGTTGAATGTAAACTGTCGTCTGTTTACCTTTTTAAGTGTTATATCTTGAACATCATTTGAACCAAGAAAGGTATTTGTATACAAGGATCAGTGATTTTGGAAAGAGTGGTTTTTGATTGATGAGGATTGAATATAAAGTGAACTAAATTTCAGTCTGGAAAATCACACTTTATATTCAATCCTCGGCAATCAAAAACCACTAGTTCCAAAATCACTGATCCTTGTAGGCAAATACCTTTCTTGGTTCAAATTCAATAATTTGCCTTTTCTTTATTTGATGTTTGGTCTCTTAGTACTTTATGCAAATACCTCTCTGTATTGTCAAAGAAACAAAACACATTTTAGCAATTGACAGTGTAATCTGGGGAGAGGGTTGGTCACGATATGAATATAAATTATCGATACTATCATGTGGTCTCTTGTTTCTTTGAAAATTTAGATTTCTACTTGCGCTTCGTACTAAGTTACATTTCAGTATCGAATAAATCATAATTAGTGTAGAATTTAGTTCAACCATGTATCTTTTACTATGGTTTTCAGATCCTAAATCAAGGCGGATTTGGAAGCTTTAAGGGCCCAAGCCTAACTGATGAGGACATCGGTTCCAGACGATTTGGTCGTTTCTATCAGCGCAGGCGTCGTCCTCATCAGCTGTTTTATTCAGTTTAGGATTTTTATTTTATTTCCATTTTTTATTTCTGGCAATTATAGCCATATGTAATCTTTTTGTAATTTTTAGATTCTGAGAATATTTTGGAGATGTGTTTCAAGATGTAATTGAGCCTATTTAAAGGCCCTGAGATGAATGAGAAAAGCATGCCATTATTGATTAAAAAAAATCTGTGTTGAGTTTTTGCTCTTCCTTTTTTCTCTTTTGTGTGATACAACTGAGAGCTCCAAATTAGGGTTTGTGATAAAACCTAATCTAATTTTAGAGTTAGTGATTAATTCTAAAATCTATCCCCCAATAAAAAAAAATCCCCAATACAAATCATAATCCCCTAATCCAAAACCTAATCCCCTACTCAAACCTAATCCTCTATCCCATACCCGCCGCCTCCTTCTTCTTCTTCCTTCTTCGTTTTCCCAAACCCACCCGAAGCTCCAAAACCGATCTCCACCAAAAGACCCAACTCCACATACTCCCGACTCCTTCAACCTCCGTCGACATCCCAATCCTCCCAATCACTGTCGCCACCCTCCTCACCTTCTCCTTCCCCACCTTCGTCCCGAACGAACCCAATCCCGCACCCCCAATCTCCGGCGACCCATCACCACCACTACAACCTCCATCCCCTCGTCTCCTTCATCCTCCACTCCCGACCCTAGATCCCCTCTCCCCGAAGCCACCACAGTTCCAAGTCCCTTAACCCTAGCCCGTTGCCTCTCTCCCCCACCGCTGCCTTCTCCGCCGGCACCGTCGCATCCGGCCGTCGCCTCCCCGCTCGCCGTCTCCCCTCATCGCCGGCGATCAGATCTGCCAACCACGTGGGTCGTTGCTGCCTTTGCTCGCTGCATTGCTGTGTTCCACCAAAGATCTACGCTGGTTCTTCGCATTCGGTATACTCTTTCCATTCTTACATATTTGTGTTTTACTGCCTTATCATCTAGTATATTATCTAATTTGCCTGTCGACCACAAAATACTGAGATTGAGTGATCCACATGCTAGATTAGAGTACGAATCGGTATTGCACTTTTTACTTGCTAAAACACGTAGGAATTTACTTATTGATTAAGGTTGAATTATTAATTGGGACTGTTACATTTGATTCTATTCTTGAAAACCCATCAAACATGTTAACTGTTAACAATTTCTAACTTAGATCAGTACTTTCATATTAGTAAAATTAACCCATTAAAATTCTTGGAAATTCTCTATTTTAGGGTTGGTTTTACATCATTTTTGGTATCAGAGCTGATATTAGAAGGAAATTTAAAACTTTTAATGTGGGTGACGAAGTGATGGTTCGGATTCGTCCGGAACGGTTCCCAGTGGTATCCGTTAAGAAATTGAATGCACGTGCTGCGGGTCCATTTAAAATTCTTCATAAAATCAATGATAATGCCTATGTTGTTGACCTCCCCGAAGACTTTGGCATCAGTAAAACTTTCAATATTGAGGATCTAGTACCCTATGAAGGCCCAGAATTTAACCCTAGAAATCCTCTTATAGATGAGCCTACCTAGCAGCCTACTGGTGAGATTCCCCCATTACCCCCACTACCAGATACTACTTACCCATCGACAGAAGAGTTGGATAATATTTTAGATGATCAGATAATCTCTAATAGAGATGGTGGTATTCATAGATATTTGGTAAGTTGGAAAAACAAGCCAGAGTCGGAGAACACTTGGATAGATCGCGGAGAGCTCCAGCGCTTGGATCCAGACCTCTTGGAGCACTATGATAGGAGGACTGGTTTTGACTCGACTGGGTCGAGCCTTCTCCCACCCGGGGAGAATGATGAGGACATCGGTTCCAGACGATTTGGTCGTTTCTATCAGCGCAGGCATCGTCCTCATCAGCTGTTTTATTCAGTTTAGGATTTTTATTTTATTTCCATTTTTTATTTCTGGCAATTATAGCCATATGTAATCTTTTTGTAATTTTTAGATTCTGAGAATATTTTGGAGATGTGTTTCAAGATGTAATTGAGCCTATTTAAAGGCCCTGAGATGAATGAGAAAAGCATGCCATTATTGATTAAAAAAAATCTGTGTTGAGTTTTTGCTCTTCCTTTTTTCTCTTTTGTGTGATACAACTGAGAGCTCCAAATTAGGGTTTTTGATAAATCCTAATCTAATTTTAGAGTTAGTGATTAATTCTAAAATCTATCCCCCAATAAAAAAAAATCCCCAATACAAATCATAATCCCCTAATCCAAAACCTAATCCCCTACTCAAACCTAATCCTCTATCCCATACCCGCCGCCTTCTTCTTCTTCTTCCTTCTTCGTTTTCCCAAACCCACCCGAAGCTCCAAAACCGATCTCCACCAAAAGACCCAACTCCACATACTCCCGACTCCTTCAACCTCCGTCGACATCCCAATCCTCCCAATCACTGTCGCCACCCTCCCCACCTTTTCCTTCCCCACCTTCGTCCCGAACGAACCCAATCCCGCACCCCCAATCTCCGGCGACCCATCACCACCACTACAACCTCCATCCCCTCGTCTCCTTCATCCTCCACTCCCGACCCTAGATCCCCTCTCCCCGAAGCCACCACAGTTCCAAGTCCCTTAACCCTAGCCCGTTGCCTCTCTCCCCCACCGCTGCCTTCTCCGCCGGCACCGTCGCATCCGGCCGTCGCCTCCCCGCTCGCCGTCTCCCCTCATCGCCGGCGATCAGATCTGCCAACCACGTGGGTCGTTGCTGCCTTTACTCGCTGCATTGCTGTGTTCCACCAAAGATCTTCGCTGGTTCTTCGCATTCGGTATACTCTTTCCATTCTTACATATTTGTGTTTTACTGCCTTATCATCTAGTATATTATCTAATTTGCCTGTCGACCACAAAATACTGAGATTGAGTGATCCACATGCTAGATTAAAGTACGAATCGGTATTGCACTTTTTACTTGCTAAAACACGTAGGGATTTACTTATTGATTAAGGTTGAATTATTAATTGGGACTGTTACATTTGATTCTATTCTTGAAAACCCATCAAACATGTTAACTGTTAACAATTTCTAACTTAGATCAGCACTTTCATGTTGGTAAAATTAACCCATTAAAATTTTTGAAAATTCTGTTTTTTTGAATCGACATGAAACATGGGACAAAAGGCATCCCAACATATTTTACTCGAAAAGGATAATTTGCAACTAGTTCGGTTCTATCTTTTTCCTTTGATGTTTATTGATAGGGACTTCTGTATGATGTTTATTGATAGGACTTCTGTATTGCAGATGGCTTCTGCTCATGATAGAATTTGATTTCAGTGTATACGCACTTTTTTTTTTTTTGATAGGAACGGATAGAGTCTAACGACTCCAGCCACATCAGAAATAATATTAATCAAAATAATAATCAATATGTACAGAGAAGGAATTCACCAGGGGTGAATACCTACAATCGCGCTAAAAGAAATAGTACAAATCTAAATACAACAAAAAAGCCACCCAGCTAGAATAGGGCAGAGAAGCGAAAAGAACAGCAAGGAGCCAACCCCCTGCGGATGCTCTCGGAAAGCTCGCTACTCAGGCGGAAGGTCGACGCTACGAGGGATGATGCCAGAAGAGTGACACACCCTGGGCCGACCGACAGAACAGATCTGAAGCGTCGGCACAAATCAAGGCCGCGAGGGATACCATTTCAACCTTAACAAACGCGCACCGAGCATGCCTCCAAAATAGACGTGCCCAGGAGAGCAGCGCGCCGACTAAGGTCCGACGGGATAAGGCGGAAAATGGCTACACGCTAGACGCTAAGGCCCAAGACAAAACAGCAGCGCACTGAATTCCACCCCGACCAACTCGAGCACAGTGGAGACAACAACCCATAAAAACGCTACACTAACATAACCAGAGCAGAAAGAAAGCCTGAAAGATAGAAAAGAAAGAAAGAGCAACTAACAGCCAGCCAGAGCAAACCATCATGAAGTGAACAAACACAGAACAATACCATACCCAAGCTGTATATCACATACAGAGAACATCCATATAAACCAGCCTGAAGGTGGTCAGGCCACCCCAAGTAAAGCCCTCTACAACAGAATACACGAGGGAGAGAACCACAGTCCCCAGAAGAGACAACCACAAACCAAAGAGCTCACAAAAGATGATTAGAGCTGAGCTAGAGTACAAAATAACAAAACATCAGGAAGACAGTCCTGAATCAGAAAAAGCCAAAAGAGAGCGGAGAAGAAGCCTGGTGGCAGTCTTAAGGAGCCGGGTCATGCCTGCAATAAAGACAGGGAAGTATGAGAGGAGCAGTAAAACAACAAAAAAGAGAAAAGAGAGCCAAGAAAAGCGAATTAAGGCGTTAAAGCATTTAAATGATAAAGACAGCGGAGAGCTGTAACTAGAGTCTGCTGATCTAAAGGAGAACTGCCCTTATAAGCAGGCCCAGAACTCCAAAGGTTGAATAAGGCGACAAAATTGTCTATAAGTTTAGAGAGAGGAGCACTGCGATTTTCAAAAACCCTTTCATTCCTTTCTTTCCAAACTAACCATATAATAATTTGAATGGACAATAGCCAAGCGTGAATGTGGTGAGGATCACTAGGAGGGAACGCCCAAATTTGATCTAACGACAATGGAGTAGAAGCAGTAGACCACGCAAGAGTGCAAATCTTCCACAGAATGAGAGAAATAGGGCAGTGAACAAAAAGGTGATTAGCGTTTTCAGGGTGGGAGGAGCAAAGCGGACATAATTGTCCCCAAGCAATGTTTCTTTTGTTAAGGACATCTACCGTCAGAAGCTTGCCGTGGAAAGCCAACCAACAGTTGATTTTGACCTTCAGAGGGGACGCCGCGTCCCAAATACGGTTCGCGATAGGGGAGCGAACTCCTCTGAAGTTGAGAAAGTCGTAGAAAGATTTAACCGAGAAGGAGCCTGAAGAGGTCCAGCGCCAACCAATGCCTTCCATAGGCGACCATCTGAAAGCTTGGACAAGAGAGATGAGATCGGAAAGAGATTGTAACTCAGGCTGAGATAAAGGAGAAATGAAATTGATATGCCAATTGTACGTCCCGTTAACTAATGCAAAAGATTCAGCTACCGTCGCATTAGGCTCAGAGGCTAACTGAAATAAGTGGGGAAAACTAGAAGATAGCTTGATATTGCCAATCCAAAGGTCCAGCCAAAATCTCACTTTCGTTCCATCCGCACATGAACGAAAGATACTACAGAGGAACGGGGCTGAGGCTTTCCAGATACCTTTCCAAAAAGGAGAGGATAAGCGAGGCGCAGAGCCCTCAAGGTCCCACCATTGTCGATTACGAGAGCTGTACTCTCTAACGCAATGAATCCAGGGGAGATGATCGCGGTGGTGAAAACTCCAAAGCCACTTACCCAAAAGAGCGATGTTGTGATCTCTTAAGTTAAGAACACCAAGGCCCCCTGAGACTTTGGAGGAACAGATCAGCTTCCAGTTACAAAGATGGGATCCGGGTTTGTAGGAAGACGAGCCTGACCAAAAGAAATTGCTTCTAATTTGGTCAATTCTTTTGATAACCCAGGCCGGAAGGTAGTAGAAGGACATGTAATACAGCGGCATGGCTGACAACACCGAATTAACAAGAATCAGTCTGCCACCCCTAGAAAGACGATTGCCAGACCAGACACTAAGTCTGGCTTCGACTTTATCAATTAAGGGAAACCAATCAGATCTATGTAATTTACCCCATCTAAGGGGGATACCCAGATAAGTGATCGGGAAAGCCGCGGAGGGGCAATTAAAAAAAGTAGCGATCTCTTCCTGGCGGTTGGGCGACCCACCCAACCAGAGAACAGACGATTTTTGAAAATTGATCGAGAGCCCTGAGGCTGATTCAAAACAGTAAAGGAGGAGTTTGAGATTCCTAAGCGAATGGGAGTTTGGCTTGACAAAGATGATGGTGTCATCCGCGTATTGCTGGTTAAGAACCCCTTCAAAATGGTGAGAGCGACCAAGACCCTCAATCATCTGCGCGCTTCTAGCATGATTGAGAAGCCTACTAAAAACGTCGGCCACAAGAGAAAAAAGCAGGGAAGAAAGGGGGTCTCCCTGCCGGAGCCCACATCTAATTTTGAATTTGTGGCCCTCCGAGCCATTAATAAACAAAGAGGACGTGCCTGAAAAGAGACTAGATTTAACCCAAGAAATCCATTTTGGGCCAAAACCACAGAAGGATAGAATGTCAAGAAGAAAATCCCAACTAACATTGTCGTAAGCTTTTTGAAAGTCTAGTTTAAGAAGGATGCCCTCGGAATGGGTTCTGTGGCACTTAGAGATGATCTCTTGAGCCGAGGCCACACTATCAAGAATGAAACGGTCTTTAATGAAGCCTGATTGAGCAGGGTCTATCAAAGGCGGGATGACCTCCCCCAACCTCGAGGAGAGCACTTTCATGGCAATCTTGAATGTGGTGTTAATAAGGCTTATGGGCCTGAATTGGGACGAAAGGTGCGCTCCCGCAATCTTGGGGATGAGCACAATATGCGCATAGTTTATGCGATCAAAAGAGAAGTTCCCAGCATGGAGGTCTTGGAACATGACGAAGAGGTCATCCTTAAGTAAATCCCAAAAAGTTTGAAAGAAAAAGGCTGGGAAGCCGTCTGGACCAGGAGCTGAATCACTTTTCAGAGCGAATACAGCGGATTTAATTTCGTCTAAGGTAAAGGGGAGCTCCAAAGGCGAAAGATCCTGAGAAGGGGGACCATAAAGGATGGGCCAATCCAGGGAGATGGATCGTTGCTTGGGGTGCCCCAGGAGATTCTTGTAAAAAGAGAGGAACTCCCGATGAATATCAACATCATGGGACAGTTCCCCTCGATCACACGACAGCGAGGAGATGTGGTTGCTACGTTGTCTAAACGAAGCAAAGTTATGAAAAAAGGCCGTATTGGCGTCTCCCTCCTTCATCCATCTAATTCTGGCTCTTTGTGCCCATTTGATGTGATCAAGGAGGAGAATATCGTTATAGTCTTTCTTACAAGACATACGCTCTAACCTGAAAGAGCTGGGTAAAGGGCCCTGCTCCTCCAAATGATCAATGGATTCGATAGAATGAAGGAGGAAGGATTTGAGAAAATTGGTGTTGTGTTGGCGCTCGGAACGCCAAATTTTACACCCAAACTTGATGCCATGAAGTTTAAGAAGGATGTTACCCAAGCCAGAGGAGCCAGAGATGGAGGCAAGGCATTCTTTCACGAGGGCAACAAACTGTTGATCCTGCAGCCAGAATTTTTCAAAGCGAAATTTGTGAGACCGTTTGAAAGGGAAGTCGGAATGAAGAATGATAGGCACATGATCAGACGAAGGATTTGGAAGAGCCTGAGAAAAGGTGTTATGGAACTTAGCGATCCATGCTTGCGAAACCAAGAAACGGTCCAGCTTCGCAAGGATGGGGGGGTCACGTTGGTTGGACCAAGTGAAGGATCTACCAGCAATCGGAATGTCCGAGAGATGCAGAGCTCGAATACAGTCATTAAAGGCACAAGCCTGAGAGAACGAAGTGGAGAGGTTAGACCTTTCAGTCGCGAAACGGGTGACATTGAAGTCACCACAAAGAAAACAAAGATCAGTGCACCAATTATGTAAAGAAAGAAATTCATGCCAAAACAAGGGCCTCCTATCCGAGGAGGAGGGGCCATACACAGAGATGATCGTGAGAGGACAATTGAAAGTGAACCAATGTAATCGAACAATAAGAAAGAAGGTAAGACGATGGACAGAGATAAGCGAGAAGGTGGATAGTTTGTACCCAAAAAGGATACCACCCCTGGACCCAACAGAGTCAAGCGAAATCCACTTGGAAATCGCGGATCCGCCGAGGGAACGCAAGATAGCGGGGGAGGGGGAAACTAGTTTGGATTCTTGGATGGAGATGATGTCACAACGAGAAGAAGTGATTAGATCATAGACCGCCCTTTGCTTGGATGGGCAATGAAGGCCCCTGATGTTCCAAGACACACTAATCATGGGGGCAACGATGCTCCAGGACTCTACGACGTTCCTTCTTGCGAAGGGAGTGAAAACACGGGGAATTGGAGGGGTCTATAATGAAACCCAAACCGAGAGCTAAGGACGCCAATTCGGCGTTGGGAAGAGAGAGGAAAGAAGGATTATAAAGGGATCCTAACAGAGGGGTAGAAAGCTTGTAATCGGGCAACGACGGAGAGGAAGGACACTCACCTCTAATACGAGATTCGGGAGAGTCGGAAACTACAAAATTACGAATATTTTTAGCAAGCAATCTCGCACTAGATCTGATGATCCGAGGTGGGTCCGCAATTGGAGTAATCGGGGAGGCCGAGGGCGAAACATGCCGATGCGAAGGAAGCAGGGGGGAGACAGGGAGAATAACGGGGGAAAGAGAGGTGGGATCCACTTGGGAGGGCAGAGAATCCCGAGCAGGGGAGAAAGAGGGGTTGGGGAGACAAGAAAAGGTAGGGGGAAGCATATCCAAGAGAGCTCGGGTCCTCTCTAGAAGAGAAGGGGACATCCATCCCCGAAACAGAGGTCCGAATGGATAACAAGAAATAAAATGCAATTTACTTAAAGAAGCAGACAGCACTATAGGAGAGCAATTTAAAAAACCAAGCAGAAAACACCAGCGAACTAAAAAATGACCACCACTATAAACAGCAAACAGCTCAGAGAAGGGAGATACCTGCTTGGTAGGGGATTTGTTGTCCAATTCAGCTTCCTCTTCCAAGAGAAGAGGATCTTGATCAGTCCAATCTGCTTTATCAGCTGGATCCAACTGAGAAGCTTTGGAGGAGTACTTATGAACCGCCCACTTAGACCAATCTGCGGATAAAGCCTGACTCTTAGCAGGAGAGAAGGCGGGATCTGTTTTCCTGGGAGTGGGGAAGTGCGCCAGTTGCTGGAAGAGTTCCCAGTCAGAAGCAAAGTTCTTGTTAACCTCCCATTTAGGCCAGTCAGAAGAAGAAGCCATGATCTTGGCAGGAGAAGAAAGCGATACAGTCGCCTTAGGAGCAGAGGAGGGAAGCTGCGGCACTACTGCAGAGGGAGTGGCTCTGGTAGCAGCGGCAGGGGGAGGGAGAGATATAGGAGCATCAGGAGGAGCTTGGAGATGGGGATTAATCCAAACCAAGTTAGGAGCCTTGGTCGGGGAAATCTTAGGCCGAGAAGAGATCACCTTCTGCTGGCGAGGAAAGGAGGATTTGGTGCGAGAAGAAGACAGCGAGCTGGGCTTCGGAACGGTAGATTTGGCTTTCGAAGATGAAGATTGCCCAGGGTGAAAAGCACCAGCAAGGTCAGTCCCAAAAGGCTTCTCCACATTCCCGGGGAGGGTGAGAGAGGGCACTTGAGAAGACGAAACAGGGGCATGGTAGTGGACGGAAACCGGGAAGGAGGATACACCATCAGTGAGACAGTAAGCTTCTACTCGCGAGGAGCTGGGAAAGCTACGAAATACAGCGTTCACTTGAAGGCATCCGGAGGCTAGTCTAGCCTTGGAGGATACACTGACAATGTTGCCAATGCATCTGGTCATCTCTCCAACCGCCCGGAGGGAATCACAAAAAGGGGGTAAACCCATCAAAGAAGCTTTAAACTCAGTCTCAGCTGAAGCCAGGGCGGAGGAGGGGAAGTGGACCCAACGCCTAACTTTCAGAGCAATACCACCAATAGAGAGAGACGAGTTAGAGATGAGGTCGTCCAACATATGGGAGGTCGGACAACGGATCACCATATCCCCATTCGAACAGTTGTATAACACCCAATCCCAGTCTTTGGAGTTACAAAAGTTGCAGAGATATGAGTTAAGGGTGTAGAAGGGTACTGCACCTCCCACAAAGGAGATAGCGCCATAGGTGCTAAAGGTCTTCAGACGATCTGTGAGCTCAGATTTGGGGATGAAGACCTGAGTCACAGCAAGCTTGGAGGATAGAGCGGGGGAAACGGGAAAGGGTGATGGGGGAGTAACTGGCTTATCGCTCAAACGGAGCTCCAGCGAGGGAGTGGGCAGCAGTGGAGAAGAGGACGTCGCTGAGGACTTCACGGTAAGAGAGGGCTTGGGGGTAGGAAGTTTGCTACGAAGAGATTCGAGATCAACAGCAGCGAAGACCTGGTCAGAGATGGGAGTACCTCTGGGGAGCCCAAGAACCTTTTGAAGCGAGAAGCAACGGTGCTTCGCATGCCCATCTTTGAGGCAGAAGATACACTTCATTAGGTTAGGGCAATCAATTTTAAAGTGACCAAATTGAAGGCAGCGGAAACAAGATGAGCTGCTACGAGAAGAAGAAGAGATGGAGGGAGATGAGGAGGATGAGATGGAAGTGACAGAAGAGCGGGAAGAGGCGGAAGAGAAAGAGGCACGAAGCTTCGTGCAATTGGGCCGATCTAGAGCTACACTCCGAAGCCCACGCGAGCCTGGAGGAATCTCAACACTGGAGAAAATTTTTTTCTGTCCCTTTTTTTTTTTACAACTTCGACCCAAGAGAGTTCCATGGCCCAATCTCAAACAAAGGCCCACTAGGAGAAAATCCCTAAAAAAACCAGTGTGAACGGAGGAAGAAGAAGAGGGGAGCATGCAGACGGCGAGCCACGACTACAAAGAAGTCGCACGAGGAAAGCGAAGAATGCTCAAGACAAAGAGAGCAGCTAACACTCACTATGAAGCTAGGGAGAGGAGAAAAAGGGCTAAACAGCCAATAGAAAGACAGAAGAAGGGGAGGCACATAGACTGAGAGCAAACGCTCAACAACACAACCCAACAACAGAACGCTCTACACAACAGCGCAATCCAACCACCCAGTGGCCAAAATAAACAAAAACCCCGCAAAACACAGCGCAGGCTAACAGCTAAAAGCTAAAAAAAAATAACTCAATCGAGAGCAAAGAAAGGGAGAGAGACTTACAGTGAGGCTGCTGACCGGACTAATAGAGAGCTTGCAAAGAAGCGCTGACCTGGCGATCGAGGATCTGATAAGAAAGCGAACCGGCGCGCGGAGAGCACTGAAAGTTGAGAAATAGACCAACAGGCCCGAGGAGAAGAGACGGAAGCCTCGCTGGATCTGAGGGCTCTGGCGAGGAAACTAAGGGAGGAGAGCTCGAAGAAGAGAAGGGCGGATCCAACTCTCAGTCCCGAGCGGAACAGCTGACCCGGTAGCAAAGAGGAAAAGGGCTTGAAGAGGAGAGGATTCTAAGCCTATTTAATGAAGTGGAGGGGACAAAAAAACGAAGAGATCGACCGGATCTGGGAGATTCAGGAGGAGGAAGAGAGAACAGTAAAATCGCCTTTTTGGAGTCTTGAGAACACCAAGTTAATCGTAAAAATATTAATCTCTTTTTGAAAGAAGCATTCTGATGCCTTTTTTCTCTTTGTTTAAACCATTATTATTAATCTCTTCCTATATGAGCTGCTACCCTTTATCCTTTTTACCCTTCTTACTAACTTTGTTTGTTATCATAAAAACATTCTTTACATTTGCCTTTATTTCTTTAGCTCTTATCTAGAATTTTCTCCAAAATGACCCACTTTTTGAAAGTAATTACCAAACTAACCCACTTTCGAAACGATTTACCAAATTGACCTACTCGTTATCGCTATCTCGGATATCGAGATAGCGAGTGTAGATCTATGATTTTCTCCAACACTTGGATAAATTTTGAACATGAAATTTCTACCTAAAATGTATATACAACTACACTCGAGATAGCGAGTGCATTTGAACTAGACTCGGTATCTGAGAAAGCGAGTATAGCTGTACTTATTTTTTTAGAAAAATTTTGAACATGAAATGTAGACAACTACACTCGCTATCTGAGATAGCGAGTCTAGTTCAAATGAACTCGCTATCAGATAACGAGTGTAGTTGTACTCATTTTTTCCGAGAAAGTTTGAACATGAAATGTATACAACTACACTCGCTATCTCAAATAGCGAGTGAAGGTATATACGTTTCAGGTAGAAATTGAATGTTTAAAATTTTCTAAAAAATGAGTATAACTACACTCGCTACTGAGATAGTGAGTTCAGTTGAACCAGACTCGCTATCTGAAATAGCGAGTGTAGTTATATACATTTCAGGTACAAATCGCATGTTTAAAATTTGTCATAAAATTGGTATAACTGCACTCGCTAGCGAGGTCAATTGAACTAGACTCGCTATCTGATATAGCGTGTAGTTATATACATTTTAGGTTGAAATTGCGTGTTCAAAATTTTTCTGAAAAATGAGTACAACTACATTCGTTATCTGAGATAGCAACCATTTGAATTAGACTCGCTATCTCAAGTCAATTTGGTAAATAGTTTTGAAAGTTGATCAGTTTGGAAAATACTTTCAAAAACTGGGTCATTTTGGAAAAAAAATATCTCTTTTCTAAAGATTATATTGTAGGTATTGACAAATGGACAGAAGTAACTGTCATAAAGCTAATATAGCTAAAAACAGCATAGCCCATTTTGATGTTCTTACTTCATTCCGAAGCTTTCCTTGAAAAGCCCAGAACAGTTGGTTAATTTTGAACTTTGTATATGCTTTTAGTTCAGACTCATTGAAATTTCTTTTAGGCCTCGACAGTTTGTAAACCTTTTCAACAGTAACTAATCAAGAACAACAGTACATAATAGCCTTGTTGCAAAGTGCTGCTGCTGCTGCTGTTGTTATTATTGTTCTACATAACAGTGTTGTTATATGTAACAGTCTTGTTATGTACTTTTGTTGTTGTTGTTGAAGTGCTCTATAAGACTATAACAGAGTTTAAAAGTCCAAGGGTGAAAGAGATTCAGAACCAGGCTAGGGACCTAAACCATCACCACCTTAAATTCTTATGATGATGTTATGGGACTTTTTTATTTCTTTCCTTCTTGAGTAATGCTAATTATACTCATTTTTATATACCGACTTTTTACTGAATCTTAAATAGCATGTGAAGTCGCAATTTTAGATTATTTTAAAAGAGTAACAATTAGCATTGGTATTGGGTCCTATTGGGTCGGGTTCTTCATTTCCCGGACCCTGACCTTGCCATCTACAGGTACACAAATTGGACCCGGACTTGGACCCGAACTCGTGAGAACCAAGTCCAGGTCAGGGTCCTTGCAAAAATTAGCTATTCTTTCATCTTTGGGTCCGATTTTTTCTCTTGGATCCGGTTCGGTTTCGGGTCTTACAAGCATAACACATCAGTTTATGAGCTAGGAAGCATGATAATCTTGGCTCCCCACTGATGTGGATCTAAAAATCTAAGAGCATTTGGAGAAATTTCAGAAATCCCCCTTAAACTTTTCTGTAAAATCATGACAACCCAATCTAAGTTTGAAACTAGCCACCATTACCAATGATGCAAATAACCCAAACAAAGTTTGCAACTACAGATAGATTAGTTGACTAACTCAAACTATCCTGTACGCGTTAAGAATTGATGAAACATACAAGTATATTCTTGTACCTTAACTATATTAAGAACAAAACTTCACAGCAACCAACAGAGTTCTTCCAAGTCATTCAGTTATCTTACATCAATCTCATGTTGTTTCATTTGATGCACAATATATTGATAGCTTCTCTTACCCTGCAACAAACGCTCTAGTCCATCTCTCCTGACAGAGAAGATAGAATGTGCATTGAGATTAGTGCTATACTTTTAAAAAGATGCATACATTGATATTACAGAAATCTCATGTTTTTTGGAAGATTGACGAGCAATAAAGGAATGGCTTGTGTTGAAGTTCATTTGGATGGAGAAGAACAGGATAAAGCAGCAGCAACAACAAGAGTATTCAACAACCAACAAGAGACAGCAACAACAACAAGAGGCAGCAGCATTCACAACAACAACCAACACTCCATCATTCGCAGCAACCAACAAGAGACAACAGCAACAACAAGAGACCGTAGCTGAGGTGTATTCTCATTACTCCCTTCAGTTTTATCTTCACCCTGTGCCCTTGTGTATCTCTCAATCAAATCTTGCATATTCCTTCAACAAATATAACCCAAACCTCATTAGTTATTTATTCATGTCCATCTAAGGTAAGCAAACTTTGGAAGTGAGGAACAATTGTGCCTATCTGTTGCTGCTTATTTTGGTGTGGGAGAAAACAGATAGTCGGTTTATATTTTGAAAGAAATTATTAAAGATCTAACCTTTGATCATCGTAGTAAAATGTGGTTAGAGCTCCTGATATTGGATATGGATCGTTGAAAGAGCACATTGATCTGAATCTGACGGTTGCTGACGCGGCTGATGGACCTGCAAAAAGCCTGAAATACTGGAAATGGCCCGGCGACAGACCCTTCGATGCTCAAGTCAGAACCAGAAAGAGAATAAGAGTTTGAGAGAAAAATTGTTGATTTATTCATTTTTTCTGACTGGGGAGGGAGGAGGGTATTTATAGGTATGAGAAACAGTTAGGAGATTGATATGAATTTGTTATCCAATGTTTGATTCTCCCCCTTTCAAAAAATAGAATCAGTTATTCTCTTGTTTGGAGATAAGAGATTTGACTTACAACTTTAATGGGCTGGATGTCTCTCCTAGTGGGCCTAGTCGCTTTTAATGGGCTAAAAAGCGGTCCATGTCTTGTTAATGAGCCTGGAGGAGGCCTGGACATGTTAAAGAGGTATGTTATTGTTAATCTGCATGTAGAAGCATTAAGATCTATGCTGGAATCATACGACCTTGATTTGCTGTGATTTTTACCATTATCATAAGTCCCGATTTTCTCGGCTTTCGGAAAGTAGTTCGCCTTGTTTCAGAGTTTTGGGGTACAATCTTGGCTTTCAGGGACGTTTAGAGATACTTGGAACTTATCGAAAGCGTCTGGAGGCGGTGAATATTTTCTTGAATTTTTCCAAATTTTTCTAAAACTTTCCGTAACTTTTTCATATATTTAATATTTTCTCCCCAATTAATAATTTCTATTTCAATTTTTTTTACTAATTATTACAATTTTTAATTAAATTTTCGGATTTTAAATGATTTTTGGGGATTTTTTTATTAATTTATCTAACCTTGCGCAAATTTTGGAGCGATCATGCACGTCGATCATGACTTGGCTCGCCCTTTGATGAGATCAGGTGGCTATGATGAAGAGGCTATGATGAGCGGGTGATGTGGCTTCATATGGAGCACCCATCAGAGCGGGCTCGCCCGCCGAGCAAAATGAATGGTTGAGAAGCGAGCATAAGGGAGATGACGACGTGGCTTGATCCTATGCGTTGATCGAGTGCTAGCATGCATATTGGGGTAATCGAGCGGCTAAGAGTTGAAGCAGAGTGGTAGGGTTGAGGCGGGGCGATGTGGCTCAATCTCCTGCATTCATCTTGTGCGCGCTCGAACCTTTGAGTGATCTGATGGCTTTCGACTGTTGCGATTACCCCCTTGGTCGCCTGACCGTTTGGGCGAGCAACTCCTCATCTTCTCCATTTTGAGCTCATTGTTTTGGGCGAGCAAGCTTGTAAGCAACCAAGTTCGGTGAGCAAGCTCTCGGCGACCACCTTGGCTTTGTTGAGCAAAGCTTTCAGGTGAGAAAACTTGTGGGCGACCAAGTTCGGAGACCATCTTGGCTTCGTCGAGCAAATCTTCAGGTGAGCAAGCTTGTGAGCGACCAAGTTCGGCGAGCAAGCCCCCTTCCTCGTCGAACACACCTTCGGGCGACCAATTCTTTGCTAAGCAATGGTTTGTTGGTCGAGTAGAGCTTCGGCGACCACCTTCTTCTTCATCGAGCAAGGATTCGGGAGATCAACACTCTGAGCGATAACTTCTTCTTTGTCGAGCAAGCCGTCAGGCGACTACGGGTTTCGACGAACAGGGCTCTTCGGCGAGCAGAGCTGCTTCTTCTCTGTCGAGCTACTACTATGGGCAACCAAGGAGATTCGGGCTTCTCGGCGAGCACTTTCTTGGCGACCAGGTTTCGGTGACCAGTAGCTTGGGCAAGCAAGCTTTCGGCGAGCACCATCTTGTTTTGGGTGACCAGGAGCTTCGTCGAGCTAGGGATTTGGCGAGCAAGGCTTTTGGCGGCCAACTCTTCGAGTTTCCATCGATTTCAGGTCTGTTCGAAATTGGAGTTTGGGCGCTGTTCTTCGAAGCCCATGCCAATCTCGGGTAGGAGTTTGATAGAGCTAGGGTTTCGAAGCTTGATAGCAGGCTTTGGCAAAGGGAATTGCATAGTAGACCCAAGATTTGAGAGAGAAACAGTCCAACTATGAGTTTGAGCTAGTTTTGAAGCTTGGACTGCTAGGGTTTGGAGTTGTTGTCTTCTTGATGGGCATGACATTATGACCATGTTGAAGGGTTGTCGATGCTCTGATCTTCTTTAATAGGTGATTATGACTTCAACTTCTTGATGGATGAAGGTTGATTCTCTGTTTCCTTCATATATCTCTCCTTCAACCTACATTGATGTTTTTGACGACGCGGATTTGTTTTTGTTGATGATGATCTGTTTCTGATTCTTGATACCTGATGAGTGTTCTCCCATCATCTTCTTGGAGTTGTGGACAAACCCATCTCCTGTTTTTGTCGAGGATTATCCGGGATGAAACCCGAATTTAAAGTTGTCGCGAAACACATCTCCTGTTTTCAATTTCTTGAAAACTAGTTGATGATCCCTTTCAAATAAAATGTGTGATGCTTTTCTCTTCTTCAAGGGAAAGCAACCCTCCAACCAAACACCAATCTCCTCTTTTTTTCTTGTTCTTGTTAATTTGGTTTCTTGAATTAAAACCTTGGGTTGTTTGCACAGAGGAAAATAGTGGGAATCTAAAAGAAAAGTATTTCAGAAATATTAATGAGAAAAAGGATTGGAGGGTTTTGAGTTTTTGACCACCAAGTGCTTGTTAAGCGGCCTACCTCATCGAATTGCTCTTTTGTCGACCAAACGTTGTGTTTTTCACTTGTTTTGTTGACCAAGCTTGTAGGACGAGTCTTGTTGGACGGATGTTTGTGCCCAGCAAGTTTGTAAAGGCAACTTCTGAAACGGAGTTAAACGTCGAACTTGCTATCTGCGCCCAGCAAGTTTTGTAGATGAAACTCTAAGACGAAGTTGAACATAGAGCTTGTTGTTTGCGCCCAGCAAGTTTGGAGAGGCAACTCTGAGACGGAGTTGAACGTAAAGCTTGTTGTTTGATCCCAACAAGTTTATAGAGACAACTCTAAGACGGAGTTGAACGTTTAGCTTGCTGTTTGCGCCTAACAAGTTTGGAAAGGCAACTCTGAGATGGAGTTGAACGTAGAGCTTTTCGTTTGATCTCGACAAGTTTATAGAGACAACTCTGAGATGGAGTTTAACATTTAACTTGTTGTTTGCGCCCAGCATGTTTGAAGAGGCAACTCTGAGACGAAGTTGAACGTAGAGCTTGTTATTTGATCCCAACAAATTTATAGAGACAAACTCTGAGATCGAGTTGGACGTTTAAACTAGTTATTTGCATCCAACAAGTTTGTAGAGGCAACTTCTGGAGTTGAATGTCGAACTTGTTGTTTGCACCCATCAAGTTTGTAGATGCAACTCTGAAACAAGTTGAACATTGAGCTTGATGTTTGCACCCAGCAAGCTTGGAGAAGCAACTCTGAGATGGAGTTGAACGTAGAGCTTGCTATTTGATCCCAGCAAGTTTATAGAGACAACGCTAAGACAGAGTTGAATGTTTAGCTTGCTGTGTGAGCCTAGCAAGTTTGGAGAGACAACTCTGAGACGGAGTTGAACGTAGAGCTTGCTGTTTGATTCTAGCTTATAGAGACAACTTTGATACAGAGTAGGACATTTGAACTCGATGTTTGCGCCCTGCAAGTTTGGAGAGACAACTCTGAGACGGAGTTGGACGTTTGGACTTGAAGTTTTCTCCCAACATGTTTTTAGAGGCAACTTTGAGATAGAGTTGGACGTTTGGACATGATATTTGCGCCCATCAAGTTTGAAGAGAGAACTCTGAGACGGAATTAAACGTAGAGCTTGCTATTTAATCCCAGCAAGTTTGGAGAGACAACTTTGAGACGGAGTTGAACGAAGAGCTTGTTGTTTGATCCCAGCAAGATAATAGAGACAACTCTGGGACTGAGTTGAATGTTTGAACTTGCTATTTGCACCCAGCAAGTTTGAAAAGACAACTCGAAGACAGAGTTGAACATAGAGCTTCATGTTTGATCCCAGCAAGTTTATAGAGACAACTCTGAGACGGAGTTGGACGTATGAACTTGTTGCTTACGCACAACAAGTTTGGAGAGACAACTCGAGGACGGAGTTGAACGTAAAGCTTGTTATTTGATCCCAACAAATTTATAGAGACAATTCTGAGATGATGTTGGACGTTTGAACTTGCTGTTTGCGCCCAACAAGTTTGGAGAGACAACTCTTAGACGGAGTTGAATGTAGAGCTTGTTGTTTGATCCCAGCAAGTTTATAGAGACAACTCTGAGATAGAGTTGGACGTTTGAACTATTGCATGAAGTTAAGATGTTGTTGGAAGGACTTGAGCGAAGAGCAAGACATTGAACTAATTGTTTGGAATTAACGAGTTGTTGACGAAGCTCGAGCGAAGAGCAGGGCGTTGAACTCGTCGTTTGAAGTTAATGAGTTATCGACGGAGCTCGAGCGAAGAGCAAGGTGTTGGACTCATTGTATGGAGTCAATGAGTTGTTGACGGAGCTTGAGCAAAGTGTAGGGCATTGAGCTATTGGTACGATGCTAACGAGTTGCTGATGGAGCTTGTACGGAGGGCGGGGATCCAAACTCGTTGTATGGAGTGAACGAGTCATTGATGGAGCTCGAGTGAAGAGCGAGGCTTCAAAGTCATTCTTTGGAGTTGACGAGTTGCTGATGGAGCTTGAGTGATGTGCAAGGCGTGGAACTCGTTGTTTGGAGTTAACGAGTTGTTAATGGAGCTCGAGCGGTAAGAAAGGCGTCAAACTTGTTGAGTTGTTGATGGAGCTCGTGCAGTGAGTAAGGTGATGAACTTGTTGTTTGGAGTCATCGAGTTGTTGGCGGAGCACAGGCAAAGAGCAAAACATTGAACTCGTCGTATGGAGTGGATGAACTATTGACAAAGCTCGAGCAAAGAGCAAGGCATTGGACTCGTTGTGCGGAGCTCGTGTGAAGAGCAAGACACTGAACTCGTTGTATGGAGTTAACGAGTTGTTGAAAGAGTTCGAGCGAAGAGTAGAGCATTGAACTCGTTGCTTGGAGTTAACGATTTGTTGGCGAAGAGCAATCTATTGAAGTCGTTGTATGGAGTTAACGTGTCGTTGATGGAGCTCCAACAAAGTGCAAGGCATGAAACTCGTTGTATGAGGTTAACGAGTTGTTCATGTAGCTCGAGCGAAAAGAAAGGCACTAGAATTGTTGTGTGGAGTTAACGAGTTATTGGCAGAGCTCGAACGGAGAGCAGAGCATTGAACTCATTGTTTGGAGTTAACGAGTTGTTGGCGGAGCACAGGAAGAGAGCAAGCTATAACTCGTTGTATGGAGTTAATGAGTCATTGACAGAGCTCGAGCAAAGAGCAGACACTGACCTCGTTGTATGGAGTTAGCGAGTTGTTGGCAGAATTCGAGCGAAGAGTGGAGCGTTGAACTCGTTGTTTGGAGTTAACGAGTTTTTGGTAGAATACAGGTGGAGAGCAAGCTATTGAACTCGTTGTATGGAGTTAACGAGTCGTCGATAGAGCTCGAACAAAGTGGAAGGCATGGAACTCATTTTATGAGGTTAACGAGTTGTTGATGGAACTTGAGCGGTGCGCGAAGCGTCAAACTCATTTCGAGGGGCGAATGAGTTGTAGGTGTTAGAATCTTCTTAATATTGAAGTGAAGTCTTTTGTGATTGTTCAGCGTTGAGTTAATTTTATTCTTCTCTTTGCTGACAAGTAGTCGTATACACTTGATAATGGTAAAAATCGCAGCGAATCAGGGCCCTACGATTCCAGCACAGATTTCAAGGCTTCTACAGGCAAATTAGTCATAACGGGCGTTTTTAACAGGTCTGGGGCCTTCTCCAGGCTCCTCTGTAAGACATGAGCCTCTTTCAAGCACATAAAAAGTGACAGATTAGGCACACTAAGATAGACCCATCCCATGAAGGCTGTTAGTCAATTCTCTTATCCACAAATAAGAGAACTTATCTGTTGAGGGGGAGATTCGAATAAGAGATAAGGAATATATAGTCAATCCAATGGACTCATAGCAATCCTCTGTACTGTTTCTCAGGTCTATAATACCCCCTCTCATCTTCAATCAAAAGGTAATCAACAGTTTCTCAAAGGGTTTATCGCCGGGCCAACCCCTTGTGTTTCAGGTTTTTTGTAGTTCCATCGGCCGCGTCAGCAACCATCGGATCCATATCACAGTGCTCAATCAACGATCCAGATTCAACCTCAGTGGCTCTAACCACATTTCACGGAAAATATCAATGATCAGATTTTTAGTAGTTTCCATCAAATATTAACTCACTATCTATTTTCTCACACACCAAAATAAGCAGAAACAGATTGGCGTCGTCCCTGGGGAACTACAAATCAGACTTACCGCCATGCCACCAAGACTAAAGAAGTAGAGCGGCAGCCTCAAGTCGTTGCACCAACTCTCTTCGTCAACCAGCTCCTCCTGTGGAAGATCTGATTCCTCCTCGACAGTCGCCCCGACAACCTGGTCAAGCTCCTTTGAACGGAGAGGCACCGGGGGTCTCTCGACAAAGCCGTCAAGAACAGCATCCTGTAATAGGATCACCTTTGGTAGAGTTATTACGTGGAAGTGCTAGTGTGGGCCAATCCACTTTGACCCTAATGCGTCAACCAATTCAATGGCCTCGCGAGGCACTGGGGGATGTAGAGATCTCTGCCAAATCATCAGTGCCACGCAACAAGGTACTGATCTACAAGTCAGCTTGGACGAGAAGCGTGCCCAAACTGAGGCTTCCCGCTCAGAACGTCAGGCAAACCGAAGAAGCAACTCTCCTAGACAAAGATCAAGGCAATCCTCCTCTCACAGGGGGTGCACCGCAATAAGAAGCCCGACTCATGAGGGTCGAAAGCTTCTTAAGCGGAACAAAGCGAAAGATGCTCCAATCACTAGGGCCAAATTGGATAAGTTCATGGTCGACATCCTCCGGGCTATCCGTGGTAGTCAAAATCTGGACTAGTCCCCCCAAAGAAGGATACACCAACTCAACTGGATCCAAGGGGAAGGATGACCAAGTCCTTCGCCGTATCCGAGAAGTAGAAGATCATCTAGAGCAGATGAAGAATGAGGGAAATCGCTCCAGCAGGGCCTACCACCCTAGTCGACCTCCTTTCAGCAAAACCGTCCTTGATGCACCCATCCCAAAGGACTTTAAAGCTCCTTAATTCGAATCATACGATAGGGAATCAGATCCAACAGACCATTTCGAGAGTTTCAAGACCCTCATGATGGTCTACAGCGCCACTGATGCACTCGTGTCGAACATTCCCCATGACACTGAAAAGATCAGCAAGGGAATGGTATTCCCGTCTCACTCCATAGTCAATATTCTCTTTCGACCAGCTCGAAGAGCTCTTCATAGCACGCTTTGTTACCAGCCGTAAAACTGAAAAAACAAGTGCCTTCCTGTTCGAAACTAAAGCAAAAGGAAGGAGAATTACTGAAAGAATTCGTCAAACACTTCCCAGCCGAAGCAAGGTCGATTTCCTCTATGGACTCTTCAGTGGCGGCTGTAGTTTTCCGCCACAACGTCATGCATAAAGAACTAAAAGCTTCTCTCGCGAGGAAGCCTCCTAGCGATTTCACTGAGCTCCTAGAAAGGAGTGATAAATACATCAGGATCGAAGAAGCTCTCAATCCACAAACTAAGAAAGAGTCACCTTCCAGGAATAAATAGAAGAATGCAAGCAAGAAAGCACCCAAGAAGTTTCAGAAAGACGGCATAGGTTAATGCCGTCCTCCTCCAACACCCCTGCTTCGAAAAGTTCACTACCCTGAAAGCGAGTGTGTCTGCCATCCTCATGGTTGTTGAAAAGGATGGGATAGTTCGTCCTCCTTCTAAGATGACAACGGCCAGCAAGAGAAGAGATAGGAACCTATGGTGCGCATTTCATAAAGTTCATGAACACACTACCGACATTTGTTGAGCCCTCAAAGAAGAACTGAAAGCCCTGATTCATAGGGGCTATCTCTCCAAATTCATTCAGAAAGATAGCAATGCCGAAAACCCTCCACCCTAAGGGGCTAATAAGCGTCAAGAGAGACTCTGAATCACGAGACTCCGAACATATCGGAATTCTCCACTCCATCCACGGAGGCTTGATGAGGGGAGATTTCAACTCTTCCTGCAAAGCCTTCGTGAGGGAAGTTAATTCAGTACATAACGCTCCACCCGCAAGGAGTTTGGGCCTCTCTGTGTCCTTCTCCGATAAAGATCTCGAGGGTGTCAAAATGCCTCATTGCGACGCACAGGTTATCAATTTATGCATGACAAATCATGAGGTGCGACGTATCATCATAGATAACGACAGCTTTGTAAACATCCTCTTCATGGCCACAATCGATTCTCTGAAACTCTCACGAGGTCAACTCAAAGCAGTCGGTTATACACTTCACGGCTTCTCAGGTGCACCCGTCCAAGTCAAAGGAATCATCACACTCGATGTGACTGCAGGAAAAGCCCCAAAAACTTGGACGGAGGCACTAAACCTCCTGGTAGTCGACATCAAAGCCGCATACGACACAATATTCGACTGCCTAGGCCTACCAACATTTCATGCAGTTGCCTCCGCGTTTCACATGAAAATGAAGTTTCCAACATAGCAGGCGTAGGCCAGGTAGTGGGAAACCAACAGACAGCGCGAGCATGTTACACTACCACCATGGGGGCTCAATTCTTCCACTTGATACAACCCCCATCAGAAAGAAGTCATGTGAACTCGGAGCCCGTGGATGATTTAGAAGAGACCCTTTTTTTCCCAAGAGGATCAAAGCAAAAGTTTTCATGTCAGCAAGACCCTTCCTCTCCAGCTCAAGGAGCGACTCATCGCCTGTATACAAGAAAATCAAGACTTGTTATCCTGGACCGCAGCCAACATGTCAGGAATTCCCGGAGACTTAATCTTGCATCATCTTAGTGTGAGTCTGGATGCCAAGCCCGTTCAGCAACGACACAACAAATTTGCCCCAGAAAGGCTCTAAGCGGTCAAAGAAGAAGTCGACAAACTCTTAGCTGCAGGCTTCATCCAAGAAGTTAACTACCCAGAGTGATTAGCAAACGTGGTGATGGTTCAGAAAGCTAATAGTAACTGTAGAATGTGCATAGACTTTACAGATCTTAACAAGGCTTGCCCGAAAGACCCGTTCCCTCTTCCCAGCTTAGACGCACTGATCGATGCCACGTCAAGTCTTGAACTCCTAACTTTCATGGATGCATTTTCTGGGTATTATCATATCCAAATGTTTCCACCTGACACTCCGAAGACGTCCTTCATCACATATCAGGGTCTATACTGTTATCGATTTAAGCCTTTTGGCCTGAAAAATACCGGCGCTACTTATCAATGTCTGGTAAATAAGGTCATCAAGAGTCAAATCGGCAAGAACATGGAAGTGTACGTGAATGATATGTTAGTCAAAAGCCTCCAAAAGGAAGACCACGTCACCGACCTCCAAGAAGCATTCGAAAAATTGCGCAAGCATAACATGCGTTTGAATCCTGCCAAATGCGCTTTCGGAGTATCCTCTGGTAAATTCTTGGGCTTTATGGTTAGTCAAAGAGGAATCGAAGCCAATCCTGAGAAAATCCAGGCAATTCGCAACATGACTATGGCCAAGGAAGTGCAGAAATTAATCAGGCCGCTTGGCCGCCATTGGCCGATTCCTCTATAAATCTAGGAGAAATGTTTGCCGTTTTTCAAAATTCTATGGGGCGCAAAAGGTTTCGAGTGGGGGGAAGAACAACAGACCGCCTTCGAACAACTCAAAGCATACCTCGTTAACCCTCTACGCTTGAGCAAGCCCTGAGCCGGGTGAAATCCTTTACCTACACTTAGCCACCTCCGACCAGACTCTTAGTGTCGTCCTAGTCAGAGAAGAAGATAGGGTTCAGAAACCAATCTACTATGTAAGCAAGGTACTCCATAATGCATAACTCTATTACTCGAAAATGAAAAAGATGGTCACAATAGCTCGGAAACTTCACCCATATTTCTAAGCGTATTCCATATGTGTCCTCACTGATCAACCACTCATGCAAGTGCTTCTCAAACCTGAAAGTTCTAGAAGACTGATGAAATGGTCATTGAACTGAGTCAACACGACATCAGCTACCAACCAAGAACAGCCATCAAGGCCCAAGCCTTGGTCGAATCTATTGTGAAAACCACCATCATCGACTCCCCTGAGGAAGAAGAACCCCCCCCCCCCTCAGAAAGTGTATGTAAACGGGTCATCTTGCCTCAAAGGAAGCGGAGTCCTTATTTTTCTTGGGCCCGATAAGTTTACTCTCCAATACTCATTGCGCCTCAATTTTTTCGCATCCAACAACGAAGCGGAATATGAAGCATTAACTGTCGATCTCCGGTTAACACAAGAAGCAGGCGCACGAAGAATCGAGATGTTTAGTGACTCCCAGTTAGTCGTCAACCTAGTCCAAGGCAAGTATGAAGCCAGGGACGAACGCATGGCCAAGTACTTGTCACAAGTGAAGAAACTCCTGACAACATTCAGAGAAGTTAATGTCACTCGCATTCCCCGCGAGCAAAACGGGCAAGCAGATGCCCTCTCCAAGGTAGCTTTCTCATCTCTCAATGGGCTTGACCGCACGGTGCTCATTGAGGTCCTTCTCAAGCACAGTATCGAGGAGGAAGAGTTGGAGCTCATGGCCATCGCACCCCAAATGTCTAAGGATTGTTTAATGAAACCCCTGGTCATATCCTCTATAAGGGAATCCTCCCTGAAGATTGCAAATAAGCAAGGAAGATTCGGACAAGGGCAGAGAGATACACTATCGTGGAAGGACTCCTATACAAACACTCATACACCATAATCGGTGGCAGACCCTATCTTAGATGTCTCACTCCAGAGGAAGTGCAGTACGCTCTCAAAAAATAACACAAAGCAATCGGCAGCTGCCATCAAGGGGGGCAAGATTCCTCGAACGAAAGATACTCAATCATGGGTACTATTGGCCCACGCTGCTCAATGACGCGCAGAAATATCCTCGCCAATGTGACCCCCTGTAAGAAGCATTCAGCAATCAAGCATAGACCTCAAGCAATCCTCAACTCTATGTGTAGCCCCATCTCCTTCACCATGTGAGGAATCGAATTGCTTAGACCATTCCCGCCAGCAGCCGGCCGAAGAATTTTCCTTGTGGTTGCCATCAACTTCTTCACAAAATGAGTCAAAGCAGAGACGCTAGCCACCATCACAAAGCAGAAAATCCAATAGTTCTTTTAGAGGAACATTGTCTGCAGATTTTGGATCCTCCGAATACTCGTCTCTGATAATTGCACACAATTCACTGGCAAAAATTTTTGCCAATTCTGCACGGATTTGGGAATCATTCAACGCTTCGCCTCAGTCTCGCATCCCCAAACTAACAGCCAAGTTGAAAATGCAAATCGACAGATTCTAGATGGCCTTAAGAAGAAACTGGGAGAAGTTGCGAGAGGTCTGTGGTTGAAGAGATGCCAAGTGTGTTTTGGTCTTACAGAACCACAAAGCGGACACAACGGGGGAGTCGCCCTTCAACCTCGCCTACGGCTCAGAGGCACTTATCTCTTTGGAGGTTGGATTGCCATCTCCCCGTCTTCTTTCCTTCAATAAAAAGCAAAATTCCAACAATCTACGAGCCAACCTCAACATCGTTGAAGAGGTCCAGGAAAGGCCGGTCATACGGAGGAACATTTATCAGTAAAGGGTCGAGAAGTTTTATAAGAGAGTCTGCCCCACCAATCTTGAAGAGGCAGACCTTGTCTTGCGTAAACTCAAAATCTCGAACCCACGAAGAAAATGAAAGATCTCTCCCAAGTGGGAGGGGCCGTACAAGGTCTCTCAAGTGATTTGCCCGGGGTCATATCGACTTGAAGACCTGGGGGGAAGAAGATACCCAGAACTTGGAATGTCGAGCACCTTATGTATAACGAGAGCATCTTAAACACCATTTTTTAATAGTAGAACTTTCAAAACTTGTAATAAAAGCCAGCCACTAGAGCAGCCATTTAGTTTTACTTTCAATATAGACCGCTTTCCCTACTGATCATGCATGTAATAAAGGATAGCCATTAGAGCAACTCCTTAGTTTATTTTTCAATAAAATTAGCTAGTTTATTTCTAAACATCTTGTTCAATTTTATTAGAGCAAACAACGAGTCAAACGCCTAACTTACACCAAAAACGACACCAAAAACTTGTTAAAAGCTCCCTACAAGACGGATTCAGAGTCTATACTCATGGCTCGAAGTTACTCTAGCAATTTGTAATAATGCAAGTTCAGAGTTTGCTTCGCCATTTGATCTGCTTCTGCAATTCGTTAGTGCCTCGACGACAGATTCGGAGTCCATACCTATGGCTCGATGTTACTTTAGCAACTTGTGACAAAGCAAGTCCGGAGTTCAACTCGCCATTCGATCTGCTCCTGCAACCTGTTAATACTTAAACTAATAAGTTTGGAATCTATACCCATGGCTCAGAGTTAATTAGCAACCAGCAACCAAGCATGTTCAGAGTTCAACTCGACATTCGATCTGTTCCTGAAACTAGTTAAAATCTCTTAAAACGGATTAGAAGTCCAAAACCGTGGATTGTAGTTACTCTAATAAAATTTGCAAAAAGCAATATTTGGAGTTCAACTAAAAACTCGATGTGACTCACAATTTGTTGGAGGACCCATACAGCAAGTTGGAAAATAGCTCTCATTATCCACCAGGATGCGATGTACTTCATGATTCACCATGCAAAGGATTATGACCAATGCGTCGCAGTGAGATGCACGAACACCTTCTAAGTCTTTGTCGGAGAAAGATATCGGGACGCCTAGACTCTTGGCAAGCAGAATGTTGTGTACTGAGTTTACCTCCCTGACGAACGCTTTGTGGGAGGAATTGGAATCTTCTCCCATCGGACTTTTGTGAACGGAGTGGAGAATGGCATTGCGCTCTGAGTCTTGTGATTCTGATGGCCTCTCTTGATGCTTATTAGTCACCTTACCAGAGGGGTTTCAACGTTGTTTGTTTGGACAAATTGAGAGAGATAGCTCTGGTGAATCAAACCCTCAAGTTCTTTTTTGAGGGCTGAACAGTTGTCGGTAGTGTGTCCATGGTCTCTATAGAAAGCGCACCACTTGTCCTATCTCTTCTATTGCTACTTGTGGACATCTTAGGGGAAGGGCAGATTATTCTGTCATTCTTAAATGCTATGAGGATGGCTGACATGCTTGCATTAAGAGGACGTGAACTTTTCAAAGCGCAGTGTTGAAGGGGGACGGCGTTGAGCTGCGTCGTCTTTCTGAAATTTCCTGGGTTATTCCTCGCTGGTATTCTTTCGTTTGTTCCCAGAAGGTGAATCATTCCGGCCTTGAGGATAAAAAAGGCTTCCTTGGCTCGATATACTTGTTACTCCTTTCCAGGAGCTCGGTGAAATCTTTAGAAGGCTTCTTCGCGAAGGGAGGCCTTCAGGTCTTTGTGAGTGACGTTGTGGAGAAAAGCGACAGCCCCCATCGATGAGTCTAGGGAAGAGATGGACCTTGCTTCGACTGTGAAGCACTTCCTTCTACTTTAATTCCCACAGGGAAGCACTTGTTTTTCAGTCTTGCAGCTAGTAACGAAGTGCGCTATGAAGAGCTACTCAAGCTGGTCGAATGTAACCCCATTTCTGTCTGTACGTATTTTCTGTGTATTTTCTGTGTTTCGATTATTTATAAAAAAAATCTGTTTTCTTAAATATGTTTTTCTTTTAATTTTTTTTTATCTCCGATTAAAATTCTTTCTAATCATCAATTGTATTTGTAGCTATTTTCAAATGACTATATATTTTAAAACAAATCTATTCATTCTATTAGGTTTATTTCTTTTTATTTAATTATTTTGTTAGAACCCAAATCCTATTCAATCTACAATCTATTTCTTTTTTTTGTTGATTATATGTTTTAAACCCAAATTATATTTCATTCTATAATCCTACTCAATTCTACAATTTTATTTGTTTTCTTACTTGATTATTTTATTATTAAGTGAATCCCAAACATACTCCATTCTATATATACCATTATTTGATTGAATATTTTTTTTAAACCCAACTCAAGGTCCAAACCCAAGCCATACTAAGTCAACAACTGCATAATCCCCTAACTCTAACCCTATTAATTAATCCCTAACCCTAATTATCTATCACTAATTACCCCCATTCCCCTATTCAGCTGCCATCTCTCTAAGTTCTCCTCCTTCTACATATTCCGAATCCACCGTCCTCTCCTTCATCTTCTTGTTCTGAACCCCTCCATCGCCATCCTCACACCACCTTGTCCACCGCAGCAACACCATTCTGCCACCCTGAGCGCCACCTAGTTGCCACCTTGCCAACGCAGCACAACACCGATGCCAACATTAACTCTATCACACCGAGCGCTCAAAATCCTTGCATATCCTCACTGCCCCGCCACTCGCTGCCATCTCCACTGCAGCAGTAGCCGGCAAGCCAACACCACCTCCTCGTCGCCACAACCAAAATCTCCACTGCTTCACCCATCCCGTAGCGCCACCAAACCCATCACCGCAACCACCAATCGCAACTCCCCCCTCCCCCCACCTGACTACATGTACCCGCCGCTCACCCTTTACATCCCGTCGCTACTCCTCGCACAGTGTCGCCATCGCAGCACCTCACCTCGCTACTGCTATCGCTCTCCCTCACCTCACCACCGAACCACCTCAATGCCATTGCCATGACTCCCTCTGTCACCATCATCTCCTCACTGCAACCACCATAGCAAGCACCGCAGCCAACACTGCAGCCGATGCCTCATCTCCGTCCAACTCCTCAGCAGCCCCGACAACACCACAGCCCACCATTGCCATTGTCATTGCTTATTGCCCCGAGCGCCACCTGCCTCGCAATTGCAGCAACCTCGTCTGCCTTACTCACTGTGCTTGCTGTCACCGCTGCTGCCAACTTGTAGTCGCTCTTTTCTTCCCATCGCCGTAATCATCGTAATAAGGCAAGCATCTCTTGAACTAAGTTTATTGTTCTTGTTCAAGTATTTTTTTTAACTCTGGCAAGTAGTTCTTATTGTTTATACCATTGGATTATATTATTGATTCTTCATTGAGTTCATACTCAACTTCTACCCTTGATTCATAGGTGAATCTGAATCATAGCTTCCTTATCGTTCCATGTTATTGATTTAATTCTTGAGCCGTTAATTTATCATGTTATTGAATATTCAAATTTCTGCCCTGTAAATTACATGACTTGTACTGAGAATTTGACCCAGTTCCCGACATTGAAAAATATAACTTACTACATGTAAATTGTAGCTCCCCAAATTTAGTTTCCAAAACAACTCTCAGTTTCGTAAACCGGCTTTGCAGTTTGTGAGATATTGATGTTTTATGACTGCGATGTCTATTTTCCATAATATCGTTTTGGAGTATACTGTCATGATTGATTGATTAAAATAATATGCTAGCAATGGAATTAAGAGATGAGATTTACCAGTATGTTGCTTAACATTGTTAGGAGGTATTGTATCATTTTTATAAGATTTTTAAATGAATTTACAGTCGATTATTATGCACAAGAACTTGACACTGGGTTACTGCCTAAACAGTAGACTTGTAAAAAAACTGACTGTTAGGCCTAATTACTATGATTGAAATATGTCTTGTGAATATGCGTTGGAACCGGCAGAGAGTCTAGTTTCTAGAACCAATGACGGAACCTGATTTGCTTTCCTGTTGCAGCAGAAAAGTCAGTTTTTGTACAGCAACGTATTGTTGTCCAGATTGTATTTTCATGTTTTTAAATATTTATTCTTCGTAATTAATGAATTGAACTAGTGCATCATGCATTGCACAACTCTTCATACCTTCTTGATATTGTTCTTGACACCCATTTTTATTGATTTCATGCTCATATTTAATTATAATAAAATAATAACAAGCCGTGGTAATAAAGGTATGACTTAGTAGTGGACAATATAGGAGAGTGTGCTCGTAAGGGGGCCTGTGTTCCTCGTATTGGTGATTGTTATCAGTCATGATATTGTTTATTGGTCATCGATTGATTGTGGATTACTGGCTACAATATCCCAATTTATCTTGTATTGGTCATCGGTCATTGGTTATTATTATTGCAAGACCTGAATACGCGATCCTGTAGAATTCACCACTATAGTCTAAACGTTCACATGATTGTATGCACCCAAACCTGTTGTATGAGACGCAGGATTGCGTGCTTTAGATAGGTTAATAAAAGATTGATAGACTAAGGTTGGCATTATTGAATATCGACTGTTGGTCATAGAATATTGTTTATCAACCATTGATTATTGACTATATTGTTTATCGACCATTGACTATCGACTATTGATTATTGATATTTGATTATTAATTATTGATTATTGTTTATCGACCATTAGTTATCAACTATTCACCCTATTATTGATTATTGTTTATCGATCAGTGATTTTTGACTATTGTTTACCAACCATTGCACTATTCATTTTTGACCATTGATCTTGTTATCAAACATTGTTTATTGACCTTTGATATTGTTCCAATTAATCGTTTATTGTTATATCATACTTTATTGTTTCACTGCTGGTTGTTACTTGCTGTCTGAAGCTTGCTTTAGCAAACACTCCCCCCGTCTTTTTAGTTAATGTTTATACTGATATAGATGATGGAGTACTGAAGGAACTGGGCGAACTGTTTACTGCATTGTACATTCTCGGGCATTTTGTAAGTTCTTATATCTCAGATATTGGTTATTATATTATATTCTTATTCATGTGATTATGATTGTTACCTGTGTTGTTGAGCTTACTAGTATTGTACAGCTTATGGATGATATAAGTTGGTATACTTATATTATTCGCTAGGCCTCAGTTACGTACATGTGTTTCCATATAGCGGGAAGCGGGCCATGACATCAGAGGAGAATATTGACTCTGGAGTAAGGCGGGAGTACCATTCCCTTGCTGATCCTTTAAAAGTTCGGGAAATGTTCTGCATGTGAGCGCGTCAGTGGCATTATAGACCATCATGAGAGTTTTAAAACTCTCAATATGGTCAGCCGGGTCATATTCACCATCGTAAGATTCAAACTGAGGAGCTTTGAAGTTCTTTGGAATGGGTGCGTCGAAATGGATTTGCTGAATAGGGGTCGACTGAGGCGATAAACCCTACTGGAGCAGTTCCCTTCATTCTTTATCTGTTCCAGACGATCCTCTACTTCTCGAATATGGCAGAGGACTTGGTCATCCTTTTATTGGATCTAGTTGAGTCACTGGATTCTTCTTCTCTTGGAGTGCAGGCGGCTTCATGAGCGTCGACCCTGATCATGAGTACCTTGGATGGCTCGAAGGATGTCAGGCTTAAAGTTTACCAATTCGGCCTCAGTGACTGGGGCCCCTTTCTCTTTGTTTTTCTCAAGATGCTTTCAACTCTCATCAGTTAGGCCTCTTTCTGCAGTGCATCCCCTATAAAAGTTGGAGTATCTTGATCTCTGCATTCGGGGAGAATTGCTTATCCGGTTCACTTGATGTTCTAAGTGGGAGGCCTTGGTCCGAGTATTGCTTTCATCCAAAGAAATACGTAGATGGGTCCCCAGTTATCTGGCATTGATGATTTGATGGAGATCCCTTAACTCCCTGCGGACCTCGTGAGGCCATCGAGTCACTGTCAGCATTATGAACTGAGACACGGTCATGCAAAGGGTGTTGTTCATGAAGGCTTTGTCGGGAGCCCCTTGGCGCCTCTCCGTTGATAAGAGCTTGAATAGGCTATTGGGGCGGATCTGGCTGCTAAGGAGAAATAGGGTCCTCCACAGGAGGAGCTTGTTGACGGAGAGAGTTGGCTAGACGACTTGAGGCCGTTGCTCTCCCTCTCAGTCTTGGTGGCATGGTGGCAGAATTCGGTGTTTCTTATGGTAAGTTTTGATCTATGAAGTAGATCTGTATAGTTTTTCACAGACGGTGCTAATATGTTGCTACTTGTTTTGGTGTGGGAGAAAATAGATAGAGAGTTTATATTTTGAAAGAAACTAATAACCTTTGATCGTCGCTGTAAAAAGTGGTTAGAGCTCCTAAGATTGGATCTGGATCGTTAAAAGAGCACCTTGATCTGAATCCGACAGTTGTTGATGCCGCTGATGGACTAGCAAAGCCTGAAATACTGGGGTGGCCTCAGCGACAAACTCTTCGACGCTCAAGTCAGAACTAGAAAAAAATAGAGTTTGAGAGGGAAATTGTTGATTTATTCATTTTTTTCTTACTGGGGGAAGGGGGGAAGGTATTTATAGGTCTGAGAAACAGTTAGAAGATTAATATAAACTTATTATCTCCTATTTGATTCTCCCTCTTTCAAGAGATAGAATCAGTTATTCTCCTGTTTGGGGATAAAAGATTTGACTTACAGCCCTCACGGGTTGGGTATCTCTCCTAGTGGGCCTAGTCGCTTTTAATGGGCTTGAAAGCGGCCCATGTCTTGTTAATGCGCCTGAAGGAGGTCCAGACCTATTAAAGAGGCCCTTTATTGTTAATCTACCTGTAGGAGCTTTAAGATCTGTGCTGGAATCATACGGCTCTTATTTGCTACAATACTTACATGCAAAGTAAATAAAGCCTTATGTCTATAAATATTCACAGATTAAGTGTTTAAGCAAACTATGAATGAATTGATTAATGAAAATTTAAGAGTGAAGAATTAGCCTGAGAAATAAAACCAGAATAAATCTTGATTAACTTTCAGAAGATTTTCAGTTATGGAAGATATGTTCCATGCTGTCCACATGGACTGTAACAAAGAGTGCACTACATGCATACACACATACCCCTTTGTGGCAAGTTCATAAAGCTTTCCATGTGAGGGCAATATAACGATTCTGATGACAGCATCACACACACAGACAACTCCTTGGCCTTCGTGAGTAGCCCTGCTCGACGTTTGCAAAAGGTGATCGGCGATGGACTGGGTGAGTCGTTGATTATAGCAGTTTTTTGATTTTGAGAGAGATGGGTTTGGAGAGGGGTCGATGGAGAGACTAGAGAGACTAGAGAGGTTGGAGTGACGACTGAGGAGTGAAAGGTTGAGAGAGGTGGAAATTCGGATATGAGCGTTGGCAGCAACAACTGAGGACAGCGGCGGTGAAAGCTAACCCTAGAATTTGAGGGGCGGGAGGGGGGGATAGAAAATAGGAAAAGGAATGGGAAATAGGAATAGGAAATTCCTATAATTTATTTAATGTATTTTTTCTTAAAAATACTATCGGGTCCGGGTCGGATCGAGTCGGGTATACTACTACTTGTTTTATGTTTTATTATTCGGGTTTGGGTCTAGGGTCGGGTCCATTTAGAGAGAATCCAGACCAGACCCGAACTAGCAACAAGTCTAATTTTAGGACCCGGACCTGTAACCCCCGTTCCCAATTGTATGGACTTTTCTTTTCTTTTTCTTCGTATCCTTGTGTTTCAATTTTCTTTAAATCTTTCTATTCCTTTGAACACAATTGCACTCATTTGGATATTCGATTATTTTGTCAAACCCAAACTTAACCATTCTATATTCTAATTATTATCTATTTATTTGTGAACCCCATAACCCTAGAGCCCAAATTTTATTTTATTCTACAGTCTATTTCTTTTCTTGTTGATTATTTATTAAAGCCCAATCTATCCTAAGCCCATACCCAAATTAACTTCATTGAATCCTAGCCCAATCGCCAAGCCTACCTATTTATATTCTTAATTCGCTAACCTAATCACAATTAATTAACCCTAAAATTATATTGTCCTCCTCCAACCAGCCGCAATCATCCTCTTCCTCCCTCCTACCCCCGAAACCCTTCAATTTCACCTCACATACTCCTCTTACTTCATCTTCCTCTCTCCTGACTGCACTCCTCTTTCCATACCACGACAACCGAAGCACCCGAGCTCTCTCCCACTACTGTCATCTCCTGTGCCTCACCATCTCACCACCAAGCTGACCGCTTGCTGCATCACACTACGCTCACCATCGCCCTCTCCCAATGCCTTCTCGCTGCCTCCTCACTGAGTGCCTCCCACAACCACTCTGACCAAGCAACCCGAAGCTCCTTCGTAGCAAGCTTCAAAACCGAAACACCAAACCACCCGCCACCACCATTGTTGTGCTGCTACCTCATCTTCAAGAACCAAAGCTCCACCTTATCTTCATTCTCTCCATCCAATCCCAACAACAAGTCCATCGCTGTCTCCCCGAATGTCGAACAACAACTATAGCCCGCAACAGCTCTGCACCACGCCCCCGAACCATTGTTGCTATCGTGAGTTTTCGTTATCGCCTTTGCTCGCTGTTATCGTCGCTGGTGCTCGCTAATTATTGTTGTGTGTTGTTGTCCCCTTGCGATCATTACTCACCGCTGTTGCCGTCGTCCCGTCTTTCCTTGCACATTTGGAACCTTCGTATAATAAGGAAAGCATCTCTTGAACTACTTTTATTGTTCATGTTCAAGAAACGTTTATTGATCTGCGCAAATAGTTCTTTACATTCATTATCATATCTCATCAAATTGTCATATTTTAAGGAAAACGATTATTAATTCATCGGCGAATCGGAATAATAGTTTTCTTTATTGTGTCATATCATTGATTCAAATATTGAACAGTTAACATACTTCATATCGTGCTATGAAATACTTGAAAGTTCTGCCATGTCGTCCCTATCATTTTCCCAAAATTGTACTAATAATTTGACACAGTTACCGATACTGAAATATAGAACTTTATATACGAAAGTTGTAGTCCTCTGAGTGTAGAAACCAGAGACCAATTAGTAGATTACAAGATATTAGCATTTTTGTGCTGTAACGTCGGAGTATTCAGATTATTTGTTTTAAATGCATCGTCTCGTAAACTAGTTGATAATACAATCTAATGTAGATATTATGACCTTATAAAATCATGTTTAATAATAGACATAGTCAAGAACAAGATTTATTTTTGTGGAATTTAATAAGGATTTTATAGTAGAGTTATAAGCATGAGAACTTAACCCTGACCTGCTACCTGAACAGTAGACCCATAAAGAAATGATAGGTAGAAATAGTTGTTGTAATTGAAATATGTTGTATGAATATGTGTTGGAACTGGCAGGAGCCTAGTTTCTGTAAATCTTGACGGAACCTGATTTGATTTCCTGTAGAAACGGGAAAGTCAGTTTTTGTACAACAACGTATTGTTGTCCAGAATTGTATTTTCATGATTTTTTATAGGAGAGTGTACTCAGAACGGGGCCATGTTTCCCGTATTGACATGTTATTGTTTTATCGATTGATTGCGGATTACTGACTACAATATCCCAATTTATCGTGTATTTTTTATTGATCATTAGTTATTGTTATTGCAAGACCCGAGTACATGACCATGTAGAGTCAACCACTAGAGTCTAAATGTTCACATGATTGTATGCACCCAAACCCGTGGCATGGAACGCAGGATTGCGTGCATTATATAGGTTAATAAAAGACTGATAGACCTAAGATTAATACTATTGAATATCGAATATTGATTATCGACTATTGTTTATTGAACCATTGACAACCGACCATTGTTTATCGACCATTGAATCATTGATTATTGACCACTGTTTATCGACTATTGATTATTGATTATTGATTATTGATTATTGTTTATCGACCATTGGTTATGGACTATTGACCCTATTATTGATTATTGTTTATTGTTTATCGATCAGCAAATTTTGACTATTATTTACCAACCATTGCACCATTGATTACTGACCATTGTTTATCGACCATTGAATCATTGATTATTGACCATTGTTTATCGACTATTGATTATTGATTATTAATTATTGATTATTGTTTATCGACCATTGGTTATCAACTATTGACCTTGTTATTGATTATTGTTTATTGTTTATCGATCAGCAATTTTTGACTATCATTTATCAACCATTGCACCATTGATTACCGACTATGTTGTTTATCGACCATTGTACCATTCATCATTGACTATTGATCTTGTTATAAACCATCATTTATTGACCTCTGATATTGTTTCAGTTCATCTTTTATTGTTATATCATACTTTTGTTAGGTTTCGAAGGCAATCACAGATTAAATACACAGCGGAAAAATTATAAAATTATCGAAACCTCGCCATGATCCATGTGAAAACCATAAATTGTGTTTAGGAGTTATACCTTAAATATGGATATGATGTCTGCACAGTATGCCGATCACAGCACTGCAATATTGCAGTGCCTCTATGGTATCCACACAAACGGAACGAAAAATGGCTCCCTCAGACCGGGGTGTAAGCTGTGGGAACAGGGTATTCCTCCTCACGATCTCTTTCTCTCTTTCTCACTTTCTGTGACAGCTAGGGTTTTTTCACGTGTCATTTTTTCACAGATACATATCATATATATAGGTGCAGAAACCAATCCTAAGAGAGTAATGAGGTTGTTGGCTCACAATCAAACTTGGGTCAGATTCATGTGTGGGCCCTTTGAACTTCAGTCAACCTATTTAATCTAATTAAATGTCCAACCATTGTCAGGAGTCCAAGTCTTACTTGGATCCCTAATTAAATTCATCTTATGAATTTAAATCTCATTTTCGATCCATTCTAAGTGGGTGACCCTTTAGGTTCTCATTACGTTGACAGTGATACTAAAATTATATTCAAATATTACAAATAGTGGGCGGTATCTAGCAATACATCACTGCCACTCATGGAATGAGAAAGTCAGTGATTTGACAAAACCTATCCGTGACCAATGTTACCATGTAGTCTAGTTCCTTTGTCCAGATATCTTAATTGACCACAAGACATAGAGTGTGTCACCCTTGTATACTTCAGTCTTTGGTTTCTTGAAGTCTGAGTAGACTTACTAAAACAAATGAGATAATATCTCATATTGACTCATTTGAGCAAGGTCATGAATTTTGCAGTTTCACTCAATCAAGGGCACATAGATATTGCTCCTGTTGTGTAATATGGAAAAATCCTATCTAAATCACTCACATGCCTCCGTATGATTTGTAGTATATCCAATAGTCGACTTTATAACTACTTTATTACAGGCAACGTTTGACAGCATTAAAACATATAACTTCACGTAGTGACTTCAAGTCAAAGGACTACGTATACCATGGTCACTGTGAGAACTGCTTATGACACTCACATAACGATCCATGCAGCGTTCTCATAGTGAGTCAGTCCAGTATATTATTACTCTAATATGTACCCATATGAAGACTTGATATCTCATATCCATGACCTGTGAGAATGGTCATCATTCTACGCACACACTAGTCTATGTATTATCATTGTCCTAATTCACAATAATACTTAACTAGGGACATTTAACAACAGTGTTCTGCTTTCAGCAAATAGGATCTCACAATCAATTCATGCACTTGATATCACATGTCATTGAACGTACTATTCTAGGAACTTCATTATGATCATTTTAATTCACAATAAACAACACAATAATTGAAATGCCTAAATATAAAATAAATATCATGATAAAATGTAAACTAGTAATGTTAAAACACAACTGGCCTATAGGGTATACACTAACAACTTTATCGTTCCACTGCTTGTTGCTACTTGATGTCCGAAGTTTACTCTAAAGGACACTCCCCCCCCCCCACCCACACACACACACCCCATCCCCTTTCTTTTTGTTTATATAGGTACAGACGATGGGATATTGAAGGAACTTAGTGAACAAACTTTCGAGACAGCCATGATGGGATTGCTAGTGATACTTCTCTACTTTCATGTCACTACTTTATCGTAGCGAACTGTTTACTGCATTGTATATTCTCAAAAATTTCGTAAGTTCTTGTATTTAAGGTATTGGTTATTGATTCTATTATTGTTCATGTGATTATTATTATTACCTGTGTTGTTGAGCTTACTGGTATTGTACAGTTACATGCTCGTACTGCTGTATTTTGGGAAGACCCGAATCACATTAGGTTAGGTCGGTTCCTGCCCAATGTCAGGTTCGAGTCGGGTCCGGGTTTCGGGTTTTCTTACCACTACTAGTTACAAGTTTCAAGACTAGTTTTTTAATAATTAAATTATAACAACTACGATTATTGATGCCTATCTTCTCTCTCCAGTCTCCACCCTCTTTCTCTTTCAAGAGAACAATCACCCACCACCCCACTACCAGACCACCACCATCCTCACCACAATTCTCTTCCTCATCACCACCTCGCAACCACAACACCACCACTGCCTTCTTTATACCCTTGGAAACCACCTCCTTTACCTGAAATCCATACTCCAAATGGACCCCAAGCCGAAGCCATCATACTCTCAGCCATCTCCTCTTCCCCTTCATCTTTATCCTCTCACCCTCGATCTCTCAAACCCAAACCCACCGCCCATCATCTTCACAAATATTGCTGGCCATAGCCATCAATGATCGGACTGGACTGAAGGAGATGCAAATTTGAGAACAATTTAGAAATTAATATTTGATTAATATTGGATTGATTCTAGGAAAAAAAAGCATTAAAACCCTAATATTGGGGAAGATTATCTTAGGATTTGTGGATCCAATACACCTCCACAAACTCTGCAAACTGTTCAACCCCTACAGTTCCAATTCGGTTACCCTCATCGACATCACTCCACATATCAATACCAGTGCTCTCTATCACACAAGAGCGACTTGAAGTTTCAATTGCCAATTCACAAAGTACCCTCTCCGCAGCAACGTCTTGCCCTTTAGGATCACTTTCATGGGCAGCAGCTCCCACTAAATTAGTAACCTCCCCTCCACAACTGAAAGAACACGGTTGCACCCCACACAACCTACTACTCGATTCTGGCTAAGAGTCAACTACAGGAAAAACACCCCTCACGTCTCTAAGCAAATACAGTGTTCCTTTACGCTTCTCTTTTGTAATCACCTTTGAACCTGCAGCTATACACCACTCCCCACTACCAACTATAGTAGACAACCCCTCTTTGTCTAGCCTTCCAATCGAGATAAGATTTTTCTTCAAGTCTGGAACATGTCTTGTCTCCCGCAAGACAATACTTTGATCATTAATGGTGTTCACGCGAACAGTACCAACCTCACGTACAGGACACCGGTGACCATTCTCCATGATCACATCTCCAAAAGAACCCTTCTTGTAGTTATCAAACACCTCTCTCCTCGGAGTGCAATGAAAAGAATCTCCCGAATCAATACACCAATCTTGAGTGCCCAACTCCTCTCGAGCTGATAAGTATAGATTCTCAACAAGCCCCACTTGAGCTTCCTTTGGGCATCTTTCTTCAGTTTTTCCTGCTTCTTCTTCATATAAGTCTTACAACTGCGCATCATGTGACCCTTCTTGTGACAATACCAGCACTCAGACCCATGTCCTCCATCGCTTTCATCAGACCCACTCTCAGATGAACTACTCCGATCCTTTCTTCTTTGACTGCTCTTAGATCTCCCACGTCTCTTCTCAACGTACATGGCGGAATCTCGAGAAGATGATGATGGATATCCTCCATTTCTCACCCTTCTCATCTTCTCGTTCAGAATGCTACTAACCACATCCTGTAGAGTCGTCGAATCTGTCATAGTGCCTGTAATGGTATGTTCCACCGTACCATAACTATCGGGTAAAGTAGATAGAAGTAACAATGATTGTCCCTCTCTGAAAACTTCAAACCTGCAGCTTCCATCTGGTTGTAAACCATACAGTAATTGTTCATATGCTCTGCTACTGAACCCCCTTCCTTCAACTTCATATTAACCAATTTCTTCAGATGAAGAATTTGATTAGATGTCGACGGTTTATCATACATATCCGTGAGAATCTCCATAGCCTCCTTTGTGGTCTTTACCTTCGAGATATGAAATAACGCCTTCCTACTCAGCCCCAACTGAATTTGCCCCAGCGCCTTCTGATCCAAACGATTCCAATCCACCAAGATCTTTGCATCCTTGTCTGCACCTACCGGCTGCTCATCAAACAACGAACCATCAAGATCTTTCTGATGAAGATACGCTATCATCTGAATCTTCCACATCGCGAAGTCACTCCCATCGAATCTCTCAATCTTCATCTTGTTATCGGCCATCTCGAACCAACTGCTCTGATACCACTTGTCAGAGAATCTACCCCACAACTTATAGTGCTAATAGCGAAAACACACCACAAGCAATAGAAACTCCCAAGAAATAGATGAACCATGAACAAGCCACCACAATATATGAAAGATCTCATAAGAATACAATCAGTATGCAGAGATAACCAATACTTCTTATTCCCAAGAAATACAAAGATTACAAAAGGGATTACAACTCTCAATCTCCCTCTCTCACCTTTGAAACACTCGGCACAATCCTCTCTTGAAGTTGAACAATGATAACGAATCAACTAAACCCTAGAATTTACGGCCATATATATAGCCCCCAAGTAAATCCTAAAAGATAAACACAAATCTAGCAATTGGGCATTTAAACTCGTAAGCCCAAAAACAATCATCCGCCGAAGTTGGTCGACCGCACCCCCAAGGTCGGTCGACCGTCCTCTCCTCTGTTAGACCTTTACACTCGAAGAACTCTCAGCAGCTATGGTCGGTCGACCGTACCCCCAGGTCGGTCGACCGCAACTCTCCAGACTGCCTTCTTCTACTCGCTGCTTGTCTTCTCTTACTTCTTTGTCTCATTCTCTTCTTCTCTAACTTCAAGTACTCAATGCCTATGTGTATTTGAGGCCACAATTCCTAACATTGACAGCAATTAGGAACTGCAACATCTCTTTAAAGGATTATTCAATGAGCTCTTGTTCTCTAGCCTAAGTGTAGCCTGTGTCCTAAATTTTTGAGACACAATCGCTATTGCCAACAGCGACAATAATTTGCACTATTTCCGCAGTTGGCTACTGTGGCAACACAAAAAAATCCAATGAAGTTGCTGCAGTTTGCAATTGCAGCTACAATACTGTTGACCGCAGTTTGCAATTACAGTTTATGTTGAGTTAATAACAACCGACTTAAGCTGGAAATAAGTCTGGCATGTGACTTAAGTGAGTATATAGTTTGATAAAGAAGCTTAGTTTGGGAAAAAATCACAATTTATACCATTTGATTGATAAAAAAAATTGAAAAAAAAAATCTTTGTTATAAATGAATTATTAAGTGTGAATTGTCTATTGAACTTTCCCCCACTCTTTCCACATTCTCCACCACCACATTGCATTCATTCTTATTTATTCATATGTAATAATTATGTAATTGTCTCTTTGTATTCTTTGTAAGCCTATAAATAGACCATTGGGTGAATTATTTGTAAGGGAGATGAAAATATTATGAATGAGAATAATCTTCTTTCCTCTTGTCTCTATTTTCATTGTTTATTGTTTCTATTCTTATATAATACGTTATCAGCACAGAGGCTCTACTTCAACTATTCAAGATATCTAGTGCATCAAACTGTACGAATTACCAGAGCAAGAGGCTTGGTATCTGTTATCGCCCATCTGTATCAGACTCTTCACCACCTGCAATCCCAAAGAAAGCAAAAGGATGGTTCTGTACTCATCCCGGAGCCACTCAGGCCTTTCATGGGTGGGCTTCACGTGCTCTCAAACACAAAAAAAAATGAGAGTGATGCCTTTATGAAACTGATAAAGCTCCATTTTGTGCTTCTTGTTATCATCAGGGAAGGAAAATTTTCCTATATGTAAATTATGTTTAAATGTGGTAAATTCTTTTTGAGGTCTATTATTGTAGTTATTTATGATGATTCAAATTTCATTGTTTTTTTTTTCCTTTCAATTTTGATAGTTAGGTTTGAACTATTTCTCTATCAAATATAATACTAATTTTAAGAGTAAAGATTTGCTAGCTGCAATAAAGCTCTGTTGCTTTGAGGACTACCAGATCATGCTTTGAGATGTACACCCTTTACCATCTAGCAGTTCCTATGTTTTTTGACCACTGATTATTAAAGTTTAATTAGAAACTTTAGTATGAACTGCCAAAGTAACCTATCCCCCTCATGTTGATTTGCCAAACATGTGCATATTCAAAAATTCTAATTATGATACTAATATGATATGGTTATATGTATTGTTGAATATTGATTGACCATACTGAGCTATAAATTTAGGTTTCCTAGTTTGCAATGCTGATTGCTTAAAGTTAAAGCTCATAATTTTTTTTCTTATAGATAAATATAGCTGGTATGTTGATTATTAGGTTTATAATTTTAGATCATATTTTTGTTCCACTTGGAAGATTATCTATCCGAGTATCAGAATAACTGGATGCATAATTTGTGCACTAGTCTGTGTTTAATTATATATAGTTCTTTTGAATAACTAGGAGCACATTTTTGTGTTAAAAACTTGTCTCAAATATTAACCAATCATATCAATTTTGCTTTTTAAAATTTGTATCGTATCAATTTTCCATATTCAAAATAAATAAAAATTAATAAACGTGATCTTTCCGCATCATAGCCAGATAATATGTGTTCAAAATAAATAAAAATTAATAAACTGTGTTTAAATTTTTTCTTTATCTAGATTATGAATATGTATCAGTCCAAGATCCAAGTTGGGGATATATGTCTTGCAGACAGTGCTACTACACACCATTCTTAAAGATAAGAAATATTTTTCTAATCTGAGAAATGATCAAGCACATGTCAATACCATATCAGGCTGGGCAAAGATAATTGAAGGCTCCGGAATAGCAAATTTTATAATGCCAGAAGGCACAAAATTCATAATTGAAAATGCATTATTTTTGCCTAAGTCTCAAAGAAACTTATTAAGCTTTAAAGATATTCGTCTAAATGGATGTCATATTTAGACTATGAATGAAAGAGGTATTGAATATCTTTGTATTACCTCAACTATAATGGGCAAAAAGTGCGTGTTAGAAAAATTACCAGCTTTCTCATCTGGATTATATTATACAACTAAGAGAATGGTTGAATCATATAATACAGTAAATATGAAGTTTACTAATACTGTAAACCAGAAGTTTACAGTTATATTTAAGGTTTGGTATGATCGGTTAGGTCATCCCGGTTCAACGATGATGCGGAAAATTATCGAGAAATCATGTGGTCATTCATTGAAAAACCAGAAGATTTTTCAATCCCATGAATTTTCTTGTGTTGCTTGTTCCAAAGGAAAGTTAATTATAAGGCCCTCACCAGCCAAAATAAAGAACGATTCACTATCATTTTTAGAACGAATTCATGGTGATATATGTGGTCCGATTCATCCCCCGTGTGAACCGTTTCGGTATTTTATGGTTCTAATTGACGCATCAACTCGATGGTCACATGTGTGTTTATTATCATCTCGTAATTTGGCTTTTGCAAGATTACTTGCACAAATAATTCGGTTGCGGACACATTTTCCTGATTATCCGATAAAGACAATTCGTCTTGATAATGCTGGTGAATTTACATCCCAATCTTTTATGAATTATTGTATATCAATTGGGATAAAGGTGGAACATCCAGTAGCCTATGTTCACACTCAAAATGGTTTGGCAGAATTATTTATAAAACGGCTCCAATGGATTGCTAGACCAATGCTTATGAAATCAAATCTCCCCGTTTGGGCCTAGGGACATGCTATTTTACATGCAGCACAACTTATACGCATCCGGCCAACCAGTTATAGTGATAATTCTCCCTTACAATTGGTTCATGGTCAGGAACCAAATATTTTCCATTTACGAATTTTTGGATGTGCGGTATATGTCCCAATTAATCCACCACAACGCACAAAAATGGGACCTCAAAGGAGGACGGGAATATATGTTGGGTATGAATCTCCATCTATAATCAAGTATATTGAACCGACGACTGGAGATTTGTTTACTGCAAGGTTTGCAGATTGTCACTTTGATGAATTACTATTCCCAACATTAGGGGGAGATAATAAACAGTTGGAAAAAGAGATTTCATGGAATGAATTATCATTGAAAAGTTTAGATCCTCGAACAAAAGAAAGTGAATTAGAAGTTCAAAGGATAATTTATTTGCAAGGTATTGCAAATCAACTGCCAGACGCATTTACTGACCACAAAAGAGTAACAAAATCTCATATTCCAGCTGTAAATGCTCCTGTCAAAATTGATGTCCCTGAAGGATAACCTATAATTGCTAGTGAGTCTAAGGCATGCTTAGAGCGTGGTAGACCACTTGGTTCCAAAGATAAATATCCTCAAAAAAGAAAAGGAGCAAATAACCATGATTGTCAAATCGAGGATGTCTCTCCAGAAGAGACCATTGACATAGTTAATAATGAAGAGAATCAGGTACCTGAAACTAATGAAAATGGAGAGATCTCGATTAACTATGTCATTACAGGAAGAAGATGGGACCAGAATAATATAATTGTTGATAATATTTTTGTATACAATATAGCGTGCAATATCATAAATGAAAACGAGGATCATGAACCTACCTCTGTGGAAGAGTGTAGAAATAGAAATGATTAGCCAAAATGGAAAAAGGCAATTAAGTCTGAATTAGACTCGTTTAAAAAACGAGGAGTTTTTGGACCTGTAGTCCGAACACCAAAAAAGATCAAACCAGTAGGCTATAAATGGGTACTTGTACGAAAAGGAAATGAACGAAATGAGATTACTAGATATAAAGCATGGCTTGTCGCACAAGGTTTTACCCAGATGCTTGGTGTTGATTATGAAGAGACATATTCTCCTGTGGTGGATGTAATAACATTTCGATATTTGATATGACTGGCAGTGCATGAAAGACTTGAAATGCGCCTCATGGATGTGGTCACGGCCTATTTGTATAGTTCGTTAGACTATGATATATATATATATGAAAATCCCTAAAGGATTTAAAAGTGCCAGAAGCACATAATGATAATTCCCGAGAAAATTTACTCAGTTAAGTTAAACAAAGCTTTGTATGAATTAAAACAATCGGAACAAATGTGATATAACCATCTTAGTGAGTTTTCGATAAAGGGGACCATAATAATGTTCATATAAGCTCACATATATTTATTAAATATTCAAGGTCAAAGTCTGTTGGAACTGCTGAAGAGTTGTACAAGCCGTGCAATGTTTAAAGAAATATCTTAAGACGAAAAGACCTTGAATAAGCAAATTTCTTGTTTTGTCATCATTTTTGTTTTCAGGTTTTTCAAATTAAACATTTGAAAGGTAAGAATTTCCTACATTTTTTCTAGTTGTTTAGAAAATTTTATGGATAATACTCATTTATTGAATTTCCAAATGGCCGTGAGGACATTGGAATTGCTTGGTCCTGGAGTACCATTTCTTAGCGCAATGGAAGCACTAATATATCTTATCAATAATAAATATTATGATATACTTTATGCAGTTGGTTTACTAGTAAGATGAAGTCCTCACCAACTCGAAGTCATTGGACTGGTATGAATGATAACTTCGAGGGACCATGGATATGGGATTATATTATTCTAATTTGTCCATATCAGTTTTGATTGGTTATGCAAATGCAGAGTATTTATCATATCATTATAAAGCCAGATATCAATCAAGAGATATTAGCTCCATGCGAAGCAATGCATAGATGTGTTTGTTTGATCGGTTTAACTACTTAATATATTTGGAGAACGTGTCATCCTCAATTGATCAAGAAGTACTCACAACGTTATTTGAAGATAATATAGCTTTAAAGCTCAATAAAAGGAGGGTTACATCAAAGGCGATCAGCCGAAACATATTTCACCAGAATTCTTCTTCACTCATGTTTCAATTAAAAGGGTGAAATCATTGTTAACCAAATAGAATTAAGCGACAATCCAGAAGATTGCTCGCTATGACCCTATCACCCCAACTTTTGGAAAGGATGGTAGAATTGATCGAGATTCGAGATACGACTTTTGAAAGTCCTAATCGGATGATCTCGTCAGGGGAGAGATGATATGCGCTGCACTCTTTTTCGCTTCACCAAGTTTTGTCCCACTTGGTTTTCTTGGTAAGGTTTTTAACGAGGTAGCATCTTCATTGCATATCATTGTTAAAGATTATGTACTCTTTTTCCTTCACTAGGGTTTTTCCCATTTGGGTTTTACCTAGTAAGGTTTTAACGAGGCATATTCTTATTTACATTCAATAGACATTCAAGGGGGAGTGTTATAAATAAATTGTTAAGTGTGAATTGTCTATTGAACTTTTCCCCACTCTTTCCACATTCTCCACCACCACATTGCATTCATTCTTATTTATTCATATATAATAATTATGTAATTGTCTTTTTGTATTCTTTGTAAGCCTATAAATAGACCATTGGGTGAATTATTTATAAGGGAGATGAAAATATTATGAATGAGAATAATCTTCTTTCCTTTTGTCTCTATTTTCATTGTTTGTTGTTTCTATTCTTATATAATAATCTTAATTTTTTTCACTACTGTTGTAAGTTACATATTTTTGACATTTTCCCGCAGCCAGTGTCCGTCTCACGTGCCACTTCAAAAGGATGCCGAACCTAAAAACATTTTTAACGAAAAGGAAAGAAACTAAAAACTTTGTATACCTTATTAGTAATTTATGCGGTTTATTTCTGGGAGACGTGTTGATGCACCAGGTGTGAGTTCTTACTCGATTTGTATTTGAAGGAGGAAGCTCCTAATCAGATGACCCTTGGCTGGCCGAACGGTACCGGTGACTGGCTGGAGTGAGGCGAGGCTGGATGCTCGGCTCGGATCAGGAGGCTCGGATCCGAGGTCTCGTGTACCTGCAGACGGTCTAGGAACACTGGGGTTGGTTCCGGTGGTAGACCCTCCGACGATCTAGTTGGTCTCTGAGAGAGAGTAGCAGTAATTAAGGTTTTGTGGAAGAAAGATTCATTACCTGGAGAAGGAGTGGGGGTATGGTATTTATAGAAGATGGCAATCGAGTCTGGACTCGTTTGGGGCCGGGTCTGGACCCGGTTACCCATCTGGCTGAAGCGGTGGAAACCCGGGCGGTTTAGGGCTGACATGGCAGACATCCGGGCGGTTCCCGGACTGACGTGGCAGTGGTCCGGGCGGTTTTCCGACGCTGACGTGGTGGATCTGGAGAATCAGGAGGTGCGCGTATCCTGAGGGGATCCTGTGGCCCAGGATGGGCCACGTCATTCCTAATCCATATCACAAGCCCCACACTCCTGTAGGGCTGGGTGAACCAGTTATGTAGGAGTGATTCTTCGCCTCCGTAGGAAGAGCAGGGTGGATGTTGGGGTGAGAAAGTAGGATCTGCGATTTTCCGAAGAGGCCAGGGGGTAGGAGGAATGGATCCATCATTGGAGCTTGCACGAAAGGCTGTGTAGAGGATTAAGAGAGCCAGAAGGGCGCATGTCGAGGCCTGGGGGTCGGCAGACGAGCCCATGGGGTAGGCAGAAGAGCCCCAAGGGTCGGCAGACGACCGCCTCGCTAGTTGGAAGAGCGAGGGGACGTCGAGGCCTTCCGGTGGGGCTTGTTTGTCGAGCATTAGGGGTCGGTGGCCGAGACCCTAGGGGGTCGGTTTTTCGAGCGCTTGGGGGTCGGCAGACGACCTCCTTGGGTCTGTGGACGATCTCCTCGCTAGTTGGAAGAGCGAGGAGAGCATTTGGTGTTCGGGATGCTATCCGAGCGCCGAGCCACCCTGAGTCAAAGGAGAGCATTTGGTGTTCGGGATGCTATCCGAGCGTCGAGCCCCCTCAGAGTCAAAGGAGAGCGATTGGTGCTCGGGATGCTCTCCGAGCACCGAACCACCCTGAGTCGAAGGAGAGCGATTGGTGCTCGGGATGCTATCCGAGCATCGAGCCCCCGCAGAGTCAAAGGAGAGCGATTGGAGCTCGGGATGCTATCCGAGCGTTGAGCCCCCCAGAGTCAAAGGGGAGCAATTGGTGCTCGGGATGCTATCCGAGCGCCGAGCCACCCTGAGTCAAAAGAGAGCGATTGGTGCTCGGGATGCTATCCGAGCGCCGAGCCCCCCCAGAGTCAAAAGGGGAGCGACTGGTGCCCGGGATGCTATCCGAGCGCCGAGCCCCCTCAGAGTCAAAGGGGAGCGATTGGTGCTCGGGATGCTATCCGAGCATCGAGCCCCCCAGAGTCAAAGGAGAGCGATTGGTGCTCGGGATGCTATCCGAGCGCCGAGCCACCCTGAGTCAAAGGAGAGTTGTTGGTGCTCGCGTTTCCATTCGAGCGTCGACCCTTCTGTGAAATAGAAGGGGAATTACTGGCTCACGCTTCCATCCGAGCGTCGACCATTCTGGAAAAAAAGAAGGGGAATTACTGGCTCGTGCTTCCATCCGAACGTCGACCCTTCTGTGAAAAAATAGAAGGGGAATTGGCTCGCGCTTCTATCCGAGCGTCGACCCTTCTGTGAAAAATAGAAGGGGAATTGGCTCGCGCTTCCTTCCGAGCGTCGACCCTTCTGTGAAAATAGAAGGGAAATTGGCTCGCGCTTCTATCCAAGCGTCGATCCTTCTGTGAAAAAATAGAAGGAGAATTACTAGCTCGCGCTTCCGTCCGAGCATCGACCCTTCTGTGAAAAAATAGAAGGGGAATTGGCTCGCGCTTCCTTCCGAGCGTCGACCCTTCTGTGAAAATAGAAGGGGAATTGGCTCGCGCTTCTATCCGAGCGTCGACCCTTCTGTGAAAAATAGAAGGGGAATTGGCTCGCACTTCCTTCCGAGCGTCGACCCTTCTGTGAAAATAGAAGGGGAATTGGCTCGCGCTTCTATCTGAGCGTCGACCCTTCTGTGAAAAATAGAAGGGGAATTGGCTCGCGCTTCCTTCCGAGCGTCGACCCTTCTGTGAAAATAGAAGGGAAATTGGCTCGCGCTTCTATCCGAGCGTCGATCCTTCTGTGAAAAAATAGAAGGGGAATTGGCTCGCGCTTCCTTCCGAGCGTCGACCCTTCTGTGAAAATAGAAGGAGAATTGGCTCACGCTTCTATCCGAGCGTCGACCCTTCTGTGAAAAATAGAAGGGGAATTGGCTCGCACTTCCTTCCGAGCGTCGACCCTTCTGTGAAAATAGAAGGGGAATTGGCTCGCGCTTCTATCCAAGCGTCGACCCTTCTGTGAAAAATAGATGGGGAATTGGCTCATGCTTCTATCCGAGCGTCGACCATTCTGGGAAAAGTAGAAGGAGAATTGGTTCGCGCTTCCTTCTGAGCGTCGACCCTTCTATGAAAAATATATGGGGAATTGGCTCGCGCTTCTATCCGAGCGTCGACCCTCTTGTCTTGGCGGAAAAAAGCCTCCTCTTTTTTTTTGTTTATAGAAAATGTGGAGGGGCAGTGGGGTAATTTTACGCCTCTTGCTGACGTCATGGGCACAAAGATCAAGGCTTTTCCAGATCTTGGTGGTCGTTAGATCTTGTCAGTTAAGATCTAACGGCTAAATCTTTTTCGCGAGAATCGAGGAGTCGCCTTCCTTCTTTAAAACCCCATCCCCTCCCTCATTTCTTCCTTTCCATTTTACTACTCACTTTCTAATTTTTAACAAGAGCGGGAATTTCACTTGCCGTCGGCAGATTTTCCGGTGACCGTAACTTTCTACGTTCTAGGTTAGTATTTTTCTTTTTAGTGATGTCGCGAACTCAGTCCGGATCCGAGGCTAGCTCGTCAGGTCGCTCCGCGGAGGAATCAGAGCAGGAAACGTCGTCGTCCCTGAGCAAGTATAGGGTGAAGAAGGAGGTTCTTACCGACCCTGGGTCAGATGACAGGGACGATGTTGTCTTTGTGGTGTCCCCGTTGAGGTCCAGAAGACCGGGGAAGGAGCCCATGGATGAGGGTGACGAAGAGGAAGAGGATGAGGGGGATGGTGAGGACGAGGAGGAACAGGATGAGGAGTGGGAAGGTGATGAAGAGGAGGGGGACGAAGATGAGCAGGTTGCTGAGGGTGGTGAGGAAGACGAGGAGGATGAGGTCGAAGGACAGGATGCTGGTCAGAGCACGGCTGGAGGGCGGACTGGGGTCGGAGAAGATCTTCCACCACTTCCCCCCTTGTCGACGCCGTCCCCCGAGCATAAGGCTTGCCCTCGTCGGAAGAAGAAAGCCATGACCATCCCGCACAGTCCTTCCTCGCCCGATGAGTACGCACCGAGACATGGTCTCGAGTTTCTCCCGGTCACCTTCAGGAATTCGGGGTCAATTCGGATGTATCCCGACGATATTAAGGATATCGAACCGATCCCGCCAGTACCGAGCGAAGACACTCGGGTGAAGATCCGCGCAGACAGCATCCCGAGCATTCTGAAGGCAGAGTACCTCAACATTATCAGGGCCGCCTACTATATTCCGCGAGAGTTCGAGATCTTCCTTCCGAGTCTAGGTATCCGGCCCACTACGCCTCTGGCGCCGGAGTACTGCATGTTTCCTGAGGACGCGTTCCTCTCGGGGCTGAAGCTGCCGCTGCGTCCCTTCGTGAAGAGGGTTCTGAACTGGGCGAAGCTGTGTCCCATGCAGTATGATTCGAACTCCTGGAAGCATTTAGTCTGCTTCATTCTTAAGTGTCAAGAGAAGGGAATGAAGCCGAGGCTGACATTCTTCCGAGCTATTTTTGGGATTGGTTCGCTCGGAGATCAGGAGGGGATTTTTTATTTCTTGCCGAGGCCGCATAAGAAGGTTGTGCACGGTCATCCGGACTCCATAAAGGGATGGAAAGAAAAGTATTTTGTAGTTCGGACTGATGGGTCTTGGGGAATTCCGACCAGTTGGAGCTTCGTCAAGCCGAAGCACAAGCCTCCGCGGAAGAGCGACTTGACAGCCAAGGAGTCGAAGAGGGTGGAGAAGATCACCGGGGGGCATAGAATAGCGTGGCCGCGAGTGACCAAAATACACCTCGTCCGGGCCGGACTGAGTCCTGCCGACCCTAGTATGTCTCTTTCCGAATATGTTCATTTCCTGCCTTCGTGTTAACGTTAGCTTTTCTTCTGTGTTTTTGTAGGGATGACAACCCAGCAGGCAGACGCCAAGAAGTTGTTGCTCACTGTCGCCGATAAGGCGAGGACAGAGAAGAGGAAGAAGGCCGAGCACGAGAGGATAGCGGCCGAAAAGCAGAAACTGGCCGCGCAGACAGGGGCCTCTTCCCAGGTGCCGGCACCGGCAGCCGAGGAGCATTCCCCAGCGAAGAGGGCTAAGAAGCAGCACTCTTAGTCCTCCCACTCGTCGAGGGGGGCTCGGGATGCCGCGGGGGGTTCGGGCAAGACCGTGGATGCCCCGGAAAAAAGACTTCCCCCCCTCCGTCCGTCTGCCGCGGAGATGGTGAGCAAGCACGGCACGCTACCGTTTCCCCCGATTGGTCGATTGTGCAGGGTGATTCTCTGCTCGATGAGCCTGTGGCGGTCGAGCTCGTCTCGAAGGCCGCCACCGAGCGTGATCGGATGGCCCTGGCGGTGCAGACAGCGGACCAGGCCTATATGCGGTGGGCCCAGTCAACCCTCTCGGTAAGTTGGTTTGGCTCTGTTGTACTTAGTGACTTGGAGTTCTTTTTCTGATCTTTCTCTTCTTCGGCCAGGCGATGCTCCATGGCCAGCACTTCCGCAAGTGCCAGGAGAAGGAGATTATCATCGAGCGGCAGAATGCGGAGAAGTACCTTCGTGACCTGAACAAGGCCACGGATGAGCTGAAGGAAGCTCGATCGATGATCGCTGTTCACGAGGCCCAGCTCGAGTCACTCGCCAGGATCCACAAGCAGGATCGGGAGGACCTTGAGGCGAAGATCGCGGCCGAGGCGGCGAAGGGGAAGAAGGCACTGGAGGAGATGGAGTCGGCGTTGGGGGGGACCGTCATGGTGGCGCAGGACGAGGCATACGAACAAGCCAAGTCCCATTTTAGACATATCTACCCCGAGCAGAACGTGGACCATCTCTCCTACGGATGGGGCCCTAACCTTCCTATCACCCCGGGAGGTGACGACGCGGGGGGCAATCAGAACGAAGAAGAGGTGCCACCCCACCCTCAAGAATAGATCTTCTCTTTTTTGTTTTTGATGTAAATGCCTTGGGCGGACTGGCCACCGCGGTTTTTTGTATCAAACTTCTTGAAAGTAATGAAATATATTTTTTGGGCCGATTCTTCCATACTTGTATTTTTTGTGATGTTTGTTCTCGTCTTTTTGATAGACGCACGGGACCTATGTCGCCTTCCCCGTTGTTGCCGAGGTGCCTTTAGATCGAGTGGGGGAGGGGGCCACGAAGGCAGTTTTGCTTCGTCAACAGAAGCAAGCTCGGGACCGAGCTGCCGCCGTTAACTATTTTATGAACAGGTCCCGGGAGCTCGGCTTGGAGTTGGCGTGCCTAAAGAAGGCCGTAGCCGACCGGGACTAGTAGGTTATCGAGACAGGCTGGTCCCTCTCGGATGCTTCGAGTGGGAGTTCGGCTTCGGAGTCTGCCCTTCGTGAGGCCGTAGTCGAGAAGGAGCTGGAGATTCACAGACTGAAGCTGTTGTTAGGCGCTGGTCTGATAGAAGGGGCCAGCAATGCGACCCCGGGGTTGTCTCCGATATTTCTACCGGATGGGACGCAGCTCGAAGATGCTGGAAGCTTGGTGGCGGGAGTACCTTCCCGGGCCGGTTCGGACGAGCGTGATAGGTGCCCCAAATTCGAGTTTCCAGCCGAGTGTGAGTGAGTTTTTTCCTTGTATTTGTACCTGGTATTTGTACCGACGTTCATTGAGTTGTAAGCAATGGGTAATCAATAAGAACATTCGTTTTCCGGAACCTTGATTGCCTCGGATGCCGAGGGTGGTCGGTGTGACAGCTACGAAGGGTCGCCACTGACGCGACTGTGTCATTAATTGCGACGTTTCGTATTTCCATGAGCATTTATGGCGACGTTTTGCCTTCCGCCGTTTCGTATTCCTGGATGCAATAAATGGTGGCCTTAGGGGGCTATATAATCCCCACCCCCGTTTGGGTTGTTAGGCAGTTAGTTGCTTGATTAGGGTGCCTGCGGAAAGCGGGCGCCCAGAGAACACAATTTTTCCGCATGCCCCGGATTGGAGGCACACCGATCACCCTCGGACTATTCGGGGTACCGGCCGTTAGAGCCATAAGACTCCGGGTTGTTCGTTGGTGAGCGGTGGGCTGACCGATCGTTTTGGGGGTTCGGAGAGAGCCGAAGCGTGGTGGCTCTTCTACCGTCCTCGAACAATTCGGGGTTTTGGGCTCGTAAGAGCCGTAAACCCCGAGTTGTTCGGGGGCGACAGAAGGGTCAGCTGAATGGCTCGAAGGCTCGGAGCATTTGTTTCGGGATGGAGAGAGCAGTGGGTTGATGGCCCCCCTGCCATCCTCGAACAGTTCGGGGTTTAGGGTTGTAAAAAGCCGAAAACCCCGAGTTGTTCGCGGGTGAGAGGGTGGTCAATAACTCGACCCGGAGCTCGGGGCGTCTGCCGAAGGCGGATGCTCTAAACCTTATAAAATTTTGTCAACACACAGTTGTGGCTCGTAACCGAGCGTAGTGGTCGAGCAGCTTTGAATAGAGCTGCGGCCTTGCTCCGGTTGGTTGAGGCCCCCATGTTTGCGAGAACCAGTTGCAAGAGTAGCAAGGGGTCGCTGCCTAGCGTTAAGGTCACGGTGCCTTGGAGAAGGCACCCGCCTTACTCGGGATCGACGCCGAGCTCCTGCTTATGTTCTCGGGGAGAGACGGTGCGGGCATGGCTGGCGGATGTCGCCTCGTACATAGGTTGATGAGCTTGGAGAAGCCCAAACCGAGCGAGGAACGGCTGCCGAGCTCCCATACCGGTGAGAAAGACAATTGCGGGCGTAGCAGAGGGTCGCCGCCGAGCGTCAAGGTCGTGGTGCCCTGGGGAAGGCACCCGCCTTGCTCGGGGTCGACGCCGAGCTCCTGCACATGTTCTCAGGGAGAGATGGTGCGGGCATGGCTGGCAGATGTCGCCTCGTACATAGGTTGATGAGCTTGGAGAAGCCCAAACCGAGCGAGGGACGGCTGCCGAGCTCCCATACCGGTGAGAAAGACAATTGCGGGCGTAGCAGAGGGTCGCCACCGAGCATCAAGGTCGCGGTGCACTGGGGAAGGCACCCGCCTTGCTCGGGGTCAACGCCGAGCTCCTGCACATGTTCTCAGGGAGAGACGGTGCGGGCATGGCTGGCAGATGTCGCCTCGTACATAGGTTGATGAGCTTGGAGAAGCCCAAACCGAGCGAGGGACGGATGTCGAGCCCCCATACCGGTGAGAAAGATAATTGCGGGCATAGTAGAGGGTCGCTGCCGAGCGTCAAGGTCGCGGTGCCCTGGGGAAGGCACCCGCCTTGCTCAGGGGTCGACGCCGAGCTCCTGCACATGTTCTCAGGGAGAGACGGTGCGGGCGTGGCTGGCGGATGTCGCCTCGTACATAGGTTGATGAGCTTGGAGAAGCCCAAACCGAGCGAGGGACGGATGTCGAGCCCCCATACCGGTGAGAAAGACTCCGAGCGCCGAGCCTCAAGCTTGTAAGAGAAGCTTTTTTGGGCTCGCGCCGTTATCCGAGCGTCGAGCCCCCAGCTTGTGAGAGAAGCTTTTCGGGCTCGCGCTACCATCCGAGCACCGAACCCCAAGCTTGTAAGGGAAGCTTTTCGGGCTCGCGTTGTTATCCGAGCGCCGAACACAAATCTTGTAAGGGAAGCCTTTCGGACTCGCGCTGCTACCCGAGCGTCCGAACCCAAATCTTGTAAGGGAAGCTTTTCGGGCTCGCGCTGCTATCCGAGCGCCGACCCCCAAGCTCGTAAGGGAAGCTTTTTGGGCTCGCGCTGTTATCCGAGCGCTGAACCCCAAGCTTGTAAGGGAAGCTTTTTGGGCTCGCGCTGTTATCCGAGCGCCGAACCCCAAGCTTGTAAGGGAAGCTTTTTGGGCTCGAGCTGTTATCCGATATATGTTCTTTATATGTACAAAATATGAAGCCGTGGGCTTGTTTTAAGAAAGCTGGCATATTTACAGTACATTTGAACTTTTACAAAAGACTAGGCACGAAGTGCCGATTACAATCATGATAATTTACATGGAGGCTGCTCTCCTCCTAAGAACTTGATTAGGTGCTCCGCATTCCAGGGCCTTTTGATGGGCTTGCCTTCAGCACTGGTTAGGCGGTACGTGCCAGGGCGCACGAATTCGATACTTTATAGGGACCCTCCCAATTTGGTGCCAGCTTTCTCTTTTGGCCGGGGTTGGAAACCGCCAGTTTTCGGAGGACAAGATCTCCGAGTTAGATGTCAGTCGGGCGCACCCTCTTGTTGTAGAATTTTTCGATTCTTTGCTGGTAGATGCTTCTTCTAATGGCGGACTTTTCCCTGACCTCGTCTATGAGGTCCAGGTCGGCTCGTAGCTGTTGGGAGTTTTCGGCCTCGTCGAAAGCCATTATACGGGGCGAAGGGATACCAATCTCCACGGGAATGACGGCCTCTGCGCCGTACGTCAGATTGAAAGGGGATTCTCCCGTGGGGATTCTCTTGCTCGTTCGGTGAGCCCAGAGAACGCTTGGTAATTCGTCGACCCATAACCCCTTAGAAGAGTTATCGAGTCGTTTCTTGAGGCCGTCAAGGATTTGGCGGTTCGCGTTCTCGGCCTGACCATTAGACTGGGGATGGCATACTGAAGAAAAGCACTGCTGGATCCCGAGATCTTCGCAGAACTTGCAGAAATTCTTACCCGCGAACTGAGTCCCATTATCTGTGATGAGCACCTGCAGAATCCCGAACCGACAGACGATGTGTTTCTAAAAAAACTGCTGAGTCTGTCGCTCGGTAATCGTTGCTAATGGCTCTGCCCCGATCCATTTTGTAAAGTAGTCGATCGCCACAATGAGAAACTTTCGTTGCCCTGTTGCCTTTGGGAAGGGGCCTACCAGATCCATTCCCCACATGGCAAAGGGGGTCGGACTGGCCATTGAGCGGAGGTTTGCTTGTGGAGCCCTTTTGATGGGCGAGAACCTTTGACAGGGACCACATTTCTTGACAAGGGTTAGGGCGTCTTGCAACATGGTGGGCCAGTAGTACCCGTGATTCAAAGCCTTCCGCACGAGCGAGCAGCTTTCCATGTGGCATCCGCCGATCCCCTCGTGTAGCTCCTTGAGAGCATATTTGGCTTCATCTAGAGTGAGGCAGCAGAGATAGGGTCGGTCATCCGAGGTTGTGTAGGACCTTTTGAAGAGTGTTGAGTTGATCATTGTGAATCTTTCTGCTCGAGCCCTGACCCGTCTTGCCTCAGCTCGGTCTTCGGGGAGCTCTCCCTTGACGAGAAATTGCCTAATAAGAGTGGTCCAGTCGTCGGTGGGAGCTCCGTCTTCAATACACAGGACCTCCGGGATGTCGATGCTTGGTTTCAACATGACTTCGATCAGGACCGTGCGGTCGAGACCTTCGAAGGATGAGGAAGCCAGCTTTGACAGGGCGTCAGCCTGGACATTCTGTTCCCGGGGGATCCTCAAAACAGCCGACTCGTCGAAGGACGTCAGTAGGCCTTGAACTACAGCTCGGTACCAGACCATTTGATCGTCACGGGTCTCGTATTCCCCAGTGATCTGGTTGACCACGAGCTGGGAGTCGCTAAAAGCCCTGATCTGTCTGGTGCCGGCCTGATGAGCCAGCGTGAGCCCAGCGATCATGGCCTCGTACTCAGCCTCGTTGTTGAAGGCCGGGAAGTTGAGGCGTAGGCAGTACTGGAGAAGAAAACCATCTGGGCCTCGCAGAATAATGCCAGCTCCGCTACCCGCCTCGCAGGAGGAGCCATCGACGTAAACTTCCCACGTCTGGTCGGCCTCCTTGCTCGCGGGATGCTCGGGGATGGTGCATTCCGTGATGAATTCTGCGAGGGCCTGCCCCTTGATGGCTATTCTGGGTTGATAGCCAATGTCATACTGGCTGAGCTCGATCGACCATTTGACGAGTCGACCCGAGCTCTCCGACTTGTAGAGCACGACCTTCAGGGGTTGGTCTGTCAGTACCTGGACCGAATGAGATTGAAAATATGGACGTAGTTTTCGCGAGGCCATGACCAAGGCGTACGCTACTTTCTCCATCTGAGAGTATCTGGTCTCGGCGTCGAGCAGGACCTTGCTAACATAGTATAGAGGCTTCTGTGATCCCTCTTCCTCCCGAACGAGAACGGTGCTGAGCACCTTCTCCGAGGCTGACAGGTAGAGCCAGAGTGGCTCTCCTGGTTCGGGCTTGCTGAGGATGGGAGGGTTTGCGAGGTACTCCTTCAATTGGGCAAAGACCTCTTGCTGTTGGGTACCTCACTCGAACCCTCCGGTGCCACGCAGGGCTTTGAAGAACGGAAGAGACTTCTCTCCAGACTTGGAGAGAAAACGGCCGATGGCCGCCAGTCTTCCCGTCAGCCGCTGGACCTCTTTGATGTTCCTGGGAGGGGCCATGTCTATTATGGCCTGGATTTTTTCGGGGTTCGCCTCGATGCCTCGCTGGCTGACAATGAAGCCAAGAAACTTTCCCGAGGAGACGCCGAAAGCGCACTTGGCCGGATTGAGCCTCATGTTATGGGTTCGAAGGACCCCAAAGGCCTCCTCTAGATCGGCGGCGTGATCCTCCCCCCGCTGGCTCTTGACGAGCATGTCGTCGACGTACACCTCCATATTGCGCCCGATTTACTCCTTGAAGACCCGGTTGACGAGCCTCTGATAAGTGGCACCGGCGTTCTTCAGCACGAAGGGCATGACCCTGTAACAGTATAGCCCCTGGTCTGTGACAAAGGACGTCTTGGCGATGTCGGGAGGGAACATGCGGATCTGGTTATAGCCTGAGAAGGCATCAATGAAGGATAGAGGCTCGTGACCCGATGTTGCATCGATAAGAGCATCGATTCTGGGGAGGGAGAATGGATCCTTGGGGCACGCCTTGTTGAGATCCGTAAAATCTATACAGATCCTCCAGCTTCCGCTCGCCTTCTTGACCATGACGACGTTCGTCAGCCACTCGGGGTAGCTGACTTCTTGGATGAAGCGTGCGGTCAGGAGCTTGTCGACTTCCGCATTTACCGCCTGCTGTCGCTCCGGAGCGAACTTACGTCACTTTTGGACAACCGGCTTCGACCCGGGGATCACGCTGAGTTTGTGCATGATGAGATCCTCGGAGATACCGGGCATGTCAGAAGGCTTCCAGGCGAAGAGGTCGACATTGCGGTGAATGCAGGTGATGAGGGCGGACTTAAGGTGAGGGGTGAGGGAGCAACTTACTCGAAAGTGCTTCGACGGATCTCCTGTCTCGAACGAGATATCTTCCAGCTCGTCTGCCGACTCGGGCTCTGGCTGGGTCCTCTGGGGCTGCATCTCGACGGCATCGAGGGGAAACACGCCGCTCCCGATTGCTGTCATGTAGCATGAGCAAGCAGCTTCCTGGTTCCCCCGGACTACACCTACTCTAGTATTGGTAGGGAACTTCATCTTTTGGTGATAGGCCGAGGGGACAACCTGGAGGGAGCAGAGGCCCGGGCGACCGAGTATTGCAATGTAGGCTGCCTTGACCGTTACCACCATGAAGTCCATGGACTCGTTTCTTCAGTTTGGGGTCGTACCCGCTGTGACGTCTAGTGTGACGATCCCCTCAATTTTTACAGGGACGCCCGAGAATCCGTGCAAGGTGTACCCCGCCGGCTTTAGCTTGTCACGGGAGAGCTTTAGGTTCTCGAAGGCTTCGAGAAACAAAATGTTGACCGAGCTCCCGTTGTCCACAAGGATTCGCCGAGCATCAAAATTGGCCATGCTGAGGTTGATGACGAGGGCGTCGCAATGAGGGAGCTGCACCCCCTCCAGGTCTTCCCCCGAGAAGGAGACAGGGAGTTGCTGGATCTGAGGGGGGAGAGGACCTTGGACGGCGTTAACATCCCGGATGAACGCCTTGCAGGAAGTGTTGGACTCCCCTCTCATGGGCCCCCCGTGGACGCAGTGTAATATGGCTTGGCCTTCAGGCTCATCAAGCTCCTACTCTCGTTCGAGGAGCTGCCGGGGAGCTCGAGGAGGAGGTGGAGTCCTCCTGTTCCTCGTGTCCCTCTGTCCCCGAGCTTCCTCACGCTTGTACTCCCGGAGGTACCCTCGCTGAATGAGGGCCTCGATCTCATCTTTCAGGGCACGGCAGTGATCCGTGTCGTGCCCATTGCCTCGGTGGAAACGGCAGTAGAACCGCTGATCCCTTTTCTTGCTGGTATTGTTGGACGGACGAGGAGGGTACTGGACAAGGTCCCTGTCCTTGATCGCCAAGAGAATGGAGGACACATTTTGGGTTAGCGGGGTATACCTCTCGAAGCGAGGGACCGGCAGGACCTTCTTCATGGCGCCCGCGTCCCTTGGTGCCTTCTTTGATGGCTCGACTTCTTCGGCCTTCCGCTTTCCCTTCTCAGGGGCCTCCCTGGACTCTTCTGGGTTTAGGGCCTCTTCCGCCCTGATGTACTTCTCGACCCTGTTGAGGAGGTCGGGAAAATCGATGGGGGGTTTCTTTGCCAGAGAGGCTTTCAGCTGTCCATGACGGACATTGTGCCGAAATGCCGCGGAGGCGACGCCAGGATCGAGGGAGGAGACCGACCTTACCTCTGCAATGAACCTCCGGACGAACACTCTGAGCGACTCCTCTTCCTTCTGCCTGAGTCCAAGTAAAGAAGCACTTGTCCTCTCGGCCTTCCGGCTGGTGACAAAGTGGGCAAGGAAATTGCCCTTCAGCTGGTCGAAGGAGTAAATGGAGTCGGGGATTAGCTTGGAGAACCATTCCCGAGCCGGACCCCGGAGGGTGGCAGGGAAGGCTCGGCACAGTAGGGGATCCGAAGCGCTGTGAATCATCATCAGGGTTTTGAAACCCTCCATGTGATCAGCAGGATCTCCCTCGCTGTCATAGGTCTCGAACTGAGGTGGTCGGAAATTTTGGGGTATTTCCGCTTGGAGGATGAGGGGGGAGAAAGGAGGTCGGACAGGTCTGTACCCCTGAGCCGCTCCAGGACCGTCGTTGCCTATGTGGTCGAGGTGATCCTCTATTTCTTGGAGGCGCCTTAGGAGATCGCCATCGTACTCTGGTGGGATCGTTAATGGGCGGGACACGCTGGCCTCGGCGTCCGACCTGGTTTGAGAATGGCGGACATCCTCCTTGTTGGGGGCCCCTCGGAAGGCCCCCAGGATTTCCCTCCGGAAATCCTGGAACTCCTGGTGAGTGACTGGGGCTCCCTCGACCCGGTTCGGTCGAGCCGAAGGTTGTCGTCCGACGCGGCTGAGCGCTGGCCTCCGCCCTTGGGACGGTGGTTTTGGATGGTTCGGGGCCGAGTTGGAAGCGGCCCTTCCCCTGCTGCGGCTAACCTGTCGGTTTATGATTACCCCCCGTAAGTCGGGCTGGGCTGGACGGGAGGCACTCGGCTGGGGTCCCTGACGGGGAGCCCCGTGATTGGATGCGTGCGCTTCGGCGGCGGCACCCGGCGGGGGCAAGTCCTGCCGAGGTGCGGAGGTAGCAGCCTTCTTGACTTTGGGGGCCATGAGAGCTCGGCTGTCGAGGTACCTTGATGGTCGGGCTCGGGTCGGCTTCTGAAATAGGGTTCCCACAGACGGCGCCAACCTGATGCGGTTTGTTTCTGGGAGACGTGTGGATGCACCAGGTGTGAGTTCTTACTCGATTTTTGTATTTGAAGGAGGAAGCTCCTAATCAGACGACCCTCGGCTGGCCGAACGGTACCGGTGACAGGCTGGATGCTCGGCTCGGATTTGAGGTCTCGTGTACCTGCAGACGGTCTAGGAACACCGGGGTTGGTCCCGGTGGCAGACCCTCCGACGATCTAGTTAGTCTCTGAGAGAGAGTAGCAGTAACTAGGGTTTTGTGGAAGAAAGATTCATTACCTGGAGAAGGAGTGGGGGTCTGGTATTTATAGAAGATGGCAACCGGGTCTGGACCCGTTTGGGGCCGGGTCTGGACCCGATTACCCGTCTGGCTGAAGCGGTGGAAACCCGGGCGGTTTAGGGCTGACGTGGCAGACGTCCGGGCGGTTCCCGGACTGACATGGCAGTGGTCCGGGCGGTTTTCCAACACTGACGTGGTGGATCTGGAGAATCAGGAGGTGCGCGTATCCTGAGGGGATCCTGTGGCCCAGGATACGCCACATCATTCCTAACCCATATCAGCAATTAATTAAACTAACCGTACTCTAGTCTGAGACTATACACATCCGAAAAAGAAAAAAAAAGTACACTCATTGGCAATGAGACAACACAGTGTAAACCAAACACCAAAAAAAGAAATTGTAAACAGATCAAACAACCATCACCAATGCGACAGCAAATTGTAAACTGATGAAACAACCATCACCAATGTGACAGCAGAGTGTAAACTAAAACACCAGATTATATTTGTGGCTTCACAAAATAACACATCTGTTGTACACTTCCCACAATAATTAGGGATTGATGCATTCAAATTGAAGTACCCAAATACATGACAACCTAAACCTTACTTGACAAAACAGCATTGCTTCCTATTTTGAAACCCAATTTCTTTATAGCCCACTTAGAAGTTTAAAATTTACAGACATGCATTCACCATTTCCAAAATCCTAATTTCTGATACACACAAGCAAACAAGAGAAAACTGAATGGGCACAAAGAAAGTTTTAAAATAAGAGCATCAAAGCAAATTCACCTGCAAATAGATCCTAAACAACTTGTTACATCTACTTGACCTATAAACAACCTCTCCTTTCTCTCTTAATCTACTTATAGCTTAACAAAGGGAACCATCTTTCATGAAAATAGTTTTGGTAGGAGATCATGAAGAGTAGGAGAACAAGCACCATTCCAACTCCCCATGGCGAACCTCCGGCGCGATGGAAGGACTTTCTCTCTTGAGGCAGGGAGAGAATGAAGGGCCGCGTGTCGCCACCCGACAAGTAGTGAACCACCGAGAGGAGGAGAAGAGGGAAGAGAATGAGAAAGATCCTCAACTGATCAACCGAGCTCTCAATGACTGACTCATAGCTCAAGTACCATGAGAGGCACATGAAGGAGACGAGGATGAGGAGGAAGAAGCATAGGTGGAGAGGGATGGGAGGGGAAGGGTCTTGCTTGTAAGAAGAGTTGAGTAGGGGGTGCATTGATAATAGTAGTTTCTTGACATCTTAGGTTGTAGTGTGCCCAGTTTTGTATGACTTGCACTTGTGTAATGCCTGTTCATTTAGGTTTTTCCTTTTTTTTTAAGAAGTGAAGAAAAGACTGGGGAAGGTTAGTTGTTTGTGTTAGTATTAGGACTGGGGTTTAAAACAGGGTAAAATTGTATCTGTAAGGCTATTTCGGCATGAACGTTTTTATGCACCCATATAGAGATGGGAAATGGCAAGGAAATTAGGAACAAATTAGGGATGAAAATGCTGGATTTATATGTCTTGCATACACATGTTCAATGAAGAAGAGAATGAAACGATGAGAATGATCGAAGCGAATGATTGAAGATAGAGAAGACAATACTCAGCAACAGCAATTGGAGCAGGTTGCGATCGGTCGACCGCCCGACTGTACAGGGTGTGTTGCTTCTTATTTTGGTGTGGGAGCAAACAGATAGTGAGTAAATATTTGATGGAAACTACTAAAAAATCTGACCTTCGATCTTTATCGTAAAATACGGTTAGAGCTTCTGAGATTGAATCTAGATCGTTGATTGAACACTGTGATCTGGATTTGACGGTTGCTGAAGCGGCCGATGGACCTGCAAAAAGCCTGAAATACCGGGGATTGCCCTGGCAACAGACCCTCCGACACTCAAGTCAAAACCAGAGAGAAAGAGAGTTTGAGAGATAAATTGTTGATTACCTTCTGACTGAAGAGAGGGGGGAGGGTATTTGTAGGCCTCAGAAACAGCACAGGAGATTGATATGAATCCATTGGATCGACTATGAATTTCTTATCTCCTATTTGAATCTCCCCCTTAAGAGATAAGTTCTCCTGTTTGGGGATAAGAGATTTGACTAACAGCCCTCATGGGCTGGGTCTCTCTTAGTGGGACTAATCTGTTACTTTTTATGAGCTTGTAAGAGGCTCATGTCTTGTAGAGGGCCCTGGAGAATGTCTGGACCTGTTAAAGAGGCTCGTTATGACTAATCTGCCTGTAGAAGCTTTGAGATCTGTACTGAAATTATAGGACCCTGATTTGCTATGATTTTTACCATTATCATAAGCCCTCCACTCCCGGAAGACAGTTTTCTTGGCTTTCGTGGAGTAGTCCGCCTTACTTTTGGATTCTGGAATACAATCTTAGCTTTCAGGGTCCTTGGAGATACCTGGAACTGACCGGTGGCTTCTGAATGTGGCGAATATTTTCATGGAATTTTCCATAATTTTTTGGATTATTCTAAATTTTTCTGGATTTTTTAATAATTCTCCCGATTTTAAGAACACTTTTTCAAATTTTGTAATTAATAAATCCAATTTTAATTATTTTTTGTAAATTTTAATTAATTTTTCGAAGTTGAATAATTATTTTTGGATTTTTAATTAACTTTTCAAAAGTTTTATGATTTTCGGGGGCCTTTTTGCGAAATTACCAAATTGGCACGCTTTTGAAGTGATCTCCACTGTTGATCTCATCAAGCTCGTGAGTTGATGCTCTTGAGGAGGCATCAGGTGACGTGGCGCGATCAAGGACACGGATCATGCGATAGCACGCATTTTGACAAGATCGGGTAGTCCATTATACACCAGCTCGCGCACTGATGCAGATGAGAAGAGAAAGGAAGGAGGAAGGCGACATGGAGCTATTTGAGGCATCCATCGCACTAGGGCGCGATTTTCTGGACGATTTGACGGCTACAGTTCGCTTTCGGAGCCCCTTAGCTCGGCCGACAATTTGGCCAAGCTACGGTCATTTCCTCTTGGCCGAGCTGTGAGATAGCTTTGTTTTCGAGCTATGAGCCCTTTCTCCTCGTAGAGCTACAGGCTTCGCCGCGGTAGGGGAGTTCTTTCATCGTTGAGGCGAGCTTTGTTCTCGCCGAGCCACTACTTCGTCAGTGGCGGTTGTTATCACCGAGCTACGAAGCTTGCACTTTCTTGCCGAGCTATTTAGCTTGGGGCATCTCTCTGAGCTATGGCGTTTGGAGCTTCGCCGAGCTATGGCATTATGAGCATCGCCGTGCTATGGGGGGTTCAAGTTTTGCGGAGCTATGGAGCTTCGAGCATCTCGCCGAGCTATGGCGTTTGGAGCATCGCCGAGCTATGGCATTATGAATGCGCTGTGCTATGGGGGGTTTGAGTTTCACCGAGCTATGGAGCTTCGAGCATCTCGCCGAGCTATGGCGTTTGGAGCGTCGCCGAGCTATGGGGGTTTGGTTCACTGGTAAGCTATGGAGTTTGGAGCGTCGTCGAGTTATAAAGATACTCTGTCATTGAGTTTGGTTGAGTGCTCTGTTCTTCCACCGTTCGAGCTTCGAAACAGTCGAGCTATGGACTCCTCTCATCGACCAGAAATTTGGTGGAGCTCTTGATGAAGTGGAAGCTCAGAGTCAGAGGGGAGGCGTTGAGCGATGAGGAAGATAGCAAGGTCGAGCTCTATTTTTCCATCGTTCGAGTTTCGAAATAGTCGAGCTATGAAATCCTATCGTCGACCAGGAATTTGGCGGAGCTATTAGAGGTGGAGCTTCGTAGTCGAGTGGTGAGTTCGGCGAGCATGGCAGTGATGAGCGGGCATGGCGAGCTTTCGAGTCAATGCAAACGCAAACGAGCCTGGGTTTCGAGTTCTCGAAAAGGTGGTGTTTAAGCTTTGGAGAAGATGAAGCCTGGGTTCGGGTTTTGGGTTAAACCCGTTTAGCACTTTAGGATTTTCGGGTTGGTTTTGTGGGTTTGGTTTTGGAGACCCAACCCAAATCGAACCCCCCCCCCCCCCCCCCCCCCCCCCCCCCCCCCCATCATCTTTTTTTCTTTTTGGCACCCGAGAGCCACTGTTTGTAAAAAAAAAACTCTATTTGGGTTTTCACAATTGCTTTTGGAGTATAAGTTGAAGCTATGATTCTACAAGGAGTTTGTCTTGTTTGGAGTTGAGTTGTCTTCGACGGAGTTCTTCTCTGATACCAAGGTAGGAGTAGTAAGGTTTTTGGATTTGATATACTCTTCGGAGTTTGAGTTGGTTTTGAGCTTAATCTTGATTGGGGGTGAGATTGAACGCATTCGGTGGTGATTGGGAACCACCGTGGGGCTAGTATACTTGGTCAGGTGGAAGCTTCGTTAGTGATGAATTTCTTTTTCTTGATGGTGAAATTTGCGCCCACCAAGTATTTGTGAAATTGTCCATCCCATCTTGCCAACCAAGTGTTTGTGAAATCGTCTACCCCATCAGACTGCTTCTTTCATCGGCCGAGCGATGTGACATTCGCCCGTTTTGCCGGTCAACTGTCCTGTTACTGAAATACTATTCTTATTGGACATGGTATAGTGTGATTTGACTGTTGGATCTTGTGGAGGACTCAGATCCCGCCACGTGGTAATTTGATCTCTGGGGTTCTATAAATAAGAGATGGTTTCACCCCCCTCTCCTCATTTACCACATTCACTTTCTCTCTCTAGAAAATTTTTGAGAGCTTTTCTCTTTAGAAATTGTGGAGTTTTTACCAGGTGGTGTTGGTAGCTCGTCTGGTGTTCGATGGTGGTGCCAGTTTCAGCTGTAGATTTTGTGTTCCCATTACTTTGATTAGGTAACTCTTACAATCGTTGTTCATTATGTCTAGCATTTCGTCGACACGTGCTTCTTCCACATCGGTTAGTCTAGATGTAGACGATGGTGTTGAGTTTAGCCACTTCACCGGAGGGAAGAAAGGGAGTGATGTAGCTGATCGTTCCAATATTGTGGAGACGACCGTCGAGCCTGATAGAGATAGGGAATGCGCACTTAAGACCCCATTGTTCTTAGTCCCCGAATTGATTAGGGAGTACCCTGTAGTTGACCAAGATTTTTTTAAGGGTGGCATAAAATATGACGAGCAAGAGTCTATCTATACTACTAAGGCTGATTATGCCAACACCATCCTTTCACAAGAGGAGCTCGCCGCGATTAGGATGGGCATCGGGATTCCTCACGAGTACATGTTACTCCTGCCATGTACCGGAGTTAGGGTCTACTTCACCATGTTAGAGGAATACTATTTCTTTCCCTGCGATGTCTTCTTTGCGGGGCTTCGTTTGCCTCTTCACCCCTTTGTCAAAGTGGTGCTTAACTGGTATTGGCTATGTCCGGTGCAGTTGATGCCCAACACGTGGAGGCATGTTGTAATATTTGTCTTCCAGTGTCTCAGGCTTGGGGCTCAGCCGAGTCTTGTTGTGTTTAGACGACATTTCAGGCTTATCCAACTTAGTAAAATGGAGGAGCATTGGTACATTAGCCCTTGTAAGAATTAGGGGTTAGTCGATGCTCCCCTCTCGGTTAGATGTACAAAGGAGAAATTTCTTGTTGTTCGTAGTGTTGAATCGTGGGGAATTCCCACAACATGGAGGAGAACAGTTCCATCGATGGTGAGGACGGAGCCGGCGGTGACCTTGGAAGGGATGAGTGTTAGTGATGCTCATCTTGCATTGAAGGTGTTGGCATGGCAAGACATCACCGATGAAGTACTCTTTGAAGGTGGTCTTGGCCAGGCTGTTTCAAGTAAGGTTTCGCGGTTGTTGCTTTCTTCTCATTTTATTCATACTTTTGTTGCTTTTATTTGATATCACGAGTTCTAATTCTTTCGTGTTTTACCTTGCACAAAAGACAGGCGTGGACTATGAAGACATATTGGCGGACTTGGATTTGCTTCGCACTAAGAGAGTGGACGAGCCGAAGAAGCGGAAGAAGTCGGTGATGCATCATCCTCCTTCCCAGGACCCGTTGCCCCCAGCCCCTGCTGTACAGACTGAGCCAGCTTCAGAGGTGCCGCCCGCAGTTGCGGCAGGTTCCTCCCTGGCTGCGATCGTGGTAAGTCCACATCAGCTCCACTGATTGTTGAGGCTGTTGCAGTTCTTATTGACGAGGGGAGATGGTCTATACCCCTGACTGCAACGTGAAGCCCCAAGAGGGCTTCTTGGGAAACTCTGCCGGCTTGCCTCGGTGCTAGCCTGCCGCATCCCTACTCTTACTGACAAAGAGAGGCTGAAGATGGAGCCTCCTGAGAGGTGGGTCCTGGAGATTACGATGGCACATATGACTGTATGATCCAGTTCTCTTTGTTTCTTATCTTACGTTTTCCTCCCTTACAACATAATATTTTAACCATTTTCTTCTTGTCTCTGGCGGTGTGTCACTTCGGGCATTTCATCAACCTCTATGCGGTCGAGGAGAAGAACTTGAGGGCCCGGATCTCTCGCACCGAGAAGGACAAGAAAAAAGCCATCAAAGAGCTAAAGGCAGAGTTGGAGAAGCTGAAGAAGAATGAGAAGGAGGCGCACCTTGAGTTCGAGGCAGTTGGCGACGGATAAGGAGAAGATGCGCCTGCAGCCGGAGGCGTCAAAGGAGAGAAAGGAGGCGTCGGTGAAGAAGAACGCTGATCTTTTACCAGAAGTTGGAGAAGACACATGCTGATGCGGCCTAGAGTTGGAGAAGGGCGCTGATGCAACTTTGGAATTAAAGGCCGAGGTGGCCAAGGTTCACGCAGAGTGTAAGTCCAAGCTGCAGGGGGCGGTGCTCAAGTCTTACGCCACGGCAATTTCATACGTGGCAGAGCGTGTTCCTTGTTTCGATGGGAAAGGCTACCATGTGACTCTTCGACCCGGGGAGCCCCTTGATACGGGAAGGAAGGATGATGGTAAGTTCGGCACTCCCGCAGGGGGCGCGAGGAGTAGTTCTAGGAAGAAGAACAAGGGGAATGAGGCAGCTGGGGGCTCCTCATCCATGGTGGTGCCGAAGCAGGTGGACGCTTGATTCACCTTGTTATGCCCCTTTTCCTTTCTAGGCTTTCGGTAGTTGCCTTTGTTTCAGATGTTAGTTCCTTTTGCTTTGGACTTTTTAGTTGCTTTGTGTGATGCCTAATTGCGGGCTGGCCACCGCGTTCTTGTATCTTTGTTTCAGTAGATGAAAAACTATTTTCTAGCTTTGTCACTACCTATTTATTGTGTTGGTGCGCTTTGAAGTGATGCTTGACCGTAGTGCCTAGTTGATTGTCTCCTTCGTGACTATGTTCTTGGACTTGTTGACAGATGATCGTGGGGACGGGTGAGAAACCCATAGTGATAAGGTTGAGCATCTTCGCAAGAGACTGCGTATAACGGAATTAGCTTTTGAGCGTTTACGTATTCAGTCAGAAGATAAGTGACTGGAGTCTGTTTGCCCTAAGTCGACGCTTATCGAGAGGGATTGCAAGTTAGCCCTCCTGTACGCTGATCGTCATGCCAGTTTTCCATTGCCTCCGAAGGTGACCAAGACAGTATCTGTGCTATACTTAGGGAAGTAGTTGTTGAGAAAGACGTGCAGTTGTATCATCTCCAAGCGAGACTCGGTGGGTTGCGAACGGCTCGCAGCTTCGTACGTTACTGGAGTGAAAAAAGGAGCAACGGTTGATGTGAAGAAAAACATTACGGTTAATGCGAAAGGGAGTGCAAAGACTGGTGGATCTGGGTCAGCCGTTGGGGGAGTAGTCATGATAGCGCAGGCGCCCCCACGTCATCCTAGCAATGCTCAGAGTGGCGTGTCTACCCTGTCAAGTTTAGCTTCGGTCCATAGAGAATCGCGTGCCCCGGGTGCCGGCCCAGCAGACTCAATCCACGGGATCGGCGTTCTCTACCAAATATGCTAGCGGTCAAGGAGAAGTGGTGGCCATCAAGAAACCCACAATGAGGCTTGTTTCTCTTAGGAATAATGTTCATCGCCCACTGAGTCAAAATGATGGTTTGTAGGTCACATGTAGGACTGCGATGTTGCTTAATGTTTCGGCATGTCGTTGTATTAATCTTTTTCCACTCGCAGACTTACTATAGTTCGATGATTTTCGTATGTCTCATAATTTTGTACTTATAAATACTTGTGATGGTACTGTTTCTGAACATATGGATTTACGATAGTTCTGTGATTTGAAGAATTCTTTTCATATGCTTGATCCTTATTGTGCAACTTGTTGTTGAGAATGATTGGTCATCGACTGGGTTCTTTGTAACTAAATAACATGGTCTCAAGTATGTTTTGTATAACCAACGAACTGTCGATGATGTGTGTAATGTTTGACGGAGTTTAGAACTTATCCGTCTTGTACTCAGCTAGTTGTAGGAGCAACTCTAAGGGAGCGTTGTTTTCCAAACTTGTTGTATGGGTCCTTTAACAAATTGTGAGAGTCACAACGAGTGCCGAGTTGAACTCCAAGTATTGCTATTTCAAGTTTTATTGGATTACTAATCTATCATTTGGACCTCTAATCTCTCTTCAAGGGATCTTAACTAGTTTCATGAACAGATCGAGGGAAAGTTGAACTATGAATATGCTTGGTTGCAGGTTACTGAAGTGACTCCGAGCCATGGGTATGGATTCCGAACTTATTAGTTTAAGTATTAACAGGCTGCAGGATTTGATCGAATTGCGAGTTGAACTTCGGACTTGCTTTGTCGCAAGTTGCTAAAGTAACATCGAGCCATGGGTATGGACTCTAAACCTGTCATCAAGGCACTAACGCATTGCAAGAGTAGATTGAATGGCGAAGCGAACTCTGAACTTGCTTTATTGCAAATTTCTATAGTAACTTCGAGCCATGGGTATGGACTCTGAATCCGTTAGGTAGGGAGCTTTTAACAAGTTTTTTTGTTCCGTTTTTTGTATAAGTTGGGTGTTTAACTCGATGTTTTGCTCTAATAAAATTGAACAACATGTTTAGAAATAAACTAGCTAACTTTATTGAAAAATAAACTAAGGGGACTGCTCTAATGGCTGGCCTTTATTACATGCGCTGACCGGTATGAAAAGCGGACTTTATCGAAAGTAAAACTAAATAGCTGCTCTAGTGGCTGTCTTTATTACAAATTGAGAAAATTTGCTACTACTACTAAGAGAGAACATTTTAGACGCCCTCATAACCATTATGCTTCAGGAGATGTTCCTCATTCCATGTCCCTGCTATTATACCCCTGCCCCCCGAGTCTTCAAGTCGGTGAGCCGATAGGCGAACGGCTTGGTAGACTTTGCCTGGACTCGCTTGTTTAGCAGAGTGGCTGCAGACGAGGGATTTAGGTTGATTATTATGTTCTAATGAGGATGCACTTGGACCTGGGAGGAGATGACTTGACAGATTTGGAAGTTCTCGATAGGATTGTCTAGTGCAGTAGCTTCAAACTCGTCTGCAGACTCAGTATTAGTGTGATTGCTTTCTGGCAGTAACTCTATGGCATTGAGGGGGAGAACCGAACCCCCCAATGTAGCAGTGTAGCATGCTCGCACTGTCTGTTGGCTTCCCACAACCTGGCCTACACCTGCTATTATCGAGAACTTCTTTTTCATGTGAAATGCGGAGGCAACCGCACGGAAAGCTGTCATGTAACACCCAAATTTCATTTGCATGTAATTCGTAGTTCAACAGAATCTTTTACTTCAACTCGTACAATTTTAAAAGGAAATTTAAAACTTTTTATTATACACATTGTTTGTTTCAGAACTACACAGCGGAATACAACATGGAAATATTCATCAACAGCTTTAATCATGAATATGATCTTTAGCATCCAATAGTCTTTAAGTCCTTGCCAATCCAATCAAGCTCTGCACTGAAAATCTGTGGGTACGTCAGTAGCTTACAACCGACGCAATGTTATAAACAGCGATTCTCTCTGTGCTGTATTATAACAAAATCTCTTACTTTAGCAAACACAAACTTGAATATATAAATAAGGTGTAAAAGAGTGATTATCCTAAACATGTCAGTGTATGATATGCCTTAGATGCCTAATGCAGTTTTACACTACGATGCACTAATGCATACTTGTTCGGATTCTATGAATCTCATTCTATATAGGTCCGAGGGCAAGCCCTTATCGTACTCCTCAACGTAAGGTTTAATCCCTTGCTATGAATTACTACTATAGTGACTAATGTATGTTTTAGATATTCTGTGAGTATCTAGTACCACCCTGATGAGTATCGCACTCCCACTTCAAGTGATTTTGGACACACTGCCTCATACCCAGTAATTCTGGAGGCGAATACCCACACCACGAGCTATGACCCCGATAATTCTTGAGAGTCGTTCTCCCATTGCAAGTGATTTTTAGCCATCATGCCTAACACCCCGATAATTCTGGAGACGAAACTCATACCACGCTGTCATTGGTACCTCATCACACAAATACTCCATGAGCATCGCCTCGATCCCAGTAATTCTGAAGGATGATCCTTTTAGTGTTGCGGGAAATGATCGGCACATGAGCGCATCAGTGGTGTTTTAGACCGTCATGAAGGTCTTGAAACTCTCAATTTGGTCAATCGGGTCTGATTCCCCATCGTATGGTTCGAATTAAGGAGCTTTGAAGTCCTTTGGGATGGGTGCATCGATGATGGTTTTGCTGAAAGGAGGTCGACTAAGGTGGGAGGCCCTACTGGATCGGTTTTCCTCATTCTTCATATGCTCTAGACGATCTTCTACTTCTCGGATATGGCGAAGGACTTGGTCATCCTTCTCCTTGGATCCAGTTGAGTCGGCAGATCCTTCTTTGGGGGATTGGCCAAGATCTTGACTACCTTGGATAGTCCGGAGGATGTTGAGCTTGAACTTATCCAATTCGCCCCTAGTGATTGGGGCATCTTTCCCTTGGTTCCGCTCAAGAAGCTTTCGACTCTCACGAGTCGGGCTTCTTATTGTGGTGCGCCTCATGTGAAAGGAGGATTGCCTTGATCTCTGTCTAGGAGAGTTGCTTCTTTAGATTGCCTGACATTCTGAGAAAGAGGCCTCTGTTTAGGCATGCCTTTCATCCAAGCAAATTTGTAGATCACTTCCTTATTACCTGGCACTGATGATTTGGCAGAGATCTCTAGACTGGGGGCCTCACAAGGCCATTGAATTGGTTGAAGCATTATGGACTGAGACACGGTCGTACAGAGGATGTTCGTCATGACGGCTTTGTCGAGAGCCCCCCGGTGCCTCTCCATTGACAGGAGCTTGACTAGGCTGTTGGGCCGACTATTAAGGAGGAATCGGATCTTCCACAGCAGGAGCTGGTTGACCAAGAGAGTTGGTGTGATGGCTTGAGGCCGCCGCACTGCCTCTTAGTCTTTGTGGCATGGAGGTAAGTCTGATTTGTGTAGTTTTCTGTAGAAGGTGCCAATCCGTTACTGCTTATTTTGGTGTGGGAACAAACAGATAGTGAGTTAATATTTGATGGAAACTACTAAAAATCTGACCTTCGATCTTTGACGTAAAATGCGGTTGGAGCTCTTGAGATTGAATCTGGATCGTTGATTGAACACCGTGATCTGGATCCGACGGTTGCTGACACATCTGATGGACCTGCAAATAGCCTGAAATACCGGGGATTGGCCCCGACGACAGACCCTCCGACGCTTAAGTCGGAACCAGAGAGAGAAAGAGAGTTTGAGAGTGAACTTATTGATTACCATCTAACTGGAAAGGAGATGAGATATTTATAGGCCTAAGAAACAGTACAGGGAATTGATATGAATCCATTGGATCGACTATGAATTCTTTATCTCCCATTCGAATCTCCCCCTCAAGAGATAAGTTCTCCTGTTTGGGGATAAGAGATTTAACTAACAGCCCTCATGGGCTGGGTCTCTCTTAGTGGGCCTAATCCGTCACTTTTTATAGGCTTGTAAGAGGCCCATGTCTTGTAAAAGGGCCTAGAGAAGGTCCAGACCTGTTAAAGAGGCTCGTTATAACTAATCTGCCTGTAGAATCTTTAAGATCTGTACTGGAATCGTAGGGCCCTGATTTACTACGATTTTTACCATTATCAGTGTGTTTTCCTGCAAGGGGGATAGTTGACTACACCTTGGGGTCATTTGACCGTATGCGGCACTAATGGGTTAGGCAAAAGCCCCAACCGGGATAATTCTTGTGTGCTTTGTGTGTTGGTGTAATCTAGTTTTGCTTGGTGGTTTGCATTGATTGTGTCAAAGACTCAACAAGATCCTCAATTTCCAAACAAGTGGTATCAGACCGATCAGGTTCGTGGGTTTGTTCGAGTTCCTTAGAGAAGATGACAGATCAAAAGACGAAGATCAAGCGGTTTGATGGTAAAATCAACTTCAATCTATGGAAGGTGGACATGTATGATGTTTTGGTTCAAAATGACTTGCACCTGTCTTAGAAGAGAAGAAGCCAACCGACATGAAGCAGGAGAAGTGGTATGAAACTTTTTTGAAAGCCTTGAGTTTTATCTGGTTGCAATTGGCAGACAAAGTTAAGTGTAATATTCTTGAGGAGAAATTGCAGCAAGTCTATGGGCGAGACTCAAATCTGACTACTCCGGGTCATCGTTGCCAGATCGGATGTATTGGAAGAGGACGCTGTTTAGGTTCTCAATGAAGGAAGGTATCCATCTTGAAGATCATATTGTGGAGTTCAATAAGGTAATATCTGAACTGAAGGCGATTAACGCTGATGATCTTAGCGAAAAGGATAAAGCTTTCAACTTGATTTATTCACTGCCAACTTCTCATGATCACTTGATAACTATCATGCTGCATGGAAAATCAGCCAAGGAGACACTTACAGTATACGGGGTGATTAAGGGTCAGAGGGAAGATGAAGTAAGAAAGGAGACTCATAAAGGAGGTTCTATTTCTATAAGGTGTTTTGCGGCGGATGATGATACTTCAATTGGAAGAGATGCGGACACACAAGGGTAAGAATCGTCGCCACTATTGTAGAGGAATTGGGCGTTACAAGAGAGACTGTCGCAAGTGGTTGAGTCAGAAGAGTGTTACTAAAGGAGGTGATCAAATGTAGTCGACACAACTGATTCAGGTAAATCAGGTGAATCTGATAACTTCGATGTATGTCTTCTTGTTTCAAGTTCTTCATATGTGAATTCAAGTTGGTATCTTCATCGAGAAGTTCTTCTCATATTTGCTCCAAGAGAGAGATGTTTTCTACTTACAAGTTGTCAACAGGCCGTAGTGTGAGAACGGCTAGAGGGGAGATTTGTGAAGTAGTGGGTGAGAGAAAAATTGAATTAGAGATGCCAGATGGTAAAGGGTTCACACTAGAAGAGGCTATGCATATTCCTTCGATGCAGCAGAATATGATATCCTTAGGGACTCTTGATGCTCATGGCTGCTGGGACATAGTTCGAGGTGAAGTTTTGACAGTTTGGGATAGTCATCGTAAGGTAATGAAAAGTAAGAAGGGGATTAAGAAGGGTCAGCACAATCTCTACCAGCTTTGTGGGAGCAGGAAAATTCGGCCGAGTCTATGGAAGCTCGTTGTTCCTAAAGTATTATCTAGTAACCAGCCACTAGAATTACCGAATCGAGATTATAACGTCCGAATATCGTTGGAAGGTGGAGATAGCCTTGATGTAGGTGGAGTTCCTGTGGAGGGTGACACCTCCATGATTACATCAACTAGGGTGTGCCCTTGAGTGGGGCATACAATTGGAGAAAAACAGGTGGAGGTTTGTTCAACTAGCAGAAGAAGTCATAGAAATGGGTTGTTTACAAAGCGGAGATGGAAGATCTAGAAGAGTGTTAAATCACACAAGTATGGATTCAGGCGTATGCAATCCAAGGTAGAGATTTTAGGGTTTATATGTCTTGCATACACATTTTCGATCAAGAATACGATGAAGCGATGAGAAGGATCGAAGTGAATGATTGAAGATAGAGAAGACAGCAATCAGCAGCAGCAGCAGCTGGTCGGTGTTTTCCTGAAGAAGATGATGAAGCGACCGCCCGACTGGACAGGGTGCTTTCCCGCAAAGGGACATTCGACCGCACCTTAGGGTCGGTCGACCGTATGTAACACCCCGAATTCCAAATAAGACCGAATTCGAGATTCCACAGGATCTTTACTTCACTTCGTACAATTTTACAAGGAAATTTAACTTTTTCCAATAACATCAGAGTTCAAATACAACTTGGTTTTACGCAGTGGAAGAATAAAATTTACAATGAAATATTTACAGCATCTTTAAAATAAAACAGCATCAGCATATCCACTTTATAGATTCATGAGCATCCATTACCTGCATGTAAGACTGTAGGCACGTCAGTCGCTTACAACTGACGAAATGTTATACACGGCTATCCTCTCTATGCCGGAAACAGTATAACGATCTCCATACTTTAACAAAACACAAACTTGAATGAAATAAAGTGCAGAAATGTGATTACTTTAAACATATAAGTGTATGTCATGCCTTAATGCCTAATGCACACAATTTTATACTAGGATGACACTAATACACACTTGTTCAGATTCCATGCATCCCATACTATATAGGTCCGAGGGCAAGCGCCTACGTACTCCACGATAAAGGGTTCGATCCCTCGCCATGAAAACTACCCAGTAATAAAGCAAGGTTTGGACATTCCACGAGTACGGATCCCAGCCCCGAAGTACACCGCCCAACTGTTATACAGACTCCTCATCATGCGAATCTCCCGTAAGTGTCCCTCTAGCCCTGGTATACGTATATACACTGGACTATGACAAACTATCCGCCCGACTATTCATGATCCCGGAGTACACCGCCCGATCAATCATTATAATTCCGGGTTTCAAAAATAAAATTCGTCTCCATCAGAGCAACCTCAGTCCCGGAGCACCGCCCGACTGGGTCTATAGCCACGGAGATCCACCACCGACTATATAGAGGCAACACACTTACGTTTGCCCAAGTTTACTACATCTTCACTTAAGTGCCTAATTATTTAGTTCAAGACATGAATAAATTATCATCCCTAGAATCAGTTTTACCTCCTACCGGACTTGTTCTCAAAATACGAGATCGCCCGACGGCAATATCTCGAAATCATATCTCAAAATCTTTCTTTCAATATTGCCGGTAACCGAGGTCTCACTAATTCTAAACTCAACATTTCATGTACAAGAATCATGGGTACACATACCCTTTAATAATCATGTCTTAAACTTAGATTATTTTATCTTCTCCAATCTTATCTTAATACTTTTCATGATTTCTTAATAACAATAATTCCTTTTCATAAACAAATTTTCATCCATCATCAATCTCTTTAATAACTTAAGCACAAAATAACAAATTCATATTTCAACAAATACCAAGTACTCTTAATTTGCATAAGTGAATAATCGCATCAAGAGAAATTCATTCACATGGATAAATTATTCTCATTCTACGAACAAATCTCATTTTTATTAATAATTTATTCTTGTCAAAAACTTATTTTTCATTTCTTATTTTGCTCCTTTTTAGTTTCTCAAAATAATTAACTTGAGAACAAATCTCATTCCATCTCAAAAGTCTCTTTTACTTCTCAAGTATACATAGAAAATCTTTAAAACAATTTTAATAAATTCTCCATCACATTTTATAAACACTAGAATTTTTCTCCAATTTTTTAATTGCATTTTCACTCATTAAGTCAATTAAAACACCCCCAAAAAAATTTAAAAGGTAACTCTCATTTTTATTAATAATTTATTCTTGTCAAAAACTTATTTTTCATTTCTTATTTTGCTCCTTTTTAGTTTCTCAAAATAATTAACTTGAGAACAAATCTCATTCCATCTCAAAAGTCTCTTTTACTTCTCAAGTATAAATAGAAAATCTTTAAAACAATTTTAATAAATTCTCCATCACATTTTATAAACACTAGAATTTTTCTCCACCAAAAAAATTTAAAAGGTGACTGTGGGGTTTTGAACCCGTGAGCACACATGACAGCACCCATGGCAAACCCACTAGCCACTAAGTCCTTTGTGGACTTGTGTCAAATTTGTATGCCGAAATGTACTGAAAACAAGTTTCGGTTTTGGTATTTTTTTTTAAAAACAAAATGAATGTAACTATCAAGTTTCGAACCTAGGATCTCTTTCAACAATGCTCTATATTGTACTGGCTAACCAATAAGTCCAAGTATATTTTCTGTTCAAGCGTGATAATAATATGCTTTTATACGAATCTAAATTTAATTCTTTTAAACAAACTTGTTAATAACAAATTTTCTATTTTTTTGACTGAGATTAAAAAAAATGCTAAATAACAACTTAATTTAAGAAATATATTTTAAAATAATTTTCCTTTCTTTTTGCATACAAATTTTCATCTTTCCCCAAACCTCGAAACTAAAATCATGTTTAGTAAAACTAGTTCATATACACTATTATACTAGTTACAATTTGTGAATAAAACAAGCATGTCTCTTAATCAATCATGAATATCTCAAAGGATCCCATTCAAGCAAAAATTGTATTTTTTTCAACCTATGTCGACATAAAAAGTTATCTTTTTCTCCTTTCATTTCTTTCTTAATCATCATGTCGAAATATGCCATTCTTTACCAAGTTCTAAAATAAAATCACACATTCAACAAAACATACAAATTTACAAACATTTTTAACATGATTCATGTAATTAATTCTTTATTTGAACTCTCTTTTTAAAATAGCATGGTAACAATTTGTTCACTAATTCTCAACATGATCATTACACATTATGCTAGCATGAATTCTACTTATATCTCATTTAGTTTATACCACTCAATTTAAACTAATTAGCATGTAAGTCCTACTTTAGAAAGGAAAGAGATCACCCACTAACATAATGTTGATTTATATACTAACATAGTATCTTTCATTACAACCAATGTATAGATTTGTTCTACTTCATCATATCAAAATAATATACTCATTTATTTTTACTAGCATGCGTAGTTCTAAAATTAGAAAGCATGAGAACACCCATCTTAATTGGAGAATGAAAATGTCATGCCCCGCTTCCAAAAATATGGAATATGAGCACGTGACGAAGCCCAGCGGATGATTTTTACATCATCCATAAGCTGTAAGATTGACTCAGCATCATAACAAGAATATAACCAGATTATATATAACCAAGCATGCATGAATAATTTATTAAGCAACAGAAACAATTTAAACAAATAATAATATTCAAATAGTTTCCATGTCTGGATCAAGTGTAAACTCGGAAACAAGTCTTAAACAACAGAAGAAATAAATACCTTAAGGAAGGCGATTATTTAAATAAGTCCTTGCTCCAAGCAAAACCTGAAATGTCTGCTCGCCAGTTCCAGCAGGTAGCTCGTCTCCAAAGTCTGCTTAACAAATATAAAAGGGAAAACATAGGGAAAACAAGAGAGAATACCCTTAGTGCAAGCTAGGGCCACAAATAGTAAAAACAAGTACAAGTATGGGAAACAGGAATTGGAATCAAGAATGCAACAGAGATATAACAAGTAGTAGAAAGAACCAAGAACTAGCTAACAAGGAGGATAACTCAAGTAAACAGGATGGATAACAAATACAAGTGGTAAAACAAGTGACAAGTGAACACATAGGGTATCTAACCTCAAGTGACACGCATCTAGTTCAAGTGTCAGGTATCTAGTCTCAAGTCTAGTGTCAAGTGTTATTTAATGTCAGGTCTCAAATGTCAAGTTGTCAAGTTCAAGTATCAAGTTATCTAGTTCAAGTTATCAAGTTCAAGTCTAGTTCAAGTTATCAAGTTCAAGTCTTGTGTGATTACTATCTATGTAGCACGACATGCATCCATACTTTTACTACATTGTTGCTACAGTCAAATCAGTTACGTTTAGACCTAGTAATGGAGTCTATAGGGTGGCGTACTCAGGTATCAAGTATCAAGCAAGCCATGGTTCATGAATCGGAAAATAAATAACAAGTTCACGAAGCAAGTTCGCGAATCCACTAACAAGTTCAAGAACCGCACAATGGGTTCATGAATCAAACAAGTTCATGAGCCAAGTAACTGACTCCATGAATCGAACAAGATACAACAAGTTCATGAACCAAGTATTTGGGAAACACGGGCCCCCTTCCGAGTACACTTACTTATATTGTCCACTCTATAGTCTTTCCCAAAACCCCGGCTTGTTACTTTTATTAACTCTTATCAAGCAAGCATACATGTGTAAAATGTTGTAATTTAATTCTAAGAAAAATTGGGGATGTCCTATAGGGTGTCCAGCAACTACATATAAAATTTCATGTCCAACGCGTGCTATTTACACAGCTAAATTAATTCGCAAAGTAAATGTGTGCAACAGTTTTTGCGAATCTGTGCCTACTGACACAGCTGCAGTATAACTGCCATAACTCCTAAACTGTAACTCCGAATTCAAAACTTTCGGAAGCTATCGATATCTACACATCTAGATCTACAATTTCTATTCAGGGCTCGGGCCCAGAATCAAATGATAAATGGGTCGAAACAGCAATTGAAGATTCAGGACAGCAACATGAGGGGATAACTTTCTAGTTTAGATTTCAGGGAAATTTGTTATTAGGCGTCTAAATTGTTGTGTGATATAAATACATGATATTGGTGGTCCAAACAGCAAATAATAGATGTTTTTCAAGTTTTAGGGTTGCAAGTTCGTCAAATATTAAGTGTAACACGTGTCTACGAATTTAGGGCTCCTAAATTCATAAGTCTATGTGTTCATGTGCTCAAGGGGTAAAAGAGTCCAATAATTATGATTTAATACAATGAAATTTTTGTGACTCTTAGAATTATAAATTTTGGAGGTTCAATATTGATTAACAACGATATTCAAGGAGGAGTCACAATTCTAACTATTTGTAGTATTTTTCAAGGGGTGCTTGTACTAGAACAAATAAATTGTACAAGGAATACTTGCCTTAATTTGACGACGATTAGATCCACTTGTAGTAGGAAATTGGGTTGAAAAATCCCGGAAGAAGTCTCCTAGAAGCACGTGCGAAGATCGACCAAAGAGTGAAGATTCCCCCACACCCGATCAACCAAAACAGCAAACGGCAAGATCGGGATCTGCTGCGCCAACACACCAAACAGCGCAACCAGCCAATGGGATCGCTTCTACGCAATGGATCCCTCCCGAACAGCGAACAGCGGAGACGGATCCGCTGTGGCAGAACAGCGCACAGCGATCAGATCAGGTCCAGAGTAGCACGGATCTTGATGGATCCGATGGTCGAGATTCAATCCCGCCAAATCGCTGCCTCCTTCTTCGTTCTCTTCTTCGTCGAAACACAGTGCGAGAGAGAGAGGCGCAACGCCGGAGGGGGCTTCGATGTGGCGACACGACGGCGCGACAGCGACGATGGGGAGGACGACGGCGGCGGAATCAACGGTGCGACGTCGAGAATGACGTAGCGCGCGGCTCTGTTTCCTGGGTTCGAACAGGGGAGCGATGGCGGAGGGAATTGCTCGGAGGTGTGGCGGCTGGCTAAGGTCGAGGGAATTGAGGGGCGATGGTGATGGTCGGAGAAGTGCTGGAGGTGAGTTTGGATTGGTTTAGTGGGTTGGGGACGACGATGGCGAGGTGGGTTCGGTTGTAATGGGGCGAAGGCGATGGAGGCTAGGGTGGCGATGCGACGGTGGTTGCGAGGCGAGAGCGACGAGGACGAGAGGGCGAGGGAAGGTGCAGTGGCAATGGGGGTCGAGAGTTCGGTTAATGGCAGTGGTGGATTTCGGGCGTGGGGCTTCGATGGGTTTGGCGAAGTTGGGTTTGGGTTCTGTTGAGAAACAGGAGAGGGAGAGAGGTAGTAACGGGAAAGAGGGGGGTTGGGGTTTAATAAAAGAAATAATAAAACAATTATTATTATAATGGGGGTAGTTACTAGATAGTGGGGATTGGTTACGGGGATGTGGGAAGAGTGGAGAAAAGTGGGTAAATTTGTATACGGGTGAGTGTATGGGTTTATGGGTTTAGGGTAGAGTCCAATAGGAGATGGGCTTGATTATTGGGCTTCAAATCAATTAATTAAATAATGCAACATATATCAAAATCAATGGGCTAAAATCCAACAAGAGATGGGCTACCCTTTGAGCTTCAATTGAATTCAAAATGATTAATAAATGATAGTATGGATTAATTTAGTCTTCAAAATAGATAAATAAAAAGAAGTGGGACAAGATTCAAGTTGAATATAAATTTGGGTTTAAATAGGAGATTCAAAATGGATTTAAATGCATTGGAAGGATTTATACGGAAATTGAAATACCAGAATACATGGAGAAAAGAAAGTGTAACCCCCGTTTTCGATAATTAGCATTTTCTGCGTATTTTCTATAATTTGAACTTTTGTAAATTTATTTTGTGTTAAATTCGTTTTAGACCTGTATTAAAGTATTTTCTAAATAAAATTTTTATTTATTTCGAATAATGTTGTATTTTGATCTTATCTTCGACATCTTATCGATCGGCTACTTATATTTGAGCTTAAAACAAATATATTATTATTATGTGATTATTTTAATGAAATTTCTAAATCGAATACTATTTTATTGTATAATTTATCACTATTATGATTATGATTATAAATTGTTATTTCATGATTTTCCATTTAAAATTCATATATTGGATTATTTTATTTTCATACCCGATCTGATTTTCTTGGCGAGTTCCATTTTATTTTAAATTCTTATTATTTCAATTGTGTTATTTATTTATCTAATTGGGTTGGAATTTTCGTTCATGAACTATCTTTCTCTTTTATTGAGTTATCTATATTGTGGATTTTGTTCATTTGAATTATGAGTATTTTATTTGAACCGTGTTGATTTCGATCTATCTTCTAATTGAACCCTAATTGTACCCTATAAATGCAACTCTACTGTAAATCCAAATTTTTGCACACAAATCGAAACCCTAGTCGTCTAATCTCTCTCCTATTCTCTCTCCTCCCGTTCTCTCTCTCTCCTCCGGCTCTGTTCCCGCTTGAAACCCCAAGAACCCATCCCGTGCTTCGTCTTCTCCGGCGAACCACCACTCCGGCGACCCCCCAACTTCCGTCGACTACTTCCCGTCGCCTTCCCCCGACACCCACGAACCCAAATGCCATCCCCGTACACCCTTCCCCCGTTCTCACCATTACCCAAGCTTCAAAACCCATTGAAACCCCAAATCCCGATAACCTCTTTCCTCCATGTTCGATCGCCGACGAAGCCTCCTAGCGCCGCCCTGCCCCTCACCCCTCGTCGTCGCGCCGCCCCCTGGTCGCCGGCGCGCCTCCCTTGGCCGGCCATCGACTGGTTGCTGCTGTCTCTCTCTTTGGCTGATTGCCATTGTTGATGTCTCTTTTGTGTGCTGTTGAATTTAATTGCACGTGTATTGCACGTGCTGCTTGGGAATTTGCTAGTTCGTTGCTTCGGTACACTTATCCTGTATTCTTGGTAATCGTTTTCACCGTCTAATAGGCAAGTCACCGTCCACTTGAATTGCTATTCGTTTCAAATTCAAGTTTTATTGAAAATTCTTGCAAGTAGATCTTTTTGTTATCGTATTGCCCTTTGTTGTCCCTTTCGTTGGGTTTATTGTGGGTTTACACGAGCTAACCCCAATATTCTTGACATCGTGCCAATTTGACTCTAAAGTTTGGATCTTTAATGAATGCATATAGAATTGTTAATATGGTTATTCATATAAGTCACAACACAAATAATTTATTGTAGAGACATTCGTTAGGTTGTATGTCGTTTGATGATTGATTGATGTTGGATTTGTATATGTGTGTGTTCTAATCCTTATTTATCATGTTTGGACACCTATGATGCTAGTTACACAAATTATTGACTATAGAATCGAAATCCATCATGTTTAATTAATTTATGTCCAAGAAATATACCCTAAGAACTATACATGTTGCTGACCTGAACTTGATTGCGGTTTTCGAAGTAGTAAATGACCTTAAAATAAAATATTTTCTGAATATGAAGTGTAGCCCCGAATATCTAGATGTCAATAGCATCCAGAATTTTTGAATTCCGAGTTTTGTAGCAAGAGTTATGCCCGTTTTACTGTAACTGTGTTTTTACATTCCAGAATTTTAGATCTCTCTTTTAATGTATTAATTATTCCTCTATCGTATCATTGCATGAATTAATGAATGTATGTTGCATTGCATGTTCCCAATGAGTTATTGTCACTATTGTAACCGTCCTATGCATGTTATCGACCTATTGTTTCCTTATTGATACTATTGTTCACTCCTTGTCCCTTAATTGCATATTGTAATGTTGCATTGATAAATATTTAACAAGTCGGGGTTTAAGGGTTGGCTTTTAGTGGTGGACAATACAGGAACTGTACTTGGAGGAGGGGCCCGTGTTTTCCTAAATAATCTTCCGGCTATTGTTTTATCGGTGATTGTGGTTATGGCCGTAACCCAATCTATCGTGTATTGTATCGTTGCCGATGACCGTATCGTACACCGAAAGGTGATTAATGTTTAATGTTGAAGAGTACATGAACTATAGAGCCCACTACAAAGTCTAAAGCGAAATTGTTTGTATGTAGCAACCATGTAGTAAAAGGATGGATGCATGAAGTGCTACATTAGTTAGGATTAAAATAATTATAGACTTAAGAATCACACTACATCGACACTGCATATTGTTCCTATTGATATCAAATATTGGCTAAGTATTACCGTTATTGATCATTGATTATTGTTATTTAATGTTGCATCATTATTCTAGCCATTTCCTCGACTATCATGATTAATGTCCCATTTTATTGATTCCTATTGGTTCATTAATTCATTGTTATACCGTTATTCCATTGTTCCCTGCTTTCTCTACTTGCTGTCCATGACTTGCTCTAAGGACAATTATTTTTCTCTTTTTAGATCAAATATTTACAGGTAATGAAGGAGAGTTGCCTGCTGGAGTTGAAGAACAAACATTTTGAAGATTTCTGTTTCTAATTTACTTATCGCTTTAAATGACTTAATGTATTGAGAACTTGTATTTATTTTTGGATTGGATTATTATTGTTTGGGCCAATGTCCTGGATTTTTAGTATTGTTTCCAGATGTTGGATTATTATTATTGTATTTGGATATTTATATTGCTTAGTTCCAAGTATTATTGGTTCATGAGATTATTATTATTGCCTGCGCAATTGTTCTGTATTGTTTATGTTGTTGAGTTAATCGATTAAACAGCTTATGGGTGACGTTAGTCATTCGCTGGGCTTTTGTCATGTACTCGTATTCCGTATTTTTGGGAAGCGGGGCGTGACAGAAAGGAACTGGAAATTCGTATAATCGGAAACAGGGGTTACAGAAAACTACTAAAGAAAAGGACTCCTTCTAGCTCCTAGCTCCACAAACACTTCCTTGCTCCTAGCAAAGCTTCTTCTCCTAGCAATGGCTTCTCCTCCTAGCAACTCCTCCAAGCAAAAGAACTCTCACTCTCTTTCTTTTCTTTCTTTCTTTTCTTTCTCTTACTCTTATTTGTTTTTTTTTTGGTGTGTGGAATGAGAATAAATGGATGCTATTTATAGGTCTAGGTTAGGGTCTCATTTGCAAAATTTCACAACCTAATAAATTATTCAAATTTAATCTACATCTCTTCATTTTCTCAACTCATCCTTCAACCTCTCCAATTTCCCTAACTCCCAAAACTCCCAACCTCTCATCTCCCCCACTCCTACAAGCCTTAACTCTCTCATCTTGCCCAAAAAATGGTCCAAATACATTTGTGTGTGCATGCACACATGCACAAACAAATATGAACACATTTCTATAACTCTAAATGTGTACAAAAAGTTGTAACTTGTCATGTAATAGTCCAAGTTCAACTTAATTTGTGTTTTTCTTAGTGGGCTTGCTACATGGGCTCATTACTAATTAATTTATTTAATTATCTAGTGGGCTCTTCTCCTAATGGGTTAGATTTTAATCTATAGGTCCATAGATCAAAGAAAGGCTAATTAAAAACTTATGCATGCTAAGAATTAGTAAATGAGAACAACAAAATGAGAAAAAATTTCACGTGCATCATACGCGCAAAAATCAAAAAAATGCATTTTTAATCAAAATAGGGAAAAATAAATTTTCATTTTATAAAAAGAATTCGAATACGTAAAATAAATAATCAATGCACATAGAAATATCACACTTAGTGATGAAAAAATATGTAATTGATACGTGTATCGAAAACACATAAAAAGCAAGTAAAATACCAAGATTAAAATATAATATTTTAGTTGACTCAAAATAGGGTAAAAATCAATGTGGAAAAATTCATAAATAGTCGGTAATTAAAACACGTGGTGAAAACACGTTACAAAATACATGTGCATAACACACGAGGGCAAAATTATCATTTCTAATTTTGTGGGGTGTTACACCATATGTAGCGCTGATGGGTTATTTGGGTCAGGTCTGGCTGATTTGTGAGAGCCCAACTTCGCCTTTAAGTCAGCTCGTACGGCTCTAAACTAGGGGTTGTCTATATCTTTAAGTCTGGCTGATGAGGTTTTTTTTCTTCCAGTTAGACTTGAGAGATGGTCGTTGTCAGAATTGTAATATTCTTGTATCTTCTCTAGTTGAAATAACAACTTAATTCTTACTCCCTTGATTTGTATTATAGCCTATAGTTAGTGCGCAAAGCGCATTGTGCGCGATCCTAGGCGCTGCATTGTTCAGCATTTTTATATTCATTTCTCTCTCTCTCTCTGTGTCTCTCTCTCTGTCCCCCCAACCCCCAACTTCTGAAATGACTTTGTCATTCTATGAAGGTAAGAAATTCTATTTAAACTCACGCTCTTCTCTCTCCTTAGCCGATGTGGGACTAAAAGTCACCGTTTCAAAACAAAGCCAGACTAATAATTAAGCTTAATTCAAAATAAAGCCAGGCTGATAGATTAGTTTTGATAATTAAGCCACACTCTCTCCTACTCTAAACTTTCTTCTGGTTGTTCACATTTACAAAATTTTATTTAAACCAAAAAAGTGCCCATCTCCTAGCTGATGTGGGACTATAGTCCCTTTCAAAATACTGGGTTTCGAGTGGGTTTAACTGGGTTTCGGTTAATTAAGATTAGATTAAATCAGTTTAAGATTAGATTAGTATTAATTGATTAGATTAAGGGTGGGTTTAACTGGGTTTCGGTTAATCCCTAATTGATTACATTAAGAATAGATTAGATTATTTCCAATATAATAAGAATAAGATTAAGAACTAATTAATTAAGACTAATTACAAGTAAAACAATCAAGTTTAAAATTTGTGTTAAATTAATTTCACTACAGTACTCTAACAACTCAAATAAACATAATCTTTCATATAAAACTAATCATGCTATAGTAAATCTACATCCAACCAAACCACTTTTTCATAATTCATTTCTACCGATTTCTTTTCTCTACAGTAATCATACAACTTTAGAAAAGTTTTACGTGCAATCAAACACCCCCTTAGTGTTGTTAAGTTACATATTGATTTGACGTGGTCAGTTTTTTTAATATACTGAATGCTTGGTTCACTAACTGAAGTTGGTTTAAGTCAAAAATGGTTTAGCCCACATTTATCACTAAACTAGTCTAAGCAGGGGGGTAGCTACCTAGTCCCAAGGGGGTGCAGCTGCGCCCCCTCGGTTTTGGCTACGTCGCCCCTCGGATTTAGTATATTTTTAACATAAGCAGTAATATAAATAGTGTAATCTAATACTATTTTTTCACTAAACGGTTGTAGTCTACTTGGTTAGGATGTTTGGCTCCCACCCTAAGGGAACCTGGGTTCAAGTTGTGGAAACAAAGTTTTTTTACTTTTATTTAAAATTTTAATTTCTTTTTGTTTAGGTCCACCAACAGAATTGGATTTAGTTTTTATTTTTATTTGAAATTTTAATGACAGTGGGAGTTGAACCCATGACCTTCTAATTTGAAGTCAAACACACTAATCCACTGCGCATAGTGTGAGTTTTCATTTACATTTGATGAATATCTTGGCAATCCCAAATGATTTGTCACCAGTTTTTCATAGAAAAACCAAGATATAATAAAGGCCACGACTTTTGCTCTTGAAGTTGACATTGCTATTATCTGTTGGTGTATTTGCTCTTGAAATTGGCATTGCTATTACCCGTTGAAACCGTGATTGTAGAGAGTATTTTCTGCAATAAAAACCATCAAGACTTCATTACGTAACCAGGATATTATTGGGAGATGAGATGATGAATAATTGTTTGGTGGCATATATTGAAAGAGACATATTGGATGTCATTGATAATGAAGATATCAGTCAATATTTTCATAATATGAAGTCTCCAAGAATTTTATTGCCAAAGAAAATAGTTATCTAGTGATTGTAATAGTTTATGACATTTGATATTAATATATGATGTTTTGAGGAATATAAATGTACTTATTATTTTTTTAATAGTAAGTGTCGCGTTTCCCGGATGAAAATCTTAGCCAAGACACTGAATCTAAGTAGTAATTTTTTTGGGTTTACTCTTTGGATGTAATAGTATATGTGAAGGCACAAAAAGAGGGACCTAAACAGAACTTAGGAAGGAAAAAGAGAGAATGGCCACTAGCTTTACTTTGGACGAGGGGATTCCTTTCCCTTGCTATTTTGACAAATACTGTAGTTGTCAAGGATACATCCAAGATTTAAATAGGAAGATGAAAAGAACCCGTCCAATAAGGTGATGCCACGTACTATCGGTGTAGTGAGAGACAGAGATACAGAGAAAAGGAATAAAAAAGAAAAGATAAAATGCAGAAAACCTCTTATATTTACAGGTCAAGGCAGATAATTTCCATATAATTGGTAGTAGGTGTAGCATTACCCATCAAGGATAATGCTACACCTACTACCAATTTTACAATCTTTTTATCTCCTTACATTTTGATCACCTCAAAAAATCTCCTTACATTTGTAAGTTAAAACAGATAACCCCATAAATTTTTGATCAATTCAGAAAACCTCTAGAAAGTGTTAAAACTGATTTATGTTCTTACATATATTGCACATTGCACGTATTTTCTTTTGGACCGTTTTACCCCTCTCATTTATTTTATTATTTCATGCCCATCCAAATCACACATCAACATCATAGACACTTTGATTCGGATCCCCTTCAAAAACCCTCTTAATCCCTCTTAATTATTTTAGAAAAGAATATTAAAAAATGTTAATTATTTTTCTTAATTAAACTAACTTACCCTATTAATCCTTCTTCCCTATGAATCCTCCACCGAAACCCATTCCCCAGCCATCACAATCACCTCCCCAACCTCCATCCTTTTTTTTTTCTTTTTTCCGCTACTCCAAAAACCGACCTCCACCAACTAACTTCATTTCCAATCCAAACCCGATGGCCAATCCAACTACAACCAAACCCAACTACAGCCAAACCCGAACTCCATCCTGGCCTGACCTAAAACTGTCGCTGTGTGTTGTTGCTACTGTCTTAATTTGCCAACAACCACCAAGAAACCCATCTCCTTCTCCTTCTCCTTCTCCTTCTCCTTCCTCTGACATCTCCACCGAGCAAAACCCATCTCCTCCACCTCCATTATCGATAGCCAGCCTCATCATCATCCTCATTGCTAACTCTATCTCAATCCAAAACCAAGCCAAGCCCGAGCCTCCATCAACTCCAAACCCGATCCCATTCCAACTTGCTTCGAAACTCGACCTCGGCCCGACGTCACCATCGCCTTTGCTCTTGCTGTTGACGATGTCGCTATTGTCGTTGTTGTTCCTTGCCACCGACAACCAAGAGAACCCCCTATTCCAAGCCGTTCGCCATTAACGACAACAGTGGACGGTCCTCTTCTTCTCGACATCAACCCACCCTAGAGAGCAGCAATGGAGACACACGAGATAGGAGAAGAAGCGATGAACAAGAAGAACAAATCCATATTCATATCAATTACATGGTCGGTTTATATAAAAGGAATTTACGTGCAAAGCACGTGTTTGAACAGACCGTTATCCATTCTGTTGGACTTAAATGCTAATTACATGGTATATTTATAAATAAACCCTCCTAAGAAAAATAATACTCTGAGGACTGAAACGAAAGACAAAACAGATACATCCTTCTTCAATTCATTCCGACGTCAGCTTCTTCAACTCATTCCGTCTTCAACTAAGCTTGAGTTCTCCATTAACCCACGTCAACCTCCGGAGTTGTGGTGTGGCCTGCTCCTGATACTGGATCAATATTCCCCCCTTAAAAAGATTCCAGGACTATGCGAAAGGACGGGAATCGCCAATACATATCCCAGTAACTTTCCCAAGTGGCTTCGCTATCATTGAAATGTCACCACTAGATCAAGACCTCAGAAATGGCAATTCCCCTTCTTGGAACCATACGACGATCTAAAACTTTGATAGGCTGAGGTGTATCTTTTACAAAGTACTGCGGCAAGTCAGTAGAGACTATAGTCGACTCATTCTCTCGGGGAACAAAAGCCTTCAGCTGGGAAACATGAAACACATTGTGAATGCGAGACTCACTAGGAAGTTGTAATTTGTAAGCCACAGCCCCTATCTTCTCAAGTATCATATAGGGTCCATAATATAGAGCAGATAACTTATGAATTCTTCGTCCTCCCACTGAAATTTGGCGATAAGGCTGCAACTTCAGATAAACCCAATCACCCAGCTCAAATTCTTTGTCGTTACGATGCAAATTAGCTTTGAGCTGCATCCGTTGTTGAGCTTTTAACAGATTGTCTTTGAGCAATTGTAAGATGAGATCTCTTGAGAGAAGTGAGTCTTCAACAGCTTGAACTCTCGCAATCATAGGAATATATGAAAGAACATTGGGATGAGCTTTACTGAAGACTGCTTGATAAGGAGAGATGCCAGTGGAGCTATGAATATGTGTGTTGTAACTAAACTTAGCCCACGCTAACCAATCTGACCAATCCTGGGGACGATATGCTATAAAACATCGCAAATAAATCTCCAATACCCTGTTGATTACTTTGGTTTGTCCATCAGATTGGGGATGGAACGCTGAGTTCAAACAGAGCTTCGTTCCCTGAATGGTTAGCAATTCACGCCAAAAATTACTTGTAAAAATGGCATCCCTATCACTAACTATGCTTTTGGGAAGACCACAGAGCTTCAACACCTGTTTAAAGAGTATAGCAGCGATAGTTTTAGCCGTATAAGGGTGAGACAAAGGTATAAAATGGCAAAATTTTGATAACCTGTCGACCACAACTAGTATAGTTATGAACCCTGCACTTCGAGGCAACCCATCTACAAAATCCATGTTGATATCATCCCAAATGTTATCGGGAATAGGAAGAGGTTGTAATAAACCTGCAGAAGATGTGCTCAAATACTTATTTCTTTGGCAAGTATCACAGGATCGAATGAAGTGACGCAAATCTTTTCTCATTCCCTGCCAGTATACAACTTGTTTGAGCTTGAGCCAAGTTTTATCCATTCCCATATGCCCACCTTGAGGAGTGCAGTGTACTTCCTCCATGAAAACACTCTTGGCTGTAGAAGTAGGACTTAATAGAATTTGTCCCCTATAATAGAATATCCCTTCTACAAGAGCAAAGCTGTCATCAACACCATCAGAAATTGTCTTCAAAATGTCTTCATAAAATGGGTCTGTGAGTACTAAGTGTTTGATTTGTTCCAACCACACTGGCTTAACCATTGTAATGGCAAATAAGGAAGCCTCTTCAACCTCTTCAAATTGACGGGAAAGACCATCAGCTACAACATTTTCTTTTCCCTTCTTATACTCCACTCGAAATTGATACCCATGTAGCTTTAGTAACCAAAGATGCTGTGCTTCAGTATACAATCGCTGCTCTAGCAAATACTTTAGTGGCTTATGGTCAGTATGGATCACAAATGGCCTTCCCAACAAATATTGACGCCACTTTTTAACTGATAAAAGTATGGCAAGAATCTCCTTTTCATGAGTGGATAAGTATTTAGTTTTTCCCTTCAATTCTTGACTAAGAAAAGCAATGGGATGCTTTTCTTGATGTAAGACAGCTCCTAAACCTGTGGCACTTGCGTCACATTCTAACTCAAATGGCAAAGAGAAATATGGAAGTTGGAGAACTGGAGGAGAGGAGAGTATCACCTTCATAGTTTCAAAAGCTTTTTGAGACTCTTCCTGCCAATCGAAAGCCCCCCTTTTGGTCAATTTCACAAGAGGCCATGTCAAGGTGCTATAATGAGCTATAAACTTTCTATAGTACCCAGTAAGACCCAAGAACCCCCGCAAGGCCTTTAGTGTTTTGGGAGTAGGCCAATTGACAATGGCCTTGATCTTTTCCTGATCAACAACAACTCCATGAGCTGATACCACATGACCAAGGTACTCCACTTCCGACACTCCAAATGAGCACTCTGAGTTTAGCAAATAGTTTGTTGGCCTTAAGGACTTGCAGGACCAAAGATAGATGCTTCAAATAGGAGCTTAAACTGTCAATATACACTAGTATATCATCAAAGAATACCAACACAAATCGGCGCAAATATGGCTTGAAAACAGAGTTCATGAGAGATTGAAAAGTAGATGGGGCATTTGTTAAGCCAAATGGCATAACTAGGAACTCATAGTGACCTTCGTGAGTGCGAAATATTGTCTTGTGTATATTAGCCTCATTCATTCTTATTTGGTGATAACCACTACGAAGATCAAGCTTGCTAAACACCTTAGCACCATATAGCTCATCCAAGAGCTCATCTATAACAGGAATAGGAAACTTATTCTTCACCGTAATGTCATTCAAGGCTCTATAATCAATGCACATTCGCCAAGTACCATCTGCTTTTTTGACCATTACAATCGGGGAAGAATAGGGACTATGACTGGGCCTAATAACTCAAGACTGCAGCATTTCTTGTACAAGCTTCTCAATTTCATTTTTCTGATGCCATGGGTGTTTGTATGGACGGAGACTAACTGGTTTCGAGCCAGGAAGGAGAGGTATAGTGTGATCAAATTCTCTTTTTGGAGGCAACCCCATGTCCTCAGTGAATACTTCCTGATAACTCACTATTAGTTGTTGTACTTGAGGTGGAATAGCAGAGTGCCCACTTTGATGAGTCAGAATTCCTACCATTTGAAGTAACCACGTAGATTTGGACTGCAATAGAGCTTTAAACGTAGCTTTAGTAGAGGTCACTTCAATGCCTTGGGGTGGAATACCTCTCAAAGTGCACTGTTGACCCCCAAGCTCAAATTGAACTCTCTTTTCTTTCAAATTCCATATCACATCCCCAAGAGTCTCAATCCATTGTGCCCCCAATACTAGTTGACTAGTGTCCATAGCTAGGATATAAAAATCTACCATAATAGACACCCCTTGACAAACAAAAGTCACTCCTTCACACAGACCCAACCCCTTCAACATAATTCCCCCAGCAACAGTCACATCCAATCTAACTTTGGGATTTACTGGCAATCCGGTCTTTTTAACTATCTTTTCATCGATGAAGTTGTGAGAAGCTCCAGTATCTAGAAGAGCACACACAGGGTGATTTGTGATGCTTCCCTGGACTCTAAAGGTTCTCAGAGTGGTGCTACCTGTAAGTGTATTAAGAGAAATAGCTGCAACTCCCTCATCAGCTATTTGCAAAGTTTTGGACACCTGGGATTCCTCCTTGCACTTAGTTATGCTATGCTCCCTCTCTTCATCTGATGACTCATTTGTACCATCAGTATCTTCATCTAAATTTCCCAACATTTGCATAAACACACTTCCCTCACAGGAACCCATCATCTGCATAATAGACCTACCCGCACACTTATGTCCCCTCACAAATTTCTCATCGCAGTGAAAACACAACCCCTTTTCCCTTCTATCCTTCATAAACTGCATGAACTGCTGGTCTTTTGGCTTAGAATTATTTGAATGAGATGGCCCCATGAATTCTGCAACTGTCATGCTATGGGTTGCCAAAGGAATAGCTGTAGGTACTGGAGTCTTATAAGTGCTAGAAACAAAAGTGCCCCTACCCTGATTATTGAACCTCCATGCCTTCTTTTGGTCACCAATAATTTCCTCTCTAGCTATAGCCTCTCTATAGGCTGCAAGAACACTGCTAGGATTCTTGAGCTTAACCTCTTTTCTCAATTCACTCTTCAACCCCGAAATATAACAACTTACTAAAGAGGACTTAGCTAAAGGTTTTTCTAGCTGACTATACTTCAAGAATTCTCTATGATACTCAGCTACAGTCCCCGTTTGTTGCAATTTGTACAAAGTGGCTTCAGGATCATCTAACTCAGAAGACCCAAATTGCAACATTAACTCTTCTTTTAACATTTCCCAGCCAATCACTCCCTCGTCTTGTTGTTCAAACCATCTCCACCAAAGTAGTGCTTCTCCCCTCAAATAGTAAAGACAAAATGACAAACGATCGCAGGAATTGATCCTTTGTGTAAAGAAATGATGCTCCATATGATAAATCCAATTGGTGATATCCCCTGTTCCATCAAAACTAGGCCATTCAATTTTACAGTGTTTGGGAAAGAATGTGTTACCTTCTGGATGTCGACCCTCATTCCTTGCCACTCTCCATCCCAATTGAAGCTCATGGTGATCAAGACTCCTTGATCTTTCTTGATATGACTGGCTATGTTGAGGATGACGTCGTCGTCCACCCCCAAACTCTCCATGGTGCCGCTCACCTTCCAACTCTTCCACATTACTGTCGGAACTCCAAGATTCACGCCTCCGATGCAATCTCAGATTCCTTGGTTCTTGAAGTAAGCGATCTAACTCCAGCTCCAATCTATCGAACCTCTCTTCCATAATGGGATGCTTATGGAGTTTGACACCATGACTGGTGGATCCCCATGCATCCTGACTCCTTGCTCCAGATCCAAACTGAGGTCCAGATCTAGAACTGACGGAGTACTCAGCTTCTTGAATCGGTTCTTGATCAAGATCTTGATTGATGGCGGTTGCGCGATCAATCTCAGGCTCTGATACCATTGTTCCAAGCCGTTCGCCATTAACGACGATGGTGGATGGTCCTCTTCTTCTCGACATCAACCCACCCTAGAGAGCAGCAATGGAGACGCACGAGATAGGAGAAGAAGCGATGAACAAGAAGAACAAATCTATATTCATATTGGAAACAATTACAGGGTGGGTTTATATAAAAGGGATTTACGTGCAAAGCACGTGTTTGAACAGACAGTTACCCATTCTGTTGGACTTAAATGCTAATTACATGGTATATTTACAAATACACCCTCCTAAGAAAAATAATACTCTGCGGACTGAAACAAAAGACAAAACAGATACATCCTTCTTCAATTCATTCCGACTTTAGCTTCTTCAACTCATTCCGTCTTCAACTAAGCTCGAGTTCTCCATTAACCCACGTCGACCTCTGAAGCTGTGGTGTGGCCTGAACCTGATACTGGATAACACCCCCCCCCCCCCCCTCTCTCTCCCCTCTCTCCATATTGACTATAGTGGTAACTCATCTAAGAGCCTCCTCAATGGAACCCCATCCCCATCCCCATTTTGGGGTTCCCTGGAATATGCTATTTTGGTTTGGGGTTTCAAATAGGGTGCTCCAATGGTACCCCATTTTGGGGTTTCGAATATTTTGTTTGTAACTTTTTTTTTCACAAAATAACTTTTTTGAATGCAAAAATATAATACAAATAATTAAAAAGTAATAATACAATTACTTAAAAATAGATATTACACTTACTAAGAAAATAAATTATACAATTATTGATTTATATTATTAATTTCTACACTTAAAACGAATCAGAAAGATATCCAATATTGGTATCATATTAAAGATCTCATTGAAAAATTAACAATAGTATAATTATTGTCTATTATTGTCTATAAATAAAAAACTTAAATGAAGTTTAAAGATATAAATCAAAAAAAATCAAACAAACAAACAGCCAAATAGTATAAATGAGTAGAGAGAGGGGGGGTTTGCAAAAATACCCATGGGGGCCACTTTTGCGGGAAGAGAAATGGAGCCGTATTTCTCATCTCCAAAAATTTTGGTGATTGGGTCCCACGTTTTGGCGATCGACTGGGGAGGGGATGGTTTTAAAAATTGCCAATGGGGGGGTGGTTTTGGCGATCCATTGGGGTTACTCTAAGGTCTCATCTCATTTCTATTATCCCAACTTGCATACACTTGCGTATTGTTGTTCAAATAGTAATTGTATTTCTCTGAGTTTAATAAAATATATTATTGATTCTTCATTATTCATTGAGTGCTTGAATTGTTTGAGTTTCCATGAGAATGATGGTTGTTTGCAGTGGAATGAGGAAGAGAGTGATGTTGGCATAGGTGTTCCATGTGTCTCCAGTTTATTTATTAAGAGGGAGAGGGGTAAAACGGTCCCAAGAAATGTACAGAACATAAAATCAGTTTCAATAAACTTTAGGTAGGGTTTCTGCATTGACAAAAAATTAAAGGGGGTTATCTACTTTTACTTGCAAATGTAGGAAAGTTTTCTGCATTGCCAAAAAAATATAGAGAGATTATCTGTTTGGATCTATAAATATAGGGGGTTTTCTGTATTTTACTCACACACAACAACAACAAAAAGCTAATTTTTTTCTTTTCTAACTTTGGGTGTTGGGTTTGGTTGGCGTATGGACACTTTGTGAAGTGTTGGAGTTGGGACTTTTTACCGTACTAGGCCACTTTTTGAAAATATTTGTGATTATGGGCCAATTTCGAAACTATTAGCGCTCGTGAGTTACTTTGTGTCACGTCAACAGTTGCCGCTATTCGCATTAGTGGCCTCTTCACTTTGAAAGTCGCTAATGAAAATAATGACATATATTTTAAAATATTTGGAATTTTTTGTTTGATGTCTCTATTCCCACTACCGACTGAAGTATATATGAGGTCGCTAATGAGATTAGCAACTTCAAATGAATGTATTGAGACACTTAGCGATGTTTAGAGAATTTTTGTTGTCTTAGGAAAAAAAAATTAAAACTAAGGTCGCTAGTTCGAATAGCGACCTCAGTAGAAGACTAAATCTCTTTACTCTCTGTAAGATTTGCAAAATAATCATCCAACTAAGGTCGTTATTGGGAATAGCGACCTTAGTATACTTTGGTCGCTATGCGCAATAGCGACCTCAATAGAAACTCAATTTCCTTGTTCTTTGTAAAATTTGCAAAATAGTCACACAACTGAGTCCTCTATTCAGAATAGCGACCTTAGTAAAATAAATGCCTTTATTCGAAATAGCGACCTTAGTACAACTAAGGCCTCTATTTCGAATAGTACAATAAAGGCCTATGTTCGAAATAGCGACCTTTGTACAACTAAGGTCATTATTCCGAATAGCGACCTCAGTTTCATAAATAAATTGATTGTTATTTTTCTAGAGAGCAAAAGCTCTCTAGATTTTACTAAATGTTGAAATACAGTTCATTGAACGTCGCTGATCTCATTAGTGACTTTATATATGCTTTGGTCACTAATAGGAATAGTGAAAATTTTCAAATTTTTTTTTTAAAATAGAGACCATTATTCCCATTAGCAACCTCTAAGAGCATCTGTAGTCGTCTTGAATCAGATTTTGGGTATTTGGCAAATAGAAATGGGAAAAATGGGTTTGCGCTGTAGTCGTCAAAAGCTAAAATTTGGGTCAGACGGAAGATTATCTTTCGTCTCAGAAATTTAAATCAATATATATATATATATATATATATATATGCATTGAAGTGAGGGACATAGGACAAAAATTTTAAATTAAAAAAAAACAATAAAGTGAGGCACAAAAGGACAAAAAAAAACAAAAATAAAAAAAATAAAAAACCCACATTTGCCTGGGACGAGGGATGAAGTCCTGTCCAAGGCCATTTGTCTTTAGCACAAAATGTGTTGGACAGTACATAATGTACCGTCCTTCACTTTCTTCTTCTTTTTTTTAATTAATGGGACGGAAAATTATCCTTCGTTCGATGTCTTCGTCGTATGCTGAATTGAAGGGACAGTGTATTGTTTACCGTCCGACGTTTGAGACGAAAGATTAACGGACGAAAGATTATCTTTCGTCAGCTATAATTTGGCAAATGCCGAACCGTCTGCTATATTTGGCCAGCGACTGTTCATGCGGCAGCCAAATTTTGGGTATTTGACAGACGAGTAGAGCGACTTTTTTTCTATTTTTTCCATTTTTTGGATATTTAACAGACAACTACAGATGCTCTCATTGGAACAGGCTGCTAATGAGAATAGCAGTCGCTGCTGACGTGGCACCAAGTAGTCCACGAGCGCTAATATTTTCGAAACATGCTCATTATTGCAAATATTTTCAAAAAGTGACCTAGTATGGCAAAAAATTCGGGAGTTGGTGCATGTCCTCGGCACTCATCTGATAGAAATTTTTATTTTGAGCGAAACATACTGATCTATGTCCTTAATCAATCTGTCATTATCTGATTCCTTTTCTTTCTTTCTTTCTTTCTGTTGATTGAAACTAAATGCTCATCCTTCTCCTAAATCTAGCATCCTGTGTTTCAGACATCGTTGTACTACATGTATAGTTTGGTTCAGTTTAATAATTCATCGTCGCTATCTATATCTGTAATCTCTAATATTATAATAGAAGAGTTGTGATTGTTATTTGTAGACATCCATTCAACCATTCATTTTTAAGTGGAAGTTATATTAAACATTCATTTACTCAACTGTTGTTAGTTACCATAATACCCTCAAAGTTTAAATTTATTTATGACATAATTATTTACAAAAGTGTCATTGATATAAAATAAAAGTTGGTGTCACTAGAGATAATTTATGGAGTATGTGAAGAGTAAAGGGAATAAGGGATGTTTCATGTTCAATGCCAGATTACGTCTAAAATTGCAAAAGAATTTGTTAAGAACTAGGATTTTAAGAGTTTTTTTTTTCAGTGTAAAGATGAACAAACGGCTATCAGCTTCGTTAGGGAGATTATTAAGGAAATATACACCATTAATCGAACAAAGCAAACAGGCATAAACATATGAAACAAAAACAGGTTCAGCATATTTAGCGGAAATTTACGCACCAAGTTTGTGCACGAATAGTCTCATTTCTGTATGTTGCCGAAAATTAGTGCAGCCATATTTTCACTGATCATTAAAAAAAAACTCTAGTATAACCATGTATAATATTGCACAAAATTTTCAAAAAATGAGAAAATAGCAAAACCATTTTTAAAAATTTTATCTAATAACATCTATACAATATTGTACGATTTTTAAGGTCGGATAAGAGTTAAGATTTTAGTTCAAAATTTGGATGGAGAAATAGTTGAATGGTTCCCTGCTACATTTACTTTTTTTTTAAGGAAAAAAAGAATAATAAAATCTTTGGAATAAAAGTGATCTTAGCATAATATATTGTATCTAATAACTTAGCATAATATATTGTATAAGATAACTGAAAGGATCAAACAAATTCCCCGACGAATCATGCCTTAACTAACTTCACAATCAGTTCACCTAAACATGCAATTCTTACTATATTGGAAAAAATATAGTCGAGTTTTCACTCCATAGTAACACAGGAAGACCTACTATATTAGTAAAAACTTCTTTGAAAAAAAATGCAGTCTCAATATACAGTGCTCTCTCTTACATACACAAGACCACTACTTGCAATCAGTGGCGGAGCCAGATGAATCAAAATGGGGGTCCCAAATTTTTTTCCCCCCGGCATCGACATAATTGAGCCTTTAATAAGAGGTGGATTAGACTTGGGGTCCCAAATTTTTTTTAACTGGGGGGGCCAAATAAAAATTTTGGTCTATATTAGGGAGTTTTACAAAATTTTTGGGGTCCCAAATGTCCCCCCTCCTCTCTTCCTCCCTCCGCCACTGCTTGCAATGGCGCAAATACAATGAAACAGGAACACTTACATACAGAGAACTGACAAACATTCATGCACATAGGCCAATTCACTTACATACAGAGAACTGAAACATTCATGCACATAGGCCAATTCACAAACAACTATCAAATCATCTGTTACTTAAGTCCAAACCTTCCAGTTCACTTCCCGGAGACTTCTTCAGCTTCGCCACAAGTACCCACATGTTAGCAAGCTCATTTTCTAAAAACGCTTCTTTTTGTTTGGACTCGTCTACTTTCTTTTGGAGCTCAGCTTCTCTGTGTGCTTTCTCCTTGAGAGCAGCTTCCATTAAAAGTTCTCTCTCATGGTAACTTCCATTCGCTTCTCTCTTGGTTACTGGAGCATCTTGCCGCCTCGTTTGGCTCTCTCTTCTTGTATTTTTTGGTCCATTGTTTACTCTTCTTTGAGAGTTCGTTAATGATGTTACTTCAGCGACTAACTTTTCGTTATCTTTCATGAGCTTCGTGACTTCTTCTGATAGTGCTTTCAGCTCCACACCTGCAGCCGAGGCCAGCCCTTTAGCGTAAGCGCTTTCATCTGCAAGCTTTTGGTTTCCGGTTTCAAGTTGGAGCTTTGATTCTGTGAGTTGAGCTACCTTTTGCTTTAGCTCTTCGACCTCAGATGCCTGGACAAGATTATAACCCAGGCATACATATTATACGAGTAATGAAAAATTATCGTAATGATAACATAGTTCTCATCTCATCGAAGCGCTCTCTCCAAACAGATAAGGTTCAGCTGGCTATTGTGCATGATTAAAAGTCAAGAAAGTTTCACAAAAGAGTTCGCCTATTTTTAACAATCAGTTTGACCCCATATCTCAAGGTCATGTGTTTGAACCAAGCTCCAGCACAAGGTATATACACTAGACAGCATAGAACATGATTTGGAATTTCTCCATCAGATTCATTTCATCTCCAATCACCCGACATTAAAATAAAAAAATTTGATAAATAAAAAAGATAAAGTGCCGAATGAATAATTTTGAACAGCAAGTTGACAGATAATTTTAGTTTACCAAAACCAACGACATATTGCTTAGCTCAGTGGAAACCAAATTATTTTCCTCAAGTAGAAACAGAGAGGAAGGTAAATTATTTAAATAAAAAAGCCCAAGGACTGAATAACACGTACAGCCCGAAGGAGTATAGCAATTGTTTCCGATGTTATGAAAAAATCAACTTCTTGCTGCCTGGGGAAAGAAGAAATTGAAAAACAATTGCTATATAGCTTCATACTACTGAGGGATGTCAGATTTACATAGTATTCATTATCATGTGTAGTGGAAGTGGTATCAGTTGCGAAGGTACAGTTTTAATACGTGGCTTGTTCTATGCATAACTGCAATAGACAGACTTTGTTGTTTCTTTATTGGCGATTACACACCGCCGACAAGAAGCCACACAAGAATAGTCTATCACTAAGCTACAAATCAAATTTTCAACCTGAGTTCAATAAATACAGGTTTATATACAATAAGGCAACACCAACTAAAAATAACTTTTAGAAATTAGACGCTCAAGAAAACAAACTCTTCTTCGTATAAATATAAGATGATTAAAATTCCTACAAAATGTAGAAATAAGCTGGAAGATCGCAAAACTGACCATGTGAGCTTGTTGCACCAGCTCTGCAGTAATATCTCTAGGTGGTGTATTTTCTCTCACATGCATAGGGAGTGATTTGGCAGAATTTTTCGAATCTAGAGCCTGAGAAAGCTGTAGTTTTAAGGAAGCTACTGTTTCCTGCAACTCTTCACACTCACATATCTGGATAAAAGACGAGAACTTCGAATTAGCAACAGGGCAGTTTTCAAGTACTTTCTCACAGTAAAAGAACTTGCTTAACCTTTTGTTGCAGTTGATCTTGGATTACTCTGTTATCTGCAGTTTTCACCTGGGTACAAAAGTGCGATGAAGTCTTTGAGATTAAATTTTTGTACCAAAATATAAAGGAAAACTCAGCTAGGAGTGTAAAATCATATTTATGGAAACTCGAAACAAATCAAGAGAATTCTGAGAGAAGTGTTGCACAGAAAAAAATAAAACAAGCTAAAGCAGTGGATATATCTATTGATATATGAAAGAGAAAAAAATTTATTCAAAATTATTGATTACCTCAAGTTCAAAGGACATTTCATTGAGTTGTTCTAATACTTCTGCATACGACTACAATAGAAGGAATAACCAATAAGCCAATGATACAGAAAGTAATGAATAATCTGGTGAGAATTCACAAAACAATTAGGACTTACTGGTGAAAGCACCAACTTATCCATGTTCTTTTCAGTTTCTGACATTGAATCAGCCATCTGTTTCTCTAAGGAAGCAATTTGTTGGTTCTTCATCATTATCTCATCTTTGACTATTCTAATCTCCAACTGCAAGTCAAAACAAATATATTGGTACAATGTAAACCAGAATATTCATTGAGAAAGACATCAGAAGATAAAATTACCTGAATCTGTCCCTTCTTTGGGCTTTTTGCTGCCTCATCTGAAAGGCGCTTCAAAACACTTGAATGAAGTGCTACTTCTCCAGTCAAAACCTTTAGTTGCTCTCTTATCAAATCATCTTGGTCAATGGTTTTCATGCTAGCCTGACATCATAATCAACAAAATTAACTAATCGCTGCTATACAAAATAGTAATAAATGCACGACAGTATCAAAGAATGGGAACAGCCAAACAGAAATCACACACCCTCAATAGTTAAGAAGAAATGAAAACAGCCAGAGAGCAAATGTAGATACTACACCCTTCCTCAACTCAATAGAACCTAAGAAGTTTCTCGTTTTGGGTCTACCATTGAAAAAATATGTCCTCTAATTGCGTCCCACATGTTTTTACAATATTTGAATAATCTTAATAAATTGCGAATAGATAAGAATAGCAACAATATATAGCATAATATAATGCCCAGCTTAAGTTAACCCTAGCTAGGTCCAACCTAGTTCTGTCTGAGAGAAAAAGCATACCAGAGGTGTTTCTTGGAGAGAATATCTTCCATTTTGAAGCTCGCTATCATTGTCCACATCCAAAAGAGAATAGGCAGGAATATTCTCTGTATTTAAGGAATTTGAAATGCTTGGCTCTGAAGGGAAGTTTACACTCTCTGGTTGAGGAGTTGAAGGGGCAGTTAATGATTTAGTTACACTTGATTTATCACCATCAGAACTTGTCATTGTTGACACACCATTTTCTCGTTTCTGGAGAAAAAAAATACAATATTATTCAAGCACCAATTGAAGCACAAGGTACAAAACCTTCCTAGAATAAAAATCAACAGTTATTTCCTTTGAGAAAATGCATACGTCAACCAGCCATTACTAGGGATATAAATAAGACACAAAGAACTAAACCATATACTATGACAAGAAAATACACCTACTTACAATATAGAAGTAATATTTGTCCTTTACTAATCAAATTGCACTTATTTGACCAGTTTATACTTCATTGACACAGAGCATTTTGTTATGTGACTGATACATTAGGAGTAACCTCCTCCTGTTATGACCTTGAGGCTTGTATACAAAGAACTAAGGCATGTACGATGACAAGAAAATACAGCTACTTAAAATAAAGTAGAAGCAATATTTGTTCTGTACTAATCAAATTGCAGTTATTTTGCCAGATCATACCTCATTAGCACAAAGCAAATGCTCTGTCCCTGGTACGTTATGACTAAACTCCTCTTGTTATGACCTTGCAGATTATATACAAACTTTTAAAGTGGGTATTCTCAACTCCATGGAGTTCATTGAATGAATTTTTCAGAACCAAGAGTGTATACATATGTGACATGTGCCTCGTACATGCTATACAAGTTCAGTTACACAGCCCAATCCAGTCTGACATACAATGACACATTTTATTCATGTCAAATCAAACTTCTAAAATTATGTGTTCATATTTTCAAACATGAAATTAAGCTACATCTTTTCTAACAAAACATACTTTTGGTTTTGATCCACTAAGTTAAGACTGTTAATGACTGAAAACTTAATTTCATACCCTTATGTGAAAAAGTAACTAATACAGAAGATAGATCTTAGATTTTGCATTGGGGAATTTAATGGATTTTACTCACAGACATGTGTTAAGTGCACCAGATGATCTTGCAATTGGGGACATATTAACACATCATTGCATCCAATTGGAAAGGCTTACATTTTATGGAACAATGAAGCATACATGGTCAGGTGTCCCACATGCACATGCGCGTCTGTGAGTGAAGCATACAAAGTCGTGTTTGTGCTTGAAGCAATGAAGCATACAGGGTCTAGTGTCACACAATGAAGCATACAAAGTCATGAGTGTGTGTGTGTGTGAGAACGAGAGAGAGAGAGGAACGAAGCATACATGAACCAATGTCACACACCACATCATTTCCACCAAAAACAACTTTTTGTGGCCCTTATTATAAGTGATCTACATCTGTTCATCTTGATATGCATGTAGATTTGAGTGTTTCAAAGCAATCCATCAAAGTGTCTCTTCTGTCATAACATTCAGTACTGCTCATCTAAAGACCATTAATATGAATGACGGAGAAATCCTCAACACCACCTAAAATTTATCTATAAATGTTTAATGACGTGTAAAGTAACAAAGACTGCGTGGATTACCAGGAGACTGGTCCACCATGATGCTTGATAAAGGGAAACATTAAATTAAGATTCAAGAAAAGATTAAAATACAACGCTGACAAACATAAAAGTAGGCATTCTACTATTAGAGAGAACCTAGAAATCTAAAATATTACAAAAATATTTCTGGACAAAAATAAGTTGGTAAGCTTGTGGTTTATGATAATTGCTCCAGATTGAAGAGATCACCTTTAGTTTGAACCAATTTAATAGGCCATGTTTTCGGTTCTTTTTCTCCTCCTTACCATCATCCATGGTTTCACCATATCCTTCTAGTGGACTGAAAATATCAGTAGTTTCATTATCCAATATCATATCACGCCTTTTGTATGGGAGGTATGCTAGCTGCACATTTACAAAAATTTCGACAAAACACTAGTAAAATTGCTGATGAAGCTTAATGCAGACACAAAATGCTATAACAAAGAGTAATTGAGGATGGTTCATTAATTGACAAACCTCCTCTTCACCAAAAGAATATCTTCTCCGTGGACCAGCACATTGAGCTAATCTTGGAGATTGATTTGCTTTTGTGGACACCAAAATTAGTTTTGTCAATCGTTGTATCCTTCCCAGCAAAGCAGCTTTAGCTTCTTCTTCCTGTTCCAGCCTTGATTGCAGCTTCACATGACCATCCTAAAGCTTTTCATATGCCATCATGTTAATTTATCAGAGTTGCAGGTAATATGAATTTATGAGATACTAGAGAAATATGTGACATACTGAGGGACAAATTTGTGAAAAAAGACAGCACCACCAATAAACTAAAATACTTATAAGTAGCTACTATATGCTGGATGCTTTTCGTAACAAAAGTTAAGCATATCTAACAGTCACACCTTGCTCTAGCACTTAGAAATGCATTTTCGTTACTCAAAATATCTTGGAAACTTGGAGCTCGTTAAAAAACCTTCATTAGATGGACAGATAATCATTCAATCAGTTCACTTTTATAGGTTTTTCATTCTACATATATGAGACTTGAGAGAGAAAAATATTCTGTATGCCACCAACAAAATAGACAAATAAACAGACCTTTTGTTCGAATTTTGTGGAATTGCCATGTCTGACATCCTATGTCAGGATCACAACAACATCCAAGTGTACATCTATAACTATAGGCAAAAGTTATTGCAGAAAATGTGAACATTTACATCGAATATAATGCAAGATGTATCCAAAATAACAGCCATGACGCCTGGAAGAAGAAATAAGGTGTATGATTTCTTTTTAAATGAAATCATCAAACATATTATTGCACAGAAAAGCAGACCTGCATTTCTAAAGATGAAGGTAGTAACATGTGGAGGTTTATCTGAAAATCAGAAATTATTAACGAACCATAGATTGGTTGATGGTGATCAAGAAAAATATGGAAGCGTTCCCCTTCCACATAATGGAAAGGGGATTAGGTATATCCCACATAAGTTAGGACCATATTTGATTTGATTTGATTTGATAATCATTTACTTTAGTTAGGTAGTCATTTATTTCTGCTTATAGTTCATTTTGAGTAGGCAAGACTCTCTTAGAATTTTATTTGAGTTATTTGAATTTGTTTTTGTAAGCCTATCTATAGGCAATTAGTTGAATTAATTAATAGACTTGAATTTTGAGAAAAGTATTGTGTGCCTTGGGCTGCGTTCCAGTGATCTCCTAGCCTCCTTCCTGTCTCTAAATTTCTGTTTTTTCCCTAACCCTTTGGAATCCTCTTTCTTCCCTCTTTCTCCATGTTCGTACTGCATCATTTTGTGATTTGGCTCGAAGTTCACAAGAAGAGGATGAAGGCTGGAGGTTAAAACAAAAGTGCCTTGAAAGATCCATTTGTCAACCCCACTTGATCTACACAAACAGACTTCTTAGGAAAAAATAAATTCCAATTGCTAGATGTTTGAAGGATAAGTAGGTGGATATTTTGAAGTTCCACTGGTTTCAATTTTGTAGTTTTAACCTAAAATCCAAGCTAAAAGTATTTCAAGACAATCATCTAGGTGTTAGCACGGTGCAACATGTACGAAACGGTCACTTAGATACACCTCTTACTATTTGTAGGAAGAAAAAAATTGTTTGCATTTTTTGTTAATAATGTTATTGACATGCATTGCCACTATGGATATATAAACTCGACATATATATAAGTTTCTATATCTTTCTTGTACGGTGCCATAAATGATAACAAGCCTTACAGAATCAAAATCATTTTGATCGAATTTATAGAGCTGCATTGGGATAGTTTCAAAAGGAACCAAGACTTAGAAACTCTCACTCCAAAGTCCAAAGTGCATTATGGACCATCCGAACTAAAAATCAACCTTGTTGAGTGCAATAATATCTACATCTTCTAAGCTACCTTGATATAAAATTTCAAACAATATGCATGATTCTTACCAATATATGTTATTATTATTGAGATGTTATGTATACATGCATCTTTTGTGAAGCAACAATAATACTACAAGTGCATAATTAGCTCGGTTCAATGCCAGGTGCATGGTATGCTATAAAATTAGATAACCTGCTCCATCTAACTTTGACTTATAATTCTCTAAGAAATTTGTGAAAAAATAAATAAATTTGTGCATAGCAATGGATTTGCTCATGCAACAAGTAGTTGAAAAATGAACAGTTTTCCAATGATGTAACTTAAGAGAGATCATTTTTTAGAAAAAAAGAAAGAAGTAAAGAGATATTGTATGCTTCTTTAGTAACATGAACATGGTAACATGAGAATTTTCTTAAATACGAATACAGCAGGTCCTTCCAGTACAACCCTAGACAAAGCTTCTCTAACTACTGAGTTTTAATCAAGATTTTAAAATGATAGCTACAATTAAGTTTCGATTCAATAGGAACTATTAAATACCATATACTCCTTTCTCATCTATATCCCATGTGGGACTATTTGCTTTTGAAGTCAAAACACTAGTCAAATAGAGTGAGCTATAATTCATTTTTTAACACTCAAAAAAAATAAAATAATGAAATAAATTTAAATTTAAAAATATCACAAATCCTAATGGAAAAGGAAAAACAGTTTTCAGTATATACCTTTTGCTTTAAGAGGACAATATCATCTTCTCCAATATCTTTCAGTGGACCAACAGTCACAATGCCCCTTTTCAGTTGTTCCAGTTCTTCCTTCAAGCTGCGAATCTCATACTGATACTTCTTAATAAGAGACTTATCATCAATTATCTGCACAAGTTGATCAAATCTGTAGACAAGCTTACAATATATGCCAGCAGACAGTAAAAGGTCAACCATACTAATCGATATAAAAGAGTACTCTTCTTATCTGACAATTACCTTATTTTGTGATGCTTGGATTTCGATGCGTTTTGCGCGGTGGGCAAACTTTAATGTATTATGTGTTTCTTCTGAATTGCTTGATGATGGAGTGACGGTGCATATAAGCTGAGTACGAAAATATGTTTAAAACATTTTGATAGTGATAGTGGATCAGTTGTAGAACTGTGAAAAGGCAAAAATCTGTTAGCTTACATTATGTACACTAAATCATTAGCCTTACCGAAACACGGCCCTGTCCACTCAAGGAGGATTGAAGGAGTCGGGTTAATTTAGAATCCCTGTACGGAATGTGTGTAGCTTTTCCATCAGTCAATTTTGAAATAACCTGACAGCGGAGTAAGTGCGTTAAGTTTTGAAAACAAAGTACACCAGTGACAAATTGGAAAAAGGTGCATTAAAAACTCTCAATATGGATGAACTGAAGTAGCAATTTCTTCACTCACACTTCTTATATCTATCTGTTACTCTTTTGGTTGTTCGCAATTTAGTCTTAAGTTGGAAATAATTTTGATATTTATATTTTCATAACATTAAGTCAAATATATGATTTACGGCATAGATAGTTTTATGTTAATTTCTACTTCTATAATTTTTTACGGATTGTGCCTGCATTCTAACCCAATCCATTCACACTACCATGAAATGGTTTCATATATTAGCTTGCGATGTAGATAAATTTATTTAGAACAATTCAGTGAATGGTAAAAGCAGTTTAGGGCACATCAGAGTTAATTAGTTCATACATGATACCCTATTGCGGACATGAAGACCAATCAGATCCCAGTCAGTGTAATCGAAGACGTAAGGCGCAACGCAATTTCACTACCCCATAAAAAGCCTGAGGCACAAGGCGCAATTTGAGGCATAAGCCTCACTTAACCGAGGCCCATTATTACTTTTGGGGGTTTTTTAAATTTATAAATAAGATTATATAAACAAGATAACATCATAGCAACAAAATATATCATACAATGACCAAGATGACTATGTAAGTTATCATTTTTGTAAAACTACAATGTGTTCTTCTGTAATGTATAACTACAATGTGTTTCTTGTCCCAAAGACGAAGTGATACAATGTATCCCTCTGTAAAACTACAATAATATCATGTTAACCTTGAATTCATAGTGTCATATAGTAATGAGCATACAATATTACAGTATTATAGTAATGAAGATACTTACCATACAATATACAATATTACGGTATTACAATAATGAGCATGAAATATTACAGTATTACAATAGTATCAAATTAAATATTGCGGTAATGAGCATACAATATTATAGTATTACAGTCTTAGTAAATGGTAAGGTATTTTGAAATATTACAGTAATAACATAAAGTTAGCCGACCATAAAATTTGATCATGCTCTACACTAAAATATGTTGCAATTTTTTGAATAAGACATGATTTCATGATTATAGTAAATTATAGAATGAACTAGCTTCACAATTTTGTTTCGAAGTAACTTGTAAAAACATCATAAGCAAAAATAGACGAAAACCCAAGAAAGAAACAATAAAAGTGTAAAATCAAAAAGAAAAGAAACCAGAATAGGAGTGGAGTCTGGAGACTGAGTAAAAAGGCCGCCGGCATAGCCAATCCGCTTCTGCTGTAGCCACTGATTTGTTGTATATTGTCATGTCGCTACCGAGCTGCTTCGCTATCACCGCCGATGTTGTTGAGAAGGGGAGGAGATTGATGAGGAGTGCACATTGAAGAATTAGGGAAGTGGATATTGGGGTTAGAGTTTCGAATTGGGGATGAGAGAGAATTGTAAGAGTTACGGGATATGAGAAGGGTTGAAGATGGATCGGGTTATGAAGACGAATCAGGTCGGGTCGGGTCTATTATGTTTAGGTGCATCTTTTTCTTGAGGCGTAAGTCTCGAGCCTTTGCTAAGACGCGTCCAGGCGCAAGCCTGAGTGAAGCTTCGAACAAAGAGGAAGCCTTAACTGAGGCTTGAGGCTCAAAATGCTGTTAAGCCTGAGCCTGAACCCGAGGCGAGCCTTCAACTACACTGTCCACAGCTGCCACCCCCCTCCTCCATCTCCACTGATTCCAAACCCAATACCCAAGCTCTCTCTCTCTTCCCCTCATGCTCCCTTTTCTCGAACCCACACACCGAAACCCTTGGCCTTGATCTCGCACCCCACCCTCGACGCCATCGTCGCTCACCACCATCAACCACCCCGCTGCCTCTCCTTCACCCCGACAAAACCCTAATCCCCCAAAACCCTAACCCCCAAATTCCCTCAACTTCTAAACCCTAACCTCCAAATCCCTTCCCCACCGTACCCGACCTCCCTGAGTCGCTTCGACAGCCGAGAACCCCCGCCCTCTACCGTCGATTGCTGCCCCGACTTGCTTTCTCTTCCCCGATGCTCGATGCCTTTTCTGCCATCTCCGGCCAAAATCAACCAGTCGTTAAGCACCCCTTCGTCTATCAGCGATTCCAAACGGCAACTCAATTCCAGCATCTCTGCAATACGTTCTTTGAACCTGGGGTAATATCTTTCAACCAGGGTAATATCTTTCAACTTCTCAAATATTTGTAATAATGCTTTATCATCTTAAGATTAGTATCTAAATTTACTGTCGTCTACAAATATTGAGTGTGTGTGCTTGCACTTGCTAAATATGGTACGAATCTTTATTGGACATGTTACTGGCTAAGAACGCGTAAATATAATTATTGATTGTTAAGCTTGACTCTTTAATTGGGACTGTGAACGTGTTCAATTGCTTGAAAATCCATCCAACCAGTTATTAGTTTAAATTTATAATTTAATCTATATTATATGTTGGTAAACTTAATCTTTTAATATTCTTGAAAATTCTCTATTTAGGGTTAAATTCACATTATTTTGGTATTAGAGCCAAGGTTTTTAAGACCCTAGTTCTTGCATTATTTAGTCATAATTTTTGCATTCATTTAGGATCGTTTTAGAGTCTTTTATTTTTCGTTATTTCTTTTAGATCATTTCAGATTTTAAAAAAAACTTAAGTTCATTTAGGACACGTTTCCCCAAATTTCAGCAAACACACGTCCCCACGACCCTTAGTTGTCCACCGTTGGTGAATGCATCTTCACGACACCATCACGAATCCCGAAGAGCCTTTCTTGTCCCTCCCAAACCACCCAATCAAGAACCGTAGAATTCAGCAAGCCCCTCCTTGCACTGAAATGGACAACTCTGATATTTCCATTACTCTCGCTGTCATTCAAGCAACTCTTGCCGATATAAATCAGACTTGAGAAAGTGGAATTGAATCAAAATGTTGCCCCTGAACTTCATCGTCAGATCTCTCAAGGAAATGATCGTGACGACCGACGTCAAGATCGTAACCCTAACGAACAATACAAGAAGAACGTCAAGGCTGACGTTCCCCACTTTGAAGGCCGTATGGAACCCCAAGCTTATCTCGATTGGATTCGTGCCATTAACCACTACTTCATGTGGTTTGACATAAGCAAAGCCCTGAAGGTTAAATTTGCCACTATGAGATTGACTGGTAAAGCTCAATAAATTGGACCAATCTTGAACACGCCCATAGAGATTGAAGCCTGACACCCATAGCCACCTAGGAGTCCATAAAAGAGAAGCTCACTGAGAGATATGTGCCCCTATCTTTCCACACCCGAATGCTTGATTCGTAGAATCAACTCTATCAAGGGAGCAAATCAGTGTAGTCGAAGGAGTAAGGCACAACGCAATTTCACTACCCCATAAAAAGCCTGAAGTGCAAGGCACAATTTGAGGCGTAAGTCTCACTTAACCGAGGCTCATTATTACTTTTTGGGGGTTTTAAATTTATAAATAAGTTTGTATAAATAAGATAAACAACAAAATATATCATACAATGAACAAGATAACTGTGTAAGTTATCATTTTTGTATAACTACAATGTGTTCATCTGTAATGTATAATTACAATGTGTTTCTTGCCCCCAAAGAAAAAGTTATACGATGTGTTCCTCTGCAAAACTAATAATATCATGATCTATGAAGCATAGATACGGGTACGGGGTGCGGGTACGACACGACGCGGGTACGGAGATACGTGATTTTACAAAAAAGTAGGATACGGGTACGTTGGTGGATACGTTAAATATAATATATATTATATTATATATATATAATTATTTATTTATTTTATTTAAAATGCATATATTTAAACTATTTCATAGAATTATAAGAATACATTATAATTATGAGCATTTTTAGAGAAAAAAATTGATAATCTAACTATCAAAACATTGTGTATACATATTTTGTGTTTGAGCATAACATAAAACATCAAGTTTTTGAAATTACATTAGGGACCTAAACATTCATTTTCACTTAACTGTGTCCAAAAGTTACAAATATGTATTAAAAAAATGGATACTCCTTGGGTACGCACCCGGGAGTACCCAAGGAGTATCGGCACCCGATACGCACCCGACACGGGTACGTTGAGTGTGTGGAAGTATCCGTGCTTCCTAGATCATGATAACCATCAATTCATAGTTTCATATAGTAATAAGCATACAATATTACAGTATTACCGTAATAAAGATACTTACCATATAGCATACAGTATTACAATATTACAGTAATGAGCATATAGTAAAATTACAATAGTATCAAATTAAATATTGCATTAATGGGCATACAGTATTACAGTCTTAGTAAATGGTAAGGTATTTTGAAATATTACAGCAATAACATAAAGTTAGCCGACCATACAATTTGGTCATGCTCTACACTGAGTTATTTTGCAATTGTTTGAATAAGGCATGGTTTCATGATTATAGTAAATTATGGAATGAACTAGCTTCACAATTTTGTTTCAAAGTAATTTGCAAAAACATCATAATCAAAGATAGACGAAAACCCAAAAAAGAAACCATAAAAGTGTAAAATCAGAAAGAAAAGAAACCAGAATAGGAGTGGAGAGTCTAGAAACTGAGTAAGAAGGCCGATGGCGCAGCCAATCTGCTTCCGCTGTAGCCGCTGATCTGCTGCATGCTGTTGTGTTGCCGCCGAGCTGCTTCACCGTCATCGCCGATGTTGAAAAGGAAAAGAAATTGATGAAAAGGAGTGCAAATTGAGGAGTTAGGGAGGTAGAGATTGGGGTTAGAGTTTGGAATTGGGGATGAGAAGGTGAGAGAGAATTGAGGGGGTTATGGAATATGAGAAGGGTTGAAGATGGGTCGGATTGTTAAGACGAGTCAGGTCAGGTCTGTTATGTTCAGGCGCGCCTTTTGCTTGAAGCGCAAGCCTCGAGCCTTTGCTAAGGCGCGTCCATGCGCAAGCCTGAGTGAAGCTTCGAACAAAGGGGGAGTCTTAACTGAATCTTGAGGCTCAAACTGCTGTTAAGCCTGAGCCTTGAGCCTGAGGCAGAGCCTGGGGCGAGCCTTCAACTAGATCCCAGTTGAACCATTTTTGGTAATTAGTTGACACATGTAGTATCTTCTTGGGGGAGAAGGGGCAGATAGTTCCAATTCCGAAACATCACTTATCTACCTGTGTGCCCATGTGCGTGCGAGAATATGTGAAATGCGCCATCAATCCAGTAAACTTATCCACATCGCAAGCTAAAAAATGGATCCGTATCCACGCTGTTCATTATGATCTTCATCACTTAAAATGTGCTTCTTGAAGAAAATAAAGTGGATTGAATATTTTTTGCCTGTCCATTTAGTGGCTTCAATATGAATAACACTACAATAATTGAACAAATGGAACCCACTTGATAGATAGGTAAATTATATACATATCATATCACTTCTCATCCACATAACTTTCAAGACATTGAGATGATGATAAATGGTGTGGATCAACCATTAGGATGACCACCACCTCATTTTTCAATTTAGAAAATTTTCCTACAAGGGTGGTGCATTTTCCTTTTTCCAAATAGTAACTAAAACATCTAGTATGTTGGAAACCCAAGTTTTTCATGATAATAATAAAATTTTATTAAAAATTCAACTGGGATCAGGGATTTTGGAAACCTCTAGCTTAGATATTTTTTAAGGGGAAAAAAAGAGAAAAAATAATCAATCAACCTTAATAATTAGGCACTTCTCCATATAATTCAGTACCTTCGTGCCAGTACTGAAACAGTTAAGTCTGACCGAAACCAAACTTATCATCCAATCCTGAGGTGTGTTCAATTGTGTGTATGTAATAGGTGTGGATATGGCAGAGGGAGGGAGATTTCCTGATAGAATACTTAAAAAGTCCCAAGATGGCCGAAACATTTTGGTTTCAGCGAAATAATATTCAAACCATGGTTTGGAGCCTTCCACCAGATAGACATATGTATAGACAAAAAAAATAACATATCCAATTCATTCTATTTGATATGAGCAGTGAAATTCGGGCATAAGCACAGCAGCTAAGAGCGACGTAATACATGTTGTTTATCTAAGTTACAACATTGTGAAAATATGATTATTTGAAAGAAATATATATGCTGCAACAACACAAAGGCTGTCAAATAGTAATTAAGAAAAGAATTTAAAAGAAAAATTGAAGATTTTAGAGAATAGTATTCTATTCTAGAACTTATGAAAAGTATAAGTTATTCATGAACTTAAGGCATCACAAAAATATGGATGAAAGTTTGAAGGAAAGATGCTAAAAATTCAAAGTTTCCAAGAATATGCATACTCACCGTTCCAAGAGTTAACAGGCTTTTATTGATGTAAGATCCTTCTTTCTGACGTACTCCAGTTGTTTCAGCCCTTGAACTCTCTGAACCTGCCAGATCGATGAGGTTCTGCAGATATAAGTAAAATGCAAAACGATATAAGAAATCAATTGACGATATTCTTTTATATACACAAAATAGATGTACGGACTATAACAATATCGCTACACCTAGTAAGCCGGCTTGAATATAATATACTAATATGCTATCAGTAGATTGAAGAAAAACTGATTAGAGAGTAAAAGTAACACAAAAGTTGGCATTGACTTAGAAGCTGAGAAAGGTTAACTGCTTCACCTTCACTATAATCACCACAGGGGCTGCTTTCGATCGTCTGCCATCATAGTTCAAGAAATTGTTAATAAAGGTAGAAACACAAAGCAAATTGACTAGGAAGGAGAAACACCATAGTACATTATATTGTTTTTTCATATTAATAACTGTTGTGCTAACTATTCTGATTCCAACATAAATCTTTGATACAGATGATCTTCAGAAAATGTTGTATTAGCTAGTCATTATGTAAAACCTTCAATTTTTTAATTTGTAAGATACAAATGAGTTTGGTATGACACGTATGGGACACCTGTGCAGATGTATGTGGGTCAGCATCAATGGAATTCATGCTTCACTTCACAGAAGAAAACAATTCCAGATACATCTATAAATTTTAGTAAAAGTATACTTTTAAGGGTGTTCAAATAGTCTTAGTTTTAGTCCCACATCTGAAATAAACTTAGAATTAATCCTTATACTCTCCTATATATAGGAGGCAGTGTATTCAGTTATGAATATCCAATAAAGTATTCTTTTCTATCTCTATACTATACTTTAACATGGTATCAGAGTCCAAAAAGTTTACACAAAAAAATTCCAGAAAAAATTAGTATTTTTTCCTCTTAAAAAAAAAAGCCCCCGCAGCCCCTTCTTCCTCCATTCTGTTCCTCCACACCCAAACCCTAACCCTTATCTTCCTCCAAATCTCTGCGCCACCGCCACCTTCCCTAGAAGCAGCCGCCGTCATCGCTATCCCTGCAAGCCGCCGCCCAACTTCGACCACCATCCCAACTCCACATCCACTTCATCCTCCAAATCCACTTCACTTCATCACCCTTAAATCCATATCCCAATCAATCTCCTCTCCATCACCGTCGTCTCCTTTCCACTTCAGCCGACCGCTCCTCTGCTCCCGTCACTCGCAACCCCCCAGCACCTGAAACCCGATCTGAACCTCTCAACCTAGATCCCTGAGACCCGTACCCGCAGCCACTCCACTTTCATCTCTTCCACTTTCTGTTTTTCAAAAAACAAAACAAAAAAACAAAAAAATATCGAAAAAATGTCTCCTGATGCATGCGGTTCTGTAATGCGTGCCAGTTCTTGATGCCCTCTTCACTCATCCTTCTCACTTGTTTTCTCCTTCAGATTTAATCTAGATCTGTTCCTATGACGATTTCAATACTTCAACGGTGACCTCTCCTCCCATGGCGCCCTCTCCTCCATTGGTGAACCCTTATTCTTCCACTGCTGCTCCTACGGATGAGTCAACCTCCTCTCAATCTATTATTTCTGCTAAAGCGTACCAACCATTCTGCAACATGTTGCCCCCTCTTTCTGATAACTCTGTTCACTCAGGTAATACTTATCATGTTTCTTCACATCAATAGATAATTAATTCAGGTGCTTCTGAACATATGACTCCTTTATCGCTTTCTTCCTATTCTTTGCGTCCAAATTATCATGTGTGCATTGCTGATGGATCACTTGTCCCTGCTGAAGGGGGGCGATATCTCTCTTGCTCAGGACATTCATCTTAAATCGGTTTTGCATATTTCAAACTTTTCTAATAGCTTATTATCTGTTCCTAAACTTTGCAAAGATTTAAACTGTTCAGTGACATTTTTTTCTTCTCATTGTGTGTTTCACAATACTACGACGAGGAAGATGATTGGCACTGGTCGTGAACAACATGGGTTATATATCTTGGATTCTCCAGTCTCGACATTATTTTCTTTTGTTGATCCTAAATTGTGGCACTGCCGACTGGGACATCCTTCCTCTACAACCCTCAAGCACTTAGTTTTAGGTTATGAGCCTTCATTTAAGGTATCATGTGAGTCATGTGAATTAGGTAAAGAATAGAGTTTCCTACCCAGGGCGCATCAATAAACGTGGCGAACATTTATTTGATTTAGTGCATTCTAATATTTTGGGTCCTATTGGTTTTTCCACATTTAATAACTATCATTATTTTGTTACGTTTATTGATGATTTCTCTCGAATGATGTTGGTGTTTCTTTTGAAAGATCGTTCTGAAGTATTAAACGTTTTTCAAGAATTTTTCTTCGAGATACGAACACAATTTGGCACAACTCTCAAAAATTTTCGTTCTAATAATGCTAAAGAATACATGAGTTCTCATTTTCAACAACTTTTTTCTCGACATGAAATCATTCACCAAACTTTTTGCGCCTACACAATAAAATGGAGTGGCACAGCACAAAAATTAATATTTACTTAACACTGCTCGCTTTCTGTTGTTTGAAATGAAGGTCCCCAAGTTTTATTGTAGTTTGGTAATTCTCACTGCATGTTTTCTTATTAATCGAATGCCTACTCCTATTCTTCAAAATCAATCCACATTCAACCTAGTATTTCCATCTAAAAATCCATTTTCCATACCACATCATGTTTTTTGTTGCACCTTTTTTTGTTCAAAATTTCCATCTAGGTACTGATAAACTTGACCCGTGTGCTACGAATGTGTATTTTTTGGTATTCGCATTTTTCAAAAGCTTATCTTTGCGATTGCCCTTCACGAAAAAAATGTTTACCTCAGTGGATGTTTCTTTTTTTGAACACATTCCTCCACACAATCATGATTTACCGAGGGCTGTTATAGTCTTGATTTTCCACCACCACCAACGATAACACCATCCCCCCCACCGCCACCACCATCGCCTCCGCCACTTCAGGTTTATGTCATAAGACGTGTAAGACTCGTTCAGACTCGACCATCCAAGATGTACCCTCTGTTGTTCCACTAGTGCCAATCACTTCTATCGGTAATATCCCTAACGCAGATGGTTTACTTATTGCTCATTGTAAGGCTAAACATTCTTGTGCTCACTATCCTATTGCCAAGTTTGTTTTCTTTTCTAAACTGAACAGATCTTTTCGAGCATTTACTTCTTTCTTGGATTCCATCTTTATTCATAACAATGTTCAGGAAGCACTCAAGCACACTGGTTGGACAGCAGTCATGAATGAGAAAACGTATGCTCTTCAGCAGAATGGTACTTAGCAGTTAGTTCGCCTCCCTATAAGTGGTAAAACAGTTAGTTGTAAATGGGTATTCACTGTCAAACATAATTCCGATGGCACAATTGACCGCCTCAAAGCTCGCCTTGTTGCTAAAGGTTATTCACAGGAATTTGGGGTCGACTATCATAGACTTTTTCCTAGTTGCGAAACTCACTTCTGTACGTGTTCTTATCTCTTGCATCAAATTGTTCTTGGCCCCTTCATCAACATAATGACAAGAATGCATTTATCAATGGAGACTTAAACGAGGTGGTGTTTATGCAGCAACCTCCTGGTTTTGAGCAACAGAGAGGCCGATCCGGCAGAACAACTCAAAAGATAAAGAAGTATCGTTAATTTCTTCATGCTTGTTCCAAGTTCGAAGTACTATTTGTACAAAAAAGAATTTCCTTCCTTGCATGATTTCTTCTTCATATAGATATATATAGGATCTATGGGGAAATTACTTAGAAGTACATTTTGTGCAGCAGCCCTTCCTATCTGATAGAAAAAGATCCCATGATCCTGAACCGATCTTACCTGGAATTGGCATCTTGTATGTTCGCTCAAAAAGGTTTTTTATAGTCTCAAACAGTCTCCACGAGCTTGGTTTGGGAAGTTCGGCAAAACTGTGTGCTCTTATGGGTTCTTAAGAATTAAGGCAGATCATTCTCTTCATAAAGAAAAAAAGCAAAGACATTATTATTTTGTTAGTCTATGTTGATGATATCATTATCACAGAGAGTGATTCCCAAGGTATTGCAGACATCAAGCAGCGGTTAGCTCAAACCTTTCAAACAAAGGATCTTGGTCCGCTCTGATATTTTCTTGGCATTGAGGATGCATGCACAAAGGATGATATCTTTCTTTTTCAAAGAAAGTACATCCGTGATATTCTTACCGAAACAGAAATGTTGGGATATCGCCCCAATGACACACCTATGGATCCCAATATTAAGTTGTTCTCCTCCAATGATGCATTGTTCTCTGATCCAAGATGATATCACAGGCTGGTTAGCAAACTCATATATCTTTCAGTGACTATGCCAGATATTGTCTTTGCAGTTAGTCGAGTTAGTCAGTTTATGCATGCACCGACTATCTCTCATTGGAAAGCGGTGGTTCACATTTTTCGCTATCTAAAGAAAGTCCCAGGGCAAGGATTTCTCTTCAGACCTGGTGAATCTCTTTCTTCACGAGGATATTCTGATGCTGACTAGACAGAGTCAATTGATGATAGGCAATCTACTAGTAAATACTTTATGTTCTTTGGAGAAAATCTGGTATCTTAGAAAAGCAAGAAGCAACCTGTTGTAGCTAAATCAAGTGCAGAATCTGAATACCGAGCCATTGGACATTTGGCTTCTGAAGTTTTACGGCTCAAATCTCTCCTTCGAGACTTGGCAATTCCAGTATCATCTTCAGTTCAACTGTATTGTGATAACCAAGCTGCTGTGCATATTTCTGAAAATCTAATGTTTCATGAGCACACATAACACATTGAGGTCGATTATCACTTTGTTCATGATGAGTTGGAAAAGAAAGTGATCTCATTTTCATATGTCCGGTCCGGTGAACTTGCTGATATCCTCACTAAAGCACTACCTCCTAAGCTCTTTCAAACTTCCTTCAGCAAGCTTGGCTTCGACAATATCTACGCACCAGCTTGAGGAGTGTTAAAGTAGTCTTAGTTTTAGTCCCACATATAAAATAAACTTGGAATTAACCTTATACTCTCCTATATATAGGAGAGCAGTGTAGTTAGTATCCAATAAAGTATTCTTGTCTCTATACTATACTTTAATAAAAGGAAGGCTCCATCAAGTAATTATTTAGCCTCCCTCTAAGCATATTAGAGACCAAGAAACTCAATCCAAGAAGTTCAAATCTAGTAAAAAAGTTGCACCATCAATTTTTGGCTAGCAAGTCCTCATAAAACAAGTAATGGAAAATCAGGTTCGGTTCTAATTATGTATTACTTTGTTGCCCTACAACTGTATCACATGTAATATTAGCTTTTTAGCTATGCTTTGTTGGTGCAAAAATTAATACTAAAATTAAATTGATCGAATCAAATGTGTGACCAAATATTTTTATATAATTGTAATTTCATTTACCGAAGACCATTTAAAGGAGTATCCGTGAGAGAAGAGTTCATCTTTTAAGATTGAATATGCAAGTATTAACGCTTTTGTTGCATAAAAGCTGATGCCTACACCCATACCCACCCACACAAGACAAACACACGCAGACACATTACTATAAGATGAAATACTAAGAGCGGAAGAACAGACAGCATATGCCAGTATCACCTTATATGGAGACTTTTCTTCACCAAAACATAAATTGTTGAATGGGAAAAAGACACAGATAATCGCTTGAATAAAACTACTGGGGATATTTTCATGAATAATGTATTTGTTTCAGTGTTGGACTAGTAAATTATTATCCCAAGAAGTTTAATAAGAGGTTTCCCCTCATATTCACATTTAAAATTTATGTTTTTCTGTGTTTATTTGTGACACTATCATAAAAATTATAAGCATCAAATGCAAAATGTTGGCCCAAGGGTTCAATAATATGTTTTAATATATGATAAAACCACAATTAGTTCAAGTTCTGTGTGCTACTAATATGTTTACCCAATTTGAGTGCAAGTTGTACAATTGTGGGTTGTCCACATTTTTTGAAGTACATTCACATGAAGCAAACCTCAAATAAATTAAGTTTGAAAACCGGGAGGCTAAAATTCAAATTATTAATATTTTGGTCAGAAGAGTATCCTCATACTGTATTTTTTTTTATTTTAGATAGGAACTTGTTAAATTTAAATTATTAGAGGAAAACCTTTCAAGTCTAAGAGTTCAAGATCATACAAACTAATAGAATATCTTGTGGAGAGTCCTAAAAACTCGAATATTTCCTAAGACCAAAAGATCACAAAAGGCAAAAATACAAGTGTTTGTTTTCAGATTTGCCCAGAAAAAAATATTTTATATGCTTAGCGATCAATAAGGCAGTCTAACCACAAATACCACACACATGTGTTATGCCGATGGTCAGTAGCCTGGTCTAATTGCAAGGTATGAAATGTTATTTTTTCCTCAAATATTCGGCACTATATTTTTGATTTCCTCAACTCTTTTTTACCCTTAATGATTGACCACCAACCCCCAAATGGCTAAAAGTCTATAACCTCCCCCATATATAAACCCATTTGAAGGGAATTTCCCATTATCTCTTGCATTCCTAAAGCTTTCATCACCCTAAATTTGTGCTCTAAACTTGTAATTTCTGGCCAGTACCTTAGATTCTAGACCTTCAAAGCTGTATTGTGAGAGCTCATTTCTTAATTACTTTTTGTTGTTCAAGGGAATATTTTGTAGTGAGTTGGGATTGGGGAGGGGTTTTCTCTAAATGGGGTAGTGGCTTTTTTGTTGTTAAGAAGCTTACATCGCTAGGTTGAGAAAAAGTTAACACAACTTTTACTACAAATTTCTTGCGTTGTTGGCAGGGGTTTGAGCCAAAATTTTGAGTTCATAAAAAGGCTAAGCAGGAAGGCCTTGAGGGTAGAAATAGGCAGGTGTTTTCTTAACCACCTTAAAATTTTCATCTCCTCCACTATTTACTTGTTTTGTTTATTTCTTGCTTATTGCATAACTTACCTTTGTCATTGTCCTTATTTTTGACTGGATTGTGGAAAAATAACTAAAGATTTCGGCTTCAAGAGTATCCACATAATTGTAATTTTTTATTTTATAGGATAACTTGTTAAATTTAAAGTATTAGAGGGAAACCTTCGAGTCTTAGAGCTCAAAATCATACAAACTCTAGGATATTTTGTAGAGAGTCATCTCCTATAAATTCAAATATAACCAAGTCAAAAAGATCACAAATGGCCGAAATACAATGTTACTTTTCAGATTTGCACTGAAAAAAGCATTTTATATGCTTCGTGGTCAATCGGGTAGCTTAACCACATAAAAATGTATTATGCATGTGGTCAGTAGCATGGACTAACCGCAAGGTATAAAATTTTATTTTCCCCTAATTTTTTGCATTATATTTTTTATTTCCATTACTCTGTTTGGCTCATTATGATTGGCCATCAACCCCAAACACCTATAACCTTATCCCCCCAAACGCTTATAACCTTATCCCTCCATATAGAAACCCTATTTGAAGAGAATTTTCTATAATTTCTTGCGTTCATAAAGCTTTCATCTTCAACCTTCAAAACCTAGATTTAATTTTGAGCTCTAAACTTGCAATTTCTCTCCAATACCTTAGATTCTAGACCTTCAAAGTTGTATTGCGAGAGAAACTCATTTGATAATTACTTTTTGTTGCTCAAGAGAGTGTAGTATTGAGTTGGGAATGAAGAAGGGTTTTCTCTTGAGGGGTCGTGACTTTTTGGTTGTAAAGAAGCTTACAAACCTAGGTTCAAAGAGTCAACACAACTAGTACTACAATTTTGTTGAGTAGTTGACTCTTTAGTTGCTTTCATTTATAACATTGTTATTTCTAGTTTATTGCATATGTTTGTTCTTGATTGAATTGTGGAAAAGTTCGGGGGGGGGGGGGGGGGGGCGGGGGGGGGACTTCCTCCTCGGTTCTTCTATAATTAGGGATGAAAGTTCAAAACACCCGACAAAAGCACACATATGTTGGCCCAAAGGATTTCCAAACTCAAATTTTGATATGATAAAACCATCATCAAGTCTGAGAATTCAAAAGGCCGAAGTATCGGAGATTGAAGCTTAAAGATATATAAACCTAATTTTCTCCTTTTGGCTATTAGTATTACCATTTTTTATATGTTTTTGACTCCTTTTGACCCATTTTAATTGGCTCTTTCCCAATAACGGTCATAAACCTCATCCCCTTATTTAAACTTCATTTAAAGATGATTTTCACATCAATTCTTGTATTCTAAAAGCCTTCATCTTCAACCTTCAAACCTTAGTTTGATTTTGAGCTTTAATTGGCTCTTTCCCAATAACGGTCATAAACCTCATCCCCTTATTTAAACTTCATTTAAAGATGATTTTCACATCAATTCTTGTATTCTAAAAGCCTTCATCTTCAACCTTCAAACCTTAGTTTGATTTTGAGCTTTAAACTTGCAATTTCTCTCAGATACTTCATATTCTAGACTTTTAAAGTATATCTTGAGAGAAACCCATTATTTATTGTTCAAGAGAATATTTGTAGTGAGTTGAGAGTGAATAGGGGTTATAGCTTGAAGGGTAGTGGCTTTTTAGGTTATCTTTTGAGAGTTGTGAAAGTCGCTGTCACTAAGCTAAAACTTCGAAGTTGTAGAAGGGTTGGGGGGAAATTGTACTTGTATCCTAACACGCCTCCTCAGATCGAGAGTCCATTTTTTTATGGGCCAAAGAATCGAGAAAAATGCCCAATAAGTGGGCCGAGACCTGTACTATACGCAGCGGTATTTTTTGAATTCGCATTAAAATTGCGTAGCCGGTGGGATTCGAACCTTGGTTGCTCTAATACCATATGAAAAACTCTACCGATAGACCAAAACTTCAAAGTTGTAGAAGAGTTGAGGAAAAAATGCACTTGTATTCTAACACGTTCCCTCAGGTCAAAAGCTCATTTTTTTATGGGCCAAAGAATCTTAGATAAATGCCCAACAAGTGGGCCGCGACCTAAACTATATGCAGCGGTACTTTTTTTAAATCCGCATTTAAATTGCAGAGCCGGTACGATTCGAACCTAGATTGCTCTGATAAGATATGAAAGACCCTACCGATAAACCAAAACTCCGAAGTTGTGATAAGGGTGAGGGCTTTAATATTTATATTCTAACACGTCCACTTACGTCGAGAGCTGATTTTTTATGGGCCAAAGAAACGAGATAAATGCCCAACAAATTGTTGGCCGACACCTGGACTATACACAACAATATTTTTTTAAATCCACATTAAATTGTGTAGCAGGTGGGATTCGAACATGGATTGTTCTCATACCATGTGAAAGTCTTTGCCACTAAGCTAAAACTTCGAAGTTGTAGAAGGGTTGAGGGAAAATTGCACTTGTATTCTAATAAGAGTGAAGATGGATTTTCAATATAGTGCACCCAAATTAATACAGGAATCATAAATAATAAAATGACAAAAAAAATTATCAAGTACGAAGTAATATTTCATTCAAGTATGAAAAGCTATTAGCAAGTACCAGTGTGAATATTGTGTGGCTTCTGCTGCTTAGCAAATTGAAATTATTTGACCCAACATGTCTATGCTCTGCGAAACGGTCAAAATAGCACAAATAGTTGAAGGACACTGGAGTCAAGTCATATCACAATGAAAAAAGTACAAAGTTGTAATGAGTTTTACAACAATTCTTACACAATCCTCACGATGATGACAGAGAAATCTATGATCATTACTAATATACAAGCATTTATAAAATAATGGTCCAATTGGCAATTAGAAAACTGGGAAATATTATACCAACAACTTGAACCAAAATTTGAAGAAGACCCCTTTCAGTACTTATTCCACTTCAGATATTAAAATATAAAAGCTCATGAACTCAAAGCAGACTGCTTGACTAATACTCAGGTAGTTAATATTTACTATACGCATAATAGTTGTAAAATTAAATATGACAAGAAGTGGACAAATAATCCAACATCAGTTTAAACATGTAGCCTCATGACAATAAAACAATTTCTTAAAACAACTCAAGTTACTGTTCTATTTGATAAGCATGCAAAACACAAAAGCACTCCAACAATGTACAAGGCGGTCACCAAGTTCCTCTAGAGAAGTACAGGAATGGCTGTTTATAAATTTGAAGAAAAACAGTTACTGTTCAATGGTAAAAAATATAATTTAAAATTCTAAGAATTATACCATGGATGGAGGAGTAGAATTAATTGATAATACTAATCAATGATGTTAAATTTCCGAGTGTAAATCCGTGCATTGCCTAGGCAGATATGTTTCTAAGTGGTCGCCTAGGATTGACATCATATTCAACTGTTTACAATCTACAAGAAATTAAACAACATGCATGTAACAGTGTTCACCACTCGGTTTTGTTGCCACTGCTCCTCATTCACTGTTCAACGCTCGATATTGTTGTCGCTGCCGCGGCTTCTATCCATGCAAGATAAGAGAGAAGTGAGAGATAAGGGGTTAGGGTTTCCTCTATTATTATGTCTCTCATCTCCCTCTTTCTCATGGATAGAAGCAGCAGCAGTGGTGAGCAACAAAAAATTCAGCTGCAGAAAAGTTCTCTTCCTCTCTTTCTTCTACATTGTATTTTTTATTTTCTTTTTTTTATATTATTTTTTTTGTAGGTGGCAGCCACTAGGACTGCTGTGTAAGGCTAAAAGGAGGGACCATTTCAGCCTAGCCAGCTACTTTTCAGTTTTCACAACACTGCATTTAATAATAAAAGAAAATCACCTTCACCGGCAGCTATAAGAGACAAAGCATGAGCAGGAGATAAGACAACTTCCTCCTTAATACCATCAACAAAAGTACCCTGAGAAGACATACAAAATTAATTTCACCTATATATTTTATAACAAAAAAAATGTACAAAAATCATTTCCTACCATCTTCGCAGCACAATCACTTGCAAAGGTAAACTGATGGTTCAAGATAACGCATACAAATTAACTAAGAAACCATCATAATACTAAAATTATTGGCAAGCAACTAATTTATTTAGCTGTTAATGGTGTCACCGCCAACAACATGCAGGAGCTAATTGTTAGAATATAAATATTAAACCCTCACCCTTACCACAACTTCGGAGTTTTGGTCTACCACCACAACTTCGGAGTTTTGGTCTATTGGTAGGTCTTTTACATGGTATGTTCAAATCCCACCAGCGACGCAATTTTCAAATGCAGATTTTAAAAAAATACCACTCTGCAGTCTACACCTCGGCCCACAAAGATGGTCCTCAACCTGTGGGTGTGGGGGCATGTTAGAATATAAATATCACACGCCCACTACCACAACTTCATAATTTTTGTCAATCGGTAGGGTCTTTCACACTAATATTTCGCATTAGCTTTGCTACTACAAATATCAGATCCCGAAATGGGATGCACATTGTTGAACTCGTGTGCTTGGCTCAGGAAATAAATAAAATAACATAGTTAAGATTTATCTAGGTAACTTCTAATCTTTTAAATGAAGAATCCTGATTTATGGCAGAGTAACTATTCCCAAAACTTACGGTTACATGGGTTTCTCCACATCCCTTGTCTCAGCAGTTGCAAACCCAATAGATATGGCAAGCTAACATTGGTGGTCTTATCGAGATATTCCTACCAAAACTGAATCCTGGTCCATTTAATACATAGGTCAGGTCTCTAAACTGAACCTGACTTGCTAATAAAAATAGGCGCAGCCCTAATGAGACCCATCTAACCCATTAACTGTTGAACTGATAGTTGATTCTGCACATAATAGTTTATACTTTATACTAAGCTATTAAAAAAACAATAAAACTATTTGAGAAGGAGATTCAAATCTGTAACCAGGCCAGCACTAATATTTTTACCTATACTCAATAGTTCATCAGTAAACTTGGGCCATAATACAAGTACTACAGTTACTGCTATAAAACTAAGTGGGTTAATTTTGCTTGACAGGCGAAGGTTGGCATTGGTAAACCCCATATACCATGTCTTAGTGTCCCAAAACGCTGCCAGCATATGCATACACCATTCATTAAGGATGATAAAGGAAACCCCAGGTTAAAAATGTGAATGAAATTATAGCGAAGAAACATTTCTAGGTTCTTAAACTATAGTGAATGAAATAATAACAACATACATAAACCTCGTACCTGATTATCCTCCCTGATTCTTAAATTCTGTCCAGCTGGATTCAGCAAGTCATTAACAACCTGAAATAGGGAACTTCCTGTGAGCATAACGAGCCAGTAAACTATTGTTTGTAAGGAAACATATATATATTTAAAAACACGTCATCAGATCAGGAGCTCTCCAGAGAATAAATAGTTTACTTTCAATTGTTAAGTTATATTATTTATTCAGTTTCTGCTTGATGTCAACTTTTGCTGTGAAGATCTATTTTTGGTGTTATTAAATGCGTAGTCTATATAACTGCATTATTGCAGATTATGATGATAATGAGGACTATTACGTGCACGTTCCTGTTTTAACTAGATAAATATTGAAAGCTATATCTGGATTTGACACTCATATAATATAATTTTTTATGTTAACACTTCACTGTCTGTATTGTATAATAAAGAAGACTCCATATACATCTCTGTTCTGTGCATCTTACACCGAGTCATAAATGCAAACATTATTATTTCTGATTGTAAATCATCCCACTTCCATATCTTCTTTACTGTACAATAAATATGGATAAGATACGAAACTGTTGTATACCTCACCAAATACAACAGCACCATTATCTTGAGAAGAAAATATATGATTACATTTGTTCATAGTGTTGCTTATGGAATTCTTTCGTTTATGAGATGTGTAAGTTCATTTTATCCATCATCCATGGAGAGTGTACGTCCCATTTACCAGCAAAAAGTTTCTCTATAACGCTATGGTTTAGTATAAGGGCCCTGGCAGCTCTGATCATTCCAACATCTTCGTATTTGGAGTTGATAATGCAAGTCAATGTAACTAATGATTATTCTATCCCTTCAAGGATATACGACACAACATTTTTCTAACTTTTCTCAAGGAAAATAGATTATATAACTGAATCTAGTTACAATATTTATAATCAAAACAAAGTTCCATAAAAAGCAACTACTTAATGTTGTGAAACCAGGTCTATCAGGAGAAGGTTGGAAGCCTTTTTAAGAGACATGCTACTGATAAAAGCAAACAGAAAATTTAAGAATTGAAAATGGTAAAAATGGCAACGAATCAGGGTCGTACAATTCCAGCACATATCCTAAAGCTTTTACAGGCAGACTAGTCATAACGGACCTCTTTAACAGGTCTGGGCCTTCTTCGGGCTCATCAAACAAGACGTGGGCCGCTTTCAAGCCGATTAAAAGTGACAGATTAGGCCCACTAGGAGAGACACTCAGCCCATGAGGAATATAAGTCAAATCTCTTATCTCCAAATAAGAGAGTTTATCTCTTGAGGGGGAATTCAAACAGGAGATAAGGAATTCATATCGATCTAACGGATTCATCTCAATCTCCTAAACTGTTTCTCAGACCTATAAATACCCTCCCCCTCCTCAGTCAAAAGGTAATCAACAGTTTCTCTTTCAAAACTCCCTTTCTCTCTGGTTCTGACATAAGCATCGGAGAGTCTGTCGCCGGGACCATCCCCGGCGTTTCAGACTTTTTGCAGGTCCATCGGCAGCGTCAGCAACCTTCAGATTCAGATCACGGTGTTCAATCAACGATCCAGATCCACTATCAGAAGCTCTAACCACTTTTCACGACAACGATCAAAGGTTGGATCTTTAGTAGTTTCCATCAAATATTAACTCACTATCTATTTGCTACCACACCGAAATAAGCAGCAACATATTGGCGTCTGTGGGAAACTACACAAATCCGACATACCGCCATGCCACCAAGACTCACAGGCAGAGCACCAACTCTCTTCGTCAACCAGCTCCTCCTGTGGAAGATCTGATTCCTCCTCAACAGCAGCCCCGACAGCCCAGTCAAGCTCCCATTAAAGGAAAGGCACCGGGGGGCTCCCGACAAAGCCGTCATGAACAGCACCCTCTGCACAACCGTATCTCAGTCCATAATGCTTTCACCGATTCAACGGTCTCACGAGGCCCCCGGGGATCAAGAGATCTCCGCCAAATCATCAGTGTCAGGCAACAAAGAACTGATTTACGAATCCGCTTGGACGAGAGGCGCGCCCGAACAGAAACATCCCGCTCAGAATGTCAGGTAAACCAGAGAAGAAACTCTCCTAGACAAAGATCAAGACATTCCTTTTCTCACAGTTGGCGTACTGCAAAAAGATGCCCGACTAATGAGTCCAAAGCTTCTTGAGCGGAACAAAGAGAAAGATGCCCCAGTCATTAGGACTGAATTGGAAAAGTTAAAGCTCGACATCCTCCGAGCGATCCAAGGTAATCAAGATCTGGGCCAACCCTCCAAAGAAGAATCCGGCGATTCAACCGGATCCAAAAGGAAGAACGACCAATTCCTTCGCCGCATCTGAGAAGTAGAAGATCGCCTAGAACAGATAAAAAATGAGGGAAACTACTCCAACAAGGCCTACCGTCCAGTCGGTCTCCTTTCAGCAAATCCATCCTCGATGCACTCATTTCAAAGAACTTCAAAGCTCCTCAATTCGAGTTATACGATGGTGAATCAGATCCGGCGGACCATATTGAGAATTTTAAACTCTCATGATGGTCTACTATACCACCGATGTGCTCATGTGCAGAACATTCCCCGCAATACTAAAAGGATCAACAAGGAAATTGTACTCCCGCCTCACTCCTGAGTGAATATTCTCCTTCGACCAATTTGAGGAACTCTTTATAGCACACTTCGTTACTAGCCACAATGCTGAAAAAACAAGTGCCCCCTTATTGGAATTAAAGCAAAAGAACAAAGTGCTAAAAAACTTCGTCAAGCGCTTCACAGCCGAAGCACGGTTTATCTCCTCCCTAGACTCATTAGTGGAGGCTGCCGCCTTCCACCACAACGTCACTAACAAAGATCTGAAAGCCTCCCTCACGAAAAAGCCTTCTAAAGACTACAATGAGCTCCTAGAAAAGAGTGACAATACATCAAGGTCAAGGAATCTCTTTATCCTCATGGCAAAAATGATTCACCTTCCAGGAACAAATGAAAGAATGCAGGCGAGGAAGAACCCAGGAAGTTTCAGAAAAACGGCGCAGGTCAACGCCTTCAACCTCCAGCACCACGCTTCAACAAATTCACTCCTCTCAACACAAGTGTATCAGCCATTCCCATGGAAGTACAGAATGACGGAATAATCCGCCATCCCCCAAAGATGTCCACAGCTAGTAAGAGAAGAGACCAGAACAAGTAGTGCGCATTTCATAGAGACCATAGATACACCACCGACAACTATCGAGCCCTCAAAGAAGAACTTGAAGGCCTGATTTGTCGGGGCTCTCTCTCTCAATTTGTCCAACAAAACAACACTGAAAGCCCTCCAGCACGGAGGGCTAATAAGCGTCGAGAGAGGCCCTCCAAATCACAAGACTCAGAACACATGGTCATTATCCACTCCATTCACGGAGGCCTGATAGAGGGAGATTCCAACTCCCGCAAAGCCTTTGTCAGGGAAATCAACCCCGTACATAACATCCCACCTGCCAAGAGCACCGGGGTCCAGATATCTTTCTCCGACAAGGACATAAAAGATGATTGAACACCTCATTGCAATGCATAGGTCATAAACCTTTGCATGGTAAATAATGAGGTACGCCGCATCCTGGTGGACAACGGCAGCTCGGTAAACATCCTTTTCATGAACACTTTCAACGGCCTCAAGCTCTCCCGGGACCGGCTCAAGCCAGTTGGCTACACACTCCACGGATTCTCTGGTGTTCCCGTTCAAGTAGAAGGAATCACCACACTCAATGTGACAGTAGGAAAAGCCTCCGCTATTCAAACGGAAGCACTAGACTTTATGGTAGTCGATGTCAAAGTCGCATACAACGCAATATTCGGCCGTCCTAGCCTAGCGGCCTTTCATGCAGTTGCTTCTGCCTTCCACATGAAAATAAAGTTTCCAACAACAGCAGGCGTAGGCCAAGTTGTAGGGAACCAACAGGCAGCACGAGCATGCTACACTGCTACAATTGGGGGCTCGGTTCTCCCCTTCGACACCGTAGAGTAACCACCAGAAAGCAGTCACTGTAAATCCAAGCCCATAAACAAGCTTGAAGCTATTGCACTAGAAAATTTTCCCGAGAACTTCTAAACCTACCAAATCATCTCCCACCAGGTCCAAGCTCGTCCTCATCAGAATACTACGCCCTTCGAAGACTTGAATCCCCTGCCCAAAGCCACTCCGCTCATTCAACAGAAAAAAACTGACCTAACTAAACACATTGACAAATCTGAAGATCCCCAATTCTCTATGCAAAACAATAGGAGGCTCGCTCCAAAACAAGCAAGTCCAGGCAAGATCTACCAAGTTGTTTGCCTAGCAGCTCATCAACTTGAAGACCCGGAGGACAAGGAGATATCAGCAGGGACTTGGAAAGTAGAACATCTTATGAAGTACAACGAGGGCATCTAAAATGTCCACTCTTAGTAGTAGCAGCAAATTTTCTCATTTTGTAATAAAGTTCAGATACTAGAGTAGCAGTTTAGTTTCTCTTTTCAATAAAGACTGCTTTCACTAGCGGTCACTACATGTAATAACGGCAAGCCACTAGAGCAGCCACTTAGTTTTATTTTCCAATAACATTTAGTATTAATTTTTGCAGATTACTTTACAACTCTACGGATGCATACAATGAGTTAAATGTCAAGCCTACCCCCAAAAATGGCACAAAAACTCATTAAAAGTTCCTTATAAGACGGGTTCGGAGTCCATACCCATGCCTCAAAGTTATCCTAACAATTTGCAACAAAACAAGTTCAGAGTTCACTTCGCTATTTGATTTGCTCCTGCAATTCGTTAGAGCCTCGATGACAGGTTCAGAGTCAATACCCATGACTCAATGTTACTTTAGCAACTTGCGACAAAGCAAGTCCGGAGTTAAACTCGTCATTAGATCTATGCCGGCAACCTGTTAACACCTAAACTAACAAGTTTGGAATTCATACCCATGGCTCGGAGTTAATTTACCAACCTGCAACCAAGCACGTTTAGAGTTCAACTCGCCATTCGACCTGTTCCTAAAACTAGTTAAAATTTCTTAAAGACAGATTAGAGGTCCAAAATCGTGGATAGTAGTTACTCCAATAAAACTTGCAAAAACAATATTTGGGGTTCAACTCGGCACTCGATGTGACTCTCACAATTGGTTGAAGGACCCATCCAGCAAGTTGGAAAAATAGCTCTCCTTCAGAGTTGCTCCGACAACTAGCTCGGTACAGGACGGATAAGTTCTAAACTCCGTCAAACATTATGCATACCATCGACGGTTCGCTAGCTATACACAACAAATTTAAGGTCTTGTTCTTTAGCTATAAAGAACCCAGTCGATGGCTCATCAATCTCAACGACAAGTCACACAACAAGGATCGAACATATGAAAAGAATTCTTCAAGTCACAGAACTATTGCACATTTATGTTTTCAGATCCAGTGCCACTACAAATATTTACAAGTACAAAATGGCAAATTCGGAGCCCCAACTCTTCCCAACAGCAGCTCCTACAACTAGCCAACTGCCAAAGACGACAAATCATAGGACAAGCTGCAGGCGGGCACGCTCCAAGTCTTCCCTACAACCTTCACCTGAGCAAGCTCCAATTTCGTCCCGTATAACATGCCGCACAAACGGACAGGTCCAAACTCCGTCAAGCGTAGCGCATTGCAAAGGAAAACAAGCTCGGCACTCTGAAGACCTCATTCGGTGCACACAACTACTTGTTCAGCACAAAGAACGGAATTACTTCAACACCGTACAAACACAAAGGACTTCACTTCGACATAAAGAAGATTCGGAACGAACTCCGCCAACAACTCGTTGACTCTAAACAATGAGTTCAACACCTTGATCTCCGCTCAAGCTCCGTCAACAACTCATTGACTCTAAACAACGAGTTAACCGCTCTGCCCACCGCTCGAGCTCTATCAACAACTCGTTGACTCCAAACAACGAGTTCAACGCTCTGCTCACCGCTCGATCTCCATCAGCACCGTTGACTCCAAACAGCGTGTTCAACGCTTTGCTCACCGCTTACGTTTCCTCAGTAACTCATTGACTTCAAACAACGAGTTCAACGCCTTGCTCACCTCCATCAACAACTCATTGACTCCAAATAACGAGTTCGATGTCCTGCTCTCCGCTCGAGCTCCATCAACAACTCGTTAGCTCCAACCGAGTTTAATACCTCGCTCTCTGCTCGAGCTTAATCAACGAGTTGAGCATCCCGCTCTTCGCTCAAGCTCTTCCAACAACCCCTTATCCTTATGCAGCAGGGTCATTGCTCAACTCTGTCTCAAAGTTGCCTCCCAAAACTTGTTGGGTGCAAATGGCATGTTCAACATTCAACTCTATCTCAGAGTTGTCTCCTCAAAACTTATTGGGGCAAACAGCAAGTTCAACATTCAACTCCGTCACAGAGTTGTCTCCAAACTTGTGCGCAAACAGCAAGTTCAACTTCTAACTCTGTCTCAGAGTTGACTTGTCTCTCAAAACTTGTTGGACGCAAACGGAAAGTTCAACATTTAACTCCGTCACAGAGTTGTCTCCAAACTCGCCAGGATCAAATAGCAGTTTTAACATCAATTCCGTCTGAAAGTTGCCCCTTCACAAACTTGTTAGGTGCAAACGGCAAGTTCAACAACCAACTCTGTCTAGAGTTGCCTCTCCAAACTTGTTGGGCGTAAACAGTAAGTTCAAACTTCCAACTCCGTCTCGAAGTTGTCTCTATAAAACTTGCTAGGTGCAACCATTAAGTTCAAACTTTCAACTCTGTCTCGGAGTTGTCTCTACAAAACATACTAGGCACAAACAGTAAGTTGAAACTTCCAACTCCGTTTCGGAGTTCTCTTAAAATTTGCTAGGCGCAAACGGCAAGTTCAACGTTCAACTCCGTCACAAGGTTCTCTCTAAACTTGCTGGGATCAAACAGCAAGTTCAACATTTCCGTTTCAGAGTTGTCTCCGAATTCGCTAGGATCAAACGGTAGGTTCAACGCCAACTTCATCTCAAAGTTGCTCCATAAACTTGCTGGGATCAAACAGTGAGCTCTACATCCAAATCTGTCTAAAAATATCCACAAATTCACTGGGATCAAACTGCGAGCTTTACATCCAACTCTGTGTAAGAGTTCCCTATACTCACTTGCCGAGAACAAACGGCAACAGTAATCTCTATAAACTTGCGCAAACAGCAAGCTCTACATTCCACTTAATATCGGAGTTCTCTCCAAACTTGTCGGGAACAAACAGCAAGTCCGACATTCGACTCCGTCTCAGAGTTGACTCTATAAACTTGCCAAGATCAAACGGCAAGCTCAACGTACAACACCGTCACAAGAATTGCCTCAACAACAACTCGTCTATGTCAGCTACATATGCAAGATCCAACGATCAAAACACTCGGCTCCTAGACCAACGGAACGCTTGTCCAACAACGAAATGCTCGATCGACAAAACAAGCAAACAATACAACACTTGGTCGACGAAAAAGTAGCTTAATGAAACGAGCCACAAGACATTTGATTAACAAAACAAGTGAACAACACAACGTTGGGTCGACAAAAGAACAATTCGATAAGGTAAACCGCTTAACAAACACTTGTTGGGCACAATGTGGTAGACAAATCAACAAATACTTGATGGGCACGAAAATCACCATCAACAAAAAGAAATCCAATGAAAACCAAACTCCTAGTTGATCAAGTCTAACAACCATAACTCGGTTCCAATAAAGGTGATCAAAACTCTAGCACTCCTACCTCAGCGAGAGAAAAGGGACTTCGACGAAGACGATCGAACTCCAAGAGCAAGAGAAGAAAGGAACGGGATGAAGCTCAAAAATACTTAGGTGGTAATTTTCGGATTAAAGCTCCAAAAACCCAAGTCTTAAAAACTGTCATATCTCGGAGTGGATAAACCCGACCTGAACTCCATGAACCCAAACTCCAAAAAGGTTTAGTTCACACCCGAAATGGATGGACGGGTACAAATACCCAACCCAAAATCCAATAACCTATATCCAAATTCCACTGCAAAGTCCCCGACTTCGGAGAAGCGTCGCCTGGCTTGACTCCTCGAAAGTCGTCGAGCTCCTTCCTCCCACAAAACAGCACTGCCCTAACCAAAGTCAACGCCATCGAGCCATTTCTTCACTCTCACAGCCTCGCCGAGCTCTCCTTCGCCGAGCTCCCTCGCCGACCTCCTTCGCCGACCTCCCCAGCCTCATTCCTCAGCCAAAGCAAGCTTCGCCGAGCTCACTGTTCACCGAGCTCCTAGCGATGCCAAAACTCCAAGCTCCAACATGCTTGCCGAGCTCAAAACTCTCACCGAGCTTCAAGCCCCCGCTTCGCTGAGTTCATAAGAGCCCAACACCAATGTCGCAGAGCTGAACATGCTTGGCAAGCTCACATCCTTCGCCGAGCTCAAACTTCGTCGAGCTCCCCTCCTTCGCCGAGCTCAATGCCTCGCCGAACTTCGACAGTGGTTGAGCTCCCCTCGCCGAGCTCCCCTCTTCGCCCAGCTCCATTGTCCAAATCAACCCTGCTAGGCTCGAGCTCGACAAGAATGTTAGCCGAGCTGAAGGGTCTTCACAGCAAACAACAACCGTCGGATCCCCAAGAAGATCGTGCACACTCAAGATGGACGCATCAGAACGCATATCGTCGTTTTTCCCCTGCCACTTAGCTTCAAATGGAAGCCGCTTGATCGTTGCAATTAATGAGCTCGAGCAAGATCAGTGCACACGATTCAACCACGTCACCCCTGCACCTCAACGATCTCATCACGACCAGTTAATCACATCAGGGGCGAGCTACTCTTGATTAACACACCTGATTGCTTCAAATAGCGTGCCATGCCTGATAAATTCACTAAAAATCTCCTAAATTTATTTTAAATTCGAAAAATCAATTTTAAAAACCCAAAAATAATTATTTAAATTCAAACAATCAATTAAACTTTTGAAAAATAATTTAAAATTGGGTTTATTGATTAAAAATTCGAAAAAGTGAATTTAAATTGGGGAAAATTATTTTAAAATCCAAAAAAATTCGAAATAATCCGACAAATTACAAAAAATCCAAGAAAATATTCACCACCTTTAGAAGCCTATGATCAGTTCTAAGTATCTTCAATACTCCCTGAAAGCTATGATTGTATCCCAGAATCCAAAAATATGGCGTACTTCCCAAAAGCCAAGAAAATTATCACCCAGGAGTGGGGACTTAAGATAATGGTAAAAATGATAGTGAATCAGGGTCGTACGATTCCAGCACAGATCTTAAAGCTTCTACACACAGATTAGTCATAATGGGCCTCTTTAACAGATCTAGGCCTTCTTCAGGCTCATGTAACAAAATATTAACCGCTTTTAAGCCCATTAAAAGTAACAGATTAAGCCCACTAGAAGAGACACCCAGCTCATGAGAACTGTAAGTCAAATCTCTTATCCCCAAACAAGAACTTATCTCTTGAGGGAAAAATTCAAACAGGAGAAGAAATTTATATCGATCTAACAGATTCATCTCAATCTCCTAAATTGTTTCTCAGGCTTATAAAAACTCTTCCCCCTCCTCAATCAGAAGGTAATCAACAATTTCTCTCTCAAACTCTCTTTCAATCTCTGGTTCTGACTTGAGCATCGGAGGGTCTGTCATCGAGATCATCCCCGGTGTTTCAGGCTTTTTGCAAGTCCATCAACTGCGTCAACAACCGTTGGATTCAAATCACGATGTTCAATCAACGATCTAGATCCACTCTCAAGAGCTCTAACCACTTTTCACAACAACAATCAAATGTCAGATCTGTGGTAGTTTCCATCAAATATTACCTCACTATCTGTTTGCTCCCACACCGAAATAAGCAACAACAATAATCAATTCCTTAATTAATGTTGTCTCGAAGAATCTTTGAAAATATAGCTAATGAGCAAAAAGCGACATTTAAAACAAACCACCAAACACTACCACCACCAAAAACTTCAAAAGAATATGAAACTTAAAACTTCAAATTCAGTTATGCACAATAGAAAATATGAAAATTGACTATAAAATATATATAAACAAACCTCATTATATATTTCCAAATATGATACGCGAAGGAGAAATTCTCGAGTGGGAGTCTACACAGAAAGAATAAAATTAATAGCTGAGGAAAGAAGTCATTTTGTGGTTATATATTTATATTCTGAAGAAAATTGTTGTGACATCCTGTCCCATCACCTCTTGGATGATGCTAAAAGCATCTTTTACAGCCAACGGTATAATCCCAGGCGACCTTTGATCTCCCTGTAAACATCCACCAACAAAAGAATAATAAATAGTTAGGAGTATAAGCAAATGATATGTCCAACGCATTGTCCCACTCATAAAAATAAGATATCTTCAATATATTAGAGGATAGAAGAAGAAAAAAATTGCAGAAGCCATAACTATCAGCATTGCAGTTTCAAGGCATAAATATGAGCATACATATTACAAAAAAAAACTGAAGTCATTTTACATTAGTCAAAAAGAGTGAACTTGTTAAAACAAATCAATATTGGTAGAGTAAAGATATCTATATAAAAAAGATAAACTATAAAAAGTTGCAGATAAAACTCAATTGAAACAACATTAGGTTAAGTATCATTTAATAGAAGTAATCTTGCAAAAGAAAGAACTCCATAGCTTCATGAGCCAGAAACACAAATCATTTACCTGCAACCAGACCAAAAATGACACATTGCAGCCACAGTCTAAATGGAAGGATGTGTTTGATTGGGTTGAACTTTGCTTAAAGCTTAATATTCTTCTTCATGCAAAGTCATTTTTATTACTCCATTAGTTGAATGAACACCATTTGAGGTAGAAGATACTAACTTTTAGCTTCGCAAATACTAGATTATTGGCATGCGTAACGCATGTTAAAAACCTTTGAATTTGACCGGTAAGAGGCCTTTTAGAATGGATATATATAGATATCAATATTTTTAAACTGCCTTTCAGAAAGCTAAATATGTGTTAGAATATAAATATAAATTCCTCAAGCCTTACTACAACTTTGAAGTTTCGGTGAGTGACAGAGACATTTCATATGGTAGAAGAACCACCAAGGTCAATTCACACCAATTCACACCTGCTGAGGTTTACTTGGAATGGTAAAAAAAAAAGTACACAAAATCCAGGTTTCGGCCCAAAAATAGTGCTCAACCTATGGTGTATTAGATATCAATATAAATCCCTTAACCCTCCACAAAACTTTGGAGTTCAGCAGCAGTGGCAAGGACAATTTTCACAGTGGACAATAATAATTTGAAAAATATAAGGTGTTGTATATGGTGCGAATTATATAAACTGTTCAGCAAGATAATTTTCCTTGAAGGATATATGTAAAACTAAACCATACATGTTTCCTCAACCATTAAATCACATGTGATACAATGAAAGTATGGTCGGCACATGCATTAGAAAATGTAATGTATTGCTCACATGTGATCTGTGTGATCTGGTGCTGGATATTAACACCAACTCAGCTTCACTGTAAACTGCGATTACAGTAACATTGCAACCCTCTTATCCTAAATAATGAAATAGAAAATTTGTTCAAGAACTGTCAAGAGTTGTACGCCTCACATGCATTGTATGGGTCTTGCCACTACTCGTCACTCCATAAGCAAAAATTGTTCCTGATAAATATACAAAAGATGGTTTTGGTAAATCCAAAGAAAGCTAAAAGATGACATGAAATAGTAAAGGTACTAACGAGATAGACCAATTTATCACAAGTGTAACCTCACAAATCTTTAACTTGTCCTTTCTGGATAAAAAGGTAATAGACACAAAGACACAGCATGGACATAATTCAAGTATCAGACCTCTTCCACAGCCAGAAGAGGCTTTACAGTTGGAGTAATATGGCTATGGACCTATGATCACAATTCCCTATTCAAATCCATCTATTTATATTGCTTACTTTGTATAAATCTCTAAATGCACTTTTTATGTTTGAGGGCATGAAATTGTATATGGTGACCATCAACAGGAAGATGCCTTACCTGGAAAGGCAAATAAACATAATTTAAAACTAATAACGATAAGGGCTTAAAGAGAAAATGCTATGTTCCAATACCATGCTTGAAGCCACTTTACATAAAGGCTTAATAGCATGTACCCTGAAATCTGAACTGTGACCAAATTTGATGACTTTCAACAGGGCAAGTGATGTAAAATGCATGCAAACAAAGTTAAATATCAAAAAAACAGGGAAGTTCATAGTCTAGAAAGAACCCTCCCTACACAATGGCAAGGGAATCCTACGAAGAGCTTCCCCAGATTATATTAGGACTAAAATATTTTAAAACTCTAAAACATGTAGATCTTTGAAATTGGTCGGGATATTAGGCAGGAGTTGCTAACTCGCTACTAGATAAGGCAATAGAATATAGAGTAGTTCTTTGAATTGAGAAGATTAAAAATTCATTGTGAGGTTGTGCGCCAACTTCCTTTCCTCTCTTTCTCCAGCTCTCCAACCCACCACTTTGCCTCATCAACAAGCAAACAAGTGTACTAAATAAAATGATATGAAGCCCTGCATTTCATTTTTAACTTGCATGTGCTTTTGTGTTGCAAAACTAAAATAGCCATGGAACAAGTATGAACAATCTAACTAAGAAAGCTAATTACCGGTTATGCCCTCCATAGCACCACTGACAACATGCTGAGCAGCAACATCATACACATGACGAGTGGTTGTTGTCGGTCCAAAAACTCCATCTGAAATAATCGATCACAAACATGCATTTAAGCTTAACCAGTGTATTCTCACCTATTTAAAGTGCATATAATCAGATGATTAAATATGAAGATATCATGTTCCCCAAAACTGTGCAAAATTCGTTAATAAACCCGTTAAGAATTATGGTTCAGTATAGGGAGAATAGAACGCCAATCCAAGTCAGTAGCCTGAAAATATATCGTTCACTGTGGACATAGATAACCAACTTGGAGAAAAAGGACAATATGCTTATTCCTACTCATATTCAGAGTTTGGCACTATCAAGTCTAATATAAAGTACGAGGAAGCATACCAGAATCGTTGCAGTCATCAATTTAACTTCGTATATTCTTAAATTAAGAAGGCTTCATTGAGATAAAAAATAATTGTTTTTCCAGCTATAAACTTTATAGAAACCTTTAACTTGGTGCTGACTTCCTATTTAAGGAAACTCTTACAAGAGGAACCTACTAGTCAAGTGATCTAGTCAGCTGTTCGGAAAAGTTACATTGTTGATTATGCAATTTAAGCTCATGAAACCATGAGGTAACTTCATAATTGTTGTAGTTTTCCCATCAACAATAGGATCAATTTCGGAGCACAAGGCTCATATAACCAAGCAGTAACAATTTATTTCACCAAGACAAAGAAAAAGTCTAGACGGGGACAAAATGATAAATTTGCTCTAAGAAAAGGCTTTCATCTTCAAAGCATGATACAAGAAAGAGAGCCAATAAAATGATTAGCATAAAAAGGAGCAAAATAAACAGTAAGAATATAAACAGCTTCCTTTTTAGGGTGTGTTTGTTTAACATGAAGTCTACTATACGAACTGAAATCAGGTGGGAGAGTACTCTTCATGAGGTTTGGTTGGTGTCAAATTGTTCAGATTTGGATTCGTACTGTAGGCCTACAGTGCTGCACGAATTTTTTCTTTTAGCGTGATCCCACTTCCATCTGTTTCACTCCGAAAATGCTCGAAAAACTGCGTAAGTCTATCGTTCAACAATATTATTTTCATTCTTTTCTCTCACACACACTCTCTCCACTTCTCAGTTTGCTTTTGTCATAAGATAGATTTACGAAATCCTATTTAAACCAAATAACTCCTTTTCTCTTGGCCGATGTGGGACTAAAGAATCTACATATGCATTTCGGAACCAGCCTATAAAAATTACCTAAATCAATTTCTCATTAGATTAAAGCCTAACTAAACTCCATATCCACTTCTTATTCAGTTCACACCAACCCAACTATTAACAACTTATTTAAACCCAAAGACCCACCTTCCACCACCGATGTGGGACAAAGTCCCAAACACAACAGTTGGTTTTTTTACGTTGGTTTTTTTAGCTGTGGTTTTTTTCCCGGTTTTTTTCTTTGTTATGCTTCAGTTTATTTTTAGCTTTAGTTTTTTTCAGGTTTTTTTTGTTTCATTTTTTTGAGTTTCGGTTTTTATTATATTTAATTAAGATCAATTTTTTTTAATTAGTTTAAACCCTAATTAATTGATATTAATTTCAAATAAAATCAAAAAAGTTAAAATTTGTTTAAAATTAATTTCGCTACAGTATTCTTACAACTCAAACAAACCTAATCTTTCATGGAAAACTATTCCAGCCACACTAAATCTACATCAAACCAAACCACTTTTTCGAACTTAAATCCACAGATTCTTTTCTCTACAGTTATCTTACAACTTCAGAAAAGTTTTATGTGCAACCAAACACCCCCTTACTGTATTAGCATTTGTTTGCTTACACATCACTCAAACTAGCATTAAGTTGAATGTTGGAACGGAAACATTGCAATAGTGAGAGCATGATTAATACGAGCAAAATTAACTAGTTCCACTTCATCTACTATAAATATATATACATTTCAGAGAATATTGTTTTACGCTAATATCATCTTATCAAAGAGTTATTCCTTCCAGTGTTTTGCATATATTCTAGTTTTAGCAGAGGAATGACCCTATAATTGTTCGCTTATCCTCGCCCTCTATTAGAATGTCTCCTAGTAAGTAAGACCATATTGGCTGAGAGGTTTCACCTTTCCATATAATGGGAGACACAACAATCTATTCGTAGTTGAAACTGGGTAAGTGGGTTTCTTACAGCCTGCTTGGGGATAAAGTTAGAATATCTGAAGGTGTTCTTAAAGTGGAGGCATCAGTATACTAACTTTGGTTATCATACCTCTAAATCAAACTTAAAAATAACTTCAGTTATCTTTCAACTAAGTGTTTGGCGGCAACTAAAGAGATATTTTTTCCTCGAGTTAACATAAATAATGTCTGAGTGAGATAACTCCATTTATCTATCTCAACTCCAAAAAGGATCCCAAACAACTTAAAATTATGATATCTGAATTTATGTAACATAACTCCACAAAACTCCAGTTATCAGAACTCAATTCCATTCCCAAACACACCCTCATTAAATGTTCCACAATTTCATTCTATTAACAAATGTGAATTTAACCCTCATATACCACTGCATTCCATTTCAATTTATCCATATAATCAGCCAAAAAAAAAACACAACACAAAAATTTCTACAACAATAATAATCTAAAATTCACCATTTAAAAAAAACAATTATCATCAAAATTGCCACACATACCAACATACCATATGCAAACGCCAATAACGGATTATGCTCACTCCGTACAATCGTATCCCCATCCGCAAACCACGCAATCTCCTCACCTTGTCGAATCTCCCTCGGACTAAAGCATAAATAAAAATTAAAATTAAAATTAAATGTCAATATCATGCATCAAAATTGGCGCCAAAATTAGCTGAAATCGAAATGCACAACCTCAACGGCCGGAATCGGACGGTGACGGTGACATTCTCCTTGGATCCGTCCGCATTAAAATTAGCGTCAGAAAAATGCGGCGAAGGCAGCGGCGGCTTGAGAGACAACGGCGACGAGCTCTGACCATCGATCGAGGCTTCGAGAGTGAGCTTGGACGACGAGGTGGTGGAAGACGACGGCGAGTTGAACGATTTGGACGAAACCAACGGCGAGGTTCGCTTCGACGTCGGCGTAGATCTCGTCGTCGCCATGGATTCGATGATGGTGGTGGAATCAGAGCGGCATTGAATGGATTCGATTGGACGATTTCTAGGGTTTTTTGTTTTGGGATTTTATAATTTATTCTTTTGGAATTTTTACTTCAATTTTCGTGCCTTCGAAGCGATATTGTCTAAGGGTCTGTTTGGTTCAAAGGAGAGGAGGGGAGGGGAGGAATTTTAATGGAGGGGAGGGAAGGGGAGGGGAGAGATTTAATGAAAACTCTGTTTGGTTCAAAGGAGGGGAGGGGAGGAAAAATAATTATTTTCTTGTTTGGTTCACAAGGGGAGGGAATGAATTTTATAATAAAATTACTTTTATACCCTTTTGCATATAATAAGAAATTCATACAACTACTTCATACAATAAGAATTGAAACAACAACGAACTATTTATGTAGAAAATATGTTGATGTATCAATCAAAAGAACAATCAAAAGTAAATGTCATCTTTCCCTGAGCACAGGATTTATTCAGAGGCTTTATCTCTCATTTGTCTATGCAACATAATCTCAACATACAGCCATTGCTTATAAAGGCAGACCCATAATACGGTACAAGGAATGTCAAGAGTGTGGTAAAATGTTAGCACTTGATCATCACAAATCAAGCAGTAATTTTGTACAACACTTGCAGCGAATATGTCGAAAGAAACAGAAAATGAATAATATTGAAAAAAGAAAAAACAAGAAACAGAATAGGAATTGCTAAAAACAATCTATATCTTATACAAGAAAAAAAGAAGCTAACAGAAACCTATATTAATTCCTAATTCGGATTAGTATGCAAATATTCACAAATTCCATGGTAAGAATGTACAGATGACTAGTAGAAACCTATATTAATTCTTTTGTATAATGTTACAGAAGCCAACCTTTCGCTGTCAGCCCTTCCATACGGCAGCAAAGAAGGCTATGGAATAAAGCATACCCACCAGAGATCAATTTCAATCCAAGTCACCCGGCCCCTTTGTACAATTGCTCTCAAATACATAGCTGAGATGAGAAGTCGTTGGTTCTGCACTGATGCTTGATGAGAAGTCATCACCACTTCTTTGTGGAAAGTTTCTGTGTGCTGCAAAGGCGGAGGGCAATTTAGTCCAGCCACTTTAAAAAATTAGCCTTACTTTCTCTTCCCTCCAAATCCCCCCACTTTTGGAGGGGAGCCAAAATTGGCTCAGGAGGGGTGTTGCACCCCCCCATTTCCCTCCCCTCCCCTCCTAAAAAATGAACCAAACACGAAAAGTATTAAAAAAACCCTCTCCTCCCCTCCCCTCCCCTCCATTCCCCTCCAACCAAACAGGCCCTAAAGTTCACCTTTTTCTCTCCTCTTTTTATTTTTTTCTTGTAGGACTTCACAGAAATAGAAAAGGATACAAATAAATTAATGGAATTTTTTACCAAACTATTCCACTTTTTGTAAGTATATACCACTCTGTCCCTATTTGAAAGTATAATATCAAAAAGTTCCTGTCGCTTACCGAGATAGCGTGCCTAGTAAATCTCCGCGTGTGGTAGGGTAAAAATGGCTTGGGGCCCAACCAGGGCCCGGTACAGCTCTCACTCAAAAATGGGAAAACAACAATCTGGCTCGTCTTCGAGCCACTACAGGGTCGGTGTCGAACCTCAAGTTCACCCCCACAAATCTGGCCTCCTCGTATCCGACGAGTCTCGAGGGCCCTCGGCCTCCGATCCACGACAGCCCCCCTGGCCGTCCACCCAGCCTGGTAAAGAATGAAGATGACCTGGCACAACCTAGGCCACCAGATTCTCCCAGGAGCACAGGAGCCCCATGATCCGCCATGTCAGCTCTAAATACCACCAAGGGCTTTGCCACGTCAGCCCTATACCACTCTTGGTACTGCCACGTCAGCCCTAAACCCCCTGGGCCTTCTGCCACGTCAGGCCCATGGGCTTTCGGGTTCAGACCCGGCCCCAAAGCGGATCCAAACCCGGTTGGAATCCCCTATAAATACCAGACCCTCACCCACCTTTTCAGGTAATCAATCTTTGGCCACCCAAATTTCCCTAGTTATTGCTACTCTCTTACAGAGACTGACTAGATCGTCGGAGGGTCCGCCGCCGGGATAAACCCCGGTGTTTCAGGACCGTCTGTAGGTACTCGAGGCGAGGCGATCCGAGCCGATCCTCAAGCGCCGAAGCGAGCCTCCCGCTCGTCGTCCCGTGCCGCACTCTTCCCTCATTACAAATTGAGTCCGAACTCACACCTGGTGCATCCACACTGCGACCAAAAACAAACCGCATCAGGTTGGCGCCGTCTGTGGGAACTTTATCAGGTACGGACGTGAGTCCGAGCCTCGCCACCAACGCTCTCCCTCGACCTAATCTCCCATGGCTCCCCGAGCCCGAAGATCAGCCCGTTCCGCCCGACCAGATGGGCCTCCTCCCGAGGGGCCCTCGACGGAGGGCAAGCATCCAATAATTCGGGTGGAAACCCCGGACCCCAGCGAAGCGCTTCACACGTCGCCGAACCCGACCTTCGTCGGGTCATTGTGAACAGAAGGGCTAGCCAGGCTAGGGGAGGGACCGCTTCCAACTCGGTCTCGAACCACTCCAGGCCCGCACAAAGGGAAAGGCCATCGGCACTCAGCCGCATCGGCCGAATTCCTACGCCCCGACCCGACCCTTCCGACCACGACGGGGTCACCAGGGGCGAATTCAGAAGCTTCAGAGAGGAAATCTTGGAGGCCCTCCATGGAGCGCCGAGGTCCGCGACCTACGGCCGAGCCCCTCAAATGAGCGAAGGGAGAAGCCACACTCGTGCGCCGACTCTCCCGCCGGAGCGCACAGACGAGGTGCTCCGACACCTCCTGGAGATGGAGAATCGAATCGAGCGCATCGGCGACAGGGAATCCCAACCTAGTCCAAGAACGGAGGCCTTCTCGACCTCCATTTTCCGTCAACATCATAGAAGCGGAGATCCCCCGGAACTTCCGGCCTCCGCAGTTCGAGACTTACAACGGCGAGGGTGATCCAGCTGATCACATGGAGGGCTTCAAAACCCTCATGATGATTCACAGCGCTTCGGATCCCCTGCTGTGCCGAGCCTTCCCGGCCACCCTCCGGGGTCCGGCCAGGGATTGATTCTCCAAACTCACCCCTGGCTCGATCTTCTCGTTCGACCAACTGGAAGCCAGCTTCCTGGCCCACTTCATCACAAGCCGGAAGAGCGAAAGGACGAGCGCTTCCCTGCTCGACCTCAGTCAGAGGGAGGGGGAGTCGCTCCGTAACTTCGTCAAGAGGTTCACAACCGAGGCCAGATCCGTCTCTGCCCTCGACGCAGGGGTCGCCTCGGCAGCCTTCCGGCACAATGTCCGCCACAACTAGCTAAAGGTCTCCTTAGCAAAGAGGCCACCTCTGGACTTCCCTGACCTTCTCAACCGGGTCGAGAAGTATATACGAGCTGAGGAAGCTCTGAACCCAGAGGACAGCAAAGAAGTCGTGGGGAAGGGCAAGCGCAGGGTCGATGATGCCGAACCTGCCAAGAAAACAGCAAAGGAAGGGGTCGGCGCGAAGAGGGCACCTCCGGTCCCTTGCTTCGAAAGGTACACTCCCTTGACACACAACGTGTCCGCCATCCTCTTAGAAATCGAAGACAAAGGCATTGTCCGACTACCTCCCCGATCAAACAACAACAAGAAGCGAGACCAGCGCTTCTACTGCCGTTTCCACAGAGATCATGGGCACGAAACCGACCAATGTCGGGCCCTGAAAGACGAAATTGAGGACCTCATCTCACGAGGGTACCTCCGAGAATTCACCAGGGAAGGCCCACGGGATCGGCGAGATGCTAGGAACCGGAGGCCTTCGCCTCCGAACCCTACTCCGAACCGCATCCAGGGTCGGGATCCCGAACCCGAGGGAGCCGCGGATACGCCATTCATCTTGCACTGTGTCCACGGGGGGGCAATGGGGGGAGAGTCAAATACTTACCGAAAAGCCTTCATCCGAGAGGTGAATGCTGTCCAAGACAACCCCTCGCCCAAGTTGCAACCGGTGCTTGTCTCCTTCTCCGGAGAGGACCTCGAAGGCGTTCGCCTCCCTCATTGCGACGCCCTCGTCATTGGCCTCCACATGGCTAATTGTGAGGTTCGACGAATTCTCGTCGACAACGGCAGCTCGGTAAATATTCTCTTCCTTGAGGCCTTCGAGAATCTCAAACTACCCAGAGGCAAGCTCAAGCCAGCCGGGTACACCTTGCATGGGTTTTCTGGCGTCCCTGTCGTGATAAAAGGGATTGTTACTCTCGACGTCACCGCGGGATCGGCTCCTGTTAAGAGGACCGAGTCCATGGACTTCATGGTGGTAAACGTCAAAGCAGCTTACAACGCCATACTCGGCCGACCCGGACTATGCTCCCTTCAAGCGGTACCTTCGGCATACCATCTGAAGCTTAAATTTCCAACCCCTCAAGGGGTCGGCATAGTCCGAGGTAGCCAGGAAGCAGCACGGTCATGCTACATGACCGCCGTCGGAGGAGGTGTGTTCCCCCTCGACGCCGTTGAGCTCGAACCCGAGAGGGACGGTCCTGCCCCAGAGCCTGTCGACGAGCTGGAGGAGGTCCCGTTCGGTGCCGAGGATGAATCAAAGTGGTTCTGGGTGAGCCGCTCGCTCCCCGAGGACTTCAAGCCAGGTATAATCGCCTGCATCCGCCGCAACGTTGATCTCTTCGCCTGGAAGCCCTTCGACATGCCCGGGATCTCGGAAGACTTGATTATGCATCGGCTGAGCGTCATCCCAGACTATAAGCCGGTCGTCCAAAAGAGACGCAAAGTCGCACCAGAGAGGCAGCAAATTGTGAGGGCAGAGGTCGACAAGCTCTTGTCGGCTCGATTTATTCAGGAAGTCAGCTACCCCGAGTGGTTGGCTAATGTCGTCATGGTGAAGAAGGCAACCGGGGGCTGGCGGATCTGTATCGACTTCACGGACTTAAATAAAGCATGTCCAAAAGATCCTTTCCCCCTCCCCCGCATCGACGCCTTGATCGACGCAACCTCGGGGCATGAGCTACTGTCCTTCATGGACGCATTCTCAGGGTACAATCAGATCCGGATGTTTCCACCAGACATCTCCAAGACCTCGTTCGTCACCGACCAGGGTCTCTTCTGCTACCGCGTTATGCCCTTCGGGCTAAAAAACGCCGGAGCCACATACCAACGGCTCGTCAACAGAATCTTCAAAGACCTGATCGGCCGCAACGTGGAAGTCTATGTCGACGACATGCTCGTCAAGAGCCGGGCCGGGCCGGACCACGTCGCCGACCTCGAGGAAGCCTTCGGAGTCCTCCGACATCACAATATGAAGCTCAACCCGGCTAAATGCGCCTTCGGCGTATCCACTGGGAAATTCCTGGGGTTCATCGTCAGCTAGCACGGCATCGAGGCGAACCCCGAGAAAATCCAAGCTATTATTGACATGGCCCCACCCCGGAATGTCAAAGAGGTTCAGAGGCTCACGGGCTGGTTGGCTGCAATCGGCCGTTTCCTCTCCAAGTCAGGGGAGAAGTCTCTCCCCTTCTTCAAGGCTCTACGCGGAAAGGGGGGCTTCGAGTGGGGTACCCATCAACAAGAGGCCTTCGAACAGCTGAAGCAGTACCTAGCCAACCCCCCTCTCCTCAGCAAGCCTGAGCCAGGCGAACCACTATGGCTCTACCTGTCTGCCTCGGATAGCGCCCTCAGCGCCGTCCTCGTCCGAGAGGAAGATGGGGTCCAGAGGCCATTGTACTATGTGAGCAAAGTTCTGCTCCCCGTCGAGACGAGGTACGCGAAGATAGAGAAGGTGGCCTATGCCTTGGTCATGGCAGCCCGGAAGCTTCGTCCTTACTTCCAGGCCCACTCCGTCCAAGTACTGACCAACCAGCCACTGAAGACTGTCCTTCACAAGCTCGAAAACTCCGGCCACTTAGTCAAGTGGTCGATTGAGCTGAGTCAGTTGGACATCAGCTACCAGCCGAGGACGGCCATCAAAGGGCAGGCCCTCGCCGAGTTCATCACTGAGTGCACCATTTCCGAGCAGCCCTGCACCGAGGCCTCGGATCCGACCTGGGAGGTTTTTGTCGATGGATCATCATGCGAAACGGGGAGTGGGGCTGGCATCATCCTTCGTGGCCCCGACCAATTCTTACTTCAATACTCCCTCCGCCTCAACTTTCTGGCCTCTAACAACGAGGCGGAATACAAGGCCATGATCACCGGATTGACCCTAGCACATCGAGCTGGAGCCATGCAAATCCGGGTCTTCAGCGATTCTCAGCTCGTGGTCAATCAGATTACCGGAGAATACGAAGCCCGCGATGAACGCATGGTGAGGTATTTGGCAGTAGTCCGACGTCTCCTAGCGTCCTTCTGCCACTCCACAGTCATTCGAGTCCCTAGGGAGCAGAACGCTCAAGCAGACGCGTTGTCAAAACTCGCCTCTTCCTCCTTCGAGGGTCTCGACCAAACGGTACTCATAGAAATCCTCCTAAAGCCAAGTATCAACGATCAAGACCAGGAGGCAATGTGTGTCCAAGACGGAGCCAGTCTAGACGACTGGACCACTCCCATCCGGAAATTCTTAATCAATGCCGAGCTTCCTGAAGACCGAGCCGAAGCTAGACGAGTCAGGGTCCGAGCTGAAAGGTTTGTCATGATTGATGACATCCTCTTCAAACGCTCATACACCTTGGCCGACGGCAAGCCGTACCTCCGCAGTCTCATCAGCAACGAGGCCAGCTACGCACTGAAAGATCTTCATGAGGGGATCGGCGGATGCCACATGGGGAGCAGGACGCTAGCTCGGAAGGCCCTGAATCAGGGTTACTATTGGCCGACCATGCTCCAAGACTCGCAAGACCTGGTCAGGAGATGTGGCCCGTGCCAAAGGTTCTCCCCTATCAAGAGGCTTCCTCAAGCCAATCTCCGATCCTTGGCTAGTCCTACCCCATTCGCCATGTGGGGAATGGACCTTGTGGGCCCCTTCCCCGTAGCGGTAGGGCAAAAGAAGTTCTTAATAGTCGCCATCGACTACTTCACCAAGTGGCTCGAAGCCGAGCCTCTGTCCAGCATCACCGAGCGCCAAGTACAACAGTTCTTTTGGAAGAACATCATTTGCCGGTTCGGAATCCCTCGGGTCCTCGTCACAGACAACGGAACCCAATTCCAAGGTCAGAACTTCCAAACCTTCTGCGCGGACATCGGCATCCAGTAGCGTTTCTCCGCTATTTGTCACCCTCAGTCCAACGGCCAAGCGGAGAACGCGAACAGGCAAATCCTCGACGGCCTCAAAAAGCACCTCGACAGTTCCCCCAAAGGGCTGTGGGTCGAGGAACTGCCTAGCGTGCTATGGGCACACCGAACCACCAAGAGGATCCCCATGGGAGAGACGCCATTTACCTTGACCTGCGGGACGGAGGCAGTCATCCCCGTTGAGGTCGGCCTGCCTTCTCCCCGTATCATGGCCTTCGATGAAGCTGACAATTCAGCCGGCTTGAGGGCCAACCTGGACCTTGTCGCCGAAGTCAGAGAGAAATCCTCAATCCGAAGAAGCATCTACCAATAACGGATCGAGAAGTTTTACAACAAGAAGGTCCACCCCACAAACATCAAGGCGGGGGACCTCGTGTTACGAAAACTATCCGTCTCTGATCAACCAAGAAGAGGAAATTGGCTCCCAACTGGAAAGGCCCATACCGTGTAGTCGAGGCTGTACGCCCTGGTACATACCGACTGGCAGATATGGACGGCCGGCTCATCAGCCGACCCTGGAACGCCGAGCACCTAATGAAGTTTCTGGAAGAGCGAACATAGGTTCTAGCTTGGCTAATGTAAATAAAATCTTTTATAAGCTTTCATGTGTAAAGGGCCGCTTCAGCGACCCTCCCTATCTTGTATGAAAGAAATCTCTTTTTGTCAAACTCCAAATGCCTCGGCAGCCCCGACCTAACACCGGGCAATGGGATCGGCACCCGAGTCCTCACTCCGGTATCGTCCCCAACGTCTCGGTAGGTCCGACCCAGCTTCAGATCAGGGACTCTTCCTAAGGCCCCGCGTCGATCCCTCACGGATCGACGGAGCCGAACCTCGCCTCCGCCATCATTCACTACACTACTAACCAGAGCAAAGAAGGAAAAGAATTCTTTATTCATACTCTTTTATTTGGTTCTGAGAAAACAAACAAAGACCGTTACAGGACCACTCCACTCATCTCAAACTGGAGGAAGCCGCCATCTTAGGGCCCCTCGGGTCCGATGAAGGGCGGGACCACTCCGACCGAGCGACTAGGAGCCCTCTCCTCGTCATGATGGTCCTTAGGCTCAGCCACGGTTGACACACCAGCCACGGAGCTCTGGGCATCAACTGGTCGCATACGCTCCAACAGCAGCAGCGCAGAGGGAACCCCCTTCGCTCGCCGACCCACTGAGGAAGATGTCGAGACACCCAGCATCGTCTTGTAATGGTGTATCTCCATCTCCTTCTCCACAATGATATCACGAAGTAACCTCTCAGAGGAGGGCCTCTGCACCGAGGCACTCGACATGGCATGTCCAAGACCGACACCGCCGAGGTCCCGATCCACCATCGCCCTCCTCAGCCGGCTCGCCTCCTCACTTAAGGCTTCAGACTTATTCCGATAATAGTTAAAGGCTGCATCGGTGTCACGAGTCCCCCTTCGGTAGCGAACCAACGTGGCCTCCAGGGCCTCAACTTTGCTCCGGAGCCACGCCACATCGGAACGACGGGGGTCCACCTCGGGAAGGGGAGCTGCAACCTACAAGAGAACCAGCCAACTCAAAATACATAAGCAAGGAGGATCGGAAATATCCGAGGTCAAAACACATGGCCAGTCAAAAATCTTCTTTTATAAATGAAAGTACTTCGTACAAAAAATGCGGTGGCCAGTCCGCGGAAGGCAAATACAATCGAGAGAGGGAAAAAGAAAGACAAAACTATACAACTTGTTTTCCCACCTCAACATCGGCCGGTTTCACAGGGAGGTCGGCAGCCGGGTCATCAACGGGCCCTTCTTCATTGGGGGTCTTCGGTGTCCTCTCGATCTCCATGTCATAATCAAAGTTGGACAGGTCGAGGGTCGGGTAGAAGTGCCTCACATGGCTGAGGACCTTCGCATAACACTCGTCCTGAGCCTTGACCACCAGGAGCTGACCCGTCTCCGTCAGCTATTCCCTCTCCTTGGCGAACTTCTTCTTCTGATCCGCCATCTTCTTCGCCTATTCCTCCTTCTCCTTGTCGAAGGCTATCTTCATCCCTGCTCCCTCTTATGAGAGCCTTCGAGCTCTATCTTCATCTCCTTCGTCTCCTGCACGGCCTTGTCAGTCCGGTCGCGCTCCTGCTTCAAGGCCGCCTCATAAAGGCCCCTCACATGGGCCCCCTGCACGGTCGGCTGCAGTCACCGAGCACAACTAAGGAAGCCTCCTCTACAACGTAATTACAAGGCAAGAGGGGTCGGTAGACTTACCAGCACATTGGCCTGTGCAAGGCGAGTATACGCCTCCTCCAGGGTCTGGGCCTTCATCTCCGAACGATCCCGGGGGGTCGCCAGCTTACTCGCCACCTCGACGGCCTGCCGCCCTCGGGTCAGGCAGTCTCCCTCGCGGATCGACCAACTCGGCACCCACGGTCGCCGAAGCCTCTCCTCTACCTCTGGATCCACCAGAGGGCCCTTCCCCTTGTCAAGATCGGTGACCTTGCCCTGGTCCGGGCCGCCCTGAACAGACACGTCCTTGACCGTCTCCGAGCGAGTCCTTTTGGCCCTCGGCTGAACAGGGGCCTCGGAGACCACCTGGGAGACCCCCTCATCTTCATCGCCTCCCCCTTCTTCTCGGCCTTCTCCTTCTTCATGGCGAGCCTCTTTGCCTTGATCGATTCAGGATCCATATCTGCAAGAAGATCCAGTAAGGACAGTGAGCACGGAGGAACAACAAAGTCAAAAGAAAGAAACAACTACATACAAATAATGGCTGGGCTCAGTCCGACGCTCACCAGGTGACCCTCGGTCACCTTCGTCCAGCTGATACTGTGAGACAGACGGAGGCGCTCGACGAACCTCCACTCCTCGGCCATCAGGTCCTTCGGCCTCGGCGTTTCATAGCTCGGCTTGGAGTGGTTCCATCGAGTAGGAATGTTCCAAGGTTCCTCACTCCGGATCACCAGATATTTCTTCTTCCAATCCTTGATGGAGTCCGGGTGACCGTGGACGACCTTCCCCTTACTCCAGGGCGAAATGTAGTAAACACCCTCAGCCGCCGAGCTGATCATCAACATCGCTCAGAACACATTCAGCCGTAGGGGTACCTTCTGCTCCTCGCACATCAGCACGAAGCAGATGATCTGCTTCCAGGAGTTCGGGACGTACTGCATCGGCGCCAAGGACGCCCAGTTCAACACCTCGCGAATAAACGGGTGGACTGGCAGCCTTAGTCCGGTGATGAAGGCGTCCACGGGGAAGACGCAATACCAATCAAGCAGGGGATCGGTCGGTCGAAGGGTAGAGCTCGGCAACATGAGCTCGTAGCTGGACCCTATGTGGTACGCCAGCTGCAAAGCCTCCAAGTCACCTGCCTCCAGAACGGTCGGAAGTGTGTCCATCTTCACCCTCTTCCGGCTCGGCGACGACGGCTGGACCCCAAACAGCTCCTTATCGGAAAGATCGTCGGGGTACCGACGGAACGGCTTAGGTTGTACGGGCGACCCTGTCATCAAGTTACGATAAACAGGCGCCTGGCTCGAGCCACCGGTCCTCGACCCCTTCTTCTTCGGAACCCTCTTCTTCTTGGCTCGTTCCGGCGAGGGGGTAGATAATTGCCCCAGACCGGTCGGCATGGAACTCGAGCCCACACCCTGACCTCCTATCTGAGCCCCTTCGGTTTCACCCCCTTCGGGGCCACCTTCCTCTTCGGAAGCCAACCCTAGAATCTGAACTTCGTCTGAACTACCGCCCCCCTCCTCAGATTGCTACTCTCCACCACAAAAGGCTTCCGAGATCACAACGGCCTCACATTATACACCGGCACCTCCTCGCCTACCGGCTCCTCCCACGAAATCGAATCGGAAGGCTCCACATTATGTACAGATTCCCCCTCAAGCACGGGCTCCTCCCACGAAGTCGATTTGGAGGCGGGTTTCACTTCCCCCCTAGACGTCGATGCTGACGAGCCAGACTGAGCCATGTCCATATGTGCCTAAACTAAACAGACTTACCAACTAACCTGGGGTCGCTTCGGAAGAACGAGCCTGGTGCAGCAAACTGTAGGGACGAGCGCTGAAGTGTTGGAAGATTTTTTGAAAAAGAAAGAAGCGAGAAAGAAGTGGGCGATAGGGGGAGAGGGGGGGACATTTATAGAGGATGAAAACGACTCCTCGATTTCTGCAATTACTGTTCACTGATTGACGTGTAACTGCCGCCTGGAAAATCGCGCCACGCCCTCGAAACGTGCGCTGCTGACGTCACCCAGTGCCAGGCTGGCAGCCAGACACAGGGGTCAGTTCGGATGCAGTGTTCGGCGGAGAAAATATTTTACTTAAGATTTAAGGCACCGTCCTTCGACAGACGCCCCGGGCTCCAGGGCTCGGTCGGCTCCCCTCTCACCCGCGAGCAGCCCGGGGCTTATGGCCTCGGCAGCCAAAACCCCGAACTGTTCGAGGGTGGGACAGAAGCCACCATCGCCTGGAGCCCTATCGGAAAACAGATCGGCCCACCTCCAATCGGAGACGACCCATCTGTCCGAGGCTCTTCAGCCCCAGGTCCGGAATACAGTTGATGCCCCTCCCGTCTGGATCTCTCTCGGGCCAAACAACCGTGTCAGGGTCGTCTGACCCGAAAAAGGATCCAGACGGCAAAGCCACCACCAATCCGAGGCTCCTTATCTACCGGTCCGGATTTCGGTCGTTACCCCTCTCGCCCTGACCTCCCCTGGATCTGGCTACCGTATCAGAGCCATCAGATCCAAGAGAAGATCCGGACAGCAGAGTAACCACCTCTCCGACACTACCAGGGTTAAAATTTTGCAAGAGACAGACGTCCGCCGAAGCAGACACCTCTGATGGCCAATGGACCACCCTTGCTGTGATCAAACCCGCTGTGGGGGGAGGGGTACTTATAGCCTCCCCCATAGACCGGCCATTATGACATTGGGAAAGCCAATCGACGGAAGCCCATGCGCCACATGCATTTATTAGGCGGCGCCATTAATGCCCCTAGGAAATTGGAACATCGCACAGATCCCGGAGCGCCTTCAATGCTCCGCAAAGATGGCGGGCCACTCCGCTCAAACCTTCTAAGGCACCACGGCTCGCCATCACCCTTGCCGACCCATAATCCCTCGAAAGCTCGAGGTTCGGTCTAGCACCAGGGTAATCTTCTCCGGAAGACTCAACGGCTCGCCATCACCCTTGCCGACCCATAATCCCTCGCCAGCTCGAGGTCCGGTCTAGCACCAGGGTAGTCTTCTCAGGAAGGCTCAACGGCTCGCCATCACCCTTGCCGACCCTATAATCCCTCGAAAGCTCGAGGTCCGGTCTAGCACCAGGGTAGTCTTCTCCGGAAGACTCAACGACTCGCCATCACCCTTGCCGACCCAGAATCCCTCGCCAGCTTGAGGTCCGGTCTAGCACCAGGGTAGTCTTCTCAGGAAGGCTCAACGTCTCGCCATCACCCTTGCCGACCCATAATCCCTCGAAAGCTCGAGGTCCGGTCTAGCACCAGGGTAGTCTTCTCAGGAAGGCTCAACGGCTCGCCATCACCCTTGCCGACCCATAATCCCTCGAAAGCTCGAGGTTCGGTCTAGCACCAGGGTAATCTTCTCCGGAAGACTCAACGGCTCGCCATCACCCTTGCCGACCCATAATCTCTCGCCAGCTCGAGGTCCGGTCTAGCACCAGGGTAGTCTTCTCAGGAAGGCTCAACGGCTTGCCATCACCCTTGCCGACCCATAATCCCTCGAAAGCTCGAGGTCCGGTCTAGCACCAGGGTAATCTTCTCTGGAAGACTCAACGGCTCGCCGTCACCCTTGCCGACCCATAATCCCTCGCCAGCTCGAGGTCCGGTCTAGCACCAGGGTAGTCTTCTCAGGAAGGCTCAACGGCTCGCCATCACCCTCGCCAGCTCGAGGTCCGGTCTAGCACCAGGGTAGTCTTCTCCGGAAGACTCAACGGCTCGCCATCACCCTTGCCGACCCATAATCCCTCGAAAGCTCGAGGTCCGGTCTAGCACCAGGGTAATCTTTTCAGGAAGTTTCAACGGCTCGCCATCACCCTTGTCGGCCCATAATCCCTCGCCAGCTCGAGGTTCGCTCTAACATCGGGGCAACCTCCTCATGAAGGCCCAGCAATTCGCCATCCCATTTCTACAACCCTAAACACTCCTCCACGGCTAGCTCCCGCACCCCCGCAAGAGTGGGGGGCTTGTGTGGTAGGGTAAAAATGGCTTGGGGCCCAACCAGGGCCCAGTACAGCTCTCACTCAAAAATGAGAAAAAAACAATCTGGCTCGTCTTCGAGCCACTACAGGGTCGGCGCTGAACCTCAAGTTCACCCCCACAAACCTGGCCTCCTCGTATCCGACGAGTCTCGAGGGCCCTCGACCTCCGATCCACGACAGCCCCCCGGGCCGTCCACCCAGCCTGGTAAAGAATGAAGATGACCTAGCACAACCTAGGCCACCAGATTCTCCCAGGAGCACAGGAGCCCCATGATCCGCCATGTCAGCTCTAAATACCACCAAGAGCTTTGCCACGTCAGCCCTATACCACTCTTGGTACTGCCACGTCAGCCCTAAACCCCCTGGGCCTTCTGCCACGTCAGGCCCATGGGCTTTCGGGTTCAGACCCGGCCCCCAAGCGGATCCAAACCCGGTTGGAATTCCCTATAAATACCAGACCCTCACCCACCTTTTCAGGTAATCAATCTTTGGCCACCCAAATTTTCCTAGTTATTGCTACTCTCTCACAGAGACTGACTAGATCGTCGGAGGGTTCGCCGCCGGGATAAACCCCGGTGTTTCAGGACCGTCTGCAGGTACTCGAGGCGAGGCGATCCGAGCCGATCCTCAAGCGCCGAAGTGAGCCTCCCGCTCGTCGTCACGTGCCGCACTCTTCCCTCATTACAAATTGAGTCCGAACTCACACCTGGTGCATCCACACTGCGACCAAAAACAAACCGCATCACCGCGCTATCTCAGTTAGCGTGTGTTAGGGAACACAACTTTTTCCCTTGAGTAGGGGTGTGCAGAAAAAAATACCAAGTATAAACACGCTAACTCTGTTAGAGCGCCCATTTAAACCAAGCGCGCTAACGGAGATAGCGAGTGTCAATTAGGAATCTCTTAAATCACGCCCGCTATCTCACTTCTTCTCTCTCACAAAAAGTGCTCGCGCTATTTTAAACCCAACCCCCAAACCCTAGCCTCCGAATTCGGCCTCTCCTCAGCTCAATCTCTCGATTTTTTTTTCTAATCTCTTCATCACTCACAATACTCTCACCTCAACCAACAAATCCCCCGAATTTTGGTGAACCCATAAACAATTTTCCCCAATTTTCGGAATGAGAGGATTGGTTTGGTAGGTAGTGGAATAGTCGACTTCGTCCTTCAACCCAACAATTGTGTGTAAATGTTCTTAACTTATGCTAAATAATTTTTGGTGATTTTGGGTCTAGAGTTCGATTTGCAAATTTTGGTTCATTTTGGTATGTTTATAAATTAATCTAGGTTAGATTATATATTAAGTGTGTATGATTTTTTATTTAGTAAATGAGTATGATGGATTGATTGTAAGCTACATTTCAGTTCATATATTTTGATTTAGGATTTATTAAAACGTGCAACGGACGTGATAAATTTTGGTTGTGTAATTAACCAAAACTAAACCAATATTAACTTAGTCTATATTTTACTAATTGTGTTTGTTCAAATTAATCTATAGTTCACAATGCATAAGTAGGATATGCGATGATAGTAACATTGACATATTATTCGATACATCGAAATATGGTGAATAATATTGTATATACAAGGATTTATGATTTTAGTTTCGTGTCAATGTGACATTGTGATTGATATTGTTTGATATTGAAATTTTTGAAGTTAGACATTGTTAATTGTTTAATTATTTTATATCGATTTTAATGTAAATTTGATAGTATATATGATTAAAAATGTGGGATTCTATTTGATATTACATATGGCACGAACACTGGGTATGCCCGAAGAAGGGAGTAGTAGTAGATCTCCAACAAACCGCAAAGGGCCACGGACATGTTACGGACATCCTCCCAATAAATCTAGCTGTGGTGGATAGAGACATAGCAATGTAAGATGATTTGATATTTATTTCATACGTTTATTTTTAACATCAATAAAATTATAAATTTATATGTTAATTTTAATTTTTTCGGTGTAGGATGAGGCGGGTCCGTCTTCTCCGCCAAATCAAATGGGCCCGTCTTCTTCTCCAAATCAACCCGACTCTTCTTCTTCATCATATGTTCCACCGGTGGTTCCCGGTAAGATGGACCCAAGACTATTGACTTTACAATGACAACATCGCTCTAAAGTCGTGTGGGAGGGGAATTCTTCGGAGTGTACTTTTCGGGGCACGGCACATTAGACATGCATCCCCGTATACATGAGCTATTACAAAACTGTAGGTTATACGACATCGGATTGATGAGTTCTATTAAGGCCGACCGACCCTTACTAATCGCCCTTCTCGAGAGATGGCGTTCCGAGACCCATAGTTTTCACTTGTCGGTCGACGAGATGTCTGTGACACTGCAAGATGTCGCTGTAATAACTTCCAATCAATGAACAGGTCGTAACTGGCATAATGGATTTTGAACCAGAGTTTATTATCCATGAATATCTCAGAGTAGAGGCGGATCGTATAGCCCTTGTAGGCAAATCCGTGAGATTTAAATGGCTTAAGGCCACATTTTCCAATACGTTAACTAAAGCTTCGAGTGAGTTCCAAGTACAGTGTTGTTCCGAACGTAATCATTAACAAAACTTGGTTGACGTGGTAACTCAAATTCAGTAGGATCCGGGCTTGTAGTATTTGTAAACGTGTCTTCTTGTGAGGACGGTGGGATTGCATGAGATGTTTGAACTGGATTTGAACTGATCTTATGTATCGGCACTTCATGTGCGGAGCTTGAACTAGGGTTAGCATGTGGTTGGGCATTAATAATGTCGGTTTGCTGAATATATAGATCTAATGCAGACCAACTAAAATTCGGATCAAGTGTTCTACCAATCATGGACTTCAGAGCGTTGTCGTTTCCTACGGGCACAATTATAGAATATTGACCATCACCTTTTTCCGCTGCATAACGTGCTAAAATTTTAAAATTACATCGTTTTCTATCCCAATTAGTAACCTCATAAACTTTCTGAACAAGTTCTTCCATTGTGATTGTACGGGGTGCCCAGATTATTTCAGGATCAACGACACTTAACAACAACCTATTTTTGGGTCACGAATAATTTCACCACCAAAATAAAGCTAAATAGGAATATCGTAATCCATACATATACATATTTATATAAAAAATAATCATTATCAACTAAACAAAATATATGCGATAAAATGATATACAAATCCTACATTCAAATTAATGATCAGAAAAGTTGAGCATTTTTGAGTTTCGAGAAGATGGTGTAGTGAATGAATTGATAACAAATAAGCTATATAAATTCCCAAACAAACAAATTTCGGAAGACGGTTTTAGGGTTTTGAGAGTGGGAGGAGATATGAATGTGAGAGATTAAGGAGATCCTTTAAGATTTTGTAGAGTTTTTTGGAGTAAGATCTCTAATTGGGATGGTAGGGTTATGGAGTTGGGTTTCGAAACTGAGAGAGAATGAAAAGAGAGAGATAGAATATGAAGAGAATGAGACAGTGACAGCAGGCGTGATTTAAGAAAAATTCCAATCGACACTCGCTATCTCCGTTAGCGCGCCTGGTTTAAATTGGCGCGCTAACAGAGTTAGCGTGTCTATACGTTGTGATTTTTTCGCACACCCCAACTTGAGGGAAAAAGTAATGTCCCCTAACACACGCTAACTGAGATAGCGCGAAGATTTTTACCAGGCGCGCTATCTTAGCTAGCGACATGGACTTTTTGGTATTAAACTTTCAAATAGGGACAATTTGGTACATACTTACAAAAGGTGGGATAGTTTGGTCAAAAATTCAAATTAATGCTACACTAGTTTTTTAAAAGTGAGAAAATAACAAAACTGTTTTTGCAAAAAATCTCTAATAACATCTGCACAATATTGCATGTTCATTTTTTATGGTTCGATTGAGAGATAGAATTACACTTCAAGATGGAGAAAAAGTAGAAAGTTGCGTCCTACATTTGCTTTCCTTTTTTTTGTTTTAAAATAAAAAAATAAGAAATTTTTTTGGACAAAAAATGGTTTAACATAATATATTGTATATAAAGTAATTGATAAGTTAGTTGTGCCTACCTGCTCTGCCACAACTGTTTGAGATTTTTACCACCTACTGTATATCTACCATTCACTAGTAGTGTCCCACCTAAGATAGTGAAGAGAAAAGTAGTGATTTTAGTAGTGGGGGGTAGTATTACTCTTTTTATTTAGCAGAGCGAACATGATTGCAAGATTGGAGCTTTGCATATGGATTCTAATAATTACATATTTTGCATAGTTAGTCAGTAAAGTTATAGTAAATGACTGCATATAATATATCTCTTGTTTTGCTTTGGTACTATAAGAGATAATATTTGGAAATTTAAGTACTCACAAATAACTAGTGAGTACAAACTCTATAAAGATGAATACCCGCCCGAATTTTGCGCATTTTTAGGAGCCCCCAAATTTCTCTTTATTTTATTTTTATATATGTGTTTTGTGCATAATATTTTTTTAGAAGTCCCAAATTTAATTTTTGGGATTTTTATTTTCTAAATTAGTACTTGGACTGATTTATTTTAGTTGGGATTGAATTTGTATGGAGATTTTTTTCTCAAATCTCTCTCTCTCTCTCTCTCTCTCTCTGTATATATATATATATATATATATATATATATATATATATATATATATATATATATATATATATATATATATAGTTCCCTTCGGTTGCACACTACTTTTGGTGAGCGCTCCGTGAGCACTCACGAACTAGAGATCCTATGAAAAATCCGAACCGCTCATATTGTTCTATATGCCTTAGATAGTCTAACAATAAAAAATCAAGTAATTTGAAGTTCATTTGCCCATCCATCATGTTGTTAGAATTTTCAGCCATACAATTTTGTGATGATGTAAATCATGGGCAAATAAACTTCAAATTACTTGATTTTTTATTGTTAGGCTATCTAAGGTATATAGAACAATATGAGCGGTTCAGATTTTTCATAGGGTCTCTAGTTCGTGAGTGCTCACGGAGTGCTCACCAAAGTAGTGTGCAACTGAAGATCTCTCTCTCTCTCTCTCTCTCTCTCTCTCTCTATATATATATATATATATATATAGGATTAGGTTCGGGTGAGAACCATGTCCTGGGGTGAGAACCTAAGGGCCTCTCCCAGCCACTCATATGCCTAATCTTAACGGTCAAGATTTTTTTCAATTAAACAATAAGATTAATTAATATTTGCATTAAGATGTCAATCCCTTTAATTAAGCGATGGGGACCGCGTAATAAAAGGAATGAAAGATCACAGATTAATAGGCAACATATATTGCCTTTTTTATTTTATTTAAAAGGAATGAAGATCACAAATTATTAGGCAACATATATTGCCTTTTTTATTTTATTTTCAGCCGAACCACAATCTTCATCAGGATGAACAACATTTGTTGCTGCGTACAATGTTGCTAAATATGAAATTTTTGTTGCTACGTACAATGCAGTTAGTTGCTATTCAAAAAACATTCAGTTGCTATATTGATACATTCAGTTGCTATACAGTCAGTTGCTATACTGACAGCATGTACAACATAAGTTTGCAAATTGATAAACAAACAATATATATATATATATATATATATATATATATATATATATTCCTGCTAAAATATGCACTAGTTGTATCTACTTACAATACAGTCAGTTGCTATATAGTGAACGAATTGGTGAAGGAACGAATTGGTTAATGATTCTGCAGTTGCTATTAATTTGGGATACAAAATCTTCTCTAATATTTTACGGGAATAAATTATTTCTCTCTCCAGTTTGACTAAATTTTCCTTAACCGTCACACACAAAAAACGGGAATGAATTATTTCTCTCTCCAATCTGACCAAAATTGCCTTAACCGTCACACCCAAAAAAATTTCAGTACAGTATGATCTATTACCTTATTATGTAGTTGCATAATCTCAGCCATACAAAATGATTTGATGAGTGGTTGGGAGAGACCCTTAGGTTCTCACCCCAGGGTTGGTTCTCACCCGAGGTTCTCACCCCAGGGTTGGTTCTCACCCGAACCGACCCTTATATATATATATATATATATATATATATATATATATATATATATATATATATATATATATATATATATATATATATATATATATATATATATATATATATATATATATATATATATCGGTTTAAAAAAATTGCAGCGCAAAAAAAAATCAAAAAAATTTACTAATTAATAAAAAAATTATGCAAGAGAAGCCCATTTCGGTAATTTGCTTCGGATCCCGTAAACTCAAGGCAGGCCTGCATATATGTATACTTTGTGCCGTAAAGAAAATGTACAAATTTTGTAGCGCTATGTACATTTTCAAAATATCATAATTCCGAAATAGTCACTCTATATAATAATAAGCTAAATACAGAAGTTATCCCAAAGAATAGCAATTTTTTGATATACTTTGTGCAATAAAAAATGCAACAGAACAGTAATAAACTATCTACATTATCAGCTTCAGATCTACTTTGTGAATAAAGAATGCAATAGGACAGTCACTATGTAAGAAGTGAACTTGTGATTTACTTTCTACAATTAAGAATATATTAGAATAGTAACAAACTATCTAAGATATTTCTTACTCTCTTGTGTACGAGTTACTTCAGTATAATAGAAATTGCTAGTAGTATTGTTGTTGTTTTATTATAAATATTGGATGAAACTCTTTAATATAAATAAAAACCAAATCCAGTAGTGTTTGTTTTTTTTTTTTTTTTTTTTTTTTTTTGAGGTTAAGGGTGGAATAACGTCACCTTGTTTCATTAACAAAAAGTTAATAAAACAACCCAGTAAACCGGGAAAAATATAAAAGTACAGTGCAGAAAATAAAACATAACCTCCCAACAAAATCTTGGGGGGTGGGTCTAACCGTCCATACAAAATACAACCAAAAATACAGTAGATCAAAGCAGAAAGCAAAGTAGAGGCAGTTGCGGCCTGTGGGAACCCGATGTATCATGTGAGCAAAAGGGGCGCCTATCCCTCAATCAAGTGTCGGTCCAAACTCGGCCTCCTCATCCGATCACTTCCTTTTTTGGACCAACATTTCCTTTTTTGGATTTAGATTTAGATTTAGATTCATTCTAAAAGCAAAAATCTTCTTCCGTCCGATCACTTCCTTTTTTTTCTTTCACATATTACTAAAATGACATTACTTACTTAAAAATAAATTCATTAAAAAAAATGAGAGAGACGGATGAGGATCATTCGTCGGATTTATTTATTTATTTATTTCAAATTTAGCAGAAACGATAGCAGCGCTCATCAACGAATACTAAATGCTAAATACTAAGTGCTATATATGAATTTTTTAGCATAGACGAAAGTGGATGCTTTAAGGAAACTATGAAACAAATATGAGAGTAACATATCATTTTTCAATTCACGTAAATAATAATAATAACAATAATAATAATCTATATAATAAAACAGAAAGAAAGCTATCAAGTGGTTCTTCTTCAATCCCTAAAAATCAAAGGTCCAGATCTAACATCACAAAACATATTTTCCCCCAAAAGTTTCTCCCCAAAATTCAAATTTAAATCCCCCACATAAAACAACTCCTATATTTATTTAATTTTTTTCTCCCTCTCTTCCTCCCTCCCTCTTCTATTCAAAAAATTAAGAAAATAATAAAACACAAAGAAAGCTATCAAGTGGCTTTTCTTCAATCCCCAAAAATCAAAGATCCAGATCTAACCTTACAAAACATATTTCCCCCCCCAAAAGTTTCCCCCCAAAACTCAAATTCAAATCCCCACATAAAACAACTCCTATATTTTTTTATTTTTTTTCTCCTTCTCTCTCTCCCTCCCTCTTCTATTCAAAAAATTAAGAAAATAAAAATATTAATTTTTTTTAAAAATTCAAAATTAAAAAACTAAAAAAATTAAAAAATAAAAAACTTTAAAAATAATTCAAAAAAATTATATAATATATTTTTTGCTCTATGTTTGCTACTTCAATTAATTTGCTGGACCTCCAAAACTATTTTATATGATCAAATAAAGTGCACCGTTCCGAAGACGTGCCGTAGGCACGTGTTAACGGGCAACCCTAGTAATAATAATAAATTTGCAAACCATACGCATATTTTAATGATATAAACTAAATGCATAGCTCAATATTTTACATGCCTTTCTAAAACTTAGTTCAAATACATTGTTTTTCTGTCATGTATAATCTTTGCTGTTATTTTGGGTGATAACCAGAGGAGGGTATTCGTAATAAAATGAAACTAGTAAATACATGTGCAATGCACGTCTGAACAATATTTTTTATATTCTATTTATCTATATTATAATGGAAGAAGCACGTGCGGAACAGATAAAATAATAGACTGACATTCACTGTTCATGATCCTTCACCCACGGAGCAGGTGCAGAGAGAGAGAGGGAGATGAAGAGGGTAGGATTTTGGGTTTTTTTGAGAGATAGGGAGAGGGTAATAAACTTGAACATGTACTGTATGTATTTCATTGATTTATATTGTAGAGTTTAATTAAACGTGCATTACACGGATTGGGATATGGACAAATTACACTATGGCCTTCTCCCTTCCATTATAGTAGCTCCCATTATAGTAGTAGAGATGTTAAAGGCTTCACTTTCCATTTTCCACATATTTGGGGGGGGTCAAACTGCATTTTGCCAAAAAAAGATTAAAAAAACCTTCTAGTTCATTAATGGAACTATGGAAGACTCGAATATTTCTGATTCCCCAGAACATTCTAGATTTTGCAACTCAATTCCAATCACAAAGATGGGGTGGTTTGGATGCATGTAAAAATGTAAAATAGCTGTAGGAAAACAAATCTAAGAAGCAATACTGTAACAGTGCGGTGTTTCCCGGCATTTGAGTTGGAGTAGTTTTCTACTGTACATTATTGTAGCTACACACTCACATTAACGCTGTTCATTATTATTTTGATATTTTATTTCTCTCACTCCCTTTCTCCCGATTTAGAGTATCCACTATCCTTTGTTCTAAGATTTGCATTTTTAGCATTTAGGATTTAGAAATGATTGGTGAGTATTGCTATCGTTATTGCTAAATACACAAGATTGAAAATAATATATAAAATAATAGGACCGAGGATCTTCATCCGTCTAACACAAATTTAGAATTCTATAAAATTAAAAAATTGGAGGGACGGAGGATAAAATTAAAAAATTTGGAATTCTATAAAATTAAAGAAAATAACCCTGGACGGAGCTTCTTCTTCCGTCCGAGGAAAGATTTCTTTTTTACCATTTAATTTGCTGTGAGGAAAAAAAAAAAGAAAAAATCGACCAGACGGATCTTCTTCATCCGTCTGGTGTGATTTTTTGTTTTTTTTTTTAAATTTTGAAAAATGAGAATATATAAATTACTAATTCTCCTCCCCCCCCCTCCAAAAGTTCATCTAAGCCTATTTAGTTGAGGGCAAATGAGTAATTTGATTTGATTTTTTTTTTTTTTTTTTTTATTTTTAAATATGAGGACGGAGCTTCTTCCTTTGTATCTTATTTTTTCTATTTTGAATTTTTTATTTTTAATATCCAAGAAAAAAAAATAATTTCCCGGACATATCTTCTTCTTCCATCTTCTATAATAAGCATTCTTCTATCGTAGTTGCTAGCTTTAGCAAATGACTATTCACTCATATTCTAAATTTTGGGTTTTTAGTGAACAATAGTGGGATATTTTTTCATCTCAAATGCTTTTTTTTGAGTATTTAGCAAACGATAGTGGATGCTCTCATGAGCATCACCTTCTCTATTATTTGGAAAACCCCATTTAAACTAAACTTTCCCCCATCACCTTGGCAAAGTGGGACTAAAGAGTCCCCTTAGAGCATCCACTATCGTTACTATTAAAATATGGATATTTGGCATTCAGGAAATAACAATAGACTGGTAGCGCTACTATCGTGTAGAGCCAAATTTAGCCCTTGATCAAACTCAGTCTTTGGGAGTGGGGGGCTCGTGATATGGCTAAAAATAGGGTTAAATCGGAACCGTCCAAATTGGACGCGAATCTCAAAGCCTGGGGGCAAAATGGTAATTTTACTTACAAACGGGTCTGAAGTGGGTATTGGGTCTTCTTTCCAAAAGCCCAGTAACCCGCAAACGGACCCATCTCAACTGGGTGCGGGTTTTCAACCCGCAGCGAACCCGGTCCAGCAGGATAGAATTAGGGTTTCTGATTAATCCTAATCAATGGCCCTGATTCATATCTATCCTTTCATTGGGAATTAGGAATTACATTCCTAATCTAATCCTAGGGATTACATTCCTAATCTGGTCCCAAAGACGGCTATAAATACCCCCATCCCCCACCATTAAGAGGTAATGAATCTTTTACCAATTTACGCTCTCTCATAATCTTCTCTGATTACTGACTTGAGCGTCGGAGGGTGCGTCGCCTGGGATCAACCCCGGTGTCTTGCACTTTTTGTAGGTGAACGGCGGGAGTCAACGGTCCAACTCTGGCGGAGAAGGTTAAGGTTTGACTATTCAGTTTTCCCTAAGAATCCACAAATACTATCTGTTTGCCTCCACACCAGATTCAGCGGTAACAAATACTTATCAGAAAATAGATTTCTTTGTTTCATATAAAACCTAAATGAGTCTACTACAACATTGTAGTTAAGAACATATAAATTAACTCTCAATTATTTCGTCTAAATTCATTTGCAAATCAGTAGGGTCAGAGAATCCGAAAACTGCAGCTCTTGCTACTTATAAAAGTCTCCTAAAATCACATACTTCATGGAAATTTGATTTCTTAGACTTTAATGAAAGGTTGACTAGCCTACTTTAAATTCTTAGTTTTGGTTTTTCTCATTAAACTGTATTTAAGATGTTGAATTGATCAAAATCCAGAAAGTATGCAAATTTTCAGAAACTCGCCCAACTGTCAACCAGTCCTACATTCGGATTTTGTAAAGATATCAAACAACATCAAAAAATTATGAAATTATTAGGAGATGTTCTTCACATATGCTGGATACTCATATAAAATTTTTATCTTTAGATTCCATCTAGATATAAAGAAATGATTTTTGAAGTGAGAATAAAACTCAAGACAACAACCATAAAAATGTTTTTAAGTTAGTCATATCATACTTTTACACAATTAACTAACAACACATAATCTAACAACAATCAACACATAATCTAAGCATGAATAGTCAATTTATATATATTATCTAGCATGCAATTCTAACAAGAACAAATTAGAAAGTTAAGGGACGTCCACCCAATGGTTTCCGATAGGCTTGAATTTGTGTAGCCATTACAAGGTCGATTCCTCGTGCACGCAACTCGTCATTGTTCTCTGCTTCGTGCTACACCCCGACAAGATTAGGAGAAGGGGAGATGTTTGGTGTATGATTAATGGTGTTACATCTAGCATGCAATTTAAGTTAGATGAATGGTGTATGTGTATATATATGTACACACACACACACACACACACACACACACACACACACACACTGTAGTGCCCCGAATTTTCAATATAATATCTCAGAAATACGGGACACAATTTCCAGAATCAACTTCAATATAATCATAAACATAGCAACTAAATATAGGGAAATTTAAAATTTTTATTATATCAATTGTTTACAAAGTACAGCGGAAAAACAAACACCTTGAATTACAAATAGCTCTCTTAATAAGATCATAAGAATAAAATTAAAATTCTATTATAATTAAAATAAAACTCTCTGTAAAATACTGTATTCTGTAGTAAAAACATCATATAAAACAGTAGAGTAAATATTGAGAAAACAATTATTTAAAAGAAACGAAGAAAAATCAGCAAAACAGCCAAAGAAACAAATGACGGTCGACCGCTCAAACAGAGAAGTTGACTGTCAATTGAGGGTTTTCAAAAATAAAACATGACGGTCGACTGTGCGGTCGACCGTGACCTGCCATACAGCCAGCTTAGGATTTTTTTGCATGTTTCGACTGATACTCGATTAAAACTTTGTAAAATTAAAATCTAACTTCCTGAGATGATTAGACATGTCTTATATAACATATAGGAGTTATTAAAACATATCAAAACATCTCAAGATCTCAAAGGAGTAATTTTTCACAAAATCTTTCAAAACAGTCAGTGGGTATATATATGTGTTCATGTGAGAATTTAAGCAACAGTTAAAACATCAAGAAACCATCAAATAGAAGTAGTATAATGTGTATTTCAATCTCAGTATTAAAACAACTCAGGATCCAATCGAAAACATCACAAAATACATAAGTCCAATTTCGGCCCGTGTATGTTTAGACCCGAAATCAAGAAATCCTCCAATCCTCAAAACTTGATCTTTTTGATCCATAAACCCTCCTTGTAATTTTATTAAACACACATACAACTGCTTACAATATTTTACCCATGAATATATGCAAATATAACAGTCATTCATCAGAAACAACTCTCAAACAGTCAGCCCTGTATGCCATAGTTTACTATCTAATCCCTACTCTGAAAAACATTTTAGAGTTACCATTATAGCATGGTCAATTATTTCAAATAATAATCCAAAACACCTTGGAAATTCACAAGCTTAAAGACGTCGACAACATTTGTATCCAACTTAAGTCATTTTGATAAGCTACAGTATCATTTCTTTAAAAGGAAGTGAGGCCACTTGGTTTTTGTTTTAATAATCTTGCATGTCATTTGTAGCACTCTTAACAGAAAGCAATAATACTGATTTGAGATCTACACTGATAAACCAATTTCATGATAGGAGTAACATAAGGTAACCAATTTTGAAATATTCTCATTAAAACATCAAAAACCGATCGTATGCATATGTCTACACAGTAAAGGTTAGGTTTTGTTCATCTTTTATGCAATAATCAACACACAACTCATCTTATGCAAGCAAAAAAAGCAAGTATATGATAGAAAATAACATACCCATGATTTCTATTAGGTTCTTTAGCAATCTATTAGGGTTTAATTCATTAATGGCATAGTTTCATAAAAAGACTCACTTTTTAATTCATCTACTCATCAAAACCTCATATGTATTCATACCATCATCTAACATGCTTTCTAATAGGTAAATCATCACATACAACATGCTTAGAATAATAAGAAAACAAACATAAGTTACTCACCTCAATGAAGAAATCAATCGAACTAATATAGAATGAGGAAAAAAAATCCTTCTTTTGTAAAATCCAAGATCATCGCTTCAAAACTCCAAGAAATTAATAGTAAAAATATATTTTATTTTTTGTAGAGGAGAGGGACGGCTGTAGTGGCCAAAATATAGGTCGAAATTTGAAGTTTTTAGGGTTTTACAAGTTTATGGAAACATCCCTTAACAAATTATTACTTTACATATATAAATATTTCTTTAATAAAGTAGTTAAATAAGTAAAATAAATAAAATTAAAATCAAATCCTTTACTACTGAGTTATCCAACCATCAAGCATAGCCAAGAAATTAAAAAATTCGAATTTGTACTCAAAGTGGTAATTTTGCACAAAAGTCCATCTTTTTGTAATATTTGCAAACATGTCACAAAATATTCGTAAAAATCCAGAAAATTGCGAAATAATATCTAATAATACATATTAGATTTTCCAATTAAAATTTCTGACTTTTACTTTCCAAGAAAACATTTGCACAAGATCCACTTAAATTCCATATTTGCAAAAACACCATATTTGTTTAAATCTTTACCAAATGAACTCTAAATAAAACTTAAATAGATTTTATTTTCAATGATGACCATGGCAAGCCCAAAAATCAGTAAAAACGAATTTTCATTATTTGTTTGAGATCCAAATGACTTTTTACATAAAAGCCCCTTTCGAAGTATTTATAAAAATAGTTTCTTTACTCAGAAAAATCCCAAAATTTAGGATATAATTAATTATAAATAGGAGAATTTATCCATAAATCTGAAAGTGGATATTTTCACCAAAAAAATATTTGCACGTGTTTTGCACGTGTAATATTGAAAAATTCACAAAATGGTCAAATAAATTCAAATAAATCTGAAAATTAAAATATCATAAATAAATGAGAAAAACTAATCATTAAACATAAAATTTTAAGAATTCAAAAATTCCTAACTTTGCACGTGTGTTGCACGTGCAAAATTACAATTTCGAGAAAATAGTAAAAATAGTCAACTTTACCAATTTAATATTATCTAGTAATAAAAAATAAATTATTTTATTTTGCGGGGTGTTACACATACACACACACATTGTAACACCTCGAATTCCAGATACAACTGAATTCGAGATTCCACAGGATCTTTACGCATCTTTCGTACAATTTTACAAGGAATTAAAAACTTTTCACTTTACATCAGAGTTACATGGAATCTTTACACTTTACAATTCACAGCGGAAGCAAATTACAACTTTATTATATAAAAGTACAATGATATTTGAATAATCTCTAAGCATCAGTTCTCCTTTAATCTTTATCAGGACCATTTTCCCTGCATACAAAACTGTGGGTACGTCAGTTTATTCAACCAACGAAATTATACACGGCCATCCTGTCTATGCCAGAAACAGTATAACGATTCTCATTTCTTAACAAAATCACAATCTTGTTCACAAAACAGAGCTAAAGGGACCATCCTATTGATGTCGTGTCGTGCTGTGCACTTAGTCCTTAATGTAGTTGTTATGTTATATGACACTAATGCGCACTTGTTTGGATTCTATGCATCCCATACTACATAGGTTCGAGGGCAAGTCCTTAATCGTACTTCATCTTATAGGGTTCAATCCCTTGCCATGACTTAAACTACTACGGTAACTACGGTAAGTATCCTAGATGTCTTATGATCTACGAGCCTATGCCCAGGCAGTTTGGAGGGGAATCCCACGCACTGACATGACGCATCAAGTAGTCAGACTATGGACAATTCAGCATCCGCCATGGAACAATGGCACCACCCGTAGCCACCAAAACACCCCACAAGCGTCGCCACCGGGACAATAATTCTGGAGTAGTGCTCACGCCATGTCATGACGCATCAAGCAGGCAGTCGGTGAATCACTCTCATACCGCCAATCCGATGGCCCTCATATTCGTGTTTTTTTCTTACTTTCATCTATGTATCTAGTCCTTAGTTCGTTAGAATCATGAACAAAAATCAATTCTCTAGAGTTAGCCTTTCCACTATACCGGTCTTAATTCTTTATTCAACATGACCCAAATCTTGGTCTTTTCATTTCCAATTTCATTTCAATTCATCTCTTTCCAATGCCGGTATGAGGCTTAGCTACACTCTAGTTCTCAATTTCAATTCACAATTTCACAAGAATTGAGCATTTCAAGCTCATAAGTTCATTTTTCATGATTACATCAGATTTTCCTTTTCATGTTCATGGCATTCATAATCGTAAAATCTTTCATAAATTCAACAGAATAATTTACTTCACTTCATATGCGATTTCATGCAAAGGTAAATAAAATTCACTTTTCTAATCCGTCACATACAATCTGCATTATCAAAATCTTTTTCAAGCAATATATATGTGTGTTTATTTTTGTCACGGGACGAAAAATTAAAATCTGAGACGTCAGAATAGTCTGGACAGTCGGCTCAAGACATAGCCAGTCGACTGTTCAGCTAAAGAAAATATTCAAGAAAGAAAATGCTCGGGATAGTCGACTGCCAACACGACCAATCGGCTGTTCCGAAAAAATTTAAAATTCAAAAAGGGTCAGGAAAGTCGACTGTTACTCAGACCAGTCGGCTGTTCTGCAGGGTTCTAACTCAGGAAGTTCTGATATTCAGGTCAGTCGACTACTTATGTAATACCCTGATTTTTCAATTAATGGAAAATTATTTTATTTTGCACGTAGTGTGCACGTGCAATATTTTGATTATCTTAAGATTATTTTATTATGATGTGTATAAATATCTTCTCAAATTATTTTGTACAAAAAGCCTTCCTTTAAAACAAATAGAAAGCCTTACTTTAATTTAATTAAAAAGGCCTTTTTCTTAAAAGCCCAAATGTATTTTATTTTATTTTTTTTAATAACTATTTTGGCCCAAAAATAAAGCCCATGGATTAATCTTCTTTTTATTTAAACTTGTCATGTAGAAGACTATTTTATAACTATTTTATTTTTGTACAAAATTAAAATGTACAATTTTGGCCTAGTTGCATGCACGTTCACTACACGTACACGTGCATTGCACACCTTTCTCAAGGCCGGTTGGCACATTCTTTTGGAGGGAGTTTTGAAAATAGTCATGGTGTTCATGGAGGTGGTTATGTGGATGTGGGTAGTTTTTATAACTCCTACTCTAATCTTGGCCCTCCATCTTTCAACCAACTAATCAATCCTAGCCATCCATTTCACTTGATTTCTAGTATAAATACCCCCCCTCTCATGGCTCTTTTCATATGCAATTTATATCTTTCCAAACTATAGTCTTATTGTAGTAATAGTGTGAGTTAAAAAGATAGAGAGATTGTGTGGGATTGCTTGCTTGTTCCAAGGAGGAGAGGCCGGCCATTGCAAGAAGGAAACTTTCGGTTTTGTGCTTGGGCTTGGAGGTGCGCGCATCGTCTAGGAGGAGGTGCATCTTGTTGCAAGGACTTGGTTGCTTTGTGTGTTTATTTCTCTCCATACAAGGTGGGTAAACATTTCATATTTCTAATATAGGGATCTATGCTAGATTCAACTATCAAAGAGATGCATGAAAAATACTAATAAGAACACACTTTAATTGAGAAGTTAGTTTATGAATTGATTGAAATGTGGTGATTAATTTGTATGTGGTTCTAGTATTAAATTAAATTGTGTGTAGAATTATCCATGATTATTAGTATGAAGTAATGATGGTGATTAAATTCCCTTAAGAATGTTGCTTGTATGATTTGAGACATGATGCATGAATGAGAACGCTTGTTAATTGTAAAGTTGAAACATGGAATTGATTAAGAAAGAGTAAACTTTAAATTGAAAAGAGTGAATTTCTCGAATGATTGAGATGTGATTATGAAAATTAATAAGTGATTATATATATTGTGACATAGATTGATTAATGGAACTACTTTGTTATCATCAAAAAACTACTCATAAAGTTAGTAGTTGAGTTTTGCCTATTCATGTGCTAAATAGACCTCTATGTTGATATGGGTATGGACAAATTAAAAATATATGTGTTTGTTGAATAAAGAGTTAATAACAGCAAATAAGTATAAGAAAATTTGAATAAAAAGATTAGAAGACCAATTGTAAGCAATGTCGAAAATGAAAAATATAGTAGTTTTAATGAATGATTCATTGATGGTGTGAAAAATATATTTTTATTAGTACAAAAATTATTTTTATCATACTGATATGAAATTCATATGAATGAAATTTGATCTGGAGATTTTCAGTAATTTTTACAAAAGCAATAAGAAACAAAGTTTGGTTGAACATCGAAATATTTTTATAACAGTGGGAATCAGTCCAAAAGGAATTTAACGCACACTGTAACAACCTGAGCATGTAGCTCAAGTGGTCACAGCGTCACGTTGGGTTCTCTGCCGTGACTGGTTCGAACCCCAGGATCAACAATATTTTTGTTTAGTTTCTTTCAAAATGATTAATCAGCGGACTGAGAGCATTTATAGCTCTCAGTTGCGTTTTATACTGTGGCGCAAACCGGCCTAGTGGCCTGTGCTTTGGGCTGTGTCGGTGGTGTGCTGGGTTCGAATCTTGCTATCGGCAAGATTGAAAAAAAATACTTTTTGGGGTTTTTTTTGTATCGAAAAATTATGAAAAAAATATGTATATTCTCCTAAAAATGTAAGGAACTTTCTAAAAATAGTTTGGGAATTATTTGAATGAATATAACTATGATTTGGAGTTAAAATGCATAAATAGACATATGGTTCTATATGGATTATTGATATGAAATTATAATTCGAAAGAATAAGTGAATTGAAACATTAAGAGTTGATTTGGCAAAAAGAAATGTAGTTATGTGACATGATGCAATTATTTTCTCACTTGTGGAACAATATGAAGTGTGCATATTGTTTAGTAATGTGAAATTATTGTGATGTGATAATTAATTAAGTACATGCAAATCTATGTGCAATGATGGACTTGTGAACAAAATTAGAAATCATGAATTAAAAAGAGAATATACATGCGAGTATGAGAACTCAACATGGAAATTTTATAAGTTGAAGATTGTGAAATGAAAATTTGAAATAGAGTAGCTAAGTCTCCCCCGGCATTGAGAAATGAAATGAAATGAAATTAGACCAAGGTTGGTCATGTTGAAATAAAAGAATAAGTCCAGTTGATGGAGAGGCTAACTCTAGAGATTAATTTTTGTTCATGATTATTTAAATAAAACTAAGGATTAGTACATAGTGGAGACGTGATGAAAGTAGAAGAAAAACACGGGTATGGGGTCCATCGAATTTGCGGCGTGAGGGTATTCACAGGTTCTGCACGATGCGTCGTGACATGACGTGGATACTGCTCCCGAGTACCGTCCCGGTGGTGATGCTCGTGGGATGTTCGAGTGGCTATGGGTGGTGCCATTGTTCCATGGCGGAGGCTGAATTGTCCATAGGTCGCCTGCTCGATGCGTCGTGTCAGTGCGTGGGATTCCCCTCCAGGCTGCCTGGACATGGGCTCGTAGATCATAGGACATCTAAGACACTACCGTAGTTACAGTAGTAGATTAAGACATAACGAGGGATTGAACCCTACCAAGATGAAGAACGAATAAGGGCTTGTCCTCGGACCTATGTAGTATGGGATGCATAGAATCCGAACAAGTGCGCATTAGTGTCATGTAACATAAATAAATGCATTAAGGATTAAGTACACAATCACAACACGACATCAATAGGGTAGTCCCCTTAGTTTGAATGTGACAAGTTTGTGTTTGTTAAATATGGAAAGTTAAGTTATACTATTTTCAGCATAGAGAGGATGGCCGTGTATAATGTTCGTCGGTTGAATAAACTGACGTACCCACAGTCTTATATGCAGGTAAATGACATGTTAAAGATTAAAGAAGAATGGATGCTTAAAGATTATACCATGCTGTTGTACTTTTATTTAATTGTTGTAAATTTTACTTCCGCTATGCAAAAGAAAAGTGTAATATTGATGTAAACTCTGATGTATGAAGAAAAGTTTAAATTTTCCTGTAAAATTGTACTAAAGAAAGTGAAAAGATCCTGTAGAACATCTCGAATTCAGTATATTTGGGATTCGGGGCGTTACAACTTATGCCTATTCGGTCAACTGGTCAGCAATAAAAATGGAAGTACGGAAACGTGTTCTTCTTCCCTTTCGATTAGTACACAACATTTCAGTTTAACTAAAATATGTTCATTTATCACACTAACATGGAACTTTATTTGACTACCATCATTACACGCATGGTTTACAATTTAATGTAGAGATTCTCACAACTCGTATTTTTCACATAACCACGATTTCTAACAAAATATTTTTTCTCTTCTTACTCATTGTTTTTCTACAGAGATGAATATTAAGTCCAAATTAGCATACTAGATTAAAATCAAAATAACATAACATTAATCATATCATTTCGTTAAGTTCACTCATTCGTTTCTTGCAATCGCACTTGTATTTCATTTTCATTCAAATCGTAGTATTAACAAGAGCAATAATTTCACTTGTTTATTCATGCATAATTAGTACAAAACTTAACATGGTGTGTTTCATTCTTTCAGACCAGTCGACTGTTCGACATGATCGGTCGACTGTACGGCTAGTTTTCCAATTTCTCCAAAATGTCTTTAGTTCCTTTCCATTCGTTCAAGTTTTCACATGATGTATATAGCATGGGGGATTTCATTATAACAATTATTCAATCAATCTAACTTTACACACACATAATGACAATTCAATCTCAATCCTAACATGATTTCTATTCTAGAAGTCATGAGTAACACCCACCTTTTTGGAGAAACAAAGAGAAATCCCTTAGAGCTTCCTAGATTGCGATGCACGCTTCCTCCTCCTTGCTCCTTGCCAAAACCGAAGCTTCAAGTTAGGGTTGAATAGCCGGCCTCCAAGGGAACAATCACACTAGAAACTACTCAATCTTTCTCTCTCTCTAATCTTTTTTCTCTTTAACAAATTTTTCTATTGTACTAAGATGAGAAGAATCCATGGGGTATTTATATTCAATTTTGGGTGGATTGAATGGCTAGGATTAGATCAACTAGTTAGAGATTAAGGGCTAGGATGAATTAGGGAGTTGTAGTAACTACCCATGATGAGATAACTACCTCCACACTACTCCCATCTCTCCCAAAACCGGCCCACTAAAGGGTGTGCAATGCACACTATATTGCATGCACGTGCTACCTTAGTATCCCTCATAAAAGTTTGCATAATTTTAATAAATTAAATTGTTCACATTTTGTCTCTTCATGACAAGTGTGGCCATTTAATTAATTTATTAAATTGGCGGGCTTCATAAATAGTGGGCTTAGGTTGTGGGCCAAACAATCAAAATAGTAATAAATTAAAGTGGGCTAAAACAATTAATTATTGTTTTAGGCTTTTTTAGAAAATTAAGCTTTTTAGAAAAATAAAGGAAAGGAAAAATAATTGTTCATACTATCAAAAGAGATTTTGTATAAAAAAATAAATAAATAGTATATATATGAAATTTTCACATGCACAACACGTGAAAGTCAATATTTTATTAAAAGGGAAATTTAGGGAATTACAACACTCCCTCCTTAGAATAGTTCCGTCCCCGGAACTACAATTAAAGGTTGAGGAAACAGAAATACAACAAGAAGAAAAATACAAATCAAACAAAGAGCTCGGGATGATCCTTCATCATCCTCTCCTCAGATTCCCAAGTAGCCTCTTCAACCAACTGGTTTCTCCAGACTACCTTGACCATCGGTATCATCTTATTCCTCTAGACTTTCTCTCGACGATCAACAATCTCAACTGGAGCGAAATGTAACTCAGATCCAACTGCAAACCCTCTGGCACTTCGGGCAAATGACGACTTGGATCTAGAATGTAACCTCTCAGCATAGACACATGAAAGACATTGTGCACCTGGGACAACTCTTCCGGTAATTCAAGCCGGTAAGCAGTTTTTCCGATCCTTTTCAATATCTTTTATGGACCTATAAACCTCGGGGCTAGCTTCCCACTCTTGCTGAATCGGATCACGCCTTTGCTGGGCGATATCTTTAGAAAGACAAGGTCACCAACATCAAACTCAAGGTCCCTTCTCCGGTTGTCTGCATAGCTATTTTGCCAACTCCGAGCCTCCACCAATCTCTTCCTGATCAGATCAATCTTTCAGAGGTCTGCTGCACAATCTCAGGCCCAAACATCTGATGCTCTCCAACTTCAAACCAACAAACAAGCGTCCTGCACTTCCTGCCATACAAAGCTTCGTACGGCGCCATCCCGATACTGGTCTGAAAACTGTTGTTGTAGGCAAACTCTACCAAAGGTAAATGCCTTTCCCAACTGCCTCCAAAGTCTAGTACACAACACCGTAGCATATCCTCAAGAATACGGTTGACTCTCTCGGTCTGCCCACCGGTTTGCGGATGAAAAGCAGTGCTGAAATCCGTCTTGGTACCCAAAGCTGTCTGAAGACTCCTCCAAAAATGCGAAGTAAACCGCGCATCTCAATCAGACACAATGGTCAACGGAATGCCATGAAGCCTGACGATCTCACCCACATACATCTTAGCTAACTTGTCCATCGAAGCAGTGAGTTTCATTGCCAAAAAGTGAGCGGACTTAGTTAGTCGATCGACTATGACCCAGATCGCATCGTTGCCCTTAAGACTCTTAGGCAAACCTGTGATGAAATCCATACTGATGTTATTCCACTTCCATTCCGAAATAGAAAACGGCTGTAATAGACCTCCAGGTTTCTGATTCTCGGCTTTGACTTGTTGACAAATCTCACACCTCGACACAAATTCAGCCACATCCCGTTTCAAACCTGACCACCAGAAATGCTGTTTAATGTCCCTATACATTTTGATACTCCCAGGATGTACAGAAAAAAGATTAGCATGTGCCTCTTGAAGAATACTTTCTTTCAAGTCCGACTGATCTGGAACACACAGCCTCTCACCAAACCACAGCACTTCATCCCTGATTTGAAATCCGGGCAACTTGCCAGCACCAACCTGCTCCTTCATCTTCATACTCTCTGCATCTTCCTTCTGACTTGTAATAATCCTTTCGTTCAGCTTCGGTTGAAGTCTCAACTGAGCTAAAGATGATCCCAAGCCTTGCAGAACAATTTTAATACCAGTCCGATCCAACTCCTCTGCCAACTGCCTCTGAGTTGTAATCAAGCTCGCCAGACTGCTCTTGCGGCTAAGTGCATCAGCAACAACATTAGCCTTCCCAGGATGATACTTAATCTCCGGACGAATGTCCTCAAGTACCTCCAACCATATCCTTTGCCTCAGGTTCAGATCTTTCTGCTGATAGATGTAATTCAAGCTTTTATGGTTTGTGTACATATTCAGCTTCTCACCATATACATAATGTCTCCATTGCTTTAAGGCAAAGATAATCGTGGCCAACTCCAGATCATAAGTCGGGTAATTCTTCTCATGCAGTCTTAGTTGCCTAGACCCATAAGCGATCACTTTTCCTTCTTGCATTAAGACACAACCAAGCCCACGATGTGAAGCATCGCTGTAGACATCATATTCAACATCTGCTCTAGGCAAAGCCAAAATGGGTGCAGTAGTCAGCCTCTCTTTCAACTCCTGAAAGCTTGCCTCGCACTGCTCGGTCCACTTGAAGTTCACATTCTTCTTGGTTAAACCAGTGAGCGGCACGGCTATCTGAGCATAGCCTTGAATGAATCTCCCATAATATCCAGTCAATCCAAGAAAACTTCTGACTTCCTTCACTGTAGTAGGCCTTGCCCAATCTCTCACTGCCTCTATCTTCTAAGGATCAGTTGCCACTCCTTCATTAGAAAGGATGTGACCTAGGAATGCCACTTCAGATTTCCAGAAATCACACTTGGACAACTTGGCATACAACTCATGCTCTTAAAGCTTCCTCAAAACTGCTGCCAGATGCTCCGTGTGCTCCTCCTCCGACTTAGAGTACACGAGAATATCGTCGATAAACACCACGACGAAAGAATCAATGAACGGCCTCAGAACCCTATTCATCATGTCCATGAAGATTACAGGTGTATTCGTTACTCCAAAACAGCATAACTAAGAATTCGTAATGCCCGTGTCGAGTTCTTAACGCAGTCTTGTGCACATCTTCAGTTTTCACTCGAACTTGATGATATCCTGATCAAAGATCTATTTTGGAGAAAAAGCAGCTCCTTGTAGACGATCGAACAAGTCATCAATTCTTGGAATTAGATATTTATTTTGAATAGTGACCTTATTCAGCTCTTGGTAATCGATGCACATCCTCATCGAACCATCCTTCTTCTTTACCAAAAGCACCGGCGCTCCCCAAGGTGACGCACTCAGTTGAATAAAGCCTTTCTCCAATAGTTCCTCAATCTACCGTTTGATTTCATCCTGCTCCATAGGTGCCATCCTATACGGTGCCTTGGAAATAGGTGCACTCCCTGGCTGAATAGTGATGCCGAACTCTACATCACGATGCAGAGGTAACCCAGGCAAATCTTCCAAGAACACAATCGGATAATCTCGAACCACAGGAATCTGCTGCACCTCTGCAGGAATCCCCTACTTCTGGCTAATAGCAGCAACCAAATCTGAACATCTCCTCTTTCCTTGGAAAGTGACTTCAGGTCCTCCTGGAGCCTTTACTGTTACTGTCTTGGTCTTGCACTCGATATTCGCATTGTACACCGACATCCAATCAATGCCAATGATAACATCGACTCCCAAAACATTCAGCTTGATCAGATTGATCCCGAAAATTCGATCTCCAATCACGATCTCCCAGTCAGCATAGTACCGATCAGTGGTTAAAGTCTCCCCTGATGGAGTAGCTACTGCTAAAATCTTGCCTGAAAAGATTTTTGGTTCATCTCCCAGAACTTTAGCAAATCTAGGTGATACAAAAGTATGAGAGGATCCAGTATCGAACAGAACAACAGCTTTCATTCCATTCAAATAAAGTTCTCCTGTTACATAATACACACTTATTACGTAACAGTTCACTAAATAAACGGAAAAAGAAAACAACATGAACCTCTAAACATCCGCCCTCGTACCAGTGATGACATGATCTATTTCATCGGTATCAAATACTCGCCCTTGCTGGTACGATCTCCCAGCCTGCTGAGTTGGTCCCCTTTGGATGACATCCTGCAACTTCGGGCACTGGGATCGGTAGTGACCTGTCTCCCCACAATTGTAACAAGTCACCACAGGAGGTCTCACCCATGCATTTCCGGGTCTCCCATCTATGTTGACAGCATTCGCTCCCGTTGGTTTGAACCTCTGGGCTGACAGTTGTCCCCTGGCACTCCCAGCAACTGCAGGCCTCTTCCCCATGTTCCAGTTATTCCTTCTATTCTGAACAGTGTGGAACTGCTCCATGTCTGCCTCCGTGGCTGCCGCCCGTTTGACTAGCTTGTCAAACCTCCTGATACCGAGGGGTATCGTCCGGGACCTCAAGCTCGGCCACAACCCATGCTTGAACTTACGAGCCTTCTTTGCCTCATCCATCACTAATTCGGGAGCATACCTTGAGAGCTGAGTGAATCTCGTCTTATACTCCCTAACCGACATGCTGCCCTGCAGCAGTGACAGAAACTCCATGGCCTTCTTCTCCTGGACATCTGAGGGAAAATAATGACTGCGGAATTCTTACAAGAACTCCTCCCAGCCAAGAACAATACCTCCCATTGTCCGCTTCAACGACTGCCACCACACAGCCGCATCCTTCTCGAACTGCAGAGTCGCCAACTTTACCTTGCTGCCTTCAGGGGTCTCCAAGACTTCGAAGATAGTCTCTACCTGCTGGATCCAGTTGTCAGCCACGTCAGGGTCTGACTTCCCTTCAAATAACGGTGGTTTCATCTGCTTGAATGATTCCACGAGTTTGATTGCTTTGGGTACTGGATTCACAGGCACCCTTCCTTGGTTCTGGTTCATGACCACGGCATTGAGTGTCTGATAGACCCTCGCTAGTTCCGTTTCCAAGTCCAGACCTTTACCATTTCTTGCTCTTCGTCCAGCCATATTCTGATGCAAAAGATCCATTAAATTCGAAGTATAAAACATACATTTTAAATCAACTTTTCATTTCATTGAATTTCAAACTTTATACATTCGAATTGAAAACATTTCTTGACATCAGAATGAAAGCAGTAGAAGCTACAAAAATCTAACTCCTACGGTTTCTTTTCGCTTCACGAAGCTCTCCCCGTAGTTCCTCAACCTCCTTCTTCAGTACATCGGTCATGTTTTTCCTCTTCTCGAGTTCCCACACATGATGACTGAGAACTGCAAAATCATCCTTGCACTTCGCCAACTGAGCCTCTAATAGTCCGACTCTCTCTCGCAGTGTCTCAACCTGCCTCTGAAGAGACAAAACAAGACCGCTCGGAACTGGTTCTTCTTCGTCAGAAGAATCATCAGATGAGTCTGGAGGTGGGGTGATCTCTCGGGACTCAGGCCGTTCCTCTCAGTCAGAATCTACTTGTCCTGGATAGTACTCTTCCTCAGAATCTGCTTGTCCAGGATAATAATCTTCCTCTATGATATGCCAATTGTCGTCTCCAGCAGGGTCGAAGTGATCAGCCATCTTAGAAATAGGGAGGAAGAAGCATAAATCATAAAGCAACACAAATGTAAGTAACTTACATTTAAATCTCTAGACTCAACACACACTCTAATGTCCACTTCTAGGGTGTCGTTCCTTATAAATTCGTACTAGTGTGAAGCGTGGATCTGATACCACTCTATAACACCCCGAATTCCAAATACAACTGAATTCGAGATTCCACAGGATCTTTACGCTTCTTTCGTACAACTTTACAAGGAATTAAAAACTTTTTACTTGACATCAGAGTTACATGAAATTTTTACACTTTACAATTCACAGTAAAAGCAAATTACAACATTATTATATAAAAGTACAACGATATTTGAATAATCTCTAAGCATCAGTTCTCCTTTAATCTTTATCGGATCATTTTCCCTGCATACAAAACTATGGGTATGTCAGTTTATTCAACCGACGGAAATTATACACGGCCATCCTGTCTATGCCAGAAACAGTATAACGATTCTCATTTCTTAACAAAATCACAAACTTGTTCACAAAACAGAGCTAAAGGGACCATCCTATTGATGTCGTGTCGTGCTGTGCACTTAGTCCTTAATGTAGTTGTTATGTTATATGACACTAATGCGCACTTGTTTGGATTCTATGCATCCCATACTACATAGGTTCGAGGGCAATTCCTTAATCGTACTTCATCTTATAGGGTTCAATCCCTTGCCATGACTTAAACTACTACGGTAACTACGGTAAGTATCCTAGATGTCTTATGATCTACGAGCCTATGCCCAGGCAGTTTGGAGGGGAATCCCACGCACTGACATGACGCATCAAGTAGTCAGACTATGGACAATTCAGCCTCCGCCATGGAACAATGGCACCACCCGTAGCCACCAAAACACCCCACAAGCGTCGCCACCGGGACGATAATTCTGGAGTAGTGCTCACGCCATGTCATGACGCATCAAGCAGGCAGTCGGTGAATCACTCTCATACCGCCAATCCGATGGCCCTCATATTCGTGTTTTTTTCTTACTTTCATCTATGTATCTAGTCCTTAGTTCGTTAGAATCATGAACAAAAATCAATTCTCTAGAGTTAGCCTTTCCACTATACCGGTCTTAATTCTTTATTCAACATGACCCAAATCTTGGTCTTTTCATTTCCAATTTCATTTCAATTCATTTCTTTCCAATGCCGGTATGAGGCTTTGCTACACTCTAGTTCTCAATTTCAATTCACAATTTCACAAGAATTGAGCATTTCAAGCTCATAAGTTCATTTTTCATGATTACATCAGATTTTCCTTTTCATGTTCATGGCATTCATAATCGTAAAATCTTTCATAAATTCAACAGAATAATTTACTTCACTTCATATGCGATTTCATGCAAAGGTAAATAAAATTCACTTTTCTAATCCGTCACATACAATCTGCATTATCAAAATCTTTTTCAAGCAATATATATGTGTGTTTATTTTTGTCACGGGACGAAAATTAAAATCTGAGACGTCAGAATAGTCTGGACAGTCGGCTCAAGACATAGCCAGTCGACTGTTCAGCTAAAGAAAATATTCAAGAAAGAAAATGCTCGGGATAGTCGACTGCCAACATGACCAGTCGGCTGTTCCGAAAAAATTTAAAATTAAAAAAGGGTCAGGACAGTCGACTGTTACTCAGACTAGTCGGCTGTTCTGTAGGGTTCTAACTCAGGAAGTTCTGATATTCAGGTCAGTCGACTACTTATGCCTATTCGGTCGACTGGTCAGCAATAAAAATGGAAGTACGGAAACATTTTCTTCTTCCCTTTCGATTAGTACATAACATTTCAGTTTAACTAGAATATGTTCATTTATCACACTAACATGGAACTTTATTTGACTACCATCATTACACGCATGGTTTACAATTTAATGTAGAGATTCTCACAACTCGTATTTTTCACACAACCACGATTTCTAACAACATATTTTTTTCTTCTTACTCATTGTTATTCTACAGAGATGAATATTAATTCCAAATTAGCATACTAGATTAAAATCAAAATAACATAACATTAATCATATCATTCCGTTAAGTTCACTCATTCGTTTCTTGCAATCGCACTTGTATTTCATTTTCATTCAAATCATAGTATTAACAAGAGCAATAATTTCACTTGTTTATTCATGCATAATTAGTACAAAACTTAACATGGTGTGTTTCATTCTTTCAGACCAGTCGACTGTTCGACATGATCGGTTGACTGTATGGCTAGTTTTCCAATTTCTCCAAAATGTCTTTAGTTCCTTTCCATTCATTCAAGTTTTAACATGATGTATATAGCATGGGGGATTTCATTATAACAATCATTCAATCAATCTAACTTTACACACACATAATGACAATTCAATCTCAATCCTAGCATGATTTCTATTTTAGAAGTCATGAGAAACACCCACCTTTTTGGAGAAACAAAGAGAAATCCCTTAGAGCTTCCTAGATTGCGATGCACGCCTCCTCCTCCCTGCTCCTTGCCAAACCGAAGCTTCAAGTTGGGGTTGAATAGCCGGCCTCCAAGGGAACACTCACACTAGAAACTACTCAATCTTTCTCTCTTTCTAATCTTTTTTCTCTTTAACAAATTTTTCTATTGTACTAAGATGAGAAGAAACTATGGGGTATTTATACTCAATTTAGGGTGGATTGAATGGCTAGGATTTGATCAACTAGTTAGAGATTAAGGGCTAGGATGAATTAGGGAGTTGTAGCAACTACCCATGATGAGATAACTACCTCCACACTACTCCCATCTCTCCCATAACCGGCCCACTAAAGGGTGTGCAATGCACACTATATTGCATGCACGTGCTACCCTAGTATCCCTCATAAAAGTTTGCACAATTTTAATAAATTAAATTGTTCACATTTTGTCTCTTCATGACAAGTGTGGCCATTTAATTAATTTATTAAATTGGCGGGCTTCATAAATAGTGGGCTTAGGTTGTGGGCCAAACAATGAAAATAGTAATAAATTAAAGTGGGCTAAAACAATTAATTAGTGTTTTAGGCTTTTTTAGAAAATTAAGCTTTTTAGGAAAATAAAAGAAAGGAAAAATAATTGTTCATACTATCAAAAAAGATTTTGTATAAAAAAATAAATAAATAGTATACATATGAAATTTTCACGTGCACAACACGTGAAAGTCAATATTTTATTAAAAGGGAAATTTAGGGTATTACACACATATGGCAAGAGAGCTCTGGGAATGGGCAGTAGAGGAGAGAAAAGTGAGGATACAAAGAGAGTTGGCTGGATTGGGTATAAAATGAGAGAGAGAGAGAGAAGTTGTTTCATTTTAAAAGAAACTACCCATGTTTTGAATTAACTACCCACTAAACACTATATGAAGCTATTTAGACACGGTCAAATCCTCCACCTCTCTAATTTTTCCGGCCACAAATTTAGGGGGAAATGCATGGATTCTAGATGGGTTTATGTGCACATAAGCTACTCACTAAGAATTATCAATTGTTAATTAATATAACAACATATATCACCCAAATTAATATGGATTAAATAAAGCTAATTTAATTAAAACTCGATTACGCCTTCATGCTTAGTAAATGGAATAAAAAAAATATAACTCCAAAGGATTTTTACAATTAACATGTGCACTACAAACACGTGTATTTCCCATATAAATTAAAATATATTCGAGTTAGCTCAAAATAAGGGAAAATGAATTCAATATAAAAAAAATAAATTCGACCAAGTTATAAAATAAATAATTAAAATATATAGAAAATATGTAGAAAATTTTATAATATTACGGATATTACACGTAACAGTACAAAATACATGTGCGTAACACATGTGGTGCAAAATTGTAATAACTCAATTGGAACAAACATGAGAAATTAGAAGTAAAGGTGACTTAGCATTACTGACTATAGGTGGAAATCAACACCCAACTACTTGATAAATATTTGTGATTCAGAACTCCTTGATATAGTTTTTAATCTTTTTATTTCTTTAGAAACACACTTTAAGATCCTTATTTCTATTTAGTTGGTTAGTTAGTTAAATTCTACAATCTCTGTGGGATCGACCCTTGCTCGTCACTACGCTTCTCCAAGCGATTCGTACACTTGCGAGGTTTTTAATTTGTGTCTAGTTTAGATCATCTAGATAGCACAACAAGTTTTTGGCGCCGTTGCCGGGGATTGTTAGCATTTTAACTTACAAATCAGAAATCTTTTCTTTTATTTTCTTTTCTTTCATTAATAAATATTTTCTTCTAGGTTACAGGATTTTGGTGGATGCACGGAAGGAGATCACTTCGTTCAGAGCTACTACCTATTGACGCGGAAACAGAACGCACCTTGCACAGACTAGGTCGGCTGTCTGCGACCAACCAGTCGACTGCTACACTGAACCAGTCGACTGCACAGAGACCCAATTCACGAGCAATAATGGCTGAGGAAATACCGAATCGAGTACCAATGCAGGACAAATTCACGCCTAAGAATATTGAGCAACCTTCCTGCATTGCTTATCAACCTAATGTCACAGGAAATATGCATCTTTCTCCCCAATTACTTAGCATGGTTCCCCACTTTAGTGGCAAACCAGACGAAGAGCCTCACCTCCATCTGCAAGACTTCATTGATCTGTGCAGAACACAAAGTGTCCAAGGGCTTACTCCTGAACAAATCAGGTTAATCTTGTTTTCATTTTCTTTAAAATTTAATGCTAAATTGTGGTATAATTCTTTGGAACCAGGATCAATTAATTCATGGGAGCAATTGGCAACAAAATTCTTGAAAGAATTCTTTCCAGCCCAGAAGACCAAACAACTGAAAAGGGAGATTCAACTCTTCCAACAAAAAGATGGAGATTTATTCTTCGAAGCATGGAAGGATTTCAAGAACAAGCTCCTCAAGTGTCCTACACACAACATGCCTAAAGATGATCAGGTACAAGCTTTTTATAAGGGTTTAAATGATACTAAAAAGGCAATTGTGGATTCAGCTTGCAACGGGATCTTGATGAGGAAAAGTGGTGAGGAGGCCATCCAATTATTTGAAGAACTTAGCGAGAACTCACAGCAATTCTCAACAAGGGAAAGAGGCATTTCTAAAAAACAGGAAGTTTATGAAATTTCTGGTAGTAATAACATACAATTAGAAATGGCAAACATGAACAAAAAAATTGATATGCTGGTTAATGCAATGACAACAATGGGCAGTGTAAAAAATCAAACAAAAGAAATTTGTGCAATTTGTTCTCATTTTGATCATACAACTGACACATGTCCCATGTCTTCTTTCACAGATCAGGAGCATGCAAACTATGTGGGACAAGGAGTGTTTCCACCAAAGAACAACCCATTCTCAAACACATACAACCCAGGGTGGAGGAACCATCCAAATTTCTCATGGAGCAGCAATCAAGGCACCCAATCTTCGCAAGGACAGGCACGGAACATCCAAATGGGAAGTGGGTTTGATAGGCCAGTTCAAGAACAGAAGAAGTTGAATTTTGAATCCACCGTTCTTCAATTGCTCCAACAACAACATCAAACAAGCAACCAACAAGGGCAAGCAATTCAGAAATTGGAAACTCAAATTGGGCAAATCGCGAAGGAGTTGAGTGAAAGAAAGGCAGGAGAACTTCCTTCACAAACACTACCAAATCCTAGAGGCCAAGAATAGCTCAAATCAGTAACAATTCTGAGAAGTGGTAAGACAATTGAAAACAAGGTTGGAACACACACAGAAGAAGCAGAAACACAACCATCAAAAGTTTTGGGTTCCAACAAGGTAAGTGAAAAAGAAAGAACAGTTTTGCCACCATTCCCTCAAAGGTTAGTCAAGCAAAAGAAAGAACAATATTTACTTGACATCTTTGAAACTCTCAGAAAGGTAAAAATTAATATCCCCCTACTTGATGCTATTAAACAAATTCCTTCTTATGCCAAATTTTTGAAAGAATGTTGTACTCACAAAAGAACATTTCAGGTTAGGGAGGATGTGGCTTTGACAGAGAAAGTGAGTGCTGTCTTGTTAAGGAAATTACCCCCTAAATTGAAGGATCCAGGTAGTTTTACCATTCCTTGCAGGGTTGGTGAGCACTTCTTTGAAAAGGCACTGCTAGACTTGGGGGCAAGCATCAATCTTCTTCCTTACTCCGTCTATGAAAAGCTAGGATTGGGAGAACTCAAACCAACATCCATCACTTTGCAGTTGGCTGATCGCAGCATCAAAAGACCTAGAGGTATTTCGGAAGATGTCCTAGTTCAGGTAAATGATTTCATATTGCCTGCAGATTTTGTTGTGTTAGACATGGAGGACTCTTCAATGCCATCTTCTTTACCAATTATCCTAGGTAGGCCCTTTATGAGTACAGCTGATATAAAAATTTGTGTTAAAAAGGGTACTATAAGTATGAAAATAAATGGAGAAAAAGTTGAATTTAAAATGTTTGATACACTAAAATTACCACATGATGACCATGAATGCTATAATGTTGATGTGGTACAGGAGATTGTTGATCAAACATTTCAGGTACATAGCCTTGAACCACTACAAGCTGCAATTACACAGTCTCTAACATTATCTCATGTTGAACAGGAAGACGATGACTGGAAGATTGCAGAAACAGTACATCACCTTGAAACTCCAAAGTCATATTCAGGTAAACTTGCACCTGCAATTGAAAATATTGGGACTGAAAACACTTGTGTTACTGCAGGCCAGTCGACTGGTGAACAGGATAAGTCGACTGTCCCGACCGCTATCAGGATTCCAGACGTGGAGCTGAAGCCGCTGCCTGAACATCTGAAGCACGCATATTTGGGTGAAAACCAGACGCTACCAGTGATAGTTGCTGCAAACTTGAGTGCACAGGAAGAAGAGAAGTTGCTGAGGGTACTGCGAGAACACAAAGGTGCAGTAGGATGGACCATTGCAGATATCAAGGGAATAAGTCCATCCAAATGCATGCACAAAATACTTCTTGAAGACAACGCAAAACCAAGCAGGGAAACACAGAGAAGGCTTAACCCACACATGAAGGAAGTGGTAAGAATAGAGGTCTTGAAGCTATTAGATGTTGGCGTCATCTACCCTATCTCAGATAGCAAGTGGGTGAGCCCTATACATGTGGTACCTAAGAAAAGTGGAGTCACAGTGGTGAAGAATGAAGAGAATGAGCTTATCCCTACGAGAGTGACCACAGGATGGAGGGTATGCATTGACTACAGGAAACTGAATAACGAAACCAGGAAAGATCACTTCCCTCTTCCTTTTATTGATCAAATGTTAGAAAGATTAGCAGGATATAGTCATTATTGTTTTTTAGATGGTTATAGTGGCTATAATCAAATTGCTATTGCTCCAGAAGATCAAGAAAAAACCACTTTTACATGTCCTTTTGGTACTTTTGCATACAGGAGGATGCCCTTTGGATTGTGCAATGCACCAGCTACATTTCAGAGATGCATGATGAGTATATTTTCAGACATGGTGGAAAGGTTCATCGAGGTATTTATGGATGATTTTAGTATTTTTGGATCTTGTTTTGATGAATGCCTTAACCATTTGCAGCTTGTGCTTAAGAGATGTGAAGAATGCAATTTAGTGCTGAATTGGGAAAAGTGCCATTTTATGGTACAACAAGGTATTGTGTTGGGACATGTGGTGTCAAAAAGAGGCATAGAGGTGGACAAGGCAAAAATTGACATCATATCAAAGCTACCCCCTCCCACTACAGTCAAGGGTGTTAGGAGTTTTCTTGGACATGCAGGGTTCTATAGAAGATTTATAAAAGATTTCTCAAAAATCTCCAAACCCCTTTGTGAATTATTGGCTAAGGATGTTGAGTTTGCATGGACAGAAGAGTACACAAATGCTTTTATTACATTGAAAAATCTTCTCATTTCTGCACCTATTGTCATGGCACCAGATTGGAGCCATCCTTTCGAGCTTATGTGTGATGCAAGTGATTATGCTTTAGGAGCTGTTTTAGGTCAGAGAATCAATAAGGTACCCCATGTTATTTACTATGCTTCTCGAACTTTAAATGATGCACAGCTTAATTATTCCACTACTGAAAAAGAAATGTTAGCTGTCATTTTTGCTGTAGAGAAGTTTAGATCATATTTGATTGGTTCTAAAGTTATTGTTTTCACTGACCATGCTGCTTTGAGATATTTGTTTGCTAAAAAGGATGCTAAGCCTTGGTTGATCAGATGGGTGCTGTTACTTCAAGAATTCGATCTTGAGATTAGAGACAAGAAAGGAAGTGACAATGTTGTGGCAGATCACATGTCCAGACTACTGCATGAGGAAGAAAGAATTGTGTCCCCACTTAATGAAAATTTCCCAGATGAACATTTATTTGAAATAAACATACAACGGGGGCAGTCGACTGGTAACAGAACCAGTCGACTGGTATCTCACTGCTCATATTTTCCATGGTTTGCAGATATTGTAAATTATCTCACTGCTCATGTTTTCCCTCCAGGTATGACAAGTCAAGAAAGAAAAAGATTGGTGGCTATGTGCAAGCACTATTATTGGGATGATCCTTATTTGTTCAAATTTTGCCCTGATCAAATTATGAGAAGATGTGTGGCAGAAAAAGAGCAAATGAGTATTCTACATCATTGCCATCAATATGCATGTGGAGGGCACTTTGGACCAAAAAGAACAGCACTTAAGGTATTACAATCTGGTTTTTATTGGCCTAATGTATTTAAAGATGCTTTTTCTTTTTGCAGGACTTGCGACAAATGCCAAAGGACAGACAATATCTCTTCTAGAAATCAAATGCCACTGCAAAACATCCAAGTAATCGAGCTGTTTGACGTTTGGGGAATCGACTTCATGGGTCCCTTTCCTAACTCATTTGGTTATTTATATATTCTTGTGGGTGTGGATTATGTGTCTAAATGGGTCGAGGCTGTCCCCTCAAAAACTAATGATCATAAAGTTGTTGTCAAGTTTTTGCAGGAGAACATTTTCACTAGGTTTGGTACACCACGAGCAGTAATTAGTGATGGAGGGAGCCACTTCAATAACTTTCCATTTGCTTCTTTGATGAAGAAATATGGTATTACACATAGAGTGGGTACTCCATATCATCCTCAAACTAGTGGGCAGGTGGAGATTAGAAACAGAGAAATCAAGAGCATTTTGGAAAAGACAGTAAATACAAGGAGAAAGGATTGGTCGCTGCGCTTGAACGATGCATTATGGGCCTACCGAACAGCATACAAGACACCCATCGGCATGTCACCATACCGTTTGGTTTTTGGAAAAGCCTGTCATCTGCCAGTGGAGTTGGAACACAAAGCCTATTGGGCCATCAAAAGGTTCAATTTTGATATGAAACAAGCAGGCGACAAAAGAAGATTGCAACTGAACGAGCTTGAAGAGTTGAGGCACGACGCATATGAAAATACAAAATTGTACAAGGAAAGGACCAAGTTGTACCATGATAAACAGCTAGCAAGGAAGGAGTTTTATGAAGGACAGAAGGTATTAATATACAACTCAAGATTAAGACTCTTTCCAGGCAAGCTTATGTCACGATGGTATGGCCCATACATTGTTACAAAAGTCTTTCCACATGGTGCATTGGAAGTTCATAGCAAAGAGAAAAATCAAACATTCAAGGTGAATGGGCATAGGGCGAAGCCGTACATTGAGATGAGCCTAGAGCCGCACGAGGAAGATGTGAATCTTCAAACCATTCAATACATCGCATGAACTCATCAAGTCTAGCTGAAAACAGAAAACACGACTGCTTATTGGGAGGCAACCCAATTTCTCAGGGGAGTACTTACACTCTCTATTTATTTTATTTCTTTAATCATTTATTTATTTCTTTACATTATTTTCTTTCCTTCAAACTAGTTGGTAACACATGCCTATATTTTAAGTTTTGTGCGAACATTGAGGACAATGTTCCATCTAAGTTTGGGGGTATTAGTTAGTTACATTTGGAAGTCTTTTGATTTTTTTTAGGGTAAACAATTTCTTATAAAGTAAGAGTAAGGATACTTATTTACTTTAGGATTGTTGAGTTTCATAATGCCTTACAAATTTATATGAGTCATGCGATTATACATAAAACAATTGTGATGCTTTTTCTAGTGATTATTCCCTTTGATCTAGTCCTAAACAGAGTTTAAGTAAATAGAGTAAAAATGAAAAGAATATATATATGAATAAAGTCAATCTACTCCAATGTTTTGAGTGCTTAGTAACTAGGGGTATTCATCACCAATGTTTACCTTTACGTCAAACGGCAACTTGAAATATGAGTATGCAAAGCACTAAAAGTTTGTGACTTGTTGAGTAACCGGGTGGATTCATCACAAATGTCTTGCACTCGCGTCAAAAGGCAAGTGACGACTTAAAGAAGAGGCTCATCAACAAAAAAAAAGAAAAAAGAAAAAAAAAAAAACTCTAGTTTGCTACTCGGTTTGTAGTAGAGAAAAGGGATAATCACAGATTGGGTAGTTACATACTATAACTATAATTAATTGCATGACAAGTGTGGTCGAGTTTGGAGTTATGAATAGACAATTGCACTAGAGAAAGTGGGTATGCTTGTTTGTATTTTATTTGCAAATTGTTTATAATTTTGATTGCGAAATTTTGATGCCTGCATAATGAGACATTTTCTTGGTATGATGGGTTGAGACTATTATTTTTCCCCTTGTTCATAATTTCACTTTTTGCTTGAGGACAAGCAAAAGCTAAGTTTGGGGGTATTTGATGAACTCAAGAATATTCACATTTAGGAGCAATAATCTTATTGCAAATGTACATGTAAAAGCTCTATATGTGGTATTTTACTCTTCTTTTCTCTTTTTCATAGGAAACAACCAAAAGCAGCAAAACGAAGCAGATTCCAGACTAATACAAACTGAGAAGATGATATACAGGGAACTGCAATGCAACAGTCGACTTACACTCAAGGCAGTCGACTGGTATGCGGCGGAGTGAAAAGATAAGATGCAGCCGTATCTAAATCCAAATCTATGCAGATCCAGGCTATATGCGAATAACAACTTCTCCAACAAATCAAGGCTAGATACAGGGGATTGGCAAGAGCACGTGGTTAGCAGATAAGGAAGAAAAGCAGAAAAGAGAAAGAAATAAATCATCGATAAAATAAAGAAGGACAGGTGAGGACTTTCCTGAAAAAAGTGGCAAACCCTAATTCTCGTGCCGTGTGCTATAAATATCAATCAAGAGACATTATTTTGGTCTCTCTCCGCACCGCCACCACGAACCGAATCACAGAGTTCCTGAGTCTTCAAAACATCAACCAAGAGCATTATTCTATCAGCATCGAGAAAGGCGAGAGGAGATCAAGTAACCAGAAGGCAGTCGACCGTGTGACAGCCAGTCGACCTATCTGCCGGACTTCATTAGTTCATTTCTTCTCTTTCTAATCTTTTATGTTGATCATGTATTCGAACTTGTTAATCAATAAAAGTATTATTATGTGGAACTAATTTCATAGTTGGGTAGATTGAAACCGTAGTTATGTAATGCGATATTCTTCCGAATCCTTCTATTTTACTTATTGATTGAATCTGATTGAATTGATATAGATTTATAATAATCAAACTTGTTCAGAATTCTAAGGGCAGTCGACTGAGGTGACAGCAAGTCGACTGGCATACAGAATCTGAGTTTATCAAGTTTGTGTATTATAAATCTTAATCTGTTATATAAGCATATTGAGACGACCCGTATCTAGTGCTCATAACTTGTAACACAGGAGTCCTTAGGGGTTCTTGGTTTCATCAACTTGAGGGATCTAGATCTGATACCAATTTCTAGAACTTTGAGTGTTTGTTCGTTTCCACTGTTCTTATGCTTTCTTTAAGTGCAACTTAGTAGATACCATGCTAAATACTTAAGGAAAGAAACGAATTAGAGTAGATACCATGCCTAATTCTTGGCTAGGGAAACAATACTTTAAGGAGTAGATACCATGCCCTTAAAGGAACAAACATGAGAAATTAGAAGTAGTTCAGAAGGTGACTTAGCATTACTGACTATAGGTGGAAATCAAAACCCAACTACTTGATAAATATTTGTGATTCAGAACTCCTTGATATAGTTTTTAATCTTTTTATTTCTTTAGAAACACACTTTAAGATCCTTATTTCTATTTAGTTGGTTAGTAAGTTAAATTCTACAATCTCTGTGGGATCGACCCTTGCTCGTCACTACGCTTCTCCAAGCGATTCGTACACTTGCGAGGTTTTTAATTTGTGTCTAGTTTAGATCATCTAGATAGCACAACAAGTTTGACTAATATGCTTGTATAACCTTTAGGATATGTGCTGGAATTATACAGCCCTGATTCGCTGCGGTACCATTATCATAAGCCCCCATTCTCGGAAGACAATTTTCTTGGCTTTCGGGGAGTAGTTCGCCATATTTTAGAGTTCTGAAGTACAATCTTAGCTTTAAGGGACGATTGGAAATACTTGGAACTGACCAGAAGCTTCTGGAGGCTAGAAGCTAAATTTTTCCTGGAATTTTCTATAATTTTTCAGATTTTACCAATTTTTTTCCAATTTAAAATCACTTTTTCGATTTTTAAATTAATTATTCCAATTTTTAATTATCTTTTGTAAATTTTAATTAATTTTTCCAATTAAAATAAATATTTTTGAAAATTTTAATTATATTTGTAACCACTGTTCCCGTTAATATGTATTTTTTTAAAAGTATTTCTCCGTATTTTAAATTCTTAGTTCTTTTAACTATTTTCTTAATTGATTATTTTATACAACTATTTTATAAAACCCAATTATCCTTATAAGCCCAACTTCTCATTTTATTTTATTATTTATTAATCTGAACCCAATAATTTAATTATTTACTGTTTTAATATTTAATTGATTTGAAGCCCAAGCCAATTGTTTAATTTAAGCCCAATTGTTCGAATTATTTTGTATGAGCCTAATTCTATAATAATTAAATTGTTTTGAGCCCGATCCAAATCCTATTGGATCTTGACTCACTAGCCCAAACCCAAACTCACCTTGTTGACCAGATCAACAAATCCCCAAAATCTCTACTTATTACTCCCCACATCATGTAATCCCCAAATTAAATCCCTATTAACTAACCCTAAAATCCCTCCTCTTTTATTTGGCTGTTACAACAAATTTTATTGCCTTTTAATCTCCTCTACATAATCAGCCAATTGAATCTCGTAACCCCCTCCTCCCTATAATCTCTCTATTCCTTATTATTATATTATTATTTTTTTATACATTTATAACTCTCCCCGTACTCTCTCTCCTTCTCTGTTTAAACCTAAAAATCAGAAAAACAAAAACCCAAAGCCTGCTCCTTCTTCTCCCGCTATCTCTCGTTTTCTCTGATCGAAACCAAAAAAAAAAAAAAACCCAAACCGCCTTTCCCCTCCGTCTTCCTTCTTGCTCTCCCCTTCGAGCTCAACCCCGTCGCCTTCCCACCACACCTCGCAACACCACCCTACCATTGCCATCCCCAACCTCCGAGCACTCCCATCGCCGACCCTCCTCCATAGAGAACCCATTGCCATTGCCACTCCGAACCCATCCATCGCCCAACTCCCATCGACTTCGTTCACCTTCCTCCTCCATCGCCCTCATCATCACTGTCCTCTCATCGTCGACCTCAACGCCCCTCGCCATTGTCGCTTTGCCATTAACTCGCTCAAACCCAACTCACCGAAGCCACCCATCGATCGCCCTTCACCACCGCCGTGCCGTCCTGTGCTCCAACCATCTCTCTGCCTCGTCGCGACCTCTGCTGATCCCTCTGGCATCACCGTACAAGTCCCGTGGTTGCGGTGGTCATCTTCTCTACTTCGGCGCAAAAAAAATAGAGCTTCGATACTTCGCTCGCCCTCGTCGCGGTGCAACTCCCCTGCGCTGTCGCTCACCACCCGAGCGCCGCTGCCGTCAGCCACCCTCGCCTCTCCGAGAGTGTCGCTGCCCACTCCCGCCATCGCAACTCTCCTGCGCACTCTCTCTCTGTCGATGGGAAAGAGATGCAGTGTGAGTGGTTGATTTCGACGTTCCGTGTTTTGGTGTAGCAGATCCAACTTTGGTGCTCGCTATTTTGGGGCAGATCCGGTGTGGAGAAGCTCATCTATTGGCCAGATTTGCTGTCCCGTGTTCTGGGCACAGCGGATCCGATCGCTGTTCGGTGTTCTGTCCCGATCTACTGTGGGGATTTCGTTGCTGAGTTGCTGGCTTTGGTTGCTTGGACTTTCTTGCACGTATTTCGCACGTGATTTTGGGAATTCGCCGATTATTCTCTTTTTGAATCGTCAAATCAGGCAAGTATCTCTTGTACAAATTTGTTGTTCTAGTACAAGCTTCTTTGCATAAATACGGCAAGTATATTCCTTGATTCTAATTCGCATTCATAAGTCGAATTGAAACCTGTTGTTATATTTAATCTGACGATTCCATATTCGCATATGATCGCAAAAACTTTATTGTCATATGCATTACACGAACACGATGATACAAACATATGTATTTTTAGGGTTATACATGATGATGTGAATGATTATTTTACCCATGATAATAGTTTGAATGTTGTTATATATATATTTTTTAAAATTTTGATTAAGTGTTATACATGTTATCGATCACTTTGTCGTTGCAATATTTTTTTATATAACCCTAAAATACTGTTGACCCATATTTGTAATAAAAATTTAGACCTAGATATGACATTACGACTACATGTTTTTGCATCACATGACTTAGAACATATTTCATGCATAATTCCTAGATGTTCCCTGTCCATATCTTGACATCGTTCTCATTTGATTATGTTAACAAAATTAATAAAAGTAATAAGCCGGGATTTAAGGGAAAGACTATAGTAGTGGACCATATAGGTAAGTGTACTCAGAAGGGGGCCCGTGTTCCCATGGTTACAAATTATATGGAACTAAGTGCCACGTAGAACTAAGTGCCACGTCAGGAGTTGATGGAGGCCACCTCTAGAATCTACGGGAGCCACCTCTAGAATCCATTACATGATTACAAGTTACATGTTTCACGCTACAAGTTTACACTACATGTTCCACGTTACAACTTTGCACGTATCTCAAACAAGATACAATTGACATGTTTTACCTAAGTACACCGTCCTATAAAATCCACCACTAGGTCTAAACGTAACTGATTGTATGTAGTAACCATGTAGTAAAAAGATGGATGCATGAAGTGCTACCTAGATAGATTAATAAAAGACATAAGATTAACACATACACTTGCATGATCCAAATACATGTTACATGTTCTTGTTTACTTGTTTACTTGATTACTCGTTTATATGCCACTTGTTCCATAATGTCTTGTTCATATCATGTTTACATATTGTATTTTCCCTATTTCATGACTCTCGATTCCTTTCTCTTTTTCCTGTTTTTCTTTCGTTTCGTTTTGTACCTGTTTTCCTTAGCTTGTACCGCTTGCAAGCCCGTGACTTGCATTAACGGGCGTCTTCTTGTCTTCTTTCCTTTTTTTCTTGCAATAATGTACTTGCAGGTCCGAATGGAGAGTTACCAGAAGGTGTCGCTGATCAAGTGTTTTAGCTTATTGTTTATCATATTATCTTTAGTTTGTGTTTTATTTCATGCAACTCTTTATTGCAATCCGGGCTTGTTTGACCCGTAACTATTTGTATTTCCTAGTTGTTGGTTATGTTATGGACTATGTCATGAACTTTCATTATCATATTGTGAATTTACATGCCTGTGTGGTTTATTATGTTATCTTGTTGTTGAGTTTACTTGTATAGCTCATAAATGGTGTGTTCGCATCATTCGCTGGGCCTTAGTCATGTACCCGTATTTTTGTATTTTGAAAAGCGGGGCGTGACAATATTTTCGAGTATTAAATGGTATTTTGGGATTTTTAATGAATTATTTAACTCTAACACAAATTTTAAAGCAATTGGGGGCATTGATCAAGCCATAACTCATGCGTCGAGGAAATCAGGTGGCAAAGATAAAGGCAGAAGAAAGAGGAGTGATGTGGCCACATCTCGAGTGTTGATCACGCTCGAGCATGAAATTCATGGAGATCTGATGGCCCCTTTCATCTTCACGCCTCTTCAGCCCGATCGATGGTTTCACTAAGCTCCTCTTGTTTTTTTGGCGACGAAGTTCGGCAAAGGCGCTATGATGGGGCAGGAGCTCGGCGACATGAAGGTGGAGCTCGGCAAAGCTACCGTTGTGAACTTCGAGGTCGGCAAGGTCGAGTTTGGCAAGGTTGGAGCTCGACGAAGTCAAGCCTGACAAAGTTGTTTGAGGAGGAGCTCGACGAACTTGCTGTGGTAAACTTTGAGGTCGGTGAGATCGAGTTCAGCGAGGGTGGAGCTTGGCAAAGTTGAGCTCATCTAGAGTGGAGCTTGGCGAAGTTGTTTGAAGAGGAGCTCGGCGAAGCTACAGTGGTGAACTTCGAGGTTGGCGAGATCGAGTTCGGTGAGGGTGGAGCTCGGCGAAGTTGATCTCAGCTAGAGTAGAGCTTGGCAAATTTGTTTGAAAAGGAGCTTGGCGACGTTGGAGAGTAGCCCGGCGATATGTGGGGGAGCTCAGCAGTGCAGTATCGAGCTCGACATGAGGTTATTGGAGTTGGGTTTTGTAGACGACGAGTTTATGGACTTCATGGATTTCGGGTTCGGATTGGAAGTTATGTTGGGTTCCGACCCGAAACCTTGTACCTCTTGCTGAGTTGTGATGCAGGCTTGGAAGTCGGGTCGGGGTTGAGACCCGATTGTTCACTTGGTTTAAACCAAGAAAGAACAGACCAGGGCTTCATCTGTTTGTGGTTTTTCTTCGGTGCTCTTGAAGTTTAGAAACTTCGGAGTTTAGCTGCTCATCATCTTGGCTTTTGGAGTTCAATCATCTTCGTCGAAGTTCTTTTGCTCTTGCCAAGGTAGGAATGCTAGAATTTGGATTTGTTCACCTCTATTGTAGTCACGCCCCACTTCCTGTTATACAAAAACACGGGCACGTAACTGAGGCCTAGAGAATGATATAAGTATGCCAACTCATATCATCCATAAGTTGTACAATACCAGTAAGCTCAACAATACAATAATAATCACAGGAACAACAATATAATGCAATAACCAATATCTGAGATACAAGAACTTACAAAATACCGAGAATACACAATGCAATAGCAGTACATCAAGTTCTTCAATATCGCATCATTTGTACCTGTATAAACAATAACTCAAAAGAAAGATGGAGAGTACCCATTAGAGCAAGCTTCGGGCGACAAGTAGTAACAAGTAGTTAAGGAAATCAAGGACTATATAACAAGAGAAAGAAATTGGAACGGTATTAGAGTCAATAAATGATAAACAATAACAAGATCAAAAGTCAATAATCAATGGTACGATGGTCAACAAATAATAGTCAATAATCAGTAAAATAATAATCGATAAACAATAGTAGATCATAAAATCAATATTCGATAATCAATGATCGATAGTCAATGGGCCAATAGTCGATAAACAATAATCAATAATCAATGAACAATAGTTGATGAACAATAATCAATAATCAATGAATCAATAGTGTCAATCTTTAGGTCTATCAATATTTTATAAATCAATCTAATGCACGTAATACTGTGTCTCATACCACAAGTTCGCTGCATGCAATCAGTGATCATTTAGACTATAGTGGTGACTCTACAGATCATGTACTCGGCACGATAACAATAACGAGAATCCACAATCCACGATTCATAATGAGAATTTATCCACAATACGATACAAGATAATGATAACAATATAGTGAAACACAAGCCCCTCATCCGAGTACAGTCTCCGATTGTGCACTACCAAGTCAACCCTGACTATCCCGATTTGTTATTATTTTATCAACATGAATCATGAATATGCAATCGATACGATCAACGAGAACTATGGAATCAAGATTTATATTATGGGTACAATCGATTAGAACGATAGTATCGATACAAAATCAAGAAGATATCAAGGCTATGCAATACATGAAATATACATAGTTCAATTCATTAAATATGGAAATAACAGGTTTATATGCAAAAACATAACAATACAAGTTCTGGACAGCATCACCTTTGGTACTCAAATCCACTTTCCCGCTACTATGGAAATGCAAATCTGATTCCGTCAGTGATTCTAGAAAGTAGACTTTCTTCCAGTTCTAACACATATCACACGATAAATTATAATTACAGTAACTATGTCGATCAATCAATTCTTTACGGGTTTCGTGCACAGTCTCGGTTCTGAAAATTATAACATGCCAGTACTATAACAGTGATAACTCACAATCTATAAATCGGATTGAGAATCCGTAAGATGTTCTGGATTCAAGACTCAGTGTACTACAATTTCTATGTACAAAGTTCTAAGTTCCGATGTCAGGAACTGGGTCGAAACCTCAGTTCAAAGTCAAGAAATTCATAGAACAATAAAGTTGAATGTTCAATAATACGATAAATTTATGGTTCAAGTTTTAAATCAATAAAAATGGCAGGACAAGATGACTATGAATCCATAACATGGTACTATCAAGAAAATAATGGATCAATAATGGAATTCAATTAAATATGATATTCAATTAAATGACTACTTGCCGGATTTCAAAGAAGATGCTTGCACGGAATAACAAGAGTGTACAAGAGATGCATACCTGTAATACGACGATTCCAAATGTGAATAAATTCACGAAAAGAAAGAATCTCCAACGGCAACAGCATGTACAATGGCATCGAATTTAGTAGGAGTCACAGTTAGCAACAGCATCAAGAGGGCAGCAACTACATGACGCAAGCAGGGGAAGCGACAACGCAGCACGGCAACGGCATCGGGTAGGGGCAGTAAGGTGGATTCGGGTTGGCTGCGGCAGTGGAGTGAGGTGATCGGGGCGGCTACAAGAGTTGCTAACTTGGGCTTGCAATTATGGCTGAAGGCGCGAGGGGTAGCGATTCACGATGGCTGCAATGGAGAAGGGGTGGCAGGCGAGATGCAGTAAAGAAGAGCGTCATCGGTGGTCGGGACTGCAGGGTTGGGGGACAATGGCAAGGAGGCAGTAGCTACGGCAAGTCAGGACGACAGAGGAGAAAGGTCTGCAGTTGGGTTCTCAGGTGGTGCTGCGGAGCTCAGGGATGAAGATGGCAGTGGCTGCGGTCACCAGTGAAGGAGAGGGTTGAGAGAGCAGAGCATCGGGGTTGAGGGCAGAAGGTGCGGGATAAGGTTGCGGCAGTGAAAGTCTGTAGTCGAGGGTGGTCGTGATTGGCGAGGCGGTGTGGTGCTCGATGGCATCGAGGTGGCGGTGGAAGCAGCGAGAGGAGATGGTGTAGCGCCCCGAATTTTCAATATGATGGCTCAGAAATGCGTGGTACAATTCCTAGCATCAACCTCAATTGTAATAGTAAATATAGCCAAAACACAGAGAAAAATTTTCAACTTTTATTACATTAATTCTTTAAAAAACACAGTGGAAAAAACAAATACCTTGAATTACAATCTTTCTTTTACAACACATTCTTTTATAATTTACCTAAGCCATAACATCAATCTAGCACAAGCATCCAAATCCCAAGCTATAGGTACCTACCTGTAAAATATGAGGGTAGAGATAACCCTAACCCCTAAAACTACACGGGTCAGCCATAACGGTGTGAGTGACATCAAAATAAATGCAACATAAATAAAACATAGGAAAATAGAGTCATAAACAACATGTATCAACAGTAAGAATAAATGAAAAGAATATGAAATAACAATAAATAAAACATGAAAATATCAAGTGAAACTAGTCTAAGTGTCAAGTGTAGAAAAAGTAGAAAACATCATGCATAAAACCAAGTCAAGAAAATATCAATGCTATATGCTGACTCTCTAATGCATACTTGTCGGATTATATGCATCCCACAATATATAGGTCCGGTGCAAGCCCTTATCGTTCTCCACTTTATAGGGTTAAATTTCTTGTTATGCAACTAATCTTACTACGGTGATGGAAACAAGATCCAGACGACTCCGCGAATAGGCATCACCACCCTCGATGCGCAAGCATCATGTAAGAATAGCTCAAAAACCGGAGAATCACCTCCCTTCTGTATACCCCACGAATAGGCTTGTGAGGCCCTCGACGTACAGATACACCAGGTACATTTCATAAATAGGCCTGCCGATCCTCAACACACGAATGCACCTTGCATGCTCCGTGAATAGGCCTGCAGACATTCGACACGCAAACATACAAATAACTTCTTGAGACAGAACAACACACATGTCCTAGAATGCATCTGTTGGACCTAAGCCAAGAGAATATGCTTATGTTTCCCAAGTACCATCACATCTCCACTAGTGCCTGTCCTTAAGTTGGTTATTATTAAAACACAAAATCTCTCCTCTCTAGAGTCAGTGTATTCTGCCAGACTTAATTCCACAAAACAGCCCCAATGACCCCAACTGGTCAAAATCCACTAAATCTCATCTGCCGGTTCACAGGATTCCTACTCAACTCCTAGAGATTTACAACTCAACCATCAATACCAAAACTTTCAATAAAACTCACAAATTCATCATCAAAACGATTACATGAAGAAAACTTCTTAAATCAACAAAAAATTCCAAATCCATATATTGTACTCATAAAATTCCAAAATTCAAATGAAATATTAAATCCATTAAATAACAAAAACCATAATTTTGAGTCGTAGAATATCACCAAAACATCAATTCGTTGAAAACACATATAACTCACTTAATAAAGTCATAAGAATACAATTAAAATTCTATTATGAATAAACTATAACTCTCTGTAAAATACTGTAATCTGTAGTAACAACATCATATAAAATAGTAGAATAATAATCCATGATATCGAGAAAATAATCATTTAAAAGAAATGAGGAAAAATCAACCAAAATAGCCAAAACAGCAATTGACGGTCGACCGCTTAAACAGAGCAATCGACTGTCAGTTGAGAATTTCCAAAATCAAAGGGCGGTCGACCGTGACCTGCCATACAGCCAGGTTGGGTATTTTTGTGCATGTTGTCGACTGATACTCGATTAAAACATTGTAAAATCAAAATCTAATTTCCTGAGGTGATTAAACATATCTAGTATAGCATATAGGAGTTATTAAAACACTTCAAAATGTATCATGATCTAAAAGTAGAATTTTTTCACAAAAATCCTTCAAAATAGTTTATATATATATATATATATATATATATATATAGGGTATTTTTGTGCATGTGATTGGAATAGTTTATATATATATATATATATATATATATATATATATATAGGGTAAAAGGAATATGAGCAACTTGCTCATTTAGTAAATGAGCAATTGATTATGTGTCATGCATGTGATACATTGGACAACTAACCCTTTAAAGGCTTTTCCAATCACATGTATGCCACATCATCAATTGCGTATTTACTAAATGAGCAAGTTGCTCATACCCCTTTTTCCCATATATATATATATATATATATATACACACACACACACACACACTATTTTTACAGTGTGTGTGTGTGTGTATGTGTGTGTGTGTGTGCGTGTGTTCAAATAAGGACTTTAACATTAATATAGCATCAAAATTTCACTAAATAGGAGTAGTAAGATGTTTAAACTCATCTCAGAATCAACTCAATCGAAATCAAATCAAAATGCCATAAGAATTCACAAAATCTTAAAAAACAATATATATATAAATGTGGATGTGTATATGTGTGTTTGTTTATCAGTTAAACACTAAGAATCTATTGTATATATGTATTATAAAGTTCAAAACCATCTCAGTACTAAAACAATTGAAATCCAATCAAAACTTCGTTAAGTTTCATAAAAATTTTCAAAACAGTGTGTATATAAATGTATATGGGTATATGTGTGTTTGTGTAATTGTGGGTGTGTGCACATCAGTTAAAAACATCAAGAAAACATGTTATATAAGAGTCATATTGTTCAATCCAATCTTAGTATCCAACCAAACCAAATTCAATTTGAAAATTCCACCAAAATCACTTAAAACAACTTTCGGCCTGCACACAAACAGACCCGAAACACACCCCCTTCTTTTTGCTTCAAAACTTGATCTTTTTGATCCAACAGATTCTTTTATAACTTTTTATAGACATACCCAATCATTTACACTAGTTACTCATGAACATATACACTGACAACATGCAAATAATCAAGTTTTAACCATTGAAACATCAATAACAAAACAACATATGCATACACATAGTAGGGTTCATCTTTAATCAATTTTTGTTTACTTTCATGCAATAATATCATTCAACTCAGCATACATATTTAAATAAGAAACAATATGATTGGAAACATCCTACTCATATTTCAATTAGGTTCTTTAACAAATCTCAAGCCATTAAATTAGGGTTTCCAACATCAATAGTGTAGTTTCATGAAAAGATTCAATTTTTAATTCATCTACTCATCAAAATCCATTATATCTTCATACCATTATCTAACATGCTTTCTAATTAATAAATCATCACATACAACATGCTTGGAATAAAAGAAAACAAACATATGTCACTCACTAAGAATCAACCGAAGAAAGATAAAGAGAAAAAGAAAACCCTTCCTTTCGCAAGAAAATCAAGATCCTCGCTTTAAACTCCAAAAAAATAATAATAAGAAATCTTTTTGTGTTGTGCAGCAAAGAGACAGCTGCACCCCACCCTTTATAGGTCGGGAAATAGGGTTTTAGGGTTTCTGAATAGATTTGCAAAATACATCTTTTAAATATATCTTTACATATATAAATCCTTATACTTGGAAGTTAAATAAAACCAACTTAATTGAGATTTAAAAACAAGAAAAACCACTTTATTATCAGTCGGCACTATTTTGAAAACCCAGATAAACGAATTTGCACTTTTGCCCCTCTAAGTGGCAATTTTGTAAAAAAGACCCTTCTTTACCAAAACTTGCAAAATAAACCAAATTCATTAAAATAAAAAGTAAAATATTTACCTATGAGTTGACTAGGCATCATGCCCAGCCCAAAAATTCAAAAATTTGGAGTTTTCACTCCAAGTGGTAATTTTGCACAAAAGTCACTTTTTTTGTAATATTTGCAAATAGGTCAAATAATTATTAGAAAAATCCAGAAAATTCAAAAATAATATCTAATAATAAATAATGACTTTCACCAAAATAATTTTTGACTTTGGAACTTCCCAAGAAAATATCTGCACGTGTTTTGCACGTGTAAAAAGGTAAGTTTCAGAAAAATATTTATTAAATCACCAAAAACTATTTTAATTCATTTATTAATCTGAAAAGCATTATTTAAAAAATCTGGGGTATTACATCATTCCCTCAGAATAGTTCTGTCCTCAGAACTACTACAAATAGGGTCCAAACAGAATAAGCAAAAGGAATTGAAATTTCATAAATGGAAACATACTGTTACACAAGAGAATGTAATCTAACAAAAGGAATATAATTCAACTCAAAGAGTACAATCATACAAAAGAATACAATCATACAAAAAGTTCAGGAAAAAAATCTTCTGCATGCGATCCTCCAACTCCTAAGTAGCTTCCGCTGCGCAACTCTGATATCTTGCCTTCGGAAACCTGCTGCAACATCCTTTGAATCTCTGCATCTAATTTCTGACATTCCACAATATACTTCAACCTTTTGAGGAACCGCGGCCACTCCCTCCTTAGAAAGGATATGACTAAGAAAAGCCACCTCAACTTTCAAAACTCACACTTTGACAGCTTGGCATACAAGTTATGCTCTGCAACTTCTGTAACACCTCTGTTAAGTGCATAGAATGCTTTTCCTCCAACTTCGAACCTGCTGATACCCCTTTAGTCAACAATTCCTTAGTCTGCTTCTGACTTCATCAGAAATCATCAACTTAGATATCATAGCAGTCACTTTCGGGTCCTTCTTCTTCTCCCGAAAAGTCCATCTTTTTGTAATATTTGCAAATATGTCAAATAATTATCATAAAAATTCAAAAAATTCACAAATAATATCTAATAATAAATAATGAGTTTTCCCAAAATAATTTTTGACTTTGGAACTTCCTAAGAAAATATTTGCACGTGTTTTGCACGTGTAAAACGATAAATTTAAGAAAAATATTTATTAAATCACCAAAAAATATTTTAATTCATTTATTAATCTTAAAAGCATTATTTAAAATTTTTTGGGTATTACAGATGGATCCAGGGCTCGAAGGATGCAGAGGTGGTTGATGGAGGCAATGGAGGTAGGCAGGGGTGGCGATGAGAGCGGGGTGAAGGAGGGCGATGGCGATGGTGGGGAGGCTCGGGGGTGCATTGAGGGTTTGAAAAAGACTAGAGGGCTATCAAAGAGCGCCCCCTATTAGAGTCAAAGGTAGATTAAGGGGGCAACCTGATGCACTTCAGCCTTTCAGCCTTTGTTTGCTTCTAAAATTGTATTCGGCCTGATGTAGTTTCGTCAAGATTCTATTTCATTCCGGCTTGACGTGATAGGGTACTATGAAAGAAAGCCGTCAGGTTCTGAAGTTCGCATCTTTACAAGGAGGAAGGAGATGGCGGGAGGTCGAGGGGGAGATGCGAGGTGTAGGGCTTGAGCGGTGGTGACTGGAGGTTATGTTCGGTGGCTCCAAGGAAGAAAACAACGATGGTGTAGGTGGTGAGGTGCTGATGGAGTTGCTATGGTCGGGAGATGAGAGGGTGCTGGCTTTCGATAGGGATATGGAGGAGGTGGAGGCGGTCGTGGCAATGGCATCGAGGGAGGAAGACAGGGTTGCACGATGGTGGTAGTGCCGAGGAGATGGCAGGGGTGACTGCCGATGGTGACAACTGAGTGCTACGGCAATGGTGGGGCTAGGAGTGGAGACAGTGGAATGGCTGCGGTCGACGAGGAGGGTCGGCAAGGTGGTGGATGCAGGGTGCTCGATAAGAGGGTCGCGACTGAAGGGTGTCGCAAAGGTGGCGAGGCAGTCAGGAGGTCGCGCTTGGGGATGAGGGTCGAGGATGAGCTCAAGCGGGAGGGTATGCAAGGTGGGTGACAATGTCGGTCGACAAGGGCGAGGGTGTTGGGTCTTTGATCGTGTGAGAGAAACAGAGGAAGAAGAAGGAGTGAGGTGAGAGAGAAAGAAAGTTGATTGAGGGATTAATTATTTTTAAGTTAATTAATGGGGATTAGGAGATTATTAAGGAGGGGATTAGGGGGTTCAGTTAGGATTTAGAGGAATGAGGTAGTGGTTAGGCAGTAAAGCAGGGGATCATGAAGTTATTGGGGGGAAGGTGAACGTGGAGGGGGTTGGAGACTGGGCAATTAGCAGATTAGGGGAATTGGGTTAGCGGGTTTGGGTTTAAATAGTTGGCCTTAACATTTGATAATAATAATATTGAGTTGAGTCCGAGATTGGGTTTCTTTTACAAAAATAAAATAAAATAAAATAATAATAAGCTTGGGCTGAAGTTGAACTTTAAGTTTGGATTTTGATCTATGGGCTTTACAAAATAATAATAATAATAATAATAATAATAATAATAATAATAATAATAATAATAATAATAATAATAATAATATATAACAAAATAGGATTCGGGTTTAACACATTTATTAAAATAATCCAATAATAATAATACATTTTGTTTGGGCTTGAATAGAGAATGAGTTTGGGTTTTACACGATTAACCAACAAATAATTAAATAGTAATAAATAATAGTATGGATTGAAATTTCTGGGTTCAACAAATTAATCGGATATTCAAATGAAAGCAATGAGGTTCAAGAGATAAAAGAAATTATATACGGGTTTGGGTTCAGTAAAATAGGAGATGTACAAGAAAATGAATTCAAATGAAAGAAAAGAATTTACAAGGAACTTGTAATACAACGATACGGAAGCAAAGAAGAATAAAATTTGTACAATCGGGAACGAAAATAATTTATAGACAAACAAAATACAATAATTCATGAGATTTCGTATAAATGGAAATGAGGGTTACAATTGGAACTTTGAGTTGTTGTTGTTGTTGTTTGAGAAGTGGAGTTCAAAGTTGGGGGATTGTGTGAAGCTTGTAGACTTGATCAACTTTGGGCTTGGTTGTGTAGTTGTTATACTTGATCAACTAGAAGCTTGGTTTGTATTGGGTTCCTTTTTGTTGACAATGATTTTTGATCCCATCAAGTGTTTGTTGACTTGTCTACCCTATCACGCCCACCAAGTGTTTGTTGATTTGTCGACCCTATCAAACTCAAGCTAGTCGGTTGGAGATTCTTCAAATTCTTTCTCACCGAGTGTTTGTTGAGTGGTCTATCCCGTCGAACCGTTCTCTTATCGACCAAGCATTATGTCGTTCGCCTATATTTTCGATAGACTGTTTCGCTAATGGGATACTGTTTTTACTGATTTCGGTGTAGTGTAATCTGACCGTTGGATCTTGTAGAGAGCTCATATGTCGCTACGTGGTGGTTTGATCTTGGGGATCCTATAAATAGGACCCCAATTCCACCATTTCTTACTCATTTACCTCATTCAATTACTATCTCTAGAAGTTATTTAGAACTTCTCTCTCTAGAACCAGCGGTGGTTTACCTCGCGGTGCTAGTGGTTCGTCTGGTGTTCGACGATGTTTCTAGTTGCAGTTATAGGCTCAGTGTTCCTATTACTTCGATTAGGTAACCCTCTCACGATCATTATTCATTTTGTTTAGCATTTCGTCGTCCCCACTGTGGTTAGTTTATTGGTGGAAGGTGTTAGGTTTCGATGGTAGTCTCAGATCAAATACATAGTGGAAAAATTATAAAGAAATATCGAAACCTAGCCATGGATCCATACGAAAACCATAAATCATGTTTAGGAGTTATATCTTGAAGATGGATCTGCTGTCTCCAGTTAATATCGATCACAACACTGCAATATTGCTGTGCCTCTACGGTATCCACACGAACGGATCAAATCAAGCTTTGCTGCGGTGCTAGCTAGGGGAAAGGGATGTTCCTCACGATCTCTCTCTCACAATTTCTGTGACGGCTAGGGTTTTCTCATGTGATATTTTTTCACAGAAATGTATCATATATATAGCTACAGAAAATCAACCCTAAGAGAGTAATGAGATTGTTGGACTCAGAATCCGACATGGTTCAGATTCGTGTGTGGGCCTTTGAACTTTAGTCAGTAAATTTAATCTAATTAAATGTCCAATCAATATCAGTAGTCCAAGTCTTACTTGAATCCCCAATTAAATTCATCTTATGAATTTAAATCCCAATTTTGATCCATTCTAAGTGCGTGACCTTGTTACGTTGACAGTAATACCAAAATCATATTCTAATATACAATCAGTGAGCGATATCTAACAATACACCACTGCTACTCAAGTAACGGGAATGTCAGTGATTAGACATAACCAATCAGTGACTAACGTTACCATGTAGTCTAGTCCCTTTGTCCAGATATCTTAATTGACCACAAGGCATAGCGCCTGTCACCCTTGTATAGTTCAATCTTCAGTTTCTTGATGTTCGAGTATACTTACTAAAACAAATGAGGTCAATATCTCATATTGACTCATTTGAGCATGACCATGCATTTTGCAGTCTCACTCAATCAAGGGACCCATAGATATCGCTCCTGTTGTGTAAGATGGATAAATCCTATCTAAGTTACTCACATCCCTCTGCATGATTTGTAGTATATCCAATAGTCGAATTTATAATCACCTTATTACAGGCAACGTTTGACGACATTAAAATATATAACTTCTCATTTAGGGAACCATAGTGACTTTAAGTCAAAGGACTACATACACCATGGTCACTGTGAGAACCGCTTACGACACTCACGTAACAATCCATTCAGCATTCTCATGGTGGGTTAGTCTAGTACACTATTACTTTAATATGTACCCATGTGAAGACTTGATATCTCATATCCATGACCCGTGAGATATGGTCATCAATCTACGCACATACTAGTCTCTATGCATTATTGTTGTCCTAATTCATAATAATACTTGACTAGAGACATTTAAGAATAGTGTTCTGATTACAACCAATAGGATCTCACAATTAAGTCATGGACTTGATATCCTATGGTATTGAACCTACTATTCTAAGGACTTTATTATGTTCATTTAATCACAATAAAAAACACAATAAATGAAATGCCTCATATATGAAATAAATATCATGATACATTATAAACTAATAATTTCAATACACAACTGGCCTCTAGGGCATACACCAACAATCTCCCACTTGCACTAGAGTCAATCAGACATACATTTAATGCCTATAGATCTAGTGTGACCCTCATGCTTTCGCTGTGCAAGAGGCTTTGTCAGTGAGTTAGCGATGTTATCATCTGTGGGTACTCTGCATATCTTGACATCTCCTCTATCGATAATCTCTCAAATGAGATAGAAGTGCCTAAGTATATGTTTGGATCGCTGGTGAGATCTAGACTCCTTAGCTTGTGCAATGGCCCCATTGTTATAACAACAGAGGTCCAGCGGGTCCACAATGCTAGGAACCACGCCAAGTTTAGTGATGAACTTTCTGATCCAAATGGCATCCTTTGCTGCATTAGAGGCAGCAATATACCCAGCCTCTATGGTGGAATCGACTACTGTCTCTTGCTTTGAACTCTTCTACCTCACAACTCCACCATTTAGGCAAAATACAAAACCTGATTGCGATTTGGAGTCATCCTTATTGGACTGGAAGCTACCGTCAGTGTAACACTTTAAACGAGCTCTTCCTCGGCTCCATATACCAAGAACTAATCCTTAGTCCTGTTTAAGTACTTAAGGATGTTCTTGACAGCAGTCCAATGACTCTCATCGGGATCTGACTGGTACGTTCCCATCATGCTCAAAGTATATGAGATATCTGGACGAGTACATAACATGTCATACATGATAGATCCAATTGCAGATGCATATGGAATCTTAGTCATGCGGTCTCTCTCATCTTGAGTGGAAGGACATTGAGCCTTAGATAGGCTTACACCATATGACATAGGGAGAAATCCTTTCTTGGACTCTTGCATATTGAAGCGTTTCAATACTTTGTCTATGTATGTACTCTGACTCAGGCCAAGTAGTCTCCTTGATCTATCTCTATAGATCTTGATGCCTAATACATAGGTAGCTTCACCCAAGTCCTTCATGGAAAAACATTTTCCTAGCCAAGTCTTTACATACTGTAAGGTAGGGATGTCATTCCCGATGAGTTTTTTTGAAACCTTTAGCCACCAACCGCCCCTTAAAGGTATGTACATTACCATCCATGTCAGGTTTCTTCTTGAAAATCCATTTGCACCCAATAGGTTTTACCCCTCCAGGTGGGTCTACCAAGGTCCATACTTGGTTGGTATACATGGATTCCATCTAAGATCTCATCCCACTGCTCACCTTTTTTTCTTGTTTTGTTCTTGAGCCCAGCAACCCACCACCCCTTTGCTGCCACCTTACTGTCGTTACCCAAGCCACCGCCTGCCTCCACTGCTCGAACCACCGCACTCCATCGACCTCGCCCTTCCATCGACTCTCCATCGATTGTCACCTTGCTATAGCTTCTTCTTGCTGTGTTCTTCGCTGTCGCCGACCCCCGCTGTCGTTCTTTGCCGCGTTGCTGTTGTCTTTTGCAATTGTTACCGTGTGTTACCGTGACATCTCCATTGCAGTCGGGACTCTCGTTCCCGTTATTCTTTTATATTCGGAATTGTCGTCTATAAGGTAAGTTTCCCCTGAACTCGTTTATTATTCTTGTTCAAGAATTTCTTTTGATCAACGCAAGTAGTTCCTATTTCGTTATCATATCTTATTTGCTTGATACCCTCCTAAGAGACTACTACGGATTTATCGACAAAACCAAATACTAGTTTTTTTTTCCTGCCATTCCTTTGATTCAAACTCAAGCCTTACATCTTTCATATGCATACACTACACGAATACATAGATTAGAAATATGTATATAGGAAAAGAATGATTGAATGCTTATTGATTGAATATGATGTTCATGCTATGTAAATAATATTTTTCTCATTAATAGTAGGATTCCACTCTAAAGATTGAAAATAGTTTCCTATTAATTATTTCTATGAAGTTATATGAATGTGTATTTCGTTTTGTTGCTAAATAATAAAAATCAACTTGCTGGCCTGCTGTTTGTCCTATGTTGTTTTGAGATTTTGACCCTGTTGCTGTTATAAATAAGTAGAACTTTATGAACAACATTTGTAGTACTTTGAATCTATTTTCCAGAAATTTTTACGAATCTATATTACGATTTATAAACTGTAAGTTATTATATTTTTAACACTTCCAGATTTTTAACTTCTAGATTACTGTTTAGAGATACATCGACATGATTTTTCTATTAAAATAAATTGTTACAGTAGAATTAGATCTTGAAATTTTATATGTTGTTACTAGACATGACTAGGAGTCACCTTTTTATTTTTAAAGATTATTTGATGATTTTCTAGACCTGTTATAAATATTAAAACATGACCCTAGGTTGCTGCCAGAACACTAGTTCAGTAAAGAACTAGATTTTTAACCTAATTGCAGATAATATTAATTAAAACTTATTAAATAAGAGTTGTAGCCCTGTGTGTCTGGAATCTAGGTTATCTGACGGTTTTGCAATCAGACCTACAGATTACAAGATATTCATATTTTCGTACAGTGACGTCTGAATTCCAGAATACAATATAAAATACATTACCATGTTTAACGAATTGGAACAGTAGATTAATTTAAGAATTAAATTCTTGGATTAATCATGTTGATACTGAAAACTGTTAGGAATTAAAATATGGTTTTGTGAGATTTTTAAATGATTTTACAAATTACTTTTATATATAAGAATTTGTCCGTAACAAGCTGCTTAAACATAAAATCAGTAAAGAATGAAATTATTCACATAGCTAATCTAGTTATAATATATCGTGTAAATATGTATTGGAACTGATAGGGAGTCTAGTTTCTGGAACCCCTGACATAACTTGATTTTCTTCCCTGTAGCAACAAGAAAGTTGATTTTTGTATAGCAACGTCTTGCTGTCCAGAATGTGGGTTTTTGTGTTTTAGGTATATCTATGTTTGATTTTGCATCTAGTGAATAGGAATTTATAACATCATGCATTGCATAGCCTTGCCATCCTTTCAAAATTGCTTCGAAACTTCTTTGCCCATTGCATGTCCACATTTGAGTGTAATAAAATATTAATAAGTCGGGGTATTAAGGGTCAACTTGGTAGTGAACAATCGGAGACTGTACTAGGGAAAGAGTCCCTTATTGTTCGATTGATTATTGTCATGGATTGTGGATTATTAATTGATGATTATTGATTGTTGACTATTGTGTCGAGTACACGATCTGTAGAGTTCACCACTATAGTCTAAATGATCAGTATTTGCATGCACCGAATCTGTTGTATGAACACAGTATTACGTGCATTAGATAGAAAAATAAAATAATAATAAATCTAGGATTGATACTTGCACTCTTGATCATGATTATTGTTATTGACATTGAATCGTTGATTACAGTCATTACTTATTGCATCATAAAATTCTAGACCTTCAATTTTAGTATCAACCCTCTTATTGTTATTTGATTTTAACTCTAGTTCACCATTTATTGATATACCATGCTTCCTTGTTGCCTTGCTTCTACTATTTGATTTGCGTAACTTGCTTTAACGAAAAATTTTTCCCTCCTCTAGTTGATGAGTTTGCAGGGACGAGAGGAAATTTGACTAAAGGACTTGGTGAGCAAACTTTCTGAAGACTGCTACAATTTTTTCCTCTACCTCTAGTTCATTAGACTGCTATAGTTATTTCATGTTATTTATTTTTCTACATTGTTACTTTTTATCATACTTTGTATTCCGGGCTTTTATGATCCAAAGTTTACTTATCTCCCAGATGTTGGATACTATTTGTGAATTTATTTCATGGATATTTTGGAGTTTATTCATTGTTTATGTGGTTATTTATTTCTTGTGTGGTTCTTATCTTTGCATATTATTGAGTTAATCTGTTACAGCTATGGATGATGTTCATATCATTCGCTGGACCTTTGTTACATGCTCATATTTCCGTATTTTGGGAAGCGGGGCGTGACACTATGTCACCGCTATTCTTACACTAGAAGAGCTTGTCGTGATTAGGGCGGCCTTTGGATTCCCTCTGAGTACGGGTTACTCTTACCGGAAACTGGAGTTAGGTCGTGCTTCGCAATGTCGAAGGAGTATTTCTTCTTTCCCTGCGATGCCTTCTTCGCGGGGATCCACTTGCCTCTTCACCCCTTTGTTTGAGAGGTGCTTAATTGGTATTGGCTGATTCCGACGCAGTTGATGTCAAACGCATGGACACATGTGGTAGGATTCGCCTTGCAGTGTCATAAGCTCAGGACCGAGCCGAGTCTCACTGTGTTTAGGAGACATTTCAGGATTATTCAGCAGGAAAAAATGGAGGAACAATTGTACCTTAGCCCCCATGACAATCGAGGGGTGATAGATGTTCCTAACTTGATTTGGAAGGAGAAATTCCTTGTTGTTTGTAGTGTTGAGCCATAGGAAATTCTCACGACATGGAGGAGGACGGTTCCATCGGTGGTGAGGGCAGAATCGGGGGTGACCGTGTAAGAGAAGAGTGTTAGCAATGCTCTTCTCGTGTTGAAGGTGTTGGCATAGCAAGATATCACTGACGAAGTACTCTTTGAATGTGATATTGGCCTTGTTGTTTCCAGTACGGTTTTACCTCTTTTGCTTACTTGCATATCTTGTCGTTTCATTCATGCCTTTGTTATTTTTGCATTGCTTTTGTTTTGCATCACGAGTTCTAACTTCTTCATGTTCTCACTTTACAGGAAAAACAGGCATGGACTTTGAGGATTTGTTGGTGGACATGGAAACGCTCCACAACAAGAGGACTAACGAGCCGAAGAAGCGCAAGAAGTCGGCGAGCCATCCTCCTCCTTCCAAGGACCCATTGCCTCTGGCCCCTAATGTTTCAAATGAGTCAGCTTTGCGGGCACCACCCTATGTTGTTGCATAGGCTTTCCTTGCCAGCGATTGTGGTGAGTTCCACGCCTATTTGACTGATCACCCAGGCTGTGGCGATTCTTACTAATAAGAGGGAGATGTTTTATGTTCCCGATTGGAGCATGAAGTAGCGGGGGAGCTTCTTGGGGAACTCTATCGCTTGCCTTGAAGGGATCCATCACTTCCCCACTCCCACTGACCGAGAGGGGACTCTGTTCTTCCCGTTTTGCAATATCATGTCTTAATTATTTATTCCTTGTTTGAGAAGGCGTGTCACTTCGGCCACCTGATCGACTTTTATGGCACTGAGGGGAAGAACGTGCAGGCACAGGTCTGACGTGCTGAGCGAGACAAGAAGAAGGCCATCAAGGAGTTGAAGGCAGAGGTGGAGTTAATGAAGAATAAGAAAGGGGAGGCATGCCTTAAGTTGGAGGCGTCAATGAAGAGGGAGGAGGCCTCGATGAAGAGGGAGGAGGAGATGCGCCTCAAGCTTAAGGCATCGGAGAAGAGAGAGGAGGATTCGACAAAGAGGATATTCGACCTCTTGCTAGAGTTTGAGAAGGCCCGTGTTGATGCAACTTTAGAGCTGAAGGCCGGAGTGACCAAGGTTGAGGCTGAGGCCAAGGCAAAGTTACAGAGTGTGATCGACAATTCTTATGCATAGGCTATCTCACACGTGGTGGAGCACGTTCCTGGTTTCGATGGGAAGGGCTACCATGTGTTGCTTCATCCCAGGAAGGCTCTGGATAAGAGCAAAGAGAACGGTGGTGAGGGCGACAATCCCTCTGGGGGCGCGAGGAGTGGTTCCGATAAGAAGAGTGAAGGGAAGGAGGCAGCCGGGGGCTTATTGGTTCCGCCGAGGCAAGTGGATGCCTTATTCACCCTTCTATGTTTTGTTATTCTTTAGTTTCTTTCGATTTAGACTTTGTATGATGCCTAATTGCGGACTGACCATTGCACTCCTGCCTCTTCATCTCAGCAGAACAAAGACTATTTTCTTGCTCTTGTCATTGCCTATGTAATGTGTCTGTGTGCTTTGGAGTGACTCTTGATTGTGACACCTAGCTATTAGTCTCTTTTTGTGACTATGTGCTTCGCCTTGTTGACAGATGATTTCTCGAACGAGGGAGAAACCCCATGGTGACGAAGTTGAACAGCTTCATAAATGATTGCGCATAACGGAGTTAGCTATCATTCGTTTGCATGTTCAGTTGGAAGACGAATGGTTGGAGAACTTTCACCTCAAGTCGGTGCTTATTGATTGGGACAGTGAGTTAGCCCTCCTCCGATTTGATCGCCTTGCCGGTATGCCCTTGCCTCCGAAGGTGAAAAAAGATAGTGTTGGGGAGCGTGCTATATTTAGAGAAGTACTCATTGATAAGGATCTGGAGTTGTACCTTCTCCAAGCAGGCTTGGTGGGCTACGGACAACTAGTACTTCGCGTACAGTCGATGTGAAAAAGGGCATAATGATTGGTGCAAAAAAGGTTGTAATGGTTGGTGGAAAAAATAGCACAACGGTTAGTGGAGCCGGGTCCACTGTTCGGAGAGCAAGCTCGACTTCGCAGGTACCCACTCGTCTCCCTGGCAATGCTCTGAGTAGGGTGACTACCTTGTCGAGTTTGGCTTCCACCCTTGGAGGATCGTGTGCGTTGGGTCCTATCCCATAGACTCAGTATGTGGGACCTGCCTTTTCTACCACAGACATAAGCGCCCCAGGGGGTGTCACCTGTTAAGAATCCTACAAGGAGGCTTATGTCTCTTAGGAATAACATTACTCGCTCACGAAGGTTAAAAGACAGTTTGTAGATCACATTGTAGAATCACTATGCCGCTTAATGTTTTAGAATGCCTTTGTTATTATGTTTGTAGACTTGCTATAGTTCGATTTTTGTAGTATTACCCACAGTTTTGTACTTGCAAAAATTTGTAGTAGCACTGGATTTGAATACATAGATTTGCAATAGTTCCATGACTTGGAGATTCTTTCATATGTTTGATCCTTGCTGTTCAACTTGTGATAGAAGTTGATGTGCCATCGACTAGGTTCTTTGTAGCTAAAAGAACAAGGCCTCGAACTTGTGGTCTATAACTAACGAACTTTTAATGGGATTCGCATGATGTGCGTAGTGCTTGACGGAGTTAGAATTTGTATGTCTTGTACACAGCTAGTTGTACGAGCAACTCTGAGGAAAAGTTATTTTCTAAACTTGCTGAATGGGTGTTTATCTAGTTGTACGAGCAATTCTGAGGGAGAGTTGTTTTCCAAATTTACTATATGGGTTCTCCAACGAATTATGAGCGTCACATTGAGTGGCAAGTTGAACCACAAATGTTACTTTTGCAAGTTTTATTGGAGTAACTACAATCCATAATTTTGGACCTGTAATATGTCTTTATGGAATTTTAACTAGTTTCATGTACAGATCGAATGTCGAGTTGAACTCCGAATATGCTTAGCTGCAGGTTGTTAAAGTAACTCTAAGCCATGGGTATGGATTCCGAACTTGTTAGTTTAGGTATTAACAGGTTGCAGGAGCAGATCGAATAGCGAGTTGAACTTTGATCTTTCTTTGCCACAAGTTTAGAGTAACATTGATCCATGGGTGTTAACGGATTGCTGAAGCAGATCAAATGGCGAAGTCAACTCTGAACTTGCTTTGTTGAAAATTTCCATTCGAGTCATGGGTATGGACTCCGAACCCATCTTATAGGTAGCTTTTAACGAGTTTTTGGTGCCATTTTTGTGTATAAGTTTGGCAATTAACTCATTGTTTGCTTCCAAAGAATTGCACAAAATTTTTAAAAAGATAAATAGCTAACTTTGTTGAATTAAATGAAAAGGCTAAATGGCTGCTCTAGCCGCTGGCCTTTATTACATGTAATGACCGGTAGTAAAGGGGGTCATTATTGAAAGAAAAACTAAACAATTGCTCTAGTGGTTGACCTTTATTACAAGTTAAGAAAATTTTCTACTTTTACTAAGAGACGACGTTTCAGACTCCCTCGTTATACTTCATGAGGTTCTCAGCATTCCAAGTTCTGGGTATCTTCTCCCCCCCCCCCCCCCCCCCCCCAGTCTTCAAGTTGATATAACCCTGGACGGGTCACTTGGGAGACCTTGTACGGCCCCTCCCAGTTGGGTGCGAGCTTTTCCTTCTTTCGAGTCTGAGATTTTGAGTTTGTGCAAGACTAGATCCCCCTCTTTCATACTAATGGGGCAAACTTTCTTGTTGTAGAATTTTTCAAACCTTTGCTGGTAAATGTTCCTCTGTATTACTGACATCTCTCGTACCTCTTCAACGATGTCGAGATTGGCTCGAAGATTGTTGGAGTTTTGTTCTTCATCGAAGGAAAGAAGACGAGGAGATGGAAGTCCCACTTCCAAGGGAATGAGTGCTTCCGTGCCATAATCGAAGTTGAATGGCGATTCTCCAGTTAGAGTTTGCTTTGTGGTTCTGTAGGACCACAACACACTTGACAATTCTTCATCCCATAATCCTTTTTCAGCGTCTCCTAGTCTCTTTTTGAGGCCATCTAGAATCTTTCGATTTGCATTTTTAACTTTGTCGTTAGTTTGGGGATGTGAGACAGAGGAGAAGCGTTGAGTGATCCCTAAATCTGTGCAGAACTGGCAAAAGCTTTTCCCGGTGAACTATGTGTTGTTGTAAGAAATTAATATACGGGGAATCCCAAATCCGCAGATAATATTCTTCCAAAAGAACTTTTCCCGGCTCTGCCTCGACCCACTTTGTGAAGTAGTCGATGGCTACCACTAGGAAAATTCTTCACCTTGCCGCTGGAGGAAACCACAGCAAGTTTATTCCCGATATGGCAAAGGGGATATGGCTTGACATAGAACCGAGGACTGCTTGGGGTCCATGCTTGATGGCTAAATGCTTCTGACAGTGATCACATTGGCTAACATAATCTTGCACGTCTCTAAGCAGCGTGGGCCAATAATACGCATGATTGAGAATATTTCATGCGAGGGACCTGGCCCCTTGATGGAAGCTGCCGATTCCTTCATGTTGTTCTTTGATAGCATACTGCGCTTCTTCTGGAGTGAGATATCTCAAGTTGAGCATGCCGTCAACTATAGTATATGATCGTTTGTACAAAAGTCCCTCCACGAGAGTATATCTTTCAACCCTTGTCCGAATCTTCCTTGCTTCTCTGCAATCTTCAGGGAGGATTCCCTTGTTGAGGAAATCGATTAGGGGTTTCATCCAACAATCTTCGGACATTTGGGGCATGACAGCCATGAGCTCCAACTCTTCCTCCTCGATGCACAGCTAGAGAAGGACCTCAATGAGGACTGTGTGGTTAAGCCCATTGAGAGATGAGGAAGCTAGCTTGGACAAGGCTTATGCTTGCCTATTTTTCTCGCGAGGGATGCGAGTGACGATTGCATCTTTGAACGTCGTCAGGAGTTGCTTTACTTGTGACAAGTAATTGGCCATCCGACCATCTCTAGATTCATACTCACCTTGGACCTGGTTGACAATTAACTGAGGGTCGTTGAACATCTCGATTCTTTGAGCGTCTGCTTAGTGTGCTAACCGGAGACCGGCAATCAGTGCTTCGTATTTGGCTTCATTATTGGACGCGGGGAAATTGAGGCGCAATGAGTATTGGAGGGTAAACTTATCAGGTCCAAGCAAAATAATTCCTGCTCCACTTCCTTCGAGGCAAGAGGACTAGTCTACATATACTTTCCAAAGCGTGGAGTTTTCTTCTTCCTCAGGAGAGTCAGAGATGGTGGTTTCCACAATGAATTCTGCCAAGGACTGGGCCTTGATGATCGTTCTCGAGCAGTAGCTGATGTTGTGTTGACTCAGTTCAATAGACCACTTCATTAGTCTTTCGGAGCTTTCGTGTTTTAGGAGCACTTGCTTAGTGGATAATCAGTGAGTACGCATATAGAATGCACTTGAAAATAGGGGTGGAGTTTTTAAGTAGCTGTGACCATTGCATAGACCATTTTTTCCATCTTAGAGTAATGGAGTTCTGCGTTATGGAGTACCTTGCTCACATAGTATATTAGTTTCTGAACTCTATCTTCTTCTTTAACTAGGATGGTGCTGGGAGTTTGGTTTGAGTTAGCTAAGTAGAGGTAAAGGGTTTCACCTAGCCCGGGCTTGCTCAGGAGCGGAGGGTCGACGAGGTACGCTTTGAGTTGTTCGAAGGTGATCTGTTGTTCTTTCCCCACTTGAAACCTTTCGCACCCCGTAGAATTTTGGAAAACGACAAACATTTCGCCCCGGACTTTGGAGAGGAATCTGCTGATGGCAGCCAAGCGGCCGGTAAGTTTTTGCACTTCCATGACCGTGGTCAGGAAAGACATGTTGCGAATTACCAAGATTTTCTTGGGATTGGCTTTAATTCCCCTTTGACTAACCATCAAGCCCAAGAATTTACCAGAGGATACTCCGAAAGCACATTTGAAGGGTTTAATCGCATGTTACGCTTGTGTAATTTTTTGAACGCTTCGTGGAGATCAGTGACGTGGTATTCTTTCTATAGACTTTTGACTAGCATATCATCTACAAACACCTCCATGCTTCTACCGATCTGACTTTTGAAGACATTATTTACTAAGCATTGATAAGTTGCACCGGCATTTTTTAGGGCAAAAGGCTTGACTCGATAGCAGTATAGACTCTGATCTATGATGAAGGACATCTTTGGGTGTCAGATGGAAACATCTGGATTTGATTATACCAGAAAAAGGCATCCATGAAAGTTAGGAGTTCATGCCCCGACGTGTCATCAATCAGTGCATCTACGCTTGGGAGAGGGAATGAGTCTTTTGGACAAGCCTTGTTCAGATCTATGAAGTCTATTCACATTCTCCCCTTATTGTTAGCCTTATGCACCATCACCACATTTTCTAACCACTCTGGTAGTTAACTTCTTGGATGAAGTGTGCGATTAGGAGTTTGTCGACTTCTTCTTTAACTGCTTGTAGCCTTTCTGGAGAAAATTTGCAGTGCCTTTGTTGGACAGGCTTGGCATATGGGGTTATGCTAAGGTGGTTCATGATTAGGTCTCCAGGAATTCCTAGCATTTCAGCTGTAGTCCAGGCGACTAAGTCTTGATTCCCTCTTATGTAGGCAATGAGACGCTCTTTGAGTTGTGGATGAAGGTTCTTTCTAACACGAAAACTCTTGGTATGATCTTCCCGAGAAAAAGGAATCTTTTCCAATTCATCCACATGATCTGAGTTTGTGTGACTTCTTTCTGACGGCAGTTCGATTGCATCTAGTGGAAGAACGGAGCCCCCAATTGTAGCAGTATAGCATGCTCGTGTTGCCTCTTGGCTTCCTGCAACTTGTCCTATGCCTGATGACTTGGGGAATTTCATCTTCATGTGAAATGAGGAGGTGACTGCATGGAAAGCTGCTAGGCCTGGGCGGCCAAATATGGCATTGTATGCGGCTCTAATGTTGACTACCTTGAAGTCTAAGGCCTCTGTTCGAGTTGTGGGAGCTTTTCCTGTTGTCACATCTACTGTGATTATTCTTTCAACTTGAATGGGTGCACCTGAGAAGCCGTGGAGGGTGTATTCGGCCGGCTTAAGCCGGTCCCATGGAAGCTTGAGAGCATCGAATGTGGCCTTCAAGGTGATATTTATAGTGCTGCCGTTGTCTACCACGATGTGCCATACCTCATAATTTGTCATGCAAAGGCTTATGACCAATGCATCGCAGTGAGGTGTCTTGATGCCTTCTTGATCTTTGTAAGAAAATGACACATGCATACCCATGCCCTTCGGCAGGCATAATATTATGTACTGAGTTAACCTCCCTCACAAAGGCTTTGCAGGAGGAGTTGAAATCTCCCCCTATCGGGCTTCTGTGAATGAAGTGGAGAATGAACATATGTTCCGAGTCTTAGGATTCGGTAGGCTTATCTGGATGCTTATTAGCCCCCCGAGCCAGAGGGGTTTCGGCGTTGTTGTCTTTATGTTGAATTGGGAGAGGTAGCCTAAAAAAATTAGACATTCAAGTTCTTCTTTGAGGGCTCGATAGCTGTTGGTGGTGTGTCCATGGTCTTTGTGAAATGCACACCACTTGTTCCTATCCCTTCTCTTGCTGGTTGTAGTCATCTTGGAAGGAGGACGGACTTTTTCGTCACTTTCAACTGCATTGAGGATGTTAGACACACTTACATTCAGATGAGTGAATTTGTTGAAGCGTGATTTTGGAGGAGGGTGGCGTTGGTTTATGCCGTCCTTCTAAAACTTCTTAGCCCCTTATTCACTTGTATTCTTTCGTTTGTTCGCATATGGTGACTCTTTCTTGCCTTGAGGGTAGAGAGCTTCCTTTGCCCTGATATACTGGTCTCTCCTCCCCAGGAGCTCAATGAAATCTCTGGGTGGCTTCTTGGCAAGGGAGGCTTTCAGTATTTGTGAGTGACGTTGTGGCGGAAAGCGGCAGCCGCCACTGATGAGTCTAAGGGTGAAATGGACCTGGCTTCGACTGTGAAGCACTTGACAAAGTTCTTCAGCAGTTCTCCGTCCTTCTGTTCCAATTCCAATAGGGAAGCACTTGTTTTTTCAGCCTTGCAGCTAGTAACGAAGTGCGCTATGAAAAGCTCATCGAGCTATTCGAAGGAGAATATTGACTCTGGGGTGAGGCGGGAGCACCATTTTCTTACTGATCCTTTAGAATTTGCAGGGAATGTTTGGCACATGAGCGCATCGGTGGCATTGTAGACCATCATGAGAGTTTTAAAACTCTCAATATGGTTAGCCGGGTCTGGTTCACCATCGTATGACTTTAACGATGGAGCATTGAAGTTTTTCGGAATGGGTTCATCAATGAGGGTTTTGTTGAAGGGAGGTTGACTGGGACAGTAAGTCTTGTTAGCGGTTCCCTTCATTCCCCATCTGTTCCAGGCGATCTTCTAGTTCTTGGATGCAGCGAAAGACTTGGTCGTCCTTCCCTTTGGATCTAGTGGAGTTGCTAGATTCTTTTTCTTTAGAGTGCCGACCCTGATCTTGACTGCCTTGGATGGTTCAAAGGATGCCAAGCTTGAACTTATCCAGTTCGGCCCTAGTGACTGGGTTTCTTTCTCTTTGTTTTTCTCAAAATGTTTTCAACTCTCACGAATCAGGATACTTTCTACAGTGCACCCCCTATGAGAGCAGGAGTATCTTGATCTTGACCTTCGGGGAGAGTTGCTTCTCCGATTTACTTTATGTTCTGAGCGGTAGGGCTCGGTTCAGGCGCACCTCTAATCGAAATAGATTCGTAGGTAGGTTCCTTGTTGCTTGGCACTGATGATTTGGAGGATATCTCTTAACCCCCAGGGGCCTCGCGAGGTCATTGAATCACGAATTCTGGACTGAGATATGTTCATGTAGAAGGGCGCTGTTAATGACAGCTTTGTCGGGAGCCCCCTGGTGCCTCTCCGTTGAGAGGAGCTTGACTGGATGATGGGGCGGATCCTGTTGATGAGAAGGATTTGCGTTGATGAGGTGGAATTGGATCCTCCAAGAGAAGAGCTGGTTGACGAAGAGAGTTGGTGCGACGGCTTGAGGTTGTCGCTCTGCCTCTTAGTCTTGGTGACATGGTGGTAAGTTTGATCTGTACAGTTTCTCACAGACGGCGCCAACTTGTTACTGCCTTTTTAGTCTAGGAACAAACAAATAATGAGTTTATATTTGAATGAAAGTACTAAAGATCTAACCTTTGATCGTGTCCGTAAAAAGACGTTAGGCTCGTGAGATTGGATCTGGATCGTTGATTGAACACCGTGATCTAAATCTGACAGTTGCTAACACTGTCGTTGGACCTGCAAAAAGCCTGAAACACCGGGGGTGGCCCCGACGACAAACCCTCCGACTCCCACGTCAGAACCAGAGAGAGGAAGAGAGTTTGAAAGTAGAAAAAGTTGATTACCTTCTGACTAAGGATTGGGGGGAGGGTATTTATAGGTCTGAGAAAATAGTTTAGGAGATTGGTATGGATCTTTTAGATTAATATGAATCCCTTATCTCCTGTTGATTCCCCCATTAAGATATAAGACTCTCTTGTCTAGGGATAAAAGATTTGACTTCCCGCACTCATGGACTGGGTTTCACTCTAATGGGCCTAGTCCCTTTTAACGGGCTTGAAAGCGGCCCATATCTTGTAGATGAACCTGAAGAAGGCTCGGACCTGTTAAAGAGGCCCGTTATGAGTAATCTGCATGTAGAAGCTTTATGATCTTTGCTGGAATCATACGACCATGATTTGCTACTATTTTTACCATTATCATATTGCATATAAACACACACTAAACATAATATCGGGACGAGATGCAATAATATAAAGTAAACTACCTATCATACCACGATAGGTAGAAATATCAACAGTGTTATCATTTTCTTTTCGGAGTGCTTTGTAGTGGTTGTCATGGGTGTTTTATACGCATTTGCGTTATCCATTCCAAACTTTTTAACTAGCTCTTTCGCATACTTGGATTGATTGATAAAGATGTCATATTTTCTTTATTGCACTTGAAGACCAAGGAAATGATTAAGTTCACCCATCATATGTAATATAAATAGTATGATTTATCATGCTTAACAACTTTATATATAGCATTAGATCGAATGCAGAATTAAACAAAATACGATCGAGAATAACTCCGGCCATTGTTGACAACAAATGCTTCCCTTTGTGTTCATCCTCAGTTTTGGCACTTCTAAGCCCTGCAAACACTCTGTGTGATGGTGTATGAAGAAGAAAAGGGTGTGTTTAGGCTTAGGGACAAAACCATCTATTTATAATTGTCCTCCAATCAAGAACGACCAACCGTTACCAGTTTTTTGGCCCATTCAATGAGAAAACGTCCATTAAATGTTTGTAACTAATGGGATATGTAGGGGAAACATTCGAACCACCATGAATGAGGAAGGTGACAGTTTCATTAGCCCACTTGGTCCATGCGTTTAACCGGATGCTTAAATTAATCCCATCAATTGTCATTTCTTAAGAAACAAATACATGAATCATGGCAGTAAGTCCTCTAACGTGTATTGTTACAGTGTATTTACTTTCTCAAGTACTATTCTTAATGTGGAAACATTACTTAATGAATGGTTAATGTTTATTCTTGGTCCTGTATTTTCTCAAATAAATTAAGGTGCACTTGAATATGAGAAAACACCACAATAAATAACAATTTCATTTGAATATTGTATATGCAATCACATAGTGGAGCCAAGTCTCATTCTATCTACATGATCCTTAAATTTCAATGGTGGCTTGCCCTTAGTCAAAGGATCAACAATCTTTAACTCAGTTCTAACGTGCTCAATGACCACTTCCTTTTCTTTAACACGTTCTCTTATGGCTAAATATTTAATGTCGATGTGTTTACTTCGAGTTCCACTTTTGTTGTTCTTAGCCATAAAGACAACAGCTATATTATCGCAGTAATTCTCAATGGCCTAGAAATAGAATCCAAAAATCTAAGCCTAGATATGAAATTCTTGATCCATACACCGTGTGAAGTAGCCTCAAAATAAGAGACGAACTCAGCTTCCTTAGTGGAAGTAGTGATCAAGGTCTGCTTGGCACTCCTCCATGATACAGCTGTAGTGCCCCGAATTTCCAATATAATATCTCAGAAATACGTGGCACAATTCTAAAATCAACTTCAATGTAATCATAAACATAGCAACCAAATACAGGGAGAAATTAAAACTTTTTATTACATCAATTGTTTACAAAGTACAGCGAAAAATTAAACACCTTGAATTACATTTCTTTCTTTACAATACTTTCTTTTACAATTTACATAAACTCTATTATCATTCTACCACATGCATCCAAATCCCAAGCTATAGGCACCTACCTGTAAAACATGAGGCTAGAGATAACCCTAATCCCCAAAACTATAGAGGTCAGCCATAACAGTGTGAGTAACATAAAAATAAATGCAACATAAATAAACATGAAACGTAATATCATAAACAACATGCATAAACAGCAAGAATAAGTAAAATAAGGAACAACAATAAATAAAACATGAAGACATTAAGTGAAACTAGACTAAGTGTTAAGTGTAGGAAAACATAAAATATTCATGCATAAAACCGAGTCAAGAAAACACCAATGCTATATGCTGACTCTCTAATGCATACTTGTCGGATTCTATGCATCCATCCCACTATACATAGGTCCGGTTCAAGCCCTTAACGTTCTCCACTTGATAGGGTTTAATCCCCCATTATGCAACTAATCCTACTACGATGACCGCAACGAGATATAGATAAACTGTGAGTATTAGCCCATGTCCCGATAATTCCGGAGGTCAATCTCTATCCACAGATAATTCCGGAGACTATTTCACTCACACCTGGGAATCTTCAAGAATACCCCACACCGCAAGCTATGGTGCCTCATCACACGAATACCTATGAGCGTCGCCTCGACCCCGATGATTTCGGAGATCAATCCCACACTGCAGGTAATTCTAGAGATTATTTCACTCACACCTCGATAATTCCAGGGATTATCTCACTCCGCAAGCTATACTGAGGTCCATAACCCATGTTCTCATTTCATCATATCACCATATAGTGTCTGTCCATATTTTTTTAAGTTAATTAAATTAATTTACGAATCTCCTAGAGTTGGTGTACCCCACCAGACTTAACTCAACTGATCAACAACAAGCCTCAACAGGCCAAACCTCAAACTCTCAACTGCCGGTATACTAGGGTCCCACACACCCTCTAGAGACTCACACTCAACCATCAATACAAATGTAGTCGGTCGACTATCCCGCGTAAAAATCCAAAACCTCGAGAAACACTATTCAGAGCAGTGACAGTCGACTGTTTAAATTGGTTAGTCGACTGTCCCGCATAAAAATCCAAAACATCAAGAAAACATTAAACAAAGCAGTGGCAGTTGACTTCATACTGTAGTCGGTCGACTATCCCGCATAAAAATCCAAAACATCAAGAAAACATTAAACAGAGCAGTGGCAGTCGACTTCATACTGTAGTCGGTCGACTGCCCCACGTAAAAATCCAAAACCTCGAGAAACACTAATCAGAGCAGTGACAGTCGACTGTCCCCCATAAAAATCCAAAACATCAAGAAAACATTAAACAGAGCAGTGGAGTCGACTGTATAAAGTGGTCAGTCGACTGTCCCGCATGAAAATCCAAAACTTCAAGAACACTTTAATCAGAGTGGTGATAGTTGACTGTATAAAGTGTTCAGTCGACTGTCCCGCATGAAAATCCAAAACTTCATGAAAACACTGCAGCCAGGATCGCGACGGTCGACTGTCGAAAATAACCGGTCGACTGTCGTACCTGCAAACTGCAGCTTGAGTTTGTGTATGTTTCAACTGATACAGTATTTTACTTTATAAAAACAAAATTTGTAAAAAGTACATTCCTGAGATGATCAAACGTGACTTGTAGAATATACAGGAGTTCATAAAAACAAGTCAAAACCACATCGACTTAATAAAATAGCAATTTATTAAATTTCTTCAAAATAAGACATGTTATGTGCATATATCAGAATAAGATATTTGAGAATCAACTATGCATCAAAATAACTTTGTAAATATGGGATACATTGTTCAAAACTATCTCAGTGCTAAAATAATCAAGATTAAGTCAAATCTCTATAAAACTCACAGAAATTCAATTCCTTCAAAAACAATGAAATGGAGTGTAGGCATATATGTGTATGTGGTATATCTAAATCATCAAGAAACCATTGTAAATACGCAATATAGAATTCTAATTCATCTCAGTAATTGAAAACAACTCAAATCCAATTGAAGACTTCACATAATCACAAAACCAAATTTTGGTCATAATGTATCAAACCCGAAAACAACCCATTTTCTCAAAACTTCAAAACTTGATCTTTAGACTCAATAGTCATTCTTGTTATTCATTAAACTCATTCACAATCATTCACAATAGTTTACCCATGCATATAAGCAATTATAACAATCATTAATCATGTTTTTATACATAGTTAAGAGTAACCTTTTATGCATTTTATACATAGGGAAGAGTAATCCTTTTATCCATTTTTATGCAATATCATCATACCACACATCATAAAAAATCAAAACAGCAAGTATATGAAGGAAAACATCCTACTCATGATTTCTATTAGGTTATTTAATGATCTCAAGTCATCCATGTGTAAATTTAATCATCAATAACAAGGTAATTTTCATGAAAGATCCAATTTTTAACTCATCTACTCATCAAATCCATTATATCTTTATACTGATCCCTAACATTCTTTATAAATAGATAAAACATCACATATAACATTCAAAGAACAATACAAAAACAAACATATATCACTCACCTCATTGAAGAAATCAACTGAATTAATAAAGAATGAGAAAAAAGCCATTTTTTGCAAAATCCAATATCATCTCTTCAAAACACCAAGAAATTAATAGTAGAAATATATATATTTTTTTTGCAGAGGAAAGGGACGGCTGTAGTGGCCATAATATAAGCCGAAATCTGGAGTTTTTAGGGTTTTACAAGTTTATGGAAACATCTCCTAACAAATTATTACTTGACATATATAAACCTTTCTTTAATAAAGTAGTTAAAATAAGTTAAATAAATTAAAAGCAAATCAAATCTTCTTACTACTGAGTTTTCCAGCCATCCAGCACAGCCCAGAATTTAAAAAAAATTGGATTTGTACTCAGAGTGTCAATTTTGCACAAAAGTCCCTCTTTTTGTAATATTTGCAAATATGCCATAAAATACTCGTAAAAATCCAAAAAAATCAGAAATAATATTTAATAATACATATTATATTTTCCAATTAAAATTTATGACTTTTACTTTCCAAGAAAACATTTGTACAAGATCCACTTAAATTCCATATTTGCAAAAACACCATATTTGTTTAAATTTTTACCAAATCAACTCTAAATAAAACTTAAATAGATTTTATTTTCAATGATGACCATGGAAACCCCAAAAATCAGTAAAAACTAATTTTCATTATTTGTTTGAGATCCAAACGGCTTTTTACATAAAAACCCATCTCTTTCGAAGTATTTATAAAAAACAGTTTCTTTGCTCAGAAAAATCCCAAAATTTAAAATATACTTAATTATAAATAGGAGAGTGTATCCATAAATTTAAAAGTGGAGATTTGCACCCCCAAAAAAAATATTTGCACGTATTTTGTATGTGTAAAATTGAGAAATTCATAAAATAGTCAAATAAATTCAAATAAATCTGAAAAATTAAAATATCAAAAATAAATAAGAAAAATCAATCATTAACCCTAAAAGTTCAAGAGTTCAAAATTTCTAACTTTGCACGTGTGTTGCACGTGCAAAATTGCAATTTCAAGAAAATAGTCAAAATGATCAACTTTACCAATTTAATATTATATAGTAATGCAAAATAAATCATTTTATTTTGCGAGGTGTTACAACAGCTCCACCGACCATCATGAAAATGTTCCCTTATGTTGATTTGCGTGAATCAACGCATCCAGCAAAATCGGAATCTGGCCAATCACTTCCAGATTATCTGTTCGTCTATACATGAGCATGTAGTCTTTGGTTCCTTGAAGGTACCTCATCACTTTCTTTGTAGCTCTCCAGTAGTCCATACATGGATTACTCAGATATCGTCGTAACATTTCTACAACAAATGCAATGTCCATTAGGCTTCCGACAGCAGAAGCATATGGAATGTTCTTCATTTGTTCCCTTTCAAAATCATTCTTCGGGCATTGGTTCATATTGAACCTATCACCCTTCATAATGGGACCAACACTTGGTGGGCAATCCTTCATCCAAAATCTCACTAAAACTTTATTGATATAGTTTTCTTGGGAGAGACCCCAGATGCCTCAAAATCTGTCTTATGGATCTTAATGCCAATGACATAAGATGCCTCACCCATATCCTTCATATCGAATTTTTTTGAGAGGAATTGTTTTACCTTTTGTAGCAACCCCTTATCATTGGTTGCAAGCAAAATGTCATCCACGTATAAGACAAGAAAACAAATCTTACTCCCACTGACCTTTTGGTATATACATTGATCCATAGGGTTCTCAGTAAATCCGAATGAAGAAATCACTCCATGGAATTTAAAATTCCATTGACGGGACGCTTGCTTTAGACCATTTATGGATTTTTGAGCTTACTAACCAAATGCTCACCATCACTAGAAGGGAATCCTTCAAGTTGTTTCAAATATATATTCCCTCCTCAAGATCTCCATTGAGAAAAAAACGTCTTTGTTAGGTTTCGAATGCAATCACAGATAAAATACATAGTGGAAACATTTAAAAAAATTTGAAACCTAGCCATGAATCCATGCGAAAACTATAAATTGTATTTAGTAGTTATGTCTTAAAGACGGATCTGCTGTCTCCACAGTATGCCGATCACAACACTGCAATATTGCGGTGCATCTACGGTATCCACACGAATGGAATGAAAATGGCTATCCCTTAGACCGCGATGCTAGCTGTGGAAAGGGGATGTTCCTCCTCACGATCTCTCTCTCTCACTTTTTGTAACTGCTATGATTTTTTTTACATGTGTCTTTTTCACATATACATATCATATATATATGTGCAGAATATCAACCCTAAGAAAGTAATGAGACTGTTGGGCTCACAATCTGACATAGGTCAGATTCGTGTGTGGGCCTTTGAACTTTAGTCGGCCCATTTAATGTAATTACATGTCCAACCAATGTCGGGAGTCAAAGTCTTACTTGGATCCCCAATTAAATTCATCTTATGAATTTAAATCTCAATTTCGTACCATTCTGTGTGTGACCCTGTAGGTTCCCATTATGTTGACAGTAATACTAAAATCATATTCGAGTATTTCAAACAGTGAGCGGTATCTAACAATACATCACTGCTACTCAAGTAATGGAAAAGTCAGTGATTTGACATAACCTATCCATGACCAATGTTACCATGTAGTCTAGTCCCTTTGTCCAAATATCTTAACTGACCACAAGACACAGAGCGTGTCACCCTTATATAATTCAATCTTTGCTTTCTTGATGTCTGAGTAGACTTACTAAAACAAATGGGATCAATATCTCATATTGACTAATTTGAGCACAACCATGCATTTTGCTGTCTCACTCAATCAAGGGGCCCCATAGAAATCGCTCCTGTTATGTAAGAGGGACAAATCCTATCTAAGTCAATCACATCCCTCTGCATGATTTGTAGTATATCCAATAGTCAACATTATAATCACCTTATTACAGATAACATTTGACGGCATTAATACATATAACTTCTCATGTAGGGAACCGTAGTGACTTTAAGTCAAAGAACTACGTACACCATGGTCATTGTGAGAACCTCTTATGACACTCATGTAACAATCCATGCAATGTTCTCATGGTGGGTCAGTCCAGTACATTATTATTCTAATATGTACCCATGTGAAGACTTGATATCTCATATCCATAACCTGTGAGAATGGTCATCAGTCTACGCACACACTAGTTTCTATGTATTATCGTTGTCCTAATTCACATAAATACTCAACTAAGGACATTTATGACAGTGTTCTGATTTCAGCCAATAAGATCTCACAATCAGGTCATGCACTTGATATCCCATGACATTGAATTTACTATTCTAAGGACTTTATTATGTTCATTTAATTCACAATAAATAACACAATAAATGAAATGCCTAAATATGAAATAAACGTCATGATACAATGTAAACTAGTAATGTCAATATATAGCTGGCCTCTAGGGCATACACCAACAGTCTTCACATCCATTTGTTGCAACTCAATGTCAAAATAGGCTACTAATGCCAAAATAATGCGCATTGAATCTTTCGTAGATACAAGAGAAAAGGTCTCCGTGTAATTAATTCCTTCTTTTTGAGTGAATCCCTTAGCAACGAGTCTCACATTGTATCTCTCAATGTTGCCTAATGATTCTTTCTTAGGTTTAAAGATACATTTACAGCCAATGACTTTTGCACCATCAAACAACTCAACAAGATCCCAGACTCTGTTACTCTTCATAGAACTCATCTCTTCCTTCATGGAATTATACCATAATTCTGACTCTTTGCAACTAATGGCTTGTGAAAACGACTATGATCACTTTTGGCTTTAATATTGTAGTCAGATTCTTGTAGGTACACTTCATAATCACTAGGAATTCTTGAATGCTTAGTTCTAGTGGATCTCCTTAATGTTGTACCATCATATTCCTGACAAGCTTATGGTTCAACTAGTTGTTCAGAAGGTTCTTTCTGTTCCTGAACTACCAATCTATTGGAATGCTGTCAATAGCTTGTTGAACTTCAGTGGTTGGTTGTTCAACACCAGTTTATACTTGAAGGGTGCTGGGAACAATAACCAATCTATCACCTGAGATGGAAGGTTGAGATTCTAAATGATCTTTCTCAGAAATTTTGTTCCTGATTTGATCGCTTCCACTGATCAAGTCATTCTCAAGAAACTTGGCATTACTTGATTCCACAATCCTAGTGTTGTGTGATGGACAATAAAATCTATATCCCTTAGACCTTTCGGCATATCCAACAAAAATTCCACTAAGGGTCCTTGGGTCCAACTTCTTATCCTTTGGATTATAACCCTCACTTCAGACAGGCATCCCCAAACACACATATGTCACAAACTCGGTTTCCAACCTTTCCATAATTCAAATGGCATCTTTGGAATAGCTTTGGTTGGAACCCGGTTTAATATATACATTGTTTTCTTTAGTGCTTAATTCCACATGGATTTAGGAAGATTGGAGCTTCCAAGCATACTCACCATGTCCAATAATGTTCGGTTTTTTCTTTCTCCTACAACATTTGGCCCGGTGAACCAGGCATGGTGTATTGAGCAACTATTCCATGCTCTTGAAGAAACTTTGCAAATAGACCAGATGCTTGTCCATTCTCTGTGTATCTGCCGTAATACTCTCCACTTCTATCTGATATCACGAATTTTATTTTCATCCTGCATTGTTTCTCTACTAGAGCCTTAAATATCTTAAAGGGATCTAATGCTTCGCTCTTATTATGAAGCAATTAGAGATACATATATCGTGATTAATCATCAATAAAAGGGATGAAATATTTCTGACCATGTGAGTCCATGTCTGCACTACATATATCAGTATGTATGATTTCTAATATATTTGAACTCCTATTGGAACCTTTCTTGGACTTGTTGGTTTGCTTTCCCTTAATGCAGTCCACACATGTCTCAAATTAAGTAAAGTTTAGAGTACTAAGTACTGCATCATTCACTAATCTTTTAATTCTTTCTATGGAGATATGTCCTAATCTCTGGTGCCATAATATAGATGAGTCCTTGTTAATAATACACTGTTTAGAGCAAGTATAAACATGCATTGAACTATAAGTGGCATTGTCTTGTAAATTAATACGATAAAAACCATCAGACAAAATACTATTCCCAACACAATCAGAATTGTAAAATAAAATGAATGAAGTGTTTGCATAAGTAAAGGAATATCCCAAAGGAACAAGTCTGGAAACTGAAATCAAGTTTCGTGAAAAACTTGGAACATAGAAGGTCATATCTAATTTTAAAACAAACCCAATGCTTAAAGTTAAAACACATGTCCCTAGATCCTCCACATGTGAGCCCATATAGTTTCCAGATAAGATGCATTGCTCACTTTCACTGGCTTCCTTAGGTTTTGCATACCCTGTAAGGAGTTTGCAATATGGATCGTAGATCCAGTGTCAATCCACTAGATGTTAATATTAACATTAACCATATTAGTGTCACGCCCTGCATCCCAAAAGAGAATACAGAATACGGATACGTGACTAAGCTCAGCGAATGATTTTCATCATCCATAAGTTGTTCAAGAATCTTTACAACATTTCACAAGAATAATCAGATTCGGAAGCAAAAGAATCAACCAAGTATGCACATATGAACCAAAATAACAATAAGAATACTTGAAACCAAAATAAATTAATCTCAAATATATCCGGATCTGAATAAGTCAAATATCTTGGGTCACATTGCCCAAATATAAATGAATCTAAGTATCAAAATACAAATGTTCAAAATAAGAAACAAGAAATAATAATAGTAAAATCCAGCACGAATACTTCATCTCACCAATACCATCCGGTACCTGTTCTCAAAAATCTGCAATTTAACAATTGCAGGGATAGGAAAAAGAAAACAAACTCCCGTCAATGCAAGTTACGAGCCGCTTGTAATGCAGGATACAAGTACATGGGGAAAATAACTAATAACATGGAATATAATGATAATAATGTATAGCAACTAGCATGGTAAGGTGAACAAGTACAAGTAGCATGTATCGAGTATCAAGTAAACAAGTATCATGTAAACAAGCATCAAGTGTCAAGTATCATGTATCAAGTGTCATGTATCAAGTCTCATGTATCATATAGTCAAGTATTTAGTAAGCATGTATCATGGTCAAGTGTCATGTATCAAGTCTTGTAGTTATTACTATCTAGGTAGCACTTCATGCATCCCGGTTTTTACTATATGGTTGCTACAACAAACAGTTTTGCTTTAGAGTTCATAGTGGACCATAGAGTGTAGTGTACTCAGAAACAAGTACCCAGTAATCGAGCTCCAAGATCCAGGTATCATGTATCATGTATCACGTGTCAAGTTGTGCAAGTGGCAAATACGTGTCTTGCGTGCAAGTGTCAAGTAATCATGTGTCAAGTATCATGTATCCAGTAATCATGTAGGATCAGTGGATCCCCTTCCGAGTACACGTTTCTGAATTATCCACTATTAGATCTTTCCCTTAAACCCCAGATTGATTATTTAATATTAATGTCAAACAAGCATGTATGTGTGCAAAACATAGCAAGAATATCATGTCATGATCATGTAACAAGTTCAAGTTGCAAGATAAACTTGTACGGGTTCAAGATAACATATAAAATAATAAAATAACCAAATTTCTAGTTCAGGGCAGCAAGACCACACAGCAGTGAAACTGAGATTCCCGTTATTACAAACATGAAAATCTGAATCCGTCGAAAGGTCTAGAAAATAGGCTCCCGAATGAATCCAGCGAATATAAATAATTCATATAGTATTTCACAAAAACATAACTCAAAACTGATTTGAATCCAGAAAATGTGTTCGGCCAGAAATCAGAAAATCTTATTCAAAGTCAGGAAAACAGTATGAAAACTCATTAAATAAATCCACGAAAAATCTGGGGCATTCCTCTATATGTATAGTAACAGAAAAACAAGTTTCATAATTTTCCAATATAATTAGAGTAGTCAAGTAAAATCTGAAAACAACAAGTTGCAGTAGCTTTGTGAATCTGAAATCACAAACGTTGCAGTACGAAAACAGCAATGTCTCAAAAACCATAGATCAAAATCCAAATCCACCAAAAGGGTAATAAAATAGATACAGTATGCTAACTTTCATATTCAGAAATAATTTAGAAACAACAAGTAGAAATATGTCGAAAATCAAGTTCTTTACTGAATAGTAGTAAGATCTGCTAGAATAGTAGATGTTTGAAAACATAGAACAGATTGTAAAACTCATCAAACAAATCCATAAAAATTATGGGTTAATCCCAATCAGGTCTAGAAGTACTGAGCAAAATTCCAGATCAAAATAATAATTTTAACACCAAAATAAAAATAGATTACTCTTCAGAATTAGTAGAAAACACAATCTGGAAATCTTTCAACACTACTGTAGTAAAATCGACATAACTCCCAAACCGTAAATCGAAACTGAGATCTGTAAAAAGGGTTGGAAAATAGTCAGAATTATCCACAAAATGTTTTCAAATAATGAACTTAATAGGGTCTAAAATACTGATAAAAACTGAAAAGCCAGTAAAACTGAAATTATCTCATGTGCACAAAATCCACTAGTTCACATAGAACTCATCCAAAACACAACCAAACATGATATAGAGTATACTAGATGTCCAAGCCACATGTTATAGGGTATTTCACAATTCCACAACAAGTCTATCACAGATAACACGAACGAGCACAAGATAACACATGAATAACACACATATATGCAACAAGAAGTGATCAATTCTATGTTATATCATGTCATGTATATCGTGAGGCAACTATGGTTGAATAGAGACAATAGCTACAAGGGGATTCATACAAAAATTGTCTCTACAGTCCAACTACACTACAAACGGTATTTAGTACTTGTATTTGCAAAGAATTTTAATACAAGTTACTTGCCTTAACCGATGACAAAAATGACTCAAAGCAAGAATAACGGAAACGGATTTCCGGCCAACAAACTCAACGAACACACGAGCCAAAAATGAGCAATACCCACGAACCACGAACGAAGCACGAAACCAACAACGAACGCAACGAATGAACGACGATCAACCAAAATCCATGTACACGAAAACACACGTGCACCAAGAACCAACGAACAAGAACTCAAGAAACGAACGAGAGCACACACGGCAAGAGCACGGAATGGGGAAACGAGATGCCGACCGTGGGAAAGCGGTGGCGGTTGGCGGCACTGGCTGCATTGCTGCCTGCTGCTGCCGGGGCTCACCGAACAGAGACAGAAAGAGAAGGAGACGGAGGGAGATGGGTGCACGGGGCTAGGGTGCAAGGGTGGTCGGTGCAATGGGTCGAGTTGAGGTCGAAGTGCAAAGAGGTGAGGTGTAGGTGGTTGGGGAGGGCACGGAGCGGCTAGGGGACCACGGGATAGGGGTAGACAATCGGAAGAGCAAGAGAGCGGCAGAAGGGATAGGAAACTGAGTTGCATGAGTTTTTAAATGTTGGGTTTAGGGTTTAGAGGTAGGGAGTAGGCAGTGACGGTGGAAAAAATAGGGTAGGGAAGTTTTCGGGTGTGGTGTTGGGCTAACGGGTTGGGTAGCGAAGTAGGTAACCGGGTTTGGGTAAAAGAAGAAGTGGAGTTTGGTTTTAATATATAGGGTAGTGGTTAAGTGGATAATAGGGAATTTAACATATAAGGGAATGGATATTAGGTTGATAGCAAAGTAGGTAACTGGGAATTTAAGAAAAATATAGATAGGGCAAAAAGAGAACAAAATAATAGAAAAATAATTATAGGATGTGAACAACAATAAGGAGGATAAAAAATATCAGCTCGATCAAAATGGAATGAAACAAGAGACGAACAAGAATCAAGAATTCAAATAAAAGAAGACAAGAACAATAAAGTCAAAATATATATTGAAAATAAAATGCAATATACGGTCTAAAAGAGATACAACAGAACCAAATACAAGGGAAAAGAAAATTCACTCAAAAATACACAAAAATGAAAAACAGGGGTTACAATCCTACCGACCTAACAAGAAGAATTTCGTCCTCGAAATTCAAACTTGAAGATACATAGGGTAACCCCAAAATAACCAAAAACAACAAAACAAAACTATTCAAACAAATGAGGAAACTTCTGCTGAATCTCCTCCTCCAGCTCCCAAGTCGACTCACCGAGCGAGTGAGGATTCTAAGCAACACGAGCCAACTTGATGACCTTGTTCATAAGCACTTTCTCTCGCCCGATCTCCAATAGCAACTGGCAGAATCTTACAAGTCAAATTCGGCCGAACGGTCAACTCAGAATAGTCGATCACGTGGATCTCATCTCGGATATATCTCCTGAGTTGTGAGACATGGAAAACATCGTGCACTCCTGATAAAGCTGGCGGCATTACAAGACGATAGGCCACCTTGCCTACTTGCTCTAAAATCTCAAACGGTCCAATAAATCTAGGATTAAGCTTGCCCCCACCACCAAACCGAATGACACCCCGCCAAGGCAATACCTTTAGGAAAACATGGTCACCCACCTCAAACTCCAAAGCTCTCTGATGGACATTGGCTCATCGCCTCTGCATATCCTGAGCTGCCTGTAAATGCTTCCTGATATGAACCACAGTATCAACTGTCCTGGTAACCAACTCTGGCCCCAACAACTTTCTCTCACCAATGTCATCCCAGCACACCGGTGATCTGCACTTCCGCCAATAGAGCGCCTCGAACGGAGCAGCTTTAATACTGGCTTGAAAGCTGTTATTGTACGAGAATTCTACGAGATGCAAATGGTCCTCCCATGATCCACCAAACTGAAGCATACAAGACCTCAACATGTCCTTAAGAATCTGGATGGTCCTCTCTGACTGTCCATTAGTTTGGGGATTAAAGGATGTACTGTACTTTAATTTACTCCCCAAAATGTTCTGAAGACTCTCCCAGAACAGAGATCTGAATCTCGTATCCCGATCGAATACAATACTGACTGGAAACCCATGAATTCTAACAATCTCTTGCATGTACCTCTCAGCTAGGCTCTCAGTAGACTGCCCAATACGGACAGGAATGAAGTGAGAACTCTTCGTCAAACGGTCGACAATCACCCCAAATGGCATTATGACCCTTAGGACTCCTCGGCAAGCGGTCACAAAATCCATAGTGATATGTTCCCACTTCCATTCTGAAATAGGAAGCGGTTGAAAAAGTCCAGCGGTTCTCTGATGTTCTGCCTTAACCTATTGGCAGATCAAATACTAAGCAACAAACCGAGCTACAACCCCCTTCATACCATGCCACCAGAAATGAAGCTTCAAATCCCGATACATCTTAGTACCGCTAGGATGGATAAAATAGGATGACTGGTGAGCTTCCTCAAGAAACCTCTGACAAACTTCATCCTTCAGGACACATAACCTGGACCCAAAACGAAGCAATCCATCAGCAAGAATAACTATGTCCGCCCTGGACCCAGACTCAACCTCAGCTCGAAAACCCTGTAAATGAGCATCACCAGCCTGCGCCTCTTTAATATGATCAACAAGAGATGACTGAAGCTAGAGCACCAAACAACTCCGATCAGAACTCGGCAACAAAACCTCCAACTCCAACCTCTGCATCTGCTCAATCAGATCCCTCTGTTGAGTTAAGAACATAACTGTCGGTCTCCTGCTCAAAGCATCAGGCACCAAGTTTACTTTACCAGGATGGTATTGCAACTGATGTCATAATCGGCCATAAGCTCCAACCAACGCCATTGCCTCATGTTTAACTCCTTCTGGGTAAAGACGTACTTGAGACTTTTGTGGTCTGTAAAGATCTCCACTCAATCCCCAAGTAAATAAAGTCTTCATAACTTCAAAGCATAAATCATTGTTGCTAACTCCAAGTCATGAGTCGGATAGTTCTTCTCATGCGGTCTCAACTGCCTCGATGCATACGCAACGACTCGGCCCTTCTGCATAAAAACTGCTCCAAGACCCTTATCAGAAGCATCACAGTGAATTACAAATCTGCCTGAACCATCTGGAATAGTCAACATAGGTGTTGACGCCAATCTGTTCTTTAACTCAACAGAAGCCACACCACACTCATCAGACCAACAAAACTTGTGATCCTTCCTAGTTAACTTAGTCAACGGTCCTGCTATCTTCGAAAAATCTTGGACGAATTTTCGATAATAGCCAGCCAAACTAAGAAAACTCCTGACTTCAGAAACTGACTTGGAAACATGCCAATCCTTCACAGCCTCAACCTTGGCAGGATCCACAGAAATACCATCGCCTGAGATAATGTGCCCCAAGAATGAAACCCTATCGAGCCAAAACTCGCACTTACTGAGTTTTCCATAGAGCTGATTCTCTCTTAAAGTCTGCAAAACCACTCTAAGATGCACAGCATGATCTTCCCGAATTCGAGAATACACCAAAACATCATCAATGAAGACCACCATGAATCTATCCAAGAACTGAGAAAAGACCCAGTTCATAAGACTCATGAATACAGCAGGCACATTTGTAACCCCGAACGACATTACAAGATACTCATAGTGGCCATATCTGGTCCTGAAAGTAATCTTCTGTACATCAGTCACCTTCACTTTGACTTGATGATACCCAGAATGAAGATCCAACTTTGTGAAAATAGCAGCCCCTCTCAATTGATCAAACAAATCATCGATCCTGGGCAACGGATATCGGTTCTTCACAGTAACACTATTCAGTTACTGATAATCCACACACAGTCGACGACTACCATCCTTCTTGTTGACAAAAAGGACTAGAGCATCCCAAGGCAAAATACTGGGTCAGATGAAATCCAAATCAAGCAACTTCTGAATCTGCACCTTAAGCTTAGCTAACTCAACCGGTGCCATCCTGTAGGGACTCATCGATATAGGCACCGTACCCGGCTGAACTTCAATACCGAACTCCACATCCCTAGGTAAGCCAGGCAACTCCTCTGAAAAAACATCTAGAAAATTCCGAACTACTAGAGGCGCAGCCTCACAGCTTGAATGCAACTCCATCGCACAAACCTCCTGATCAACTGCAGCTCGGCCACCGGACAACTCCATGGCATGGAACTCAAACTCTGCGCGATCTGGAATCCGGAATACAACTTTCTTGACATGGCAATCAATAATGGCATGGGTTTCACCCAACCAATCCATACCCAGAATAATGTTGAATCCTGAATTCCCAATTACAATAAGATTGGCTTTGAAATATGCGCTACCAATAATTACGGGACACTACCTGCACTCCCGAGAACAAATGACAACTCCAACACCTGTCACAATGTTCCAAGCCTCTGACATGTTGCTGCACTCCAACTGACGGCGAGCGACAAATCGAGAGGAGACAAAAGAATGGGTTGTCCCAGAATCAAAAAGAACATGAGCAGGGAAAAAGCAAACAAGGACCACACCTAAGATAGAAATCAAAAGAGACAAGAAAAAGAATGGTTGAACAGGGGTGAGGAAAACAAAATGCATAAAGATAAACATAAAGAAATAAAGCAAAAAGGAAAAGAAGAAACAAAAGAGAAACAACAAAAACAGCAAAAACAGCAAAAGCAAAAGATACCTGCAATCACACCTTCAGCTGACTCAGCATTAGCATCAGTCTGGTTGAAAGCCTGACCTCTCTTGGGAGCAGCAGTCCTCTGATCGAAAATCTGGCGCTGCGGAGGAAGCGGTGGTCTAACTGGACCACGAGCTGCGGCAACTGGCTGAACTGGACCCCTGGCTGGAAGAGCCAATTGCAGGCAGTCCCGCACCGAATGGTCAGCAGCACCACATCCAAAATAGTGACGATTGGCACGTCGGCAATCCTTGCGCTCATGCCCTGGAAGTCGGAAAAAGTCGCAAAAACCAACTCTCGGAGGACCCGCAGCAGAGTAAGGAGCTACCCTGACTACAGGGACTGGGATAGGTCTCCAAACAGGCCCACCAGAAGGCCTAGCAACTGAGTGCAGGCACAGTCCGGTGAGAAGGAGTCAATCCACCACGAGCCTGCTCCTGAGCCCTAGCTGCCTCGAGAGTCTCAGCATAAGTACGTAAGCGAAGAAAGACAAGCTGCACCTTGATGTCTCGCTCAAGCCCCAAAATGAACCTATGAACCCTATTTTCTTCGTTCACCACAAGAACGGCTGCGAAGCGACTAAGTCTCGTAAATTTAGCTGCGTACTCATCCACAGACCTGGAGCCATGTTTCAAGAAAATCTCATGTTACAATATTGCATGGACAATATGTAATAAAATTCCATTACTAGAAATAACAACCAATCTGTTTCAGGGCGAAGAATTGTTGCGCCATCACCACTCTAGCTGCTAGGAAAGAACTTCTCCAAGAAGCTCCTAGTGAAAGTGGCCCAAGTGATTGGTCGTTCGAGCCTTTCGGACTCGGACCTCCACCAAATATGCGCCAAGTCCACAAACTGGATGGCCACCACATCCACACGATCTGCATCTGCCACTCTAACTGCCAAAAGCAGTTGCTCAGTCCGAATCAGCCACTATTCAGCCTCTAAAGGCTTCTCAGTGCCCGAAAACCTGTAGGGATGCAACCTCATGAAGTCGGTGACTGTTCCCGGACGGGGAGGAAGAGCTGCCTGCATAGGCACAGTGGGCAGAGGAACCCGAGCAGCCTCCAAAGCAGCCATCACTAAGTCACGGTAGTTCTGCTGCATGTTAATCAAGCGCTCAAGCATAGTGGTGACAGCCTCAAGCTTTGGCTGCTCATCCTAGGGACGAGAAGAACCTCTACGAGCCATAGTCTGCACAAAACCAAAAAAAAATAGCATCCAGATTAAAGTTGGTAATAATTTATTTATGCATGCATTGTTGGTGAAATGTTGAGCCGATCCCAGATTGAGCCAAGCTTGTCTAATATATTAGGAAACTTATACATTAGTCAAACCTGGGCTCTGATAACACTAAAAACCTTGTCACGCCCCGCTTTCCAAAAAAGAATACGGAATACGGATACGTGACTAAGCCCGGCGAATGATTTTCATCATTCATAAGCTGTTCAAGAATCTTTACAATATTTCACAAGAATAATCAGAGTCGGAAGTAAAAGAATCAACCAAGTATGCACATATGAACCAAAATACCAACAAGAATATTTGAAACCAAAATATATTAATCTCAAATATATCCAGATCTGAATAAGTCAAATATCCTGGGTCACATTGCCCAAATACAAATGAATCCAAGTATCAAAATACAATTGTTCAAAACAAGAAATAAGAAATAATAATAGCAAAATCCAGCACTAATACTTCATCTCACCAATACCATATGGTACTTGTTCTCCAAAATCTGCAATTAAACAATTGCAGGGATAGGAAAAAGAAAACAGACTCCCGTAAATGCAAGTTACGGCCGCCTGTAATGCAGGATACAAGTACATGGGGAAAATAACTAATAACATGGAATATGCATGATAATAATGGATAGCAACTAGCTTGGTAAAGTGAACAAGTACAAGTAGCATGTATCACGTATCAAGTAAACAAGTATCATGTAAACAGGATCAAGTGTCAAGTATCATGTATCAAGTGTCATGTATCAAGTCTCATGTATCATGTAGTCAAGTATCCAGTAAGCATGTATCATGTTCAAGTGTCATGTATCAAGTATTATAGTTATTACTATCTAGGTAGTACTTCATGCATCCCGATTTTTAGTACATGGTTTCTACAACAAACAGTTTCGCTTTAGATTTCACAATGGACCATAGAGGGCAGTGTACTCAGGGACAAGTATCAAGTAATCGAGCTCCAAGCTCCAAGTATCATGTATCATGTATCACGTGTCAAGTTGTGCAAGCGGCAAGTACGTGTCTTGCTTGCAAGTGTCAAGTAATCATGCATCAAGTATCATGTATCAAGTAATCACGTAGGATCAGTGGATCCCCTTCCGAGTACACATTTCTAAATTATCCACTATTAGATATTTCCCTTAAACCCCGGCTTGATTATTTATTATTAATGTCAAACAAGCATTTATGTGTGCAAAACATAGCAAGAATATCATGGCATGATCATGTAACAAGTTCAAGTTGCAAGATAAACATATACGGGTGTAAGATAACACAAAAAAGAATAAAATAACCAAATTTGTAGTTTAGGACAGTAAGACCATACTGCAGTAAAACTGAGATTCCCGTTGTTACAAATATGCAAATTTGAATTCGTCGAAAGGTATAGAAAATAGACACCCGGACAAATCCAGCGAATATAAATAAGTCATATAGTATTTCACAAAAACATAACTCAAAACTGATTTGAATCCAGAAAATATGTTCAGCCAGAAATCAGAAAATCTCATCCAAAGTCAGAAAACTAGCATGAAAACTCATTAAATAAATCCACGAAAAATCTGAGGTATTTTCCCTATATGTATAGTAACAGAAAAACATGTTTCATAATTTTTCAATTTAATTAGAGTAGTCAAGTAAAATCAGAAAACAACAAGTTGCAATAGTTTTGTGAATCTATAATCACAAACGCTGCTGTACGAAAACAAAAATATCTCACAAACCATAGATCGAAATACAAATCGTAAAAAGGGTAATAAAATAGAAACAGTAGGCTAACTTTCATATTCAGAAATAATTTAGAAACAACAAGTAGAACTAGGTCGAAAATCGAGTTCTTTACTGAACTGTAGTAAAATCTGCTAGAATAGTAGTTGTTTGAAAACATAGAACAGATTGTAAAACTTATCAAATAAATCCATAAAAATTCTGGGTTAATTCCAATCAGGTCTAGAAGTACTGAGAAAAATTTCAGATCAAAATAATAATTTTAACACCAAAATAAAAATAGATTACTCTTCAGAATTAGTAGAAAACACAATCTGGAAATCTTTCGACACTACTGTAGTAAAATCGACATAACTCACAAACCGTAAATCGAAACTGAGATCCGTAAAAAGGGTTGAAAAATAGACAGAATTCTCTAAAAATCTTGTTCACAAAATATTTTCAAATACTGACCTTAATAGGGTCTAAAATACTGATCAAAACTGAAATTATCTCATGTGCACAAAATCCATTAGTTCACATAGAACTCATCCAAAACACAACCAAACATGATGTAGAGTATACTAGATGCCCAAGCCACATGATATAGGGTATTTCGCAAGTCCACAACAAGTCTATTACAAATAACACGAACGAGCACAAGATAATATATGAATAACACGCATATATGCAACAAGAAGTGGTCAATCCTAGGTTATATCATGTCATGTATGTCATGAGGCAACTATGGTCGAATCATTACTATAAAGACAGTATCAACAAAGGGATTCACAAAAATTGTCTCTAGAACCCAACTACACTACAAGCGGTATTTAGTACTTGTATTTACAAAGGAATTTAATACAAGTTACTTGCCTTAACCGATGACGAAAATGACTCCAAGCAAGAATAATGGGAACGGATTCCCGGCCAACGAACTCAACGAACACACGAGCCAAAAATGAGCAATACCCACGAACCACGAGCGAAGCACGAAACCAACAACGAATGCAACGAACGAACGATGATCAACCAAAATCCACGTACACGAAAACACACGTGCACCAAGAACCAACGAACAAGAACTCAAGCAACGAACGAGAGCACACACGGCAAGAGCACAGAATGGGGAAACGAGATGATGACTACGGGAGAGCGGCGGTGGCTGGTGGTGCTGGCTGCGTCACTGGCTACTACTGCCGGGGCTTACTGAACAGAGACAAAGAGAAAAGGAGACGGTGGGAGATGGGTGCATGGGGCTAGGGTGCAAGGGTGGTCGGTGCAGTAGGTTGGGGTGAGGTTGAAGTGCAAGGAGGTGAGGAGTGTAAGTGGTCGGGGAGGGCACAACAGTAGCTAGGGGACCACGGGATGGGGGTAGACGATCAGGAGAGCAAGAGAGCGGTAGGAAACAGAGTTGCATGGGTTTTTATATAGTTGGGTTTAGGGTTTAGAGGTAGGGGGTAGGCAGTGACGGCGGAAAACATAGGGTAGGGAAGTTTTCGGGTGTGGTGTTGGGCTAACAGGTTGGGTAGTGAAGAAGGTAACAGGGTTTGGGTAAAAGAAGAAGTGGAGTTTGGTTTTAATATATAGGGTAGTGGTTAAGTGGATAATTGGAAATTTAAAATGGGTATGGATATAAGGGAATGGATATTAGGTTGATAGCAAAGTGGGTAATTGGGGATTCAAGAAAAATATAGATAGGGCAAAAAGAGAACAAAATAATAGAAAAATAATTATAGGATGTGAACAACAATAAGAAGGATCAAAAATATCAGTTCGATCAAAATGGAACGAAACAAGAGACGAACAAGAATCAAGAATTCAAATAAAAGAAGACAAGAACAATAAAATGAAAATATATATTGAAAATAAAATCCAATATACGGTCCAAAAGAGATACAACGAAACCAAATACAAGGAAAAAGAAAATACACAAAAATAAAAACAGGGGTTAGAATTAGATTCATAACAAACAAACGAGGTTCAGTTACCTTTATCCTCAAGCCATTTCTAAAATTTGGCGCATTCCTTCTTCCTGTGACCCTTCTTCTTATAGAAGAAACTCTTGGCTTTTTTCTTGATATAAGCTTGGGGTGGTACTTTACCTTTCCCTTCTAAATGGCTCGAGGATTGCCTTTCATGTGTGCTGTAGTCAGCATTGCACTTTAACCGAGCTCCATCACAAGCCTTTCATCCTCTTGATCACACATGGTCATTAATTCAATATTTGACCATTTATCCTTATGTGTGTTGTATGAGATTTTGAATGGCCCGTATTGTTGTGGGACAGTGTTCATGATATAGTGCACCATGAAGGATTTAGACATCTCAACCTTGAATTTCTTAAATTGAGCCGCAATTTCCCTCATTTGCAAGATGTGCTCACGCACACCCTTCATGTTGGTGAGCCTAATAGATGAGAACTTTATGATTAGGGTGCTTGCCAGTGCCTTATTTTAAGTGATGAATTGATCATCAACGACTTTCAACAATTCATGAAACTTTTCATGCTAATCGGCTGAACTGCGTATACCAGCAAAAATTTTAGACTTAATGAACATCACACTAAGGCGATTAGATCGCTCCCAACATTTATAAAGCGTGATGTCCGCTTGAGTGCTGGTATTAGTGATTGCTGGTGGTTCGTCTTTCCTAATAGCATAGTTAATGTCCATCCACCTTAAGTGGCGGAGAATTCTTTCCTTCCATACCTTATAGTTATCACTATTTTGTTCAGGAATATCGCAATGAATAACATAGAAATTAGTAGGTTGTGAAGCTGCATCAATTTATAAATGTGTATGTCAAAATTAGATGTCTAATTGAATAAAATGCATGTTTACCAATGTAAATTACACAAAAATGAATCTAGTGACATAAAAAATTGCTTGTGGGCTAAATTTTTAACTCAAGCAGATTCATGTGTTGAGTTACCTTTATCCTAAAGCCATTTCTAAAATTTGGCGCATTCCTTCTTCATGCATCTCTTCTTCTTACAGAAGAAACACTTGGCCTCTTTCTTGATATCAAGCTGGGGTGGTACTTTACCTTTCCCCTTCTAATTGGCTTAAGGTTTGTCTTTCCTGCGCATTGTAGTCAGCATGGCACTTCCAATTAACTCCATCACAAACCTCCCTTCCTCTTGAACACACATGGTCATTAATACACTGATTGACCATTTATCCTTATGTGTGTTGTATAAGATTTTGAATGGCCCGTACTGTTATGGGAGGGTGTTCAGAATCTAATGCACTGGGAAAGATTTAGACATCTCAACCTCGAGTTTCTTAAGTTAAGCAGCAATGTCCCTCATCTTCATAATGTGCTCACACGCACCTTTCATGCTAGATAGCTTAATGAATGAAAACTTCATGATTAGGGTGCTTGTTAGTGCCTTATCTGAAGTGTTGAATTGACCATCAATGGCTTTCAGCAAGTCACGAACCTTTTCATGCTGATTAAAGGAACAACGTGTACCAGCAAAATTTTTAGTCTTAATGAACATCACACTGAGGCGATTAGATCGCTCCCAACGCTCATAAAGCATGATATCTGCATGATTGCTGGTGGTTCGTCTTTCCTAATAGCATAGTCGATGTCCATCCACCCTTAGTGGAGGAGAATTCTGCTGTAATCCCTGTTTTTCATTTTCTATAATTTTTATGTACTTTTTTGGGTATTTATTCATATTTTGAACCTTGTTTTGGATCTCCATTCTTAATATATTCATCTATTTGATTTGTTGTCTTAATATATTCATCTATTTGATTTGTCCGCCTAATTGCTTCGGCCCTGTTTGATCGGGCCATTATTTTTTATCCTTATTATTTAATTGTTCATGCCCTACTTCTTAATTGTTTTGTTTCCCACATCTATTGTTGGATCCTTTAACCTAAACCCAATTATTGATGGAACTGAGATGATTCACAGGACTACGGATTGGTGTGCGTATCGATCGTTAAATATAAACAGATTAAAAATGTGATCTAACCCTATATAGCTGAATCTAGGGTTCACAAATTATACCTGCGGTGAGAAGAAGACGACAGCGACCCCAAGATCTTCTGCACGTATTCCTTCCTTGGGTTGGATGTCGTGTGGGCGACGATCTCCCAACCTTTCTTCTCCTTGGCTGACCTCTCTTTCTCTCCTTACGTGAATCACGAATTTTGAGGAAAAAAATCTTATATTTCAGATTGTCAATGACGGCCAGAGAATAGAGGATATATATAAGGCTACGGCAGGGACCATGAGGAGAAATTAGGGTTAGGTCTCCTAACGAATCTGGGTATCCCGTGTTCAGCCCGAACACACAACCCAGACCCATTAACAATAGCTCGGTCCACTAAGGAGCTATTGTTGCACTACCTTCCTAATCCCAAATTATATTTATGGGCTCCTTTTATTATATGCTCGTTCAACTCCCCATGTTAAGATATCGAATGTCCGTCGATCAAATTAAGTTACTGACAACTATATTGATCAACATCTTTTATCCTTAAGTAGTACCACTCAACTTTATTTGTCATGTCGAATGTAATCCACCTGCAGGGTTTACATGACAATCCTTATGAGCTCCTTAAGGGGACATCATCAACCCGACGTATCGGGACATGGATTCCTTTTACAATCAACAGCCCATCATACATACAATGCTATTACCCAATTCATAGAGGTTGTTGATCCATAATGAATCTCACTCTTTAATGAGTCAAAGTAATGCACACTGCATATACATGTCTGTTATTATATCTGGATTAAGAGCATAAACATCCATAATAACAGAGGTGTTTGTTCTCTTTTGTAGTCAGTACAAAGAGAACAACCTCAAGTGGTCCTGTTCAATACACACAAAGTGTACTAGTGTAAACCAATAGTCAAGACAGACTAATACCAGATTACACTACAACCTTTCCAATGGATTGTCCAAGTCCGTCTAGGTTGTGAACTATTTATATATTTCATAGGGAACTGATAATATGATCTTCTGTGTGTCACCTCACACCATATTATCAACCTTATAGAATATCAGACACTTGCATTAATATTATAATAAACACAATATGCAAACATATGCCCATATGATTCTCATTCAAAAAAATAAGGAAATAAAGTTAATACAAAAGTGATGCTTTCAGTATATAACCCTAACAATCTCCCACTTATACTCAAAGCATTGCTTTTCAGTATACTGTTACAAATCTCCCACTTATACTTAAAGCCATGCTGCTACGCATCTGACTCCCATTCCCTCAACATGACTATCAAAAGCCTTAGCTGGTAAGCTCTTAGTGAAGGGATCAGCTAGGTTGTCTACTGATGCTATCTTGATCACAGCAACTTTTCCTTTCTTTACGAAATCTCGTATCAGGTGGTACTTGCGCTCAATGTGTTTACTTGCCTTATGGGCTCGTGGTTCCTTCGAATTTGCAACTGCACCACTATTATCACAATAAAGTGTAATAGCCTTAGGCAAATTATGTACCACATCCAAGTCCAATAGGAAGTTTCTGAGCCAAACCGCTTCTTTGGCTGCCTCAGAGGCTGCCACATACTCGGCTTCCATGGTAGAATCAGCAATACATTTTTGCTTGATACTCCTCCATATAGTGGCTCCACCTCCCAAAGTAAATACATAACCTGAGGTTGATTTCCTGGAATCCCTATCTGACTGAAAATCTGAGTCTGTATACCCCAAGGCAACTAAACTATCTGCCTGGTTAACTAGCATGTAATCTTTAGTCCTTTTCAGGTACTTCAAAATATGCTTTACGGCAGTCCAGTGCTCTTGTCCTGGGTTAGACTGATATCTGCTAACCATGCCAACGGCAAAGCAGATATCTGGTCTCGTACATAGCATTGCATACATTAAGCTTCCTACTGCTGAAGCATAAGGAACTGCTTTCATGTTCTCTATCTCTTTAGGTGTCCTCGGACACTGCTCCTTTGATAGAGCAATTCCATGCCTAAAAGGTAAGAAACCTGTCTTAGAATTTTGCATGCTAAAACGAGTTAGTATAGTATCGATATAGGAAGCTTGGGACAAGCCCAACATCCTTTTCTTGCGATCTCGTAGAATTTTGACCCCAAGGATGTGACCTACTTCTCCCAAGTCCTTCATATCAAACTGTTTGGATAACCATACCCTTACGTTAGATAATACCTTCACATTGTTTCCAATGAGCAAGATGTCATCCACGTAAAGTACTAGGAATACCACTACGTTTTCGTCACACTTTTTGTATACGCACGATTCATCTTGACATTGATCAAATCCATAGGATTTTATCACCTGATCAAAACATATGTTCCAAGATCTGGAAGCTTGCTTAAGTCCATAAATGGACTTCTTGAGCTTACAAATAAGATGCTCTTGGCCCTTTTCAATGAACCCGTCTGGTTGCTTCATATAGATGTCTTCCTCAAGACTTCCATTAAGGAAAGCTGTCTTGACATCCATTTGCCAAATCTCATAATCAAGATGAGCTACAATAGATAAAAGAATCCGGATAGACTTAAGCATGGCTACTGGCGAAAAGGTTTCCTCATAATCGATACCCTCTCTTTGAGTAAAACATTTTGCAACAAGCCGAGCTTTAAAGGTTTCAACCTTACCGTCTGATCCTCTTTTTCTCTTATAGACCCACTTGCATCCAATGGCTTTTACACCAATAGGTGGTTCTACAAGCTCCCAGACTTGATTAGAATCCATAGATTCTATTTCAGATATCATTGCTTTTTACCAAGACTCTGCATCTTTATCTTGGAGTGCTTCCTTGTAGGTACAGGGATCATAATCTTGTTCCTCAGGGACAAAGTCTGACGACTCTCCCAAGAACATATATCTATCAGGTTGTATCACAACCCTCCCACTACGACAAGGCACTATCGGTTGTGGTGTAACATTTGTGACACATTGTGCAGTTACTGGTGGTACGTCCTGTTGTACTGTTGGTACTGAAGTATTTGGTGTCTCACCTCTCAGTTCTTCTAGAACAGCTCTACTTATGAGTTTATGGTTCATCACATAGTCTTCCTCTAAGAATCGAGCATTGGTGCTAACAATGACCTTCTGATCCTTAGGACTATCAAATAAACCTCCTTTCGTTCCTCTTGGATAGCCTACAAACAAGCGTACTTCTGTACGTGATTCCAACTTATCGGCTTTCTCATTCAGCACGTGTGCTGGACTACCCCAAATCCGAACATGTTTCAGACTAGGCTTACGCCTAGTCCACAGTTCTGTGGGAGTGATTGGTACTGACTTAGAAGGAACCAAGTTCAAAATATAAGCTGCAGTTTCTAAGGCATATCCCCAAAACGAATCTGGTAAATCTGAATAACTCATCATTGATCTAACCATCTCCATAAGAGTCCTATTCCTTCTTTCTGCTACACCATTCTGTTGGGGTGTTCCAGGTGCTGATAGTTGGGATGTAATCCCAGCCTCTGACAAATAGTCCCTAAACTCCCCAAAGAGATACTCGCCACCACGATCTGAACGTAATGACTTGATACATTTTCCATGACGCTTCTCCGTTTCTGCCTTGTACTCTTTGAATTTCTCAAAGCACTCAGACTTACGGCACATCAAATAAATATATCCATACCTTGAATAATCGTCAGTAAATGTGACAAAATATTCAAAGCCACCTCTAGCCTGGACAGTCATGGGCCCACACAAATCAGAATGAACCAATTCCAACACATCTTTGGCCCTATACCCCTTTGCCTTGAAAGGCCTTTTGGTCATTTTACCTACCAAGCAGGATTCACAGACTGGTAGTGCCTCCACTTCCAATGAACTCAAAGGTCCATCTTTAACCAATCTTTGAATCCTTCTTAGGTTAACATGCCCCAATCGCAAGTGCCAAAGATATGTTTGGTTCATACAAGAAGGTTCTTTTGTCTTATTTATGTTAGAAGACATATTATTCATTTCCATAAGTTGCATCGTGGGCGAAATAGGATTAATGACATAAAGATTATCAACCAATGCACCAGAACAGATAAAATGCTTATTTTTTCTAATAACAATATTGTCATTAAAATAAACTGAATATCCATCCTTAACTAGCATGGAAACAGAAATTAAATTCCTTCTAAGTGAAGGTGCATAAAGACAATCTCTCAATGTCAAAGACTTATTTCTACCAAAAGATAAAATAACATCTCCTATTGCAACGGCTGCTACTCTTGTAGCGTCACCCATAAACAAGCATATCTCTCCATCACTGAGCCGTCTAGTTTCCTGGAACCCCTGCAATGTATTGCAGACATGATTAGTGGCTCATGTATCTACACACCAGGTGCCGGTAGATAGCACCGCTAAACATGCTTCAACAACTAGTAAATGAGATATACCTTCTTTGTTCTTTTGTTTGAGAAGTGGACAGTCAGTCTTCCAATGTCCTGACCCTTTGAACTTGAAACACTTGCCTTTCGGCTTTTTCACAGCGCCTTGAGGTCCCATGCCCTTCTTTGCTGAGTTTACTTGTTTCTGAACTTTCTTCTTCTTACCACCTTTCGGCTTAGAAGTAGTCCTTTTCAGTCACATAAACATGGGCATTCTGCTTGAAGAGAGCTTCAGCATCCTGTAGTTCTTTTGCAAGTTCTGACAAAGTATACAACCTTTTGTTCATGTTGTAATTAAGGCAAAACGAGTGAAAACTTTTAGGCAGAGTCCCGAGAATGATATCGACCTGGGTTTTCCCATCGATTTCAGCACCAAGGATCTCCATCTCATTTAGATGACCCATCATCTTGAGAACATGATCCCTTACTGGTGTCCCCTCAGCCATAGATGCATTCATCAAACTCTTCATAGCAAGTTGCCTAGCTGCTCTACTCTGATGTCCGAAGAGTTCCTTAAGGTTGAACATCATATCATAAGCTGTGGGCATGGCCTGATGCTGATGGTGCAGTACATTTGACATAGATGCCAAAATGTAACACCGCGCCATCTCATCTGCCTTATTCCACTTCTTATAAGCCTCTTTGACCTCTTCATCAGAGTTAACATCAGGCTTAGGTGGGCATACTTCATTGAGTACAAATTTGTACTCTTCAGCAGTTAAGACAATATCCAAGTTACGTTTCTAGTCAATATAATTAGGGCCAGTAAGTTTGTTTTCTTTAAGAATCACCATAAGTGGACTGAAAGAACCCATTTTTGAAATCCTGAGAATCACATAAAAACAATTATGTAGGGCAAAACTTTTTGAATTAATTAAATATTGATTCCCTCAAAATAATAAAAAAAAAATCACCAACACCTTAAACACCATGAATTTAGCATGCCACGATAGTGTGGACGTATACAAATTCAATATTTGTTCAAGTAGGTTTTTCCTATTAATTTTACTATCATGTCAACACAACTTTATGACAAATAAAATTAATCAGTTGGTCTTGCTCTGGTCCTACAAATAATAGCAGTGACTCCGATGGGGAGGATACCATTATTTGTATCTAAGTGTATACCATTGCTTAATACTAAGTCCATTATCTTGTGTTGAGTTCCTTCAGATGGAGAAGTAAACACATACTAGGTAAATTTCTACAATTATCCCTAACGAAGTTTGTACTGGTGATCCATAATTATACTCATCCGATATGGAGGAAAGCACTAAAGCCAACACACAAGTATAATTATATCACCTACAAACCAGCAATGGAGACCGTGGGATTCATGTTAAATGAATTCCCTCTCCCACTTAGTTATTTAACAATGAGGGTTTTTCTACTAGTTAATTTATGTCCATGTTGTCCATTATTAATGTGATCCTAGTTTTTTTTTATAAAAAAAATCACAAAATAATAAACATGCATAATCAGAATAAGCAATAATGGCAATAAATTTGAAAATAAATATCCAACTATTATGACCATCTTTCCTGATTCTTCCCCGACTGTGCGAATCCCAAATCTGACCCTGTGCGGAGCTATTCGGGGTCCGGACTGCCTAAAAACAGCATCTCCTCCGGCGTCAGAAACAGCCACCACCGCCATCACGATCGATAAAAAAAAATTAAAATTACATCAATCCTATGCCTCCCAAAGGAGTTCATACATAATCTAGATTGAAAAATTAAAATTACATCAATCCTATACCTCCCGAAGGAGTTCACACATAATCTAGATTGAAAAATTAAAATTATAAGCACGATCAACCCTCGTGATATTAATTACATCCACAAAACAACAACAACACAATAATTACATCCACAAAACAACAACAACACAAACAAAACATGCATTGGACCATAATAGTTGGATCTAAGATGCCTGCAAAACCGAGTTAGAACAGATCTACATCTACCGACTATCATACAACACAAGTTTTATTGGACAACATGGATGTAACAATCAATACGCAGATCCAATACCGGCTCTGATACCAATTGATGGAACTGAAATGATTCCCAAGACTACGGATTGGTGTGCGTATCGATCGTTAAATATAAACAGATTAAAAATGTGATCTAACCCTATATAGCTGAATCTAGGGTTCACAAATTATACCTGCGGTGAGAAGAAGACGACAGCGACCCCAAGATCTTCTGCACGTATTCCTTCCTCGGGTTGGACGTCGTGTGGGCGACGATCTCCCAACCTTTATTCTCCTTGGCTGACCTCTCTTTCTCTCCTTACGTGAATCACGAATTTTGAGAAAAAAATCTTATATTTCAGATTGTCAATGACGGCCAGAGAATAGAGGATATATATAAGGCTACGGCAGGGACCATGAGGAGAAATTAGGGTTAGGTCTCCTAACGAATCTGGGTATCCCGTGTTCAGCCCGAACACACAACCCAGACCCATTAACAATAGCTCGGTTCACTAAGGAGCTATTGTTGCACTACCTTCCTAATCCCAAATTATATTTATGGGCTCCTTTTATTATATGCTCGTTCAACTCCCCATGTTAAGATATCGAATGTCCGTCGATCAAATTAAGTTACTGACAACTATATTGATCAACATCTTTTATCCTTAAGTAGTACCACTCAACTTTATTTGTCATGTCGGATGTAATCCACCTGCAGGGTTTACATGACAATCCTTATGAGCTCCTTAAGGGGACATCATCAACCCGACGTATCGGGACATGGATTCCTTTTACAATCAACAGCCCATCATACATACAATGCTATTACCCAATTCATAGAGGTTGTTGATCCATAATGAATCTCACTCTTTAATGAGTCAAAGTAATGCACACTACATATACATGTCTGTTATTATATCTGGATTAAGAGCATAAACATCCATAATATCAGAGGTGTTTGTTCTCTTTTGTAGTCAGTACAAAGAGAACAACCTCAAGTGGTCCTGTTCAATACACACAAAGTGTACTAGTGTAAACCTATAGTCAAGACAGACTAATACCAGATTACACTACAACCTTTCCAATGGATTGTCCAAGTCCGTCTAGGTTGTGAACTATTTATATATTCCATAGGGAACTGATAATATGATCTTCTGTGTGTCACCTCACACCATATTATCAACCTTATAGAATATCAGACACTTGCATTAATATTATAATAAACACAATATGCAAACATATGCCCATATGATTCTCATTCAAAAAAATAAGGAAATAAAGTTAATACAAAAGTGATGCTTTCAGTATATAACCCTAACAATTATTTCCCTAAAACCCAATTCTAGCAAACCCAGTAAAACCCCCCTATCCATTAAGTCGTACCCGTTAGCCCCTTCAAACCCAAAAACTATCTCTAACCCGTAGCCCCACCTAAACTCTAATATACCCTGCTTGTATAAATACCACGCTGTACATTGCCCTAGTATCCCCTAAACCTTAGCCGCCTTACATCTCATCCCCTCCTGCACCCCCGACCTCATTCCAAACCCTTTTCTCTGTCGCCCTGTGCTCAACCCCGACCACCTCGGCAGTCCCCCGCACGCCTCCAGCTTGTCGCGACCTTGCATTGATAGACTACATCCTTTGCACCCTCTCCTGATCTCTCTCTTCGGCCCTGTGCTCGTCTCCATCCTCCTGAAGCGTCGCAACACCAGCACCCCCACGTCGTCCTGCTCTCCCAGACGTTCCCCTGTCCTCCTGTCATGCCATCAGAGTAGCGACAGCCAGAGCACAGCAGCCGTAGCATTTCCCTGTGCTGCCTCTGTCAACAGCAACAGTGAGCCGCGACTCCACTGCCCCCTGTTGTGTGCGTGTGTTCGAATCCGTGTGTTCGTGTGATTCGTGAGTCGTTCATTTGTGGAGTTCGTGTCCGGAAATCTGTTCTCGTTATTCTTGCTCTTGCTTCGTCGTTTTCGTCGTCGATAATAAGGCAGGAACTTGTATAATTTTCTGTTGCATATACAAGTACTAAATACCGCCTATAGTGCAGTTGTGTTCTAGAGACAATTCTTGGGCAAACCCCTATTATATCTTGTCTCTATGTGTTGATCCGCTCGTAGTTATCTCATGGCACACACGACATGAGTTTAGACTTAGAACTAACCAATTCTTGATGTATGCACGCATGTTGTTTGTGGATTAGGAAGTGTTGTATGATCATGTATGCTTGACTGTGTTAAGAGTAATACAACTCGTAGTAGACTTGCAAAACACCCTATACCATGTTGCTTGGACATCTAGTATACCCTATTCCATGTTTGGTTATGATTTGGATGTGTTTGATATGATCTAGTTGATTTTATGTTTGAAGAAGATTTCAGTTTTGTTATTACCCAGTTTTTGTTCAGTATTTTAGACCCTATTAAGGTCAGTATATGAAAATTATTTGTGAATATGAATTATAGAGAGTCCTGGCTACTTTCCAAAATTTCTTTCAGATCTCAGTTTCGATTTATGAGTTGCAAGTTATGGCTATTTTACTACAGAGGTGTAGAAAATTACAGATTCTGTTTTATATAAATTCTGTATAGTAATTTATTTTTATACTGATGTTAAAGATAATATTTTGATCCAATATTTTTCTGAATACAACTAGACTTGATTGGGATTAACCCCTAATTTTTGTGGATTTAATTGATGACTTTTATAAACTATTCTATGCTTGCAAACAACTACTACACTTGCAGAATTTTCATGCTGTTCAGTAAAGAACCTAAATTTTGATCTGATTTGTTTTGTTTTTTATAAAAACTTTGTGAATATGAAATGTAGTATACTATATCAATTTTATCACCCTTTTGATGGATCTGGATTTCGATTTATATTTTGTAAGATATCGATGTTTTAGTACGGTTGTGTTTATTATTTTAGATTTACAAATTTTCTGTATTTTGCTACTTTCTGATTTTTCTTGACTACTCTATCTATGTTGGAAAATTATAAAACTTTGTTTGCTGTTACTAAACATACTAACGAATACCCCAGATTTTTCTTGGATTTAATCAGTAAGTTTTATGCCGTTTTCCTGTTTATGAATACAAACTTCTGATTTCTGGCTGAACACGTTTTCTGGATACAATTATGTTTTGAGTCCTGTTTTTGTGAAATACCATATGACTTATATATATTTGCTGGATTCGGCCGAGAGTCTATTTTCCAAATTTTTTGATGGATCCAGGTTTGCATATTTTTGGCAACGAGAATCCCAGATTTGGTGCATTACTGTATTGCTGTCCTGAACAAAAATTTTTGTTGTCCTAATCTTTTATGAGTTGTCTTTCACTTGTACATGTTCATCTTCCAACCTGAACCTGTTACTTGTTCGTTCCATGTTATTCTTGCTCTATTTTGTACACATACATTCCTGTTTAATAATAATAATAAGTAACCAAGCCGAGGTTAAGGAAAAAACCTTAGTAGTGGACAATATAGGTATGTGTACTCAGAAGGAGGCCCGTGTTTCCCATTACCTGTTGCCATGTTTCATGATTACTTGATTCATGCCTGTTATTACTATCTGATTGTATGTTGCCATGACTCGTGATAATTCATGCCTGTTATTACTATATGTTGCCATGTTTCGTGATTACATGATTCATGCCTGTTATTATTATATATTGTCATGTTTCGTGACTACATGATTCATGCATGTTACTGTTACCGCGATTTCACGACTACGTGATTCGTGCCTATTACCTGTTACATGACGCATGAGTACACGGCCCTATAAAAATCCACCATTAAGTAGCAACCATGTGGTAAAAACCTGGGACGCATGAAATGCTACCTAGATAGTAATAATACAAGACTTGACATAACATAATACCTATTACATGTTACCTGTTACGTGCTTACCTGTTACATGATACTTGTATATACTTCTTGACACATGTTACATGTTCACCTGCTTGCATGATACCTGTTACCTGTCACATGTTATATACACCTGTTATCTCACCACATTACTTGATTCTGTTCATGTTTCATGCTTGTTGTTCTATTTTGTTATCATATCTATTCCATACTATGTTTGTTTCTACTGTTGCTGTATTCGTGTTTATTTTTTCTGTACTTGTGTCTACACTACAAGCAGCCCGTAACTTGCATTGACGGACATTTTTTTTTCTTTTTCCCTCTTCCTGCAATTTGTTAAATTGCAGATTATGGTGATCAGCTGGCCGATGGAGTAGGTGATCTAAGATTCTAGTTGCTGAAGTTCTTGCTATAATTTTCTTTCCTGTTATTCTTGAATAAATTTAATTTGCTACATGTATTTTGTATTGGGCAATGTGACCCATAATTATTGACTTGTTCAGATATGGTTTATTTGAGATTTATTAAATTTTGTTTCAAGTAAATTTTGTTGGTATATTGATTCATTTATGCATGCATGGTTGACTTCTCCTTGCTTATTACTCTGATATTCTTGTGCTTGTTGTAAAGATCCTGACAGCTTATGGATGATGAAAATCATTTACTGGACTTAGTCACGTATCCGTATTCCGTATCTCTTTTTGGGAAGCGGGGTGTGACATCTTCCCTTTCATACAATATAGTTATCACCATTTAGTTCAGGAATATCGCAACGAATATCAGAGAAATTAGCAGGTTATGAAGCTGCATAAATTTATAAATGCCTATGTCAAAATTTGAGGTCCAATTGAATTAATTGCATGTTTTACCAATGTAAATTACGCAAAAATGAATCTAGTGACATAAAAAATTGCTCGTAGGGCTAAATTTTTAACTCAAGCAGGTTCGTGTGGTCGTTATGATATAATTATCAAACTATGTACTTAATTCATGATTTATGGGCACATTACGAGAATATTTTGATATTCTATCCTAAATTAAACTTTACGATAAAAATATCAAATTATGTATTAATTCATAATTCCTATGGGTATGTTATAAAAATAAATTGATATTTTGTCCTAATTAATTATATACATATAATAAAAGTTACTGTGGGATAAAATTTATTATATTAAGTATAATTAACTACAACTAATGTCTATAATTCTTTAGGTGCTGCAAACAAACAAAATATATAATTTTACTTAATTAAAGATGTTGTGGATAGTCCTTAATTAATTAAAATTATATGGATCACTAGACATTTTATAAAAATTATTACTGAAAATAAAACAAAATAATTTTGTGAGGAATGAATTTGAACCCACAACCTCACCCTTTGAAAAGGAGCGACCTAAACATTGAGCCACTCTAAGGACTTGTACAAAAGGAAAATATTTATTATTGAAAACTTATAAATTTTAAAATCCAACATCTTCGGCCTCCAACCAGGTTTATTTCGACCCGTATGACCCGATTGTAGACCTGACGATTTGTAAGCCTTACGGGCACCAAAATTTGACATTTCAAATTTGACATTTCAAAATGCGAAAATGTTAGAAATTAAATTATTCAATGATTTCTAATCTTACATTTTATCAAAAGTTCCAAAAAAACAACTTTGGAATAAAAAGAAAATATTAAAAAAATCATGGGTTTCTTTCGTAAAAAAACCAGAACTATAAATAACAAGGCGTAGGTTCAATGGTGCTCTGATACCAAATGTAAGATAAATAGTAAAATCTAGCATGCTTAACAACTTAATATATAGCATTAGATCGAATGCGGAATTAAAGAAAATATGATCGAGAATACCTCCGGCCATTGTTGATAACAAAAGCTTCCCTTTGTGTTCGTCCTCAGTTTTGGCACTTCTAAGCCATGAAAACACTGTGTGATGGTTTATGAAAAAGAAAAGGGTATGTTTAGGCTTAGGGACCAAACCATCTATTTATAGTCGTCCTCTCATCGAGAACGCCCAACCGTTACCACTTTTTCAGCTCATTCAATGAGAAAATGTCCATTAAATGTTTGTAGCTGATGGCATATGGAGGGAAACATTTGGACCACCATGACGAAGGAAGGTGATGGTTTCATCATATTCATTTCGAATTCATCCTGCGTTTTCTTAGAAAACTCCATGCATAGATTTTCATTAGTATATCCAAAGATAATATCATTAACGTAAATTTGAACAATCAAAATATTTTTAAAGTGATATTTGATAAACAGTGTAGTATCTACTTTACCTTTGGAAACACCAATGTGAATGAGAAACGAGCTTAGTCGCTCATACCAAGCATGGGTTGCTTGCTTCAAACCATATTACGCTTTATCAAGAGGACATACATGATTTGGGTATATCGGGTTAGTGAATCAGGGTGGTTGTCAAGCATAAATATTTTCAGAAATAAAACCATTTAGAAAATCACTTTTAACATCCGTTTGAAAGAGAGTAAAATCCATAGATAATGCATATGCTAATAAGATACGAATGGTTTCAAGCCGTGCAAAAAGAGCAAATGTCTTATCAAAATCAATGCCTACTTATTGGTTATAATCTTGTGCAACAAGACGATCCTTATTTCTAGCAACTGTATTAGATTCATCTAACTTGTTTCTAAACACCCATTTCGTTCTAAGAACAGTTCTAGTACGGGGTCTAGGAACAAGTCTCCATACTTAAATCCTTTCGAATTGATTAAGTTTTTCTTGCATGGCAATGATTAAGTCATTGTCTTGCAATGCTTCCTTAATATTTTTAGATTCAAGTATGGAAACAAATACAGAAAAACACATAAAACTCTTAGCTTGAGTTCAAGTAGTTAGCCCTTTGACATATCACTTTGTATCAATTTAGAGGGATGACTTGACATGATTTTCCAAGCAGGACATTTTTCATTAATGGGAGTTCGGGCATGGATATTTGTTTGTTCATTACTATCTTCCATCTGGTCAAATGGATGTTGATATGGCTAAAAATGGAATTAAATCGGGACCGTTCAAATCGAGTATGAATCTTGAAGCCCTCAGGGGTAAAACGGTAACTTCCATCACAAATGGGTCTGAAATGCAAACTGGGTCTTTCTTCAAAGCCCAATAACCCAAGAATGGATCTGTCCTATTCGGTATGGGTAGCAGCCTGCCACAGACCAACCTAGGATGTTTAGAGAGTAATTCAAATTTGCAGTTATCTGCAAGAGGCAGTTTAAACCACCTCTCTTATCCAGAAACAAGTTAAACTCTCTCTCTTATCCAAAAACACCAAGACACAGAGATAAATGATTATCTCTAAACTGTCTCTAAAGGCGACTATAAATACCCCTCTCCCCCAATCATAAAAAATGTAATCAATATTTTTTCCACAAAATGCTCTTTCATAATCTTACTGATTACTGACTTGATCGTCGGAGGGTTCATCGCCGGGATCCATCCCGGTGTTTCGAACTTTTGCAGGTTAACGGCAGCAGCGAGAAACGGTCAAACACCGCCCAGAAGTCAACATGTTTACCTTTATTGTTGCCAAAGAATCTACAAATCATATGTTTGCTCCTACACCAAAATAAGCAGCAACAGATTGGCACCGTCTGTGGGAACAGAAAAAGCAATCCAGTCACATATTACCGGTAAAGGCAGTTTTCGAGTCATGCTTCGTGAAGGAAAAAGGGAAGGCAGCGGTATCCAGCCGAAGAGCCACTCCTCTTCCTCCACAACTCCAAGATCTTCCTCTTCAACTCGACCAACAAGTTTAGCAACCACAGCCTGAACAGCCTCCTCCCAGGTCCAGGGGGGCTGCCCCGGGGGGCTCCCGTCAGAGCTGTCAGGGAAAACACTCCCACCATGGCCACATCTCAGTTCACAATCCTTCATCTGACTCTATGGCTTCTCAAAGCCCATCCGGGCCAGATATCCGTCAAGTAATCGTTAATCGTCAGCAGGGGGTCGACCTCCAAACTCGCTTGAATGAAAGGCAAGCCCTTGAGGAAGTCCCTCAACCCGAGCTCCAAAGGACCCTTAGAGTCAGGTTCCCCCGCAGGCCAAGACCCGAAAGGAACCCCTCCCCAAGGAGGCGAAGGGAGTCTCCTCCACGCCGTCGGCAGAGAAGCCTTACTCCAATAAGTCGAGTTGGACATAGAGACCACCGAGCTGGAGGGGCACCAGTCATTCAAGTGGAGTTCCAAACTTTTAAAGAAGACATCCTGCGAGCTATCAATATCACCCCGGGCCACGATTAGCGTGTGCTAGCCCTCATCATGCTCCAATCATGAACGACGTGAGCCTAGCCATCGCCACACCTTGGGTCATGACCAGCATATGCCTAGTCCTCGCCATACTACCACCTACGAAGGGGGGTCCCAAGGGTTGACCATTTCCGACCGAAGGGATGACTCGGTCCATCGCCGTCTCCACGAGATGGAGAGGCGCCTCAGCAGGCTCAACCGGGAAGAAGAACAGCAGGTGAAGAATTTCCACCCGAGCAGGCCCCCTTTCTCTAGAGCCATCATGGAAGCACCGGTCCTAGAGACCTTCAAGCCCCCTCACTTCGAGTCGTACAATAGGGAATCAAACCCAGCTGATCATATAGAGAGTTTTAGAACTCTCATGATGATTCACCAAGACTCTGATGCGCTTTTTTGCAAAACCTTCCCCGCTACGCTAAAGGGACCAGCAAGAGAATGGTACTTCCGCCTATCCCCCGCATCCATCTTCTCCTTCGACCAATTTGAGGAGCTCTTCCTCACTCACTTTGTTAGAAGACACCAGGCCTAGAAGACGAGCACATCTTTGCTGGCGCTTAGTCAGAGGAAGGGCAAGCGTTTGAGGGACTATGTTAGGCACTTTACCACTGAGGCTCGTTCCATCGCCTCTCTTGATCAGACTGTGGCCTCTGCAGCATTCTGCTACAACATTAATCATGCCGACCTAAAGGCATCCTTCGCCAAGAAGCCACCCCGAGACTTCTCGGAACTCCTTCTGAGAAGCGAGAAGTATATCCGGGATGAAGAAGCCCTCAACCCTCAAGATCAGAAGGAGCCCCTCCCCGAGAACAAATGGAAGGGGGCAGAATAAGAAGGCTCGAAGACGCTTTACAGGACAACAACGGTCAGCACCGCCATCCTCCCCGTTTTGAAAGGTTTACTCCTCTGAATGCCAGTGTCTCGGCCATCCTTATGGAGGCCGGCAAAGAGGGTCTGCTCCAACCTCCCCCTAAGACGAATACACCTGGTAAGAAAAGGAACAGAAATAAGTGGTGTCGCTTCCATAGGGACCATGGCCATGACACAGATGATTGCCGAGTCCTGAAGGACGAAATAAAGGCCCTAATCCAGAGGGGGGCAACTTGCCAAGTTTGTGAGGAAGGATAGAGTTGATCCTCCACAGCCCCGAGGGAAGCAATGTCAGCCAAAAAACGAACCGAGAAGCCGGTGGAGTCCCAAGACTTCGAGCCGAGGGCAGTTCTCAACTCTATACACGGATGTCCCATGGGAGGAGAGTCTAACTCCTCCTGCAAAGCTTTCATCCGGAAAGTCAACTCCGTAGAAAATTTCACTCCTCCCAAGAGTTTTGGTGTCCCAGTTACCTTCTCTGGTAAGGACTTAGAAGGCATCTGAACTCCCCACTGCGATGCACTTGTAATCAGCCTTCAAATGGCTAATCATGAGGTACGAAGGATTCTGGTAGATAATGGGAGAACATCCTCTTCTTAGATGCATTCCAGGGTCTTGACCTCTCCCGAGACCGTCTTAAAATAGTAGGATACACTCTCACCGGATTCTCAGGGGCCTCGGTCTCGATCGAAGGAGAGCTCACCCTAGACGTGACCACGGGAAAAGCCCCAACAAGCCGAACAGAAGCAATGGACTTCATGGTGGTAGATGTGAAAGCTGCCTACAATGCCATCCTCAGCAGACAAGGCCTAGCCGCACTTCGTGTCGTCCCCTCCGCATTCCATATGAAAATGAAGTTCCCGACCCCTGCCAGAATAGGAGAAGTAAAGGGAAATCAAGAGACAGCCCGAAGGTGCTACACCACGACTATAGGAGGAATAGTCCTTTCCCTCGACTCGTTAGAAGTCCCCCAAATGGCCCGGCAGCTCATCTCGGAACCGGACGGCGAGCTAGAAGAGGTCCCATTTTCTGAAGAAGACCCGTCTAAAACCTTCCGAGTCAGTAAAGTCCTCCCACAAATAGTCAAGGAACAGATCATTGAATTCATCAGAGGCAGTAGGGACCTATTCGCATGGACAACGACTGATATGCCAGGTATATCAGAAGACCTCATCACTCACCACCTTAGCGTCAATCCTGAAGCCAAACTTGTTCAGCAAAAGCATCACAAGTTCACCCCTGATCGCCAGATAGCCATTAGAAAGGAGGTGGATAAACTCCTCGAAGCCTGCTTCATCCAAGAAGTCAACTATCCCGAGTGGCTCGCCAATGTAGTAATGGTAAAGAAGGCAAACGAAAAATGGCGGATGTGTATTGACTTCACGGACTTGAACAAAGCCTGCCCGAAAGATCCGTTCCCTCTCCCTAGCATTGACGCACTTATCAACGCCACCTTCGATCACCATCTCCTTAGTTTCATGGATGCTTACTCCGGATATAACCAAATCAGAATGTACCCTCTGACATCCCGAAGACCTTTTTCGTGACTGACCAGGGCCTGTATTGTTACCTGGTCATGCCCTTTGGGCAAAAAATGATAGAAATACCTACCAGCGCCTAGTCAACAAAGTCTTCCAAGAGCAGATCGGCAGGAATATAGAGGTTTACGTAGATGACATGCTAGTGAAGAGCCTCACCCAAGCCGACCACGTCCGTGACCTACAGGAATCCTTCGATGTTCTACGGAGGCACAGGATGTGACTCAATCCGTCCAAATGTGCTTTCGGATTATCATCAGGCAAATTCCTAGGCTTCAAGGCTAGCCACAGGGGGATAAAGGCCAACCCCGAGAAGATCCAAGAAATTCTTGATATGACACCTCCCTCCAATGTTAAAGAGGTTCAAAGGCTAACGGGTCGTCTCGCTGCCATTGGACGTTTCCTCTCTAAGTCAGGATAGAAATGTCTTCCGTTTTTCAAAGCTCTTCGGGGAGCAAAAATCTTTGAGTGGGGACAGCCACAACAAAAATCCTTTGAACAGCTCAAAACCTATGTAGTTAACCCCCCATTATTGAGCAAGCCCGAGCCAGGAAAGCTACTTTATCTCTATGTCGCTACTTCAGAACAGACCCTAAGTGCAGTTCTTATAAGGGAAGAAGATAAAGCGCAAGAGCCTATCTATTACGTCAGTAAAGTTCTTCATGACGCCGAACTCCGCTACTCAAATGTGGAGAAGATGGCTTACGCTTTGATAATAGATGCCCGCAATCTTCGACCTTACTTCCAAGCCCCCTCCATCGCCGTTCTCACCAATCAACCGCTAAAGCAGATATTGCACAAACCAGAGAGCTCGAGGAGACTCATGAAGTGTTCCATTGAGCTGAGTCAACATGATGTAATTTACCGGCCTCGAGCAAAATTTAAAGCTCAAGCCCTTGCCGAATTCATAGTCGAAAGCACAATTTTGTTCCCTCTTGAGGAAGACAGAGACCCTCCATCCTAGAGCATCTATGTCGATGGATCCTCGTGCCTAGAGAATTGTGGGAAGGACATTATCCTAATGGGACCAGATGATTTCATCCTCCAGTACTCTCTCTGCATAAATTTTTGAGCCTCCAACAATGAAGCTGAATACGAGGCTCTAATAGCTAGCTTGCTCTTAGCTCGAAAAGCAGGGGCTCACCGTGTTAAAGTATACAGCGGCTCTTAGCTAGATGTTAATAGGGTCATTGGGGAATATGAGGCTAGAGATGATCGGATGGTTAAATATCTTGCCAGAGTTAAGCAGCTCCTAAGCATGTTCCAAGGGTCGGAAGTTGTCCACATATCTTGAGAAGAAAATGGGCAAGCAGATGCCCTGTTCAAGTTAGCCTTTTCGTCCCTGGAAGGACTCGATCATACAATCCTTATAGAAGTTCTCCTCTGCCCCAGCATCGAGGAAGAACATTATGAGCTCATGTTGATCCCTCCCCTGCCTCCCGGGGAGATCTGGATGCAACCATTGTTCGAATTCCTCAAGAGAGGGATACTTCCAACAGATCAGAAAGAAGCCAGAAGAATCCAAACAAGGGCAGAATGATACACTATCATCGAAGGTGTCTTGTATAAACATTCGTATACTCCAGCTAATGGCCGACCGTACCTTTGTTGCTTGTCCCCCGAAAAGGCCCAGTATGCCCTTAAGGAAGTCCATGAAGGGATTGGTGGCGCTTATATTGGAGCGAGATCCCTCGCCCGAAAAATCCTTAACCATGGCTACTACTGGCCCACACTCCCCAGAGATTCTCAACAACGTGTTCGCCGATGCACTTCTTGTCAGGAGTTTGCGTCCATCAAACGAGCGCCGCAAGCCGAGCTCCATTCCTTGTCCAGCCCAATTCCCTTTGCTATGTGGGGGATGGATCTCCTCGGACCCTTTCCACCAGCTACCGAGCAAAGAAAATTTCTTATAGTAGCAATCGTCTACTTTACTAAGTGGGTTGAAGCTGAAACACTTGCTATGAATACTGAGAAGAAGGTCCAGTTGGTCTTATGGAGAAGCATCATTGCCGATTCGGTGTCCCCCGAATCCTAGTTACTGATAATGGAACGCAGTTCACAGGGGCAACGTTACAGCAGTTCTACGCCGACATGAGCATTCATCAATGATTCTCTTCTGCCTCCCACCAGCAAACCAATGGCCAAGCGAAAAATGCGGATAAGCAAATCTTAACGGGCTTCTGTAGAAGGCTCGATAGAGCTTCCAAAGGCTTGTGGATCGAGCAGATCCCAAATGTAATATGGTCTTACAGAACCACTAAGAGGACCCCAACTGGAGAATCCCCTTTCAATTTCACCTACGTCTCTAAAGCTGTTATTCCTCTCGAAATTGCCCTAACTTCCCCTCGACTTATCGCGTTTGACAAAGAGAAAAACTCCAACAGTCTTAGAGGCAACCTTGATCTCATAGGCAAATTCCGTGAGCGCTCGTTTATTCGCCAGTAGGCATACAAGCAGCGAGTTGAAAAGTTCTACAATCAGAGAGTCCGTCCTACTAACCTGAAAGATGACGATCTAGTTTTGCGAAAACTAGCAATTTCAGCCCCTCGTAACAAGGGAAAACTCTCTCCAAATTGGGAAGGACCATATAGGATCTCCAAAGTGGTTCGTCCGGGAACTTACCGACTTGTAGATCCGGGGGGCGGGAGATACCAAGGACTTGGAATGCGGAGCACCTGATGAAGTACCAAGAGGGTGTTCAAACACCACTCGAAGCAACTTCTTCCTAAAGCATTTCTTAATGTTTTTCTTCTTATTACTTAGTTGATTTTCTCAATATAATAAAGGCATGCAACTCAGAAGCAGCCACTTAGTCCTCTTTTACAAAAGCAATTTAGTTCTCCAAAATGCTATTGTCAAAATCTTGATTGTCTTACTCCAAAGCGTACACTCTAAGTACGAAAACTCTAAATTGACAAGTTCGGAGTCCAACACTTGGTTCGACGACACTTGTAATACCTCAAATTTGTAAAATACCGAAAATGCTTGTTTTTATATATTTTGAGTGGTAAAAATTATTTTTAATGTATTTTAATTAAATATTGAGACTGGTATGGATATTTGTGGTAGATTGGTATTATTGATATATTGGAGCTACGAGTTGAAATTTTATGTGAAGAGATATTGATTATTTTTATTTTATTTTATAATTTTGGAGGATTATTATGTGATAAATTTAGCATATTTTGTCTTGTTGGAATTATTAAAGAATAGAGTTGGGGTTATTTGAAATACTTTGGAGGTCTGGGGGCCTATTTGTAAATATCCCCTTATAAATATATTTTTATTATAATTTTTTTTAATAAAACCCCACCCCATTCTCTTCCTCCTCCTTTTCTTCTATCCGTTTTTTCTCCACCCCGACCCCATACCGAACCCACTTCGGCCGATCGTTCCCCCGCCCAAATCCATGTCATTTCCTTATGATTTTCAAATTAATTTGGAGGGATGGCTAATTGGAGGGTGCTCTAGCTCGTGGTAGCATCGATTTTCGGAGAGGACTTCGGAAAGGTATATCCCTTTTTATTTTATTGTATAAAATTAGGTTGGGTTCATTTCTACGGAGTAGGATTATTATGGTAGAGAGATTTAGAGATGTTGGAAGTGGTAGATTTAAGGAATTAGTAGATTATTAGGAAAATTATAAGTTGTTGATAAATTAGGGTTTCGGGTTTGTAAAATAGAGTTATATATATGAGAATTTTCTATTGTATGGTAGTAAAAATTGTAGTGAGCAATTAGAATAAAATGGGGAGTGGTGGTTTTGACATGAACTCGGATTATAGGGTTTATGAAATCGGGTAGGAAACTCGATTCTAATAATTGTAGAAAATGCATATGAGGGTGTAGAGTATTATGCACGGATTAATATAAATTTAGGATGATTTTGATAGGCTTAAGCTCAATTAAATTGAGTAAAATAGACTATAGGTGAAAAGTGCACGTCGGGTGTTCGGTGAAATGCCCGAGCGATATAGAGGTGAGAATTTGATGAATTCGGAGGTGGAGATGAGTCTCATTATTGTTGTTAACCCTAATTTGAGATATTAGGACAAAGGGATTGAAGAAATTAGGAAATAAGAAATTTTCCTATTAGAATGCCTCCGATCAATATGTGAGTTCTTGCATCGGGGTTCGAATTTGAAATCCGTCGATGTAGCTCGCCTACGTATGTTATTTGTGACATGTGGGTGAAGACGGATTTGAATTTGGAGATCCGTAGGCCGAGTTTTGAGTTTCATGCTAATCGATCCTATAATTTCCTATTTAGGTGGAAAAAGTCGAACTTCGACTGGCTACAGGACGGACGTGGGATATCGTTTGCTCGATCCGTCAGGTGAGTATGTGTATTAATAAGTATTTTATATTGTGGCCGAATTTCGTGGCCTTTTGATATATTTTGTGGGAGTTATGTCAAAAGTGAATTTTTATTGAAAATACGGATTTTTAAGGATCCAAAATGGGTTTTTGAGATATGTGGTGAAAGTGACTATTTTAAGTATATAAAATCTATAGTATGGGTTATTGTGATGTTTTGAAGTATAAAAACTAATTACATTAGCTTGTTTATGCATATTTTTATCCAGTGCATATTTTGTGCATGTTTTGGGGCATATAGGCCCTTATAGGCAATTATGATTACATGGAGCATGGTGTATGAGCTAGTATGCTATAATTAGATATTATAAGATTTAATTAGAGAAAATAAGTGATTTTGGCCCCTTTTCTGGGAAACCTGCATATGTGGTGTATATTTGTGATATATGTATAGATGATTATGATGTGTGATGCAATAGTTGATGAAATTAATAATTAGGTACATGTTTACATTGTAATTTTGTTCGAAATAAATTAATGGGTAATAATACGATATTATAACGTGATGAAGTATACATTTTGACACTTTTACTATATGGAATAATTTAATGTAGTTCTTCTATTAATGTTATAACTGGGCGTATGCCTATATATGATATAAGGAGGTAATGAATACCATGGTACCCTTAATGTGGGTTGTTATGGCAAAAAAAATATCTTGGCACATTAGTATTATGCAATAATATGTTATGATGTTTTATATGATGATATGAAGGTTAATATTGTGCTCATTGGATATGTATTAAATGGTAAGATAAAAGAAAAGATAAGATGGTGCGTGCTAATAAACTGTCTTTAATTCTCATGATAAAATCAAGATGGTGGCTATTATTGAATTCAAAAGTGTAGCGCTGTGGAATAAAGTAAGCTGTAATGATGAAATGAGTAATGTTAATAACAGATGGTTTTGTTGACCAGTACCTACAGCAATCCTGGGGGTTTGGGCTAGACCTCCTAACGCCCAAGGACCGGCTTGGGAATAGTGGGCCCAAACTATGTTTGGGGTAAGTGGATTTTATCGCCCAAGCTATCGGCTTGAGGCCCGGTTTTCCCTCGATGACAGCTGTCGCGAGGAAGCACCCTAGTGGGACTAGTGGTGAGTGTTTGTCTCGCTGGCTTCGACTGGGAGGAAGTACCCTAGTGGGACTAGGGGTTAGTGGTTTTTCCCTCGATGACAGACGTCGCGAGGAAGCACCCTAGTGGGACTAGTGGTGAGTGTTTGCCTCGCTGGCTTCGGTTGGGAGGAAGTACCCTAGTAGGACTAGGGGTTAGTGGTTTTTCCCTTGATGACAAACGTCGCGAGGAGGCACCCTAGTGGGACTAGGAGTGCTGTGTTCCCTCGCTAGTTCGGCTAGGAGGAAGACATAGCCTCGGACGAGTAAGACTCTGGGAGAGCATCGGACCGCGTGTTTACTGGGCTGTCGGCTTTTAGTATGTTGGGATACTGTGGCTCACTGGTCGACAAACTAATAAAATAACTAAGTGTTAATAAAATTGTGAGAGTAAAGAAAGTGGAAAGTGAATTATGAATTGTGGATGAGAAAGAAAGTAGTTGTGAATGAAGTAAATGTGAAAGAAAACGAGTTATGAGTTAGTGTATGAAAAGAAGTGATAAATGTATTACGTGGTTAATTTAAAATGAGAATAATAAAAGAGAAATGTGTTATTATGAATAGTACAAAGTAATTGTATTATGTATGTGATCATTAAAGTAAAATACAGTTTGATATGAGTTGTTACACCTTGGAATTGTGTCAAGGAACTACCTGCCCGCTATTTCTGTGGAAATTGTGGGAACTGCCTGCCTTGGCATAATTCGCAGGGTGAGTTGGTATAATAGTGGTAATGATTAATGAAAATGAAAAATGAAATAAAGTGAAGATGATAAGTGATTGTAGTGAATTAATAACTAAGCTATCAGCTTGAGATGTGATGTGATATTACCCAAATTGTGTATTTGAGGTGCAGTGATTATTACCCAAGCTATCGGCTATGGGGTGTGATATGTGGTGGCCCGAGATTGTGTTTGGGGATTAAGTGAAAATGATAATAAGATTTATTGTTTATAAGAAAGAGAAATTACTAAAGTGGTGCAGTGAGTTATGAATGAGCTATAAAACGTGTTTTGATGCAATAAGAATGTGCATTCGCATAAGTGATACGGTAATGATGTGATGAAATGCAAGTTAATTATAATGTGTAAGGAGAGGTTATGTTTGTGTTATATGACGTGAATGAATATGGCATTAAGGGAATGAATGCATATGTTTCTAATGTGATACATGATTTAATACAATAAAATAAATACTTGTGCTATGAAAGTGGTTATGAAAATGGTTAATGCAGAAAGTATGTTGTGTTATGAGTTTATATCCATATAAATGGTTATTAAAGAAAGATGTAATAGCATCATGTAAGTGATATTTATAGAAATAGCGAAGTGCTAATATGATGATAATTGTGGAGGAATAAATATTCGGGTTGGGGATTTAAATTGAAAAGGAATGGAGTGAATGGAAATTTGTATTGTGCGAGTATAAAATAAGGGTAAATATGAGGTGGATGTGAAGTATATAGTGAAATGTGTGAATTATGGGTAATTTTATAATTGGATGCAGATTTGAAGAGTATTTTGTTATAAAGTCGTATTGATGATGTTTTTAAGTTCAGATTTTCAAGGTGCATCTTCTTATCTTGATGGTTGTAAGTTAATTTATTTTCCTTATACAATTTAATAATTTATTAGATTAATAACTATACTCACACCAGAAATGGCTGACCCCTTAGTATTTGGGGGGTTAGGGGAGTCTGAGGACTATCCTAGATCCCCTACTGTTACAGGTTCTCATCAGTGGAGAGGTGAGGCGTGGATTGGTAGGATGAAGTTTTATTTTAAAAATTTGTACTAATTAGTTATGTGAATAGTAAAATTTATGATCTAAATTGTATTATGGATGTATAAGCATGTATATGATAATGATGAGTATAGTGTAGGGTGGTATGGTATGTTTGTGACCCGTACCCATCTCGTTGTGGAGTACCGGGCTCTGTGGTAGGTTTTACAAGGATTTTTCTAAAATTTGACCTCGTTTTTCAAAGAAATTTATAGTTTTTATTTAATATTTGATAATCCGTTATGAGTTTGGCCCCCAGAGCATTATATTATATTGCCTGTAAGTATCTGCTCATTTTGGCCTGGGGAGCCCATGAAATTATTGTGTGTAGTGTGAGCTACGGAATTTTGAGCAGAATTCCGTAAGCTATTTGTGTTCCGGGGCAAAATTTACAGGGAAAACTCTGCCAAAATTTTCCTTGAAATATAACTTTCTTAGTTTATGTTTAAAGTGATATAGAAATTGAAAGAATTGAATTTGGAGGCTTAGTTTTCAAAAAAAAATAAAAAAATATTGGGTGTTACAGTTTGGTATCAGAGCTTAGGTTAACTAGGAATTTGTTAATCCTAGTGATCTTACCATGTGAGTATGGGTTCATTATTGCTTAGTTGGAGATAGAGAGTGTATTTTTGCGGGTGTTTGTTGAAGAATAGATTATATCATGGAATGGTGCGATCCTCATTAGACCTTGGTCTGACTTTGAGCCAGCATTACCTTTCATGACCCTGCATATAGGTTGACCTCAGTAGAAATCCCGGTGTGAATTTGTTCACTATTGGGTTATTCTATTATATTGATTGCTGTGTGTTGTAAGGGGTATTCCCTGGAGATTTTGTATGGGTCCTATGGGCGTATGTTCCATAGGCATAAATTTTATAGACTGTGGAGTGATGTGTGGTTATGGTTTTATCCCATATTTGGGGAGATTGATTGGATGTAGAAGGTTGTGTAGGTCATCTGCATAGTTGGGGTATGGTGCAGGGAGGATTCGGGTGAGACAGCCTGATGAAACCCAGTTTTGATTGTATGTAATGCCTTGGACGATGAAAATTATGCCCGTTCGAGTTCAGTAGAAATATTTAAGGTGAAGATTGAGATTGTTGTTGGGGTTTGCAAAGTTTTGATATATTTGAAGAGGTTTTTGGCCCCCACCTTGGTAAACTCTGGAGTTCCAGATCGATTTGATATTTGTTATGACTCCAATTTCTAAATCAGCTTATGTTATAGCACTTAAGGAATGGGAAAAGATGAAAGAGAATTTGAGGAGATGTTTCTGATAAAGGGTATCGATTTAAGTGATACGCCGTAGGGCGCGCCGACAGTTTCCGTAACAAAGAAGGTGATTCACCGAGAAGGTGTACAGAGTAAGGTGACTATTAAGTATTCATTGTTGAGAATAGATGATTTGATGGATTAAGTTGCGGGGAGTGCCACTAATCTCCCGGCTAGAGTCGCACACCGAGTACTATCAGATAATCCTTGAAGAGAGAAAATATCTCAGGAATTGTTTTTCGTACTCGGTATGAATTGTATGAGTTCTTAGTGATGTTTGTTGGGCTGGTGAATGTCCTTGCAGTTTTCATGAATTTGACGAATTAGACCTTTCACCCTTATATTAACAGGGTGTGATTGTATTTGTAGATGATATTTGATGTATTTTCACAGTATGGAGGGGCATAGATGGCACCTCAGAACTGAGTTGTAGACTCATTGGGACTAGAAGCGGTATGAAAGGTCTGTAAATTTTCATTTTTGGGAGTAAGAAGTGTGATATTTGAGGGCACATTGTGTCTGCTGAAGGCGTATCTGTGAATTTGAAAACATTTACAGAGGTGAAAAGACGGGAGATAACCCACGAATGTGTCAAAAATTCCGAGTTTCTTGGTTTTGGCTGTCTATTATGGGCGATTCGTTCTTTGATTTTCTGTTATTGTTGCACCGATGAATTAGTTTCCCTGGGGAAATGTGTCGTTCGTATGACCGGTGCAGGGTGAAAAGACATTTTCAAGAGTTGAAGGAAGAATTAACGACATATGCTATTTTGAATACCCCGCGAAGGGAGTTCCTCTATATATATATATTGATGCTGGTGGTATAGGCAGGTGCAGTTTGATGTATGAAGACAAGTTTGTGGCTTATATATGGAGGCAGTTGTGGTTATACGGGGTGCGTGAATTACGCAAATTTGAAATTAATGATAGTAAGACATGTATTGAAGGTGTTGAGAAATTAGTTTTTCAAGAAATAGATTTAGCTTTTTCTGTGATTGTAAGAGTTTGAAACTCGTTCCTGCAAATGATTTAAGCAGGAGGCAATAAACGTGGCTTGAGTACCTTGGTGGCGTGGTATGGAAATAAAATACCACCCGGGGAAGGAATAAGGTGATAAATGCTATAAATGGAAAGAAGGTTTTGGTCCTAATGACGTCCCAGGAGTGGACGGTGTTAAATTCATTAGATCAATTTGGCTTTGTTTTCGTAGTAGAGGTTGGTCCAACCTTATATATCGGTAGTTTATCAATACAGTTGTCTATCCTACAGTTGACCAGTCAAACTCGAATTCAAAATTTCTGTTTGTGACAGAGGATGCATAATCGAATTCTGGACGGGATTAATGAATGTAATGCAGATTGGTCAGTAGGTAGTAAGGAAAATCCTTGTTATTATCGTAGATTTGGTGTTCCTGATTAGGATGGTTTGTGGTAGCGGGTGATGGAGAATGCTCCTTATACTCAGTATATCGTCTATCCCGGTGGCACGAAGATGTATCAAGATTCTAGGAGAATATTTTAATGGACCGGAACGAGGAAAAATATTAATTATCAAGTGAGCATGGATAAGCCTCTTTTGAGGTGTGTAGCTGAGGAAAGAAAATGATTATGCAAATTAGCGGCGAAAGCCTTTTGAAAGTTGCAACACTTGGACTTGTAAAGGTATTATTGTAACACTATTGTAATGTATTGCAGTTTTATAACATTTGGACTTGTAATGCATTTGTGTTGAATAAAAAGTTTTAAATTTTTCTGTTTTTCTTTGTATTGTGGCTAATTGAAGGAAAGATTCTGGCTTATGTCATAGTTTTCCAGTGTATGAAAATCGGGGCATTACACGAAGCTATGGAGCTTTGAAGCCTCAGAGTTGCTGCCTTTGATCTTCGTCAAGCTATGGAGACATCGGGTTCTGAGTGGTATTTATTATAGAAGAAGGGTTAGAATAGTGTTGTGGGTTTTGGGTTTCATTTGGATCCGACCTGAAACCCTATAACTCTTTAATGTGACGGAATTAGGTCGGGGTTGGGTGGTGGTTAGGTTTGGATCCGAATCCGATTTCCCTTAATGAAGTTGGAATTTCTTCACTGTTGGGGTTTATTGATTCTTCCCTCGTTGTTTGGTATTTTGTTCCTTCTTCACTCATTAAATTTGGTCGATTTTGATTTTCGAGCTCAAGCCTTGAAGTCGGAGCTTAGGCAGAGCTAGGGTTTGGACTTGGGTAGCTTTGAAGTTTTGAAGCTTTAGTCTCGGGTTTGAATCCCACATTTAACGTTGTGTTCTTTGATATCTCTCTGTATAGCTGAGGTTTGGAGTGTGTGAAGAGCTCCCATTGATCTCAAGGTTGAAGTTAATGTCCATGTTTGAGGTGAGTTGATGATAATGATGCCTTGATTGGGCTGTGAAGAATCGGTTATCTTCATAGTCGAGTCTTGATCGAGTTATAACTTCGTCGTGCTACAACTTCATCGAGCAACGAGTTGCTCCGTCGAGCTACAACTTGGTCGAGCTGTGAGTCTTGTCAAGCTATGACTTCTTCTAGTTATGACGTCATCGGTTGTTGATGCCATTGCTCGTTTCGTTTAACTACTCTTCATCGACCAAGTGATGGTTGTTCGCTTATTTTTTCGGACGAGTGTTTGTGCCCAGCAGGTTTGTAAAGGCAACTTCTAGACGGAGTTGGATGTAGAGCTCACTGTTTGAACCCAGCGAGTTTTTGGAGACAACTCTTAGATGTATTTGGATGTAGAGCTCATTGTTTGATCCAAACAAGTTTTTGGAGACAACTCTAAGACAGAGTTGGTGTTGAACTTGCAGTTTGATCCCAGCGAGTTTGGAGACAACTCTAAGACGAAGTCGAACGTCGAACTTGTTGTTTGATCCCAACAAGTTTAGAGAGAACCCTGTGATGGAGTTGAATATTGAACTTACTATTTCCGACCAGAAATTTTTGAGAGATAGCACCGAGACAGAGTTGGAAGTTTGAACTTACTGTTTGCGCCAACCAAGTTTTGTAGAGACAACTCTAGGACAGAGTTGATGTAGAGCTTGTTGTTTGATCCTAGTAAGTTTGAAGAGAACTCTGTGATGGAGTTGAATGTTGAACTTGCTTTTTTGCCCAGTAAGTTTGGAGAAAACTCTGTGATGGAGTTGAATGTTGAACTTACTAATTGATACCAATAGGTTTGGAGAGGCAACTCTGGGACAAAGTTGGTCATTTGAACTTGCCATTTGTACCCAACAAGTTCGTGGAGAGGCAACTCTCGTGTGGAGTTGATGCTGAAATACCGTTTGATCTCGACAAGTTTGGAGACAACTCTGTGACGGAGTTGAATGTTGAACTTGCCGTTTGCACCTAGCAAGTTTAGAGAGGCAACTCTGAGACGGAGTTGGTTATTTGAACTTGCCGTGTAATACCCCGTAATTTCTAAAGATATACTAGTATATATATTTTATAATAATATATAGTATAAGAGGTATTAATTGATGAGAGAGAAGAGGGGGGCCCACGAGTTTGAGTAACAGCAGGAAGTCTGTTGAGGCGCTGACATCATGACGATGTCAGCAGAGCTGGGGGTCACTTGGGATTGAGAAAGACAACGGCTGTCTTACCTTGGTGACATGGCAGGGGCCCCACGTGAGGGGTTTGCTGTAAACGGGATTAGGGAAGAAAAGAGATGTGATTTGAAATAGTCCCATATCGGGATTAATACTAGATTAAATAATAATAAATAATATAACCTATGATCAAGAGTCACCTAATTGGTTAACCACCTTTGAGAGGCAGGCTGTGGTGGGCAGTTATACTATACTATAAATAATTTTTCTTCTAAAATAATTAAAATTTTCTGAGTATTGGGGCGGGGCATTACAAATGGTATCAGAGCCAACTTTCGACACCGAGTGTGGGAGAAGCTGTGAGTTATGGACTCCAGAATGATCGGCGGAGAGAGACAATCCCCAGTATTCCGGGACGATGGACGTCAGGGCCACAGAATGATCCGTGGAGTGGGATTAGTCTCTAGTATTCCAAAGAAAAGAGCGACGCTCACGGGATTGCTCCACATCGACTAGAAAGGAGGATCCTGCGCTAGATTGCATACCCCGTACTCAGTGAGGATGCTAATTTTTAAAGGGGGAGTGTATGTAATACCCCGTAATTTCTAAAGATATACTTGTATATATATAATATAATAATATATAGTAAAAGAGGTATTAATTGATGAGAGAGAAGAGGGGGGGCCACAGGTTTGAGTAACGGCAGGAAGTTTAAGTTGTTATGGCGCTGATGTCATAATGATGTCAGCAGAGCTGGGCGCCACCCGAGATTGAGAAAGACAGCGGCTGTCTTACCTTGGTGACGTGGCAGGGGCCCCACGTGTGGGGTTTGCTGTGCACAGGATTCGAGAAGAAAAGAGATGTGACTTGAAATAGTCCCATATTGGAATTGATACTAGATTAAATAATAATAAATAATATAGACTATGATCAAGAGTCACCTAATTGGTAAACCACCTTTTGAGAGGCAGTCTATGGTGCGCAGTTGTACTTACTATAAATAATTTATCTTCTAAAATAATAAAAAATTCGTGGAGAAGCAACTTTCAGACGGAGTTGATGTTGAAACTGCCATTTGATCTCAGCGAGTTGGGAGACAACTGTGTGACGGAGTTGAATGTTGAACTTATCGTTTGTGCCCAGCAAGTTGTAGGGAGACAACTCTGAGATAGAGTTGAATGTTGAACTTATCGGTTGCGCCCAGCAAGTTTTGGGAGGAAACTCTGAGACGGAGTTGAGTGACGACCCTACTGCATGAAGATAAGGGGTTGCTGGAAGAGCTCGAATGAAGAGCAGGGTGCTGAACTCTTTGTTTGGGGTCAACAAGTGTTGATGGAGAACGAGCGGAGAGCGAGATGTTGAACTCATTGTTTGGAGCCAACGAGTTGTTGATGGAGCTCGAGCGGTGAGCAGAGCGTTGAGCTTATTGTTTGGATTCAATGAGTGTTGACAGAGCTTGAGCGGAGATCAAGGTATTAAAATCATTGTTTAGAGTCAACAAATTATTGGCGGAGCTCGTTCAAAGTATTCTTGATGTCAAAGTGAAGTCCTTTGTATTTTTTCAGCATTGAAGTAATTCCGTTATTCTTCGTGTTGACAAGTGGTCGTGTACACCAAATGACGTTCTTGGTATGTCGAGTTTGTACTTGTTCGCACTATACTGTGCTTGACGAAGTTTGCGCATCGTGTTATGTAGGATGGAATTGGAGCTTGCTCAGGTGAAGGTGGGAGGAAAGACTTGGAGTTTTCCCACCGATGAAAGACTTGTCCTGATTTTTATCGTCAAGAGTTAAGGTAGTTGGGGAGTTGTTAACTGGTAGAAAGCCTGTGAAGAAATTTGTGGCTCTTAGGCGAAGCATCCCTCTAGTGTGTAGCCTGGAAGAACAACTTGCAGGACAGCTAGTTGTGTAGTATTTGCAAAACTGGTAGCGATTCTTAGGCATGAAATATAGACTCATTGTAATCTGGCAGTTGTAATAAGACTTGTAGTGACGCTGGATCTGAATGCATGGATTTTCGATAGTTCCGTGATTTGAAGAATTCTTTTCATATGTTTGATCATTGTTGTACAAATTGCTGTTGAGATAGATGAGTCATCGACTGGGTTCCTAATAGTTAAAGAACAATACCTCAAATTTGTTGTGTATAGCTAACGGACCATCGATTTTGTGTGTAATGTTTAACAGAGTTTAAAACGTATCTGTCCTGTACCCAGCTAGTTGTAAGAGCAACTCTGAGGGAGAGTTTTTTTTTCCAAACTTGTTGTATGGGTGTTTAGCTAGTTGTTGGAGCAATTCTGAGGGAGAGTAATTACCCAAACTTTCTCTATGGGTCCTCCAACAAATTGTGAGAGTCACATCGAGTAACGAGTTGAACTCCAAGTGTTGCTTTCGCAAGTTTTATTGGAGTAACTACGATTCACGATTTTGGACCTATATTCTATCTTTAAGAAATTTTAACTAGTTTCAAGAACAGATCGAATGACGAGTTGAACTCTGAATGTGCTTTATTGTAGGCTGCTAAATTAACTCCGAGCCATAGGTAAGGATTCTAAATTTGTTAGTTTAGGTATTAACAGGTTGCAGGAGCAGATCGAATGGCAAGTTGAACTCTGGACTTGCTTTATCTCCAGTTGGTAAAGTAACATCAAGCCATGGGTATGGACTCCGAACCTGTCGTCCAGGCGCTAACAGATTGCAGGAGCAGATCAACTGTACAAGCAAACTCTGAACTTACTTTGTTGCAAATTGCTAGAGTAACTTCGAGCCATGGGTATGGACTCCGAACCCATCTTATAAGGAGCTTTTTATGATTTTTTGTGCTGTTTTTAGAGGTAGTTTTGACATTCGACTCGTTTGTGTGCATCCATAGAGTTGTACAATAAACTGGCAAAAATTAATACTAAATTTTATTGGAAAATAAAAATAAGCAACTGCTCTAGTGACTGGTCGTTATTACATGCAGTGACCAGAAGTAAAAATGGTCTTTATTGAAAACTAAAACTATATGTCTGCAATAGTGGCTGACCCTTATTGCAAAATATTGAAAATATATGGTCTAGGCGGGCGTTAAGCGCCCTGGTTGAAGTTCATGAGGTGTTCCACTTTCCAAGTCCCTGCAGATATCTCCTTGCCCCCCCCCCTTCGGGTCTTCAAGTTGATGAGCCGTCAGACGAACAACTTGGTAGACCTTGCCTAGACTTGCCTGTTTTGGAGCAAGTCTCCCATGGTTTTGCATAGAGAATGAGAGATCTTTAGGTTCGCTAATGTGTTTTGGCAGGACTATTTCTTTAAAGAGGGCTACACTAATGCCCTTCTTATAACTAATTAAGTAAACTAGTAAAAGACTACTAGTCTAGGTGTGAATGAAATGTCGAATTTGATCAAATAATGAGAATCGGGCTTATCCACGAGAATCCCCATGCTCATTGCGCTGATGCATTATGTTCCTTTCGTGCCTATCAGTGGATAGTCCCTTCACTTCACTCATCTATTGAGTACTTTAAGAGTGAAAGAAAGTATTGTACTTTTTCTGTCCTCCTCCTGCCGATATAAACATGCGAGCTGACATTGTCGAGTTAGGATCCGTCCTGCCTTATCACACCAGACGGAGAAATCCAACTGATGGTAGAGACATGACTGGAATCCGAGAGACTTACAGACCTGGTGGGAGATGATTTAGCAGGTTTGGAAGTTCTTGGCAGGATTGTCTAGAGCAATAGCTTCAAGCTTGTTTATAGGCTTGGATTTACAGTGACTGCTTTCTGACGATAACTCTATGGTGCTGAGGGGAGAATCGAGCCCCTTATTATAGCAGTGTAGCATGCTCGTGCAGCCTGTTGGGTCCCTACAACTTGTCCTACGCCTACTGTTATTGGGAACTCCATCTTCATGTGGAAGGCAAAAGAAACTGCATTGCAGACCGCTAGTCCTGGATGGCCGAATATTACGTTGTATGCAGATTTGACATCGATTACAATAAATTACAGTGCTTTCGTTCGAATAGCAGGGGCTTTTCCTGCTATCACATCGAGTGTGACGATTCCTTCTACTAGAACGGGAATATCGGAGAATCCGTGGGGTGTATAGCCAGCTGGCTTGAGCCGGTCTTGGGAGAGCTTGAGGTCGTTGGAAGTGTTCATGAAAAGGATGTTTACCAAGTTTCCGTTGTCCACCAGGATGCAGCGTACCTCATGATTCACCATGTAAAGGCATATGACCAATGCGTCACAATAAGGTGTTCAGACACCTTCTATGTCCTTGTCAGAGAAAGATATCGGAACCTCGATGTTCTTGGCAGGTGAGATGTTATGTACTGAGTTGACTTTCCTGACAAAGGCTTTACGGGAGGAGTTGGAATCTTCCCCTATTGGGCCTCTGTGAATGAAGTGTAGAGTGGTCATATGTTCTAGTCTTGTGATTCGGAGGGCATCTCTTGACGCTTATTAGCCCCCCATGCCGGAGGGGGTTTGGCATTGTTATTTTGTTGGAAAATTCAGAGAGATAGCCCCGGCAAATCATACCTTCAAGTTCTTCTTTGAGGGCTCGGCAGCTGTCAGTAGTGTGTCCATGATCTCTATGAAATGCTCCCCACTTGTTCTTATCTCTTCTTTTACTAGCTGTGGACATCTTGGGGGAGGGTGGATTATCCCAAACTTCTCAACTTCCATGAGGATGACTGACACACTTGCGTTGAGATGAGTGAACTTGTCGAAGCGTGGTGCTGAAGGTGAACAACATTGACCTGCACCATCTTTCTGAAACTTCCTGGGTCCTTGCTTGCATTCTTCTGTTTGTTCTCGGAAGGTTAATTGTTCTTGACTTGAGGATAAAGAGCTTCCTCGGCTCTGATATATTTGTCACTCCTTTTTTAGGAGCTTATTGTAATTTTTCGGAGGCTTCTTTGCAAGGGAGGCTTTAAGATCTTTGTTAGTGACGTTGTGTCGGAAGGCGACAGCCGCCACTGACGAATCTAAGGAGAAGATGGACCTTGCTTCGGCTGTGAAGCGATTGGCAAAGTCCTTTACCAATTCTCCATCCTTTTGCTTTAATTCCAATAAGGAGGCACTTGTTTTTTTGTCTTGCGGTTAGTAACGAAGTGTGCAATAAAGGGCTCCTCGAGCTGGTTGAAGGAGAATATTGTCTCTAGAGTGAGGCGGAATTATCATTTCCTTGCTGATCCTTTCAAAGTTGCAAGGAATGTTCGACACATGAGCACATCGGTAGCATTGTAGATCTTCATGAGAATTTTGAAACCTCATTATGGTCTGTTGGGGCAGATTCACCATCGTATGGCTCAAATTGCATAGCTTTGAAGTTCTTCGAAATTTGTGCATCAAGGATGGACTTGCTGAATGGAGGTCGACTAGGATGGTAAGCCCTGCTGGAGTGGTTACCCTCAATTTTTATCTGTTCCAGGCAATCTTCTACTTTTTGGATACGGCAAAGGTCTTGGTCGTCCTTCCCTTTGGATGGCTCAGAATATGTTGAGCTTGAAGTTTTTCACTTTGGCCTTAGTGACTGGGGCCTCTTTCTCTTTGTTTCTCTCAAGATGCTTTCGACTCTCACGAGTCGGGCTTCTTTCTGCAATGCGCCCCCCGTGAGAGTAGAAGTGTCTTGATCTCTACCTGTAACATCCAGTGTTAAGAATAGATTTATATATAATTAATTAATTGGAAGGGTGTCCTATAGAATTTCTATAGGAAATGGAGTATGGAATTTGAATGGGGGGGACTCGCTCGGTTGAAAGAGACAGCAGCTGCTGTTGCTGTCTGTGCTGCTGACGTGGCAGTTGGAGGGGGCCCACGGAGACCAAGTCAGCAGATGCTGCTTGGCTTGCGGCAGCACGTGGCTGACATAACTTGTGGTGGGGCCAGCCTGAGGAAATAATGCTGCTGTTACAGCTGTGCTGACATGGGATCTTTGTTGTGTGTTCTCTCGCGAGAGAGGGAACGGGGAGATGTGGGAAATTTGTCCCATATCAGGGATTTGATTGATTAATTAAAGATATATATAATTGCTTGGGATTAGAGGTCACCAACAAGCTATAGCACCTTTTATGAGGCAGCCTGTGGTGGGCAGTTGTTTGCTACAATCGCTGATCGGGGCTTTGCCACAAGCTGAGAATGATTATGATATCTTCAGTGATGCATCTCTCAAAGGTTTGGGGTGTGTCTTGATGCAACAATGGAAGGTTATTGCATATGGTTTAAGGCAGTTGCGTCCGCATGAGAAGAATTATCTGACACATAATCTGGAATTGGCAGCTATTATCTTTGCCTTGAAGTGGTGGAGGCATTAGGTATATGGAGAGAAGGTCAACATGTACACCGACCACAAGCGCCTGAAGTACATTTATCAGTAGAAAGATCTAAATCTTCAGCAGAGAAGGTGGTTGGAAGTGTTGGAAGATATTCGTCCTGAGATCAAGTATCATCCAGGCAAGGCAAATGTGGTGGCCGATGGGCTTAGTCGAAAGAGCAGTTTGTCGATTTTGATCACTACTCAGAGAGAATTAGCAGGTGAGTTGGACCAGGCAGGTATCGAGGTGGTACTGCAGGGTTTGGGAGGATCTTTGGCTCAGTTGAAGCTGTAGCCTTCTTTAAGGGAGCAGATTGTGGAAGGTCAAAAATCATATACAGAGATCCAGAGGATGTTGCAGCAGGTTTCTCGAAGGCAAGTTATCAGAGTTCCGTGTCCAAGATAAAGCTCTATGGATGGGTGAGAGGTTGTGTGTTCCGGAGAATGCAGATTTGAGAAAGAGTATCTTGCAGGAGGCACACATTACCTTGTTTTCAGTACATCCTGGAGGCATAAAGATGTACAAGGACATCAAACAGCACTTTTGGTGGTCTGGTTTGAAGAGGAATGTAGCATACTTTGTGGCAAGTTGTCTGACTTGCCAGCATATCAAAGCAGAGAATCAGAGGCCTGGAGGTTTGTTACAGCCTTTGCCCATTCCGGAATGGAAGTGGGAGAATATTAGTATGGATTTCATCACAGGGTTGTCGAGGAATCCGAAGAGCAATGACTCAATTTGGGTTATTGTGGACCGTTTGACTAAGTCAGCTCACTTTTTGTCCATGAGGATTACTTGGTCGTTGGAGAAATTGGCAAAACTATAAATTGATGAGATTGTGAGACTTCACGGGGTCCTGTGTCGATTGTTTCCGACAAGGATGTGAGGTTCACTTCGAGGTTTTGGAAGGGTTTGCCAGCAGCCTTGGGTACCAGGACCAATTTCAGTACTGCTTTCCATCCGCAGATCGATGGTCAGACTGGAAGGGTGAATCTGGTGTTGGAGGATATGCTGAGGTCTTGTGTTATGGATTTTGGTGGCAATGGGGAGAGGTACTTGGCATTGGTTGAGTTTGTTTATAAAAATAGTTATCATGCGAGTATCGGAATGGCTTCGTATGAAGCTCTGTACGGGAGGAAGTGCAGGACACCTATTTTTTGGTATGAGGTTGGTGAGAGGCAGATGTTTGGGCCTGAGATTGTGCAGCAGACATTGGAGAAGATCGAGCTAATTAGCAAGAGGTTGGTCGAGGCTCAGAGTCGGCAGAAGAGTTATGCAGACACTCGATGAAGGGACTTGGAGTTTGAGGTTAGGGATGTAGTTTTTCTCGAGGTGTCTCTGACTAAAGGAGTGATCAGGTTCGGAAAGGGAGACATGTTGGCACCAAGGTACATTGGGTTATACAGTATTTTGGGGTGGATTGGTAAGACGGCATATATATTGGAGCTACCGGAGGAATTGTCACAGGTACATGATGTGTTCCATGTGTCGATGTTGAGGAAGTATGTGCCGGATCAGAATCATCAGTTGGTGGAAGTGCCTGAAGGTCTACAGGTAAACTTGAGTTACAAGGAGCAGCATGTAGAGATTTTTGATCATAGGGAGAAGGTGTTTAGGAATAAAGTGATACCTATGGTCAAGGTATTGTGGAGGAACCAGCAGTTTGAGGAGGCTACTTGGGAGCCGGAGGATCGCATGCCAAAGGATTTTCCTGAGCTTTTTGTATGATTATATTTCTTTGGTATGACTGTATTCTTTTGATTGAAATGCATTTCTTTTGGTTAAATTAAATTCTCTGGTGTGATTGTATTCCTTAAACTATATTTCCATTTATGTGATTGCATTTTTCTCTTTGCTTGTATTATTTAGTCCCTGTTAGTAGTAGTTCTGAGGACATAACTATTCTAAGGAGGGAGTGATATAACACCCTAGATTTTTAAATAATGTTTTGAGATTAATAAATTAACTAAAATGATTTTGATTATTTAATAAATATTTTTCTAAAATTTATCTTTTTACACGTGCAAAACACGTGCAAATATTTTCTTGGGAAGTTCAAAGTCAGAAATTTATTTTGGGGAAACCTAATATTTATTAGTAGGTATAATATGTGAATTTTCTGGATTTTTCTAATATTTATTTGATCTATTTGCAAATATTACAAAAAGAGTGACTTTTGTGCAAAATTACCACTTGGAGTGAAAATTCCAGATTTTCAGATTTTTTGGCTGAGCATGATGCCTAGCCAACTCAGAGGTAAAAATTTTACTTTTTGTTTTAATAGATTTGATTTATTTCGCAAATTTCTTAAAGAATGGTCTTTTTGCAAAATTGCCACTTAGAGGCAAAATTACAAAATTGTTTTTCTGGGTTTTGAAAATAGTGCCGGCCAGATTGGGTTATTTTTTTTTATTTTAAATCTTAATTGAACTGGTTTATCTAATTTCCAAGTATAAGGATTTATATATGTAAAGTATATTCAAAAGGGATATTTTACAAAATCTATTCAAAACCTTAAAAACCTAATTTCCGGCCTCATATAAAGAGAGTGCAGCCGTCTCTTTGCTGTACTACACAAAGGGTTTTCTTTATTACTGATTTCTTAGAGTTTCGAAGCGAGGATCTTGTTTTTCTTGCGAAAGGAATGACTTTTCTTATTCTTTTTATTACTTCGGTTGATTCTTCAAAAAGGTGAGTGACATATATTTGATTTCTTGCAGTTGTATGCATGTTGTATGTGATGATTTGTCTATTAGAATGAATGTTAGGAATTTGTATGATGATATGATGAATATTGATGGATGAATGAATAAAGATTGAATCTTTTCATGAAAACTATGCTATTGATGATTAAAACCCTAAATAGATGACTTGAGATTGTTAAGAACCTAATAGAAATCATGGGTATGTTGTTTTCTTTCGTATGCTTGCTGATTTGCACATATATATTGAGATTATACGATGGGTATGCACAATTTGAACAAAGATGAGTTATCTCATTGATGAGTATACATACACACACTATTGATATTTTTGATGAATAAAACTTGATGAATAGTTGTTATAGTTGCATATTATTCATGGGTAAACTGATATGAGTAGTTGTACGTGTGTTTAATGAATTACAAGAGGGTTTCTGGATTGATAATATCAAATTTTGAAGGATCAAAAGGGGGTTGATTTTAGGGTTTGTAGATGTGCAGGCCGAAAATTGTTTTGATGCTTTTTTATGAAAATTTTGATTGAGATCTGAGTTATTTTGATACTGAGTTGATTTGAACATCGTACTACTTCTAATTGATGAAATTTTGATGTTTTACTGATGCGCGCGCGCGCACACACACACACATATATACACTTATATATATATATATATATATATATATATATATATATATATATATATATATATATATATAGGGAAATGATCGAGTGAGAACTCTTTTGGTGAGAACCACGTGAGAACTTTTGTTTGGGACATTAGTTGAAAGATCTGAACCGTTCATTTTGATCTACACGACTCAATTAGTCTATGGATGAAAAATCAAGTCATTTGAGATTCGATTGCCCATGCATTGAAGTGTTACAAATTGTGTGGCTAAAAAATCGTTATTTTTTATAGTGACATGATGCATGGACAAATGAATATCAAATGACTTGATTTTATATTTCTAGACTAATTTAGTTATGTTAAACAATGTGAACGGTTCGGATTATCCATAGGATAGATAGGTGTGGAGTTCTCACGAAGCTTATCGTGAGAACGGTTCTCACCAGATCGCTACCCTATATATATATATATATATATATATATATATATATATATATATATATATATACACACACACACACACACTAGGTTTGCCTGTTGACACGTGCCTACGGCACGTCTTCGGAACGGTGCACCTTGTTTGATCATATAAAATAGTTTTGGAGGTCCAGCAAATTAATTAAAGTAGCAAACATATTATATGAGAAACTTTTGGGGATCCAGCAAAAAACATATTATATGGTTTTTTTTGATTTTTTTTTGTTTTTGAATTATTTTCAAAGTTTTAGTTTTTTAATTTTTATCTTTTTTTATTTTTTTAATTTTTTTAATTTTTTTAAATTTTTTAAATTTTTTTAAATTTTTTAATTTTTTAAATTTTTTTAATTTTTAAATTTTTTAATTTTTAAATTTTTAAATTTTAAAATTTTTAAAATTTTTAAAATTTTTAAAATTTTTTAAAATTTTTTAAAATTTTTAAAATTTTTAAAATTTTTTAAAATTTTTTAAAATTTTTAAAATTTTTTAAAATTTTTAAAATTTTTTAAAATTTTTAAAATTTTTTATAATTTTTTTAATTTTTTAATTTTTTTTTATTTTTTTTAAATTTTTTTAATTTTATTAACTTTATTAATTTTTTAACTTTTTAAAATTTTAAAAATTTGTAAAATATTTAAAATTTTTTGAAATTTTTAAATTTTTTTTAAATTTTTAAAATTTTTAAAATTTCTTAATTTTTTAAAAATTTTTTTTAATAAAATTTTAAATTTTTTTTAAAAAAATTTTAAATTTTTTATTTTCTTAATTTTTTGAATAGAAGAGAGAGGGAGAGAGAGAGAGAAAAAAAATAATTAAATAAATATATGAGTTATTTTGGGTAGGGATTTGAATTTGAGTTTTGGGGGGAAACTTTTGGGGGGGGGGGGGGGGGGGAATATGTTTTGTGATGTTAGATCTAGGCCTTTAATTTTTTAGGGGATTGAAGGAGAGCCATTTGATAGCTTTCTTTGTGTTTTATTATATACATACATACATACATACATACATACATACATACATACATACATACATACATACATACATACATACATACATACATACATACATACATACATACATACATACATACATACATACATACATACATACATACATACATACATACATACATATATATATATATATATATATATATATATATATATATATAGTTCACTATTTTGAAGAATTTGATGAAAAATTACTCTTTTGTAAATTTGATGAAGTTTTGGTTTGCTTTATAAACTCCTATATATTATACAAGTTGTATTTGATCATCTCAGGTATTTCGTTTTGCAAATTTATGATTCTGCAAAGATTTTACGAAGTATCAGTAAAAATGTGCACGAATTCCAAAGCTGTCAATTTTCGAATATGACAGTCGACTGCTTCGTTTTTGAACTAAAAATGACAGTCGACTATCAATTCCTAATTTTTTTGAATTTTCACTTGGCAGTCGACCGTCGTGTTTTGCACTGTCTTTGACAGTCGACTGTCAACACTCTGGCTAATTGTTTTGTTGAGTTTTCTTCGTTTTTCTTGAACAATTATTTCTTCGATATTATGGATTATTGATCTACTGTTTTAGATGATATTTTTGGTACAGATTACAGTATTTTACAGAGAGTTACATTTTGTTTATAATAGAATTTAAATTGTATTTCTATGACTTTATAAAGTGGAATATATACGGTTTTCGAAGAGATTAATGTTTTGTGATATTATATGACTTCAAATATGATTCTCAATTATTTAATGGATTTAATATTTTATTTCAGTTCTGAAAATTTGTGAGTATCTTGAATGAATTTGGTTTTGTTGATTAAAGAAGTTTTCATTGATATAACATTTTGAGAATTGGAATTAAGAGTTTTATTAAAAGTTTTGGTGTAGATATTCATTTTGTGAATCTCTAGGAGTTAAGTGGGAGTCCTGTGAACCGACAGATGAGATTTTGTGTATTTGGACTAGTTGTGTAACCCTTGTTTTCGCAAATATGTATTTCCTGTGTATTTTCTCTATTTAAAATTCTCGTAAAATATTTTTTTCTGCTTTCAAATCCTTTTTAAAATATATTCTTGGACCTTCTTTTTTAAAATCTATTTTCGATCAATAAATTTATATTGTAATACAAATCTTATTTTTGTTATTATTACTTTGATTTCTGTTATTATTACTACTACTGTTATTATTAGTACTATTATTGTTTTTTTCACTTTTCTTATTATTATTATTGTTAGTATTATTATTATTAGTGTTATTTTTAATACTGTTATTGTTATTATTGTGATTGTTGTTGTTTTTATTATTATTATAAGTATTTTTATTGGATATTTACCCTAACTCGTTTTAAACCCTATAACCTAGCTATACCCATTTACCTTGTTTAAATAACCATACCCATTTGTTTCTTTAAACCCAATACCCAGGATCCATTAAGCTATACCCAAAACCCATTATACTTGACCCAAAAACCCATTAACTAAACCCTATATAGCCCACACCCGTTACCCTATTTTCTACCCGTTATCACCCTACCCGAAACCCACTTTCACTTCAACCGTTCCCCTACCTCCTTTAACCCTAACTTACCCATATAAATAGAACCCATCGTTCACCCTATATACCGTAAGCCCTAGCTGCCTTCACCCTGCCATCGCCTCACCTTGTGCTCTCCCATCCATCTCTCTCTCTCTCTTTACTCCCCTGCGCTGTCCTTCCCTCGTCGACAGGCAGTCCCGAGCCCTACACCATCTTGCTCTCTCCCGTTGCTTCACCCCTCCGACACCCCGGCAACCTCATCTCCCCCTTTCAGCCCAGCATGCCCTGCCGTCCGCCGGCCGTGCTCCACTCACACCACACCCCGGTGCCTCCCCTTTCCCTGTGTGCTACCCTCAGACGCACAGCTAGTAGACCCGACAGCCCCAGAGCTCCGGCCGTGCTCCACTCACACCACACCCCGGTGCCTCCCCTTCCCCTGTGTGCTACCCTCAGACGCATAGCCAGTAGACACGACAGCCCCGGAGCTTCCTATCATTTCCCTTTAACTCCGACGTTCTTCCTCTCCACCAACAGCAGCCGTAGCAACATCGACGGTCCTGTCGCCATGCCTTGCCGTGCATTGTTCTCTTGTTGTTGGACTTGGTGTGGTGTGCACATACATCGCCCGTGCACGTGCTTTGTTGGTTGGAGTGTTTTCCGTTCGTTGTTCGTGTTCCGTTTGTGGGATCCGTTCGTGGTTCGTGTTCTGGGAATCCTTTCCCGTTATTCTTGGTCTTGCATCGTTTTCGTCGTCGGTGAAGGCAAGTAACTTGTATTCTTTTTTTTGTGTAATACAAGTACTAAATACCGCCTGTAGTGTAGTTGGGTTCTAGAGACAATTTGTGAGTGAATCCCCTAGTTGATATTGTCTCTATTATGTTGATTTGACCATAGTTGCCTCACGACATACATTACATGAAATAACCTAGGATTGATTACTTCTTGTTGTATATATGCGTGTTGTTCATATGATATCATGTGCTCGTTCGTGTTATTTTTGATAGACTTGTCGTGGACTTGTGAAATACCCTATACCATGTTGCTTGGACATCTAGTACATTATATTTCATGTTTGGTTATGTTTTGGATGAATTTTATATGAACTAGTTGATTTTGTGCATGAGAGATATTTTCTGTTTTGTCGGTTTTCCCGTTTTGATCAGTATTTTGACCCTATTAAGGTTAGTATTTGAAAATATTTGTGAACATAATTTGTAGAGAATTTTGTCTATTTACCAACCCTTTTGACGGATCTCAGTTTCGATTTATGGTTTGTGAGTAATGTCTATTTTACTACAGAGGTGTAGAGAGATTTCCAAATTGTGTTTTCTATGAACTCTGAAGAGTAATCTATTTTTATTTTCGTGTTAACTTTATTATTTTGATTTGAAATTTTGCTCAGTACTTCTAGAATTGATTTGTGTTTACCCAGAATTTTTGTGAATTTATTTGATAGGTTTTACAAACCGTTCTATGTTTCCAAACAACTACTATACTAGCAGATTTTTCATACTGTTAAGTAAAGAACCTGATTTTTGACATAATTCAACTTGCTGTTTCTAAAATCTTTGTGAACATGAAAGTTAGCCTACTGTATCTATTTTATCAAACTTTTGGCGGATTTGGATTTCGATTTATAGTTTGTGAGATATTGCTGTTTTCGTACTGCAGTGTTTGCGATTCCAGATTTACAAAACTGTCGTGTCTTGTTATTTTCTGATTTTACTTGACTACACTATTTTTGTTGGAAAATTATAAAACTTGATGTTATGTTACTATACATATAGGGGATACCCCATAATTTTCGTGGATTTAATTTGTGATTTTTCATGCTATTTTCCTATTATTGAATCCAAAATTCTGATTTCTGGCTGAACATGTTTTCTGGATTCAAACCTGGTTTGAGTTATATTTTTGTGAAATACTATATGATTTATATATATTTGCTGAATTCGGTCGGGAGTCTATTTTCTAGACCTTTTGACGGATTCAGGTTTGCATGTTTGTAGAAACAGTAATCCCAATTTTAGTGCAGCATTGTCTTACTGTCCTGAGCTAGAAATCTCGTTCATTTATCCTTTTATGTGTTATCTTTCACTCGTACATGTTTATCTTGCAAACTGAACTTGTTACTTATTTATACCATGTTATACTTGCGCTGTTCGTGACACATACATTCTTGTTTGATAATAATAACAAATAACAAGCCGGGGTTAAGGGAAAGACCTTAGTAGTGGACAATATAGGTATGTGTACTCAGAAGGGGACCCGTGTTTCACATTAGTTGTTGCCATATTTCATGACTACATGATTCATGCTTGATATTACTTGTTGCCATGTTTTATGATTACATGATTCATACTTGTTATTATATACCGTCATGTTTCATGATTACATGATTCATGCTTGTTATTACTATCTGATTATATGTTGTCATGATTCATGACGATTTATGCTTGTTACTACTTGTTGCCATATCTCATGGCTACATGATTCATACTTGATACTACTTGTTGTCATGTTTCATGACTACATGATTCATGCTTGATACTACTTACTGCCATGTGTTTACGATTACGTGACTCGTGCTTGATACTTATTACTTGACTTGATGCCTGAGTATACGGTCCTATAGAAACTCACTACTAGGCCTACGTGAAACTGTTTGAATGTAGCAACCATGTAGTAAAACCCGGGATGTATAAAATGCTACCTAGATAGTATTAAATACAAGACTTGAACATGATCACTTGACATTTGACACTTGAGTACTTGTACATGATACATGATACCTGATACTTGTTCACTTGATACTTGATACTTGCTACCTGTACTTGATACTTGTTCACTTGACACTTGATACTTGTTACTCGTTTACATGATACTTCTTCACTTGACACTTGTTTCATGCCACTTGCATTTGTTCATCATGCCATGCTAGTTGTTATATTCTGCCATCATATCTATTCCATGCTATTTGTTTACCTTTCCCATGTACTTGTATCCTGCACTACAAGCGGTCTGTAACTTGCATTGATGGGAGTTTATTTTCTTTTTTCTCTTCCCGCAATTTGTTAAATTGCGGATTTTGAAGATCAGCTGCCAGATAGAATAGGTGATATGAGATACTAGATGCTGGAATTTTTCTATTATTATTTCTCGTTGCTTATCTTTAATAATGTATCTTGTACTTGGATTTATTTTGTATTTGGCAAATATGACCCAGGATATTAACTTATTCAGATCTGATTTATTTGAGATTATATTATATTTGGTTTCAAGTAAATTTCTGTTGGTATGTTTGATTCGATTATGCATACTTGGTTGATTCTTTTGCTTGAGGTGATGTTGGGAATTGTGCCACATATTTCTGAGATATTATATTGAAAATTCGGGGCGCTACAGTCTTGTATGCCTGAGAGGGAATCGTGTTCAGTACGCTGGCAATGTAGCCAGGGGCAATACACTAAGATTTGATTGAATCAGGTGCACGCCACTCTACATCGACTAGAAAGGAGGATCCTGCGCTACGTTGCAAGTTCCGGCTTCAGCGAGAACGCTGAATTCTTAAGGGGGTGGCTGTAACATCCCGTGTTAAGAATATATATATATATATATATATATATATATATATATATATATATATAATTAGAAGGGTATCCTATAGAATTTCTATAGGAAATGGAGTATGAAATTTGAATAGGGGGGACCCACTCGATTGAAAGAGACAGCAGCTACTGCTGCTGTCTGTGCTGCTGAAGAGGCAACTGGAAGGGGCCCACGGAGACCATGTCAGCAGATGTTGCTTGGCTTGCGGGAGCACGTGGCTGATGTCACTTGTGGTGGGACTCGCCCAAGGAAATAGTGTTGCTGTTACAGCTTCACTACGCTGATGTGGGCTCTTTGGTGTGTGTTTTCTCGCGAAAGAGGGAACGGGGAGATGTGGGAAATTTGTCCCATATCGGGGATTTGATTGGATATATATATATATATATATATATATATATATATATATATATATATATATATATATATATATATATATATATATATATATATATATATATATATATATATAATTGCCTGGGATTATAGGTCACCAACAAGCTATAGCACCTTTTATGAGGTAGCCTGTGGTGGGCAGTTGTTTGCTAAAATCACTGATTGGGGCCGGGGCGTTACAGTGCCTTTGGGGAGAGTTGCTTCTCTGGTTCACGTGACATTCTGAATAGGAGGCCTCGGTTAGGGTGCACCTCTCATCCAAATGGATCCGTAGATTCGCTCCTTGTTGTCTAGCACTAATGATTTGATAGAGATCTCTCGACCCCCGTGGACCTGCGAGGCCATTGAATTAGTGGAAGGATTATGGACTAAGATATGGTTGTGCAGAGAGCATTGTTCATGACGGCTTCATTGGTAGCCCCCCATGCCTCTCCATCGACAGAAGCTTGACTAGGCTGTTGGGGCAGATCCAGCTGTTGAAGAGAAATTGGGTTCTCCACGAGAGGAGCTTATTGACAAAGAGAGTTTGTGAGATGGCTTGAAGCTGTCTCTCTGCCTCTTACTCTTGGTGGCATGACGGTAAGTTTGATCTGTGTAGTTTTCCAAAGACGGCGCTAATCATTTGTTACTTATTTTGGTATGGGAGAAAAAAGATAATGAGAAAACTACTGAAGATAACATTTGATCGTCGCCGTAAAAAAATGTTAGAGCTCTTGGGATTGGATCTGGATCATTGATTGAACATCGTGATCTGAATCTGACAATTGCTGACGCGGCCGATATACCTGCAAAAAAGCCTGAAACACCGGGGATGGCCCCGGCGACAGACCATCCGATGCTCAAGTAAGAACCAGAGAGAGAAAGAGAGTTTGAGTGAGAAATTGCCAATTGTTGATTACCTTCTAACTGAGGAAGGGGGAGGGTATTTATAGGCCTGAGAAACAGTTTAGAAGATTGAGATGAATTTGTTAGATCGATCTAAATTCCTTATATCCTGTTTGAATCTCCCCATCAAGGGATAAGCTCTCTTGTTTAGGGATAAGAGATTTGATTTACAGTCCTCATGGGCTGGGTCTCTCCTAGTGGGCCTAATCTTTCACTTTTAATGAGTTTGAAAGCGGCTCATGTCTTGTAGGTGAGCCTGAAGAAGGCCCAGACCTGTTAACGAGGTCCATTAGGATTAACCTGCCTGTAGAAGCTTTGAGATCTATGATGGAATCGTACGACCCTGATTAGCTGCATTTTTTACAATAATCAGAATGTCTCTCCTGTTTCTGTCTTGAGAGAGTGGATAGTTTGCACGAATATGTCCGGGCATCTTACATTTATAGCACACATCTTCCTTGCATTTGTCTCTTCCTCCCTACAACCTACCAAATTTCTTATCTCTAAAATAATTACTGAATTGTTTGGCAACAATACGATATCCGCATCAGATCCTTCGTGATATGATTTTGAATTTGTATGTCATGATTTAGCAATGGTCTTTTCTTTGATTTTGGGAATGATCCCAATATTCTGCATAAACCTTTTTGTTTCCGCCATCTCTATCTCATATGTCTTTAGCTTCCCCTGAAAAGTATAGTAATTGAATCTCTTCTCTTTGAGTGTCTCCCTCAGGGCAGAAGCTTTGATATCTCATTCTAGTGTAAGACAGCTTATGAGTTTTTCAACCTTTCGATCATTATCTAACCCCTTATGCAAGATTTCAAGTTAGTGGGCAATTTTGTCAAAACAAGCCAACATATGCTCTATGATTTCACTTGGAATCATACAAAAAACATCAAACTTATAAAAGCATATTGTAACTTTAGCTTTTACCTAAGACGTTGTTCCCTTATAATGTTTTAACTTGTTGTTCCAGATCATATAAGCAGTTTTGCAATTGCGTCCACATCGCATAAGTTCCTTATTATTTAGTCCTACGTATAATGTTGTTATGGCTTTGGAGTTTGCAGTTTTCAATGTGAGTTCAGCTTTAATGAAGGACTTCTTTCCATCATTGACAAAAATATCAATTTGATTGATGCAAATGTTCCAGACTTCTTCTCCAAGCATCGGCAAAAATATGAGATATACACACCTTCCAAACATTATAGCATTTTCCATCAAAATAAGGTGAGAGTGTAAGTACTTATTTCATTGCAGACGGAAGGCTCCGATGAGTACAAGTCTTCAGGAGGAGGGATTTCGACCATTGAACATTTTTCTCTAGCTTTTAAGCTAATAATGAGCACCTCGCTCTAATACCATTGTAAATCACCATTGGGGGGGGGGGGGGGAAGGGGGCCGTTGAGGTTGGTGAATAAGGTGATTATGCGGAAATTAAAAAATTAAAATAAATACGTAATATAAAGAGTATAGTTAAAGAAAGCAAACAGTGCAAAGAGGTAGTGACATAACGATATAAATGGTTCACCCCTTGGTCTAGTCCATTACCTGTTACCTGCAGCAATTTTCTTGTGTGAGAATGCTTTAGCCACTACCAATTTCACTATCATTCTCTTCACTACTTTAGGTGGCATACTCCTATTGGAGAGTTCTCCCACCTACTCTATCTTTTCCTACCTATTGGAGTGTGTCATCTAAGGTAGTAAAGAGAAATATAGTGAACTTGGTAGTGGATGTAGCATCATTCATCTTTTTAATTCTTTCTGTTTTAATTTGATTCAAAGATGGTGAAGCTTTATTTGAAATTCAAATCTTTATTTATAGTACACATCTTAGATAAGAATATTAGGTACATGTGTATGTTTTGTATACATCAAACTTAGGGTTACATCTCCTATGATCAGCTCGATTTTGAGGAGATGTGGTTTTATGCATCATTTGATCAAAGCCAAAAACAGTTTAGCATCTCGTCGAAAGTTCTCCCAACTTTGCATAAGATCATATATACGCCTATAAATAAAAATAAACGCTTAATTTTTATACTCTCTTTATATATTTCAGTAGCATTCCAATAATTGTTGTCGTAATATTCACTGAGTTGAGAAGGAAAGTAAAGAAGTGACAGATAAGATGTGAACATATATTAATTTGGCTAAAAAGCGAGAGGGTTTTCGGTAAGGTGTCTTTTTATCTACTACTATTTAATAAGATAGTTTGTCACAAACAAATATTTCTTCTAATCTAATATTTTAATGGGAGAGTTTAGATTATGTAATCAAATAAACATATGTAATGCACGTGCATAACTAATATAAAGGATGTCTTAGGTTCGAAGACAGACAACATCGGAATTTTTACTTTTAAAAATATATATTTATAAAAACGTGCATCGCACGTGTAAATTACTAGTTTTTTAAAATATTTTTTGTCACACAAGAAACACCACTTTCTTACCAAACAAATCTGTGCATCGCTGCTACAACACCAAATCTATTTATCAACAAGTACACGCACGTACAAATCAAAATTTTTCTTCTTAATTTTAAAAAAATACGTGTATCGATCGCCCGTTTAACTCCAATTTTTTAAAAAAATTAAGGCATTCATCGCACGTGTTAATTACTAAACAAACACGTGCATCGCACATGCAATTCCAAATCTATTTATCAATACGTGCATATCACGTACAAATCAAATTATTTTCCTTCTTAATTTAAAAAAAATACATGTATCGCCCATTCAGCTCCAATTTTCTATAAAATTAAGGCATTCATCGCATGTGCTAATTACTACTGATTTACGTGTACCGGACATTCAACTCCAACTCTGTATCAAAACGTGCATCGCACGTGGAAAATACTAGTATAATTATATTGTTATGGTAAAGCTAGCCTAACCGGATTACCTGAGCAACCTTCATATACTTTTTTCTTCACGGAAAAAAAAAAACTTCCATATATTTTAATTTTTTAACAAACAGGTGAAGCTGATGACACTCCTCTTGGTTGTAGAAGTCCACATCCAAGACGGAGCCCAAAAGTTAAGGGCATTGAATAATTTGGGCAAGGAGTAGAATGCAAAGTATCATAGGAATGAAAATGGGCTGGCCTGATCGATCAAAGTGTGGGTTTGAATAAAGCTAAATCATAAATTTGTCTTACACTTTTCCTTACGGTTAGAAACAATAGTTTGCTTCTATAATTGAGTAGCATGTTTATTAGTTAAGATAATGTTTTTCTTTGGTAATATTTATTTATTAGTTAAATAATTCTAATTAATTCTAAATTATATATTTAAGAGCATCTGTAGTCGTTCTAAGCTATTTTTTGGGTATTTGGCTTTTGGAAATGGAAAATATGGCTGCGTGCTGCAGTCGTTGAAAGGTAAAATATGGCCGGACGACCGATTATCTCTCGTCTCGACCTTTTTTTAAAAAAAATAAGAAAAAAAATTTTCTGGGCACTAAAAGACAAAAAAAAAAAAAAAAAATGGAAAACTGGTGGGACGGTGGATTATACACCGGCCCATCAATTTTGTCTTATTCAAAATTATTAGGACGGTGTATAATACACCATCCGATACTTTCGGTTTTTTTTTTATTTTTATAATAAAGGACGGAACATTGTTAATCGTCCGGGAAAAAAAAATCTGACGCGACGGGACATTATCCTTCGTCTCTTTTCAGGGACGAAAGATAATTTTCCGATTGCTATATTTTGGCTTTTGTTAAATCGTCTGCTATATTTGGCAGTCTACTATTCATCGTACATCCAAATTTTAGGTATTTGGAAGACGACTGCAATGAAGCAATTTCCATTTTTTCTAAATTTTGGGTATTTAGCCCACGACTACAGATGCTCTAATTAGCTGATCTTGTTTGCTTCTGCTGTATACATTGAGGCTTATCATATTAAAAACTGCATAAAGTTGAAAGTGTAGGTCCCGCCACAAAAAAATGGTGTCTTTTCATGGTGTCTCTTCCGAAGCATGGTGTCTTTTCATGGTGTCTCTTCATGGTGTCTCTTCCGAAGCATGGTGTCTTTTCATGGTGTCTCTTCATGGTGTCTCTTCCGAAGCATGGTGTCTTTTCAAAAGCATGGTGTCTCTTCATGGTGTCTCTTCCCCTCCTATAAATACTCACTATTTTCTTCATTTGGAGACACACTCAACTGAAGAGAAAAATAGAGATTGATAGCCACAGAGAGCTTATAAATGTATTGAGAGTTTTTTTTTTGTAAATCTTTTGAGATTGAGAAATAATATTTGTGTTGTTTTCTTCTCAAATTTATCTCTATTGTTTTTCTCCCGATCCTAACAAGTGGTATCAGAGCGAGGTTGAGTTGTTGAGTGTCAAAAGCCTTTGCAGATCAAGATGTCGATGGAGGAATCAATATCATCATCATCATTTGGAGCCATGATCAAGCTTACTGCCACCAACTATACACTTTGGAGACCTCGGATGGAAGATCTCCTAAGTTGTAAAGATCTCTTTGATCCTATTGAGGAGAAGGGAGAGAGACCTGAAGCTACCAATGAGGCGGACTGGAAGAAGATGAACAGGAAAACGATCGGTCAGATTCGACAGTGGATCGATCACAGTGTCTTCCATCATGTTGCCCAGGAGACGGATGCTTTTGCCCTTTGGAAGAAGCTGGCGGATATGTACCAGGCCAAGACAGCTCGAAATAAGGCCCTGCTGATGAGACGGTTGGTGAACCTGAAGCTACAGGGAGGAACTTCTGTAGCAGAACACACCAGCGAGTTTCAGAGCCTGGTGAATCAGCTATCTTCAGTGGAGTTACCACTTGAAGATGAGTTACAGGCACTTCTACTTCTCAGCTCTCTTCCAGACAGTTGGGAGACATTGGTGGTCTCCCTCAGCAACTCGGCTTCGACTGGCAATCTTACCATGTCTATGGTTAAAGATGCCCTATTCAATGAGGAAGCTCGGAGAAAGGACGTTGGCACAGAAGCACAAGCCTGCGTCACAGAAGTCCGTGGGAGACAGCGAGAGGAAGATCGTGGCAGGTGGAGGGGCAGGAGCCAAAGCAGAGGCAGATCGAGAGGCAAATCAAGTGATGGGAGGAGGCCTGCATACAACTGCCATCACTGTGGCAAACCAGGCCACATGAAAAGAAATTACTGGAAGTTACAAAAGCAAGGCGGTCAGGGAAGGTCACAACCAAAGAAGGAAGGAGATGCACAAGTCACAGTACTAGAAGATGTGGCTCTTTGCTCTCATGAGGATGAGACATGCCTCCATGTGTCGAATCAGGGAGTAGAATGGGTGGTAGATACTGCAGCATCTTGCCATGCCACTCCTCGAAAGGACATCTTCACGACGTACAAAGCTGGAGACTTTGGCTCGGTGAGGATGGGCAATTCTAGCTTTGCTAAGATTGTCGGAATTGGTGACGTTCGGATGCAGACTGATGCCGGGTGCACAATCACACTGCAGGATGTTCGCCATGTACCTGATCTTCGACAAAATCTTCTTTCGGTGAGAGCCCTAGATGAAAAGGGCTATGATAACCGTTTTTGCAAAGGCTCGTGGAGGATGCTGAAAGGTGTAATGGTGATCGCTCGTGGACATCTCTGCAGCACTTTGTACAAGACTCATGTGAAGATCAATGTGGATAGTCTCAATATTGTTGAACATGAAGCTTCACAGAAACTGTGGCACCAGAGACTCGGTCACATGAGTGAGAAAGGTTTATCAACCTTGATGAAGGAAAATCTTATCTCCATTACCAAGAATGCAGAGCTTCAACCTTGCAGCAGCTGTTTATTTGGCAAGCAACGAAGAGTCTCTTTTAGTTCCTCTTCGACAAGGAGATCAGAGTTGCTCAGTCTGATACATTCTGATGTTTGCGGTCCCATGGAGGTGGAGTCGCTAGGCGGCAACAAATACTTTCTGATATTTATTGATGATGCTTCTCGGAAGGTGTGGGTGTATTTTCTGAAGACAAAAGATCAGGTCTTGGAAAGCTTCAAAACATTTCATGCCATGGTAGAGCGTGAAACGGGGAAGAAGCTGAAGTGCCTCCGCTCAGATAACGGAGGCGAGTATACATCCAGGAGTTTTGATGCCTATTGCAAGAGTCAGGGCATTCGGCACGAGAAGACGGTTCCACGTACCCCGCAACACAATGGGGTAGCAGAAAGAATGAACCGAACAATCATGGAAAGAGTCAGAAGTATGCTCAGCACAGCAAAGCTGCCAAAGCCATTTTGGGGAGAAGCTGTTCGCACCGCCTGCTACTTGATCAATCGATCTCCATCAGTCCCGCTGAATTTCAACATCCCGGAGAAGAAATGGACCGGCAAAAACCCCTCCTACTCTCACCTGAGGACATTTGGATGTCTGGCTTATGCACATGTCTCAAAGGAGCTCAGGCAGAAGCTCGATGCGAGAACCACTCCATGCATTTTCATAGGCTATGGAGACGAGGAGTTTGGATACAGGCTATGGGATCCAAAGACGAAGAAGCCCATCAGAAGTAGAGACGTGGTGTTCCATGAAAATCAGACATATGGGGACACTGAAAAGCCTACAATTGCTGAAAGACCTGTCAGTACTCAGGACTTTGTTCCAGATACAGTACCAGTACAAGCTGCCGCGGATGATGATCAAGAACTAGAAGCAGAACCAGAGGAGGAGGAAGAAGGGATTGATGAGCCTGGGGAGCCGCAACCTTTCACAGCTGCAGAACCAGTACAAGATAATGATACACCGCCTGAGACGAGTGAGCCTCAGCTACGTAGATCTGAAAGAGGCCATGTTCCGTCTACTAAATATCCAGAATCAGAGTACATTCTTCTTACTGATGAAGGGGAGCCAGAGAATTTCCAGGAAGCATTGTCTCATCCAGACAAAGACAACTGGCTGCACGCTATGCAGGATGAGATGGACTCTTTAGAGAAGAACCAAACCTACGATTTGGTTAAGCTTCCAGGAGGGAAGAAGGCACTAAAGAACAAGTGGGTATTCAAGCTCAAGAAAGATGGCAGCGGAAAGGTGGTGAAGCACAAAGCTCGGCTAGTGGTCAAAGGATTCCTTCAGAAGAAAGGCATCGATTTTGGTGAGATTTTTTCTCCAGTTGTAAAGATGACTTCAATCCGAGTCATGCTCGGATTAGCAGCTAGCCTAGACTTGGAGCTTGAACAAATGGATGTGAAGACTACATTTCTTCACGGTGATCTGCATGAAGAAATTTACATGGAGCAGCCAGAGGGATACGAGGTTCCAGGGAAAGAGAATCTCGTATGTAAGCTGAAGAAGAGTTTGTATGGCCTCAAGCAAGCACCAAGACAATGGTACAAGAAGTTTGATTCATTCATGGTGAGTCAAGGCTATAAGAGGACTGCTGCAGATCAATGCGTCTACATTCAAAGGTCCCCTGATGGAAATTTCATTGCACTGTTACTATATGTCGATGACATGTTGATCGTCGGACAAGATGCAGTGAAGATCAGACAGCTGAAGATAGAACTCTCTAAGGTCTTTGATATGAAGGACCTTGGGCCAGCTCAGCAGATTTTAGGTATGAACATCTCTCGAGACAGAAAGGCCCGAAGATTGTGGTTATCTCAAGAGAAATATGTTGAACGGGTGATCAAGCGATTCAACATGGAGGGTGCCAAGCCAGTTAGCATCCCACTGGCTAATCATTTCAAGTTGAGCAAGAGTTCGTGTCCCTCATCCAGGAAAGAGATCGAGGAAATGGAAGTTGTGCCTTATTCTTCAGCGGTTGGAAGTCTGATGTATGCAATGGTGTGTACGAGGCCGGATATTGCACATGCAGTGGGTGTGGCAAGCAGATTTCTCTCCAATCCAGGAAATGAGCATTGGGAGGCTGTTAAGTGGATTCTCAGGTATCTTAAGGGTACCTCAAAGATATGTTTGTGTTACGGGGGAGCTGATCCGGTTTTGGAAGGCTATACAGATGCAGATATGGCCGGAGATCTTGATGGTAGAAAATCGACTTCTGGTTTTATCTACACTTTTGCAGGGGGGGTTGTGTCATGGCAGTCAAGGTTGCAGAAGTGCGTTGCACTATCTACGACAGAAGCAGAGTACATTGCTGCCGCTGAAGCTGGCAAGGAGATGTTGTGGTTAAAGCGATTTCTACAAGAACTCGGGATCAAGCAGAATGACTACAAGGTACATTGTGACAGTCAGAGTGCTCTGGATTTGAGCAAGAATTCAATGTACCATTCCCGAACAAAACATATTGATATTCGCTATCACTGGATACGCGAGGTGATGGATCAACAATTGTTGAAACTGATGAAGATCCACACGAAGGAGAATCCAGCAGACATGTTGACAAAGATTGTGTCTCGGGAGAAACTAGAGTTATGCAGAGACATAACTGGAATGGATGAGAGATGACGATTGGTGCAGATGTGGCGTGAGGGGGAGAATTGTAGGTCCCGCCACAAAAAAATGGTGTCTTTTCATGGTGTCTCTTCCGAAGCATGGTGTCTTTTCATGGTGTCTCTTCCGAAGCATGGTGTCTTTTCATGGTGTCTCTTCATGGTGTCTCTTCCGAAGCATGGTGTCTTTTCAAAAGCATGGTGTCTCTTCATGGTGTCTCTTCCCCTCCTATAAATACTCACTATTTTCTTCATTTGGAGACACACTCAACTGAAGAGAAAAATAGAGATTGATAGCCACAGAGAGCTTATAAATGTATTGAGAGTTTTTTTTTTGTAAATCTTTTGAGATTGAGAAATAATATTTGTGTTGTTTTCTTCTCAAATTTATCTCTGTTGTTTTTCTCTCGATCCTAACAGAAAGAGGGTTCATTATCGAGTAAAAAGGTTTCTTAATAATTCTCTTTTCTAGTTGGGCGCATTAAGATTGATATGCCCAGATGTACAAGTGAACTTTGCATTCTACTATCAAACATACTTCATTTTCTTGCTGAAGAAAATCTCTCTTGTAACTTAGTATTGTAGCTAGGAATATAATTTATATTCCTACCAGATATAAATATATCAGGGCTGGATATTTTATAATTTGTTCATTATAAACCTACCATAATTTATTTCCTAACTAAGGTAATTGAGTTAAAGATTGAGTTTGTTTATTTATTTATTTATTCGAGAGTTGAATATTGAGCTGCAGAAAAGTTTTAAAAGAGTTATATATTCTTTTGTAAGGGTCTATCAGGTATCAGATATATATGTTTACTGTCTATTGGTTAGAAAAATATAATGCAGGATTTGAAGATATGCTACTTATTAATTAAATCACAAATATCTTAATTTACTACTAACTTAAAGTAATTTTGTTTTTAACATACTTAAATAAAAGCAGATAAACCCTAATTAATTCATACTACTAACATTGTAAGAGATTTACCTTGATATAGTAGTACTATACAAAACTGAAAGACTACTAGCTCACTTAATTTGGACTGCGTGCATACTCTATTTCACAAAGAAATCATGCAGTCCTAAGTAACTGTAACTAGTACTGTAGTTTGTACATGTTTATTTTTTTCAGTGTTAAAATTCAATTTCCATCTTGTACTGTTAATTAATTAATAAATATTATAATGTGGAAATGGACAGTTAACACAGTATAAGTGAGGAGTGCACATGGATATAAGTGCCACGCTCGTGTTAATGAATCACTGAATGATGTGTTGTTATCTCAATCTAGTATTAATTGTATTTTATTGTGTGGGCATGCATAATTAGGTTTACCGATACCATCAGGTGTGCCATATGTGCATCATGGTTTTTTGTTGGATTCCTAAAATTATCTGATTGACTTTTTCATTTATAATTATGTGTCAGTTTGGATCCATCCCAACTGTATAGCTTGCTTTGCTATCTAAAGCATCATTGTCCTTGTCCATTCATTCATATTCCCATGTTAAACAGGCTTATATGTAACATGTCTTCAGTTCAAATTTACTTATTTAGATTTTATTTTTTTTGAAAGATATTTATCTGCGAAACATTTGGCCAAATCAAACTATCAAAGACACTTTATGGGGGCATGAGTTCAGAAATCCATGGTGAAAGGAAATTCAAACTCTAAGTTTTGTTTAATTGATTTCCTTTCTAATAACACTATTATAGCATTATGTCGCACAAATGATTTGATGTGTGGGACTGACAAAATAGTGAGTTGAACTTTGTGAGGGAGTTTAACGAAATGGTTAAACAGGGATTAGTCTAATTAGTGGGTCGGGTTGTAGGAGAGGAAATTATTTGTATTTTTATGTATCTTTTAAGTTGGACCATTAGAGGCATGAACTTGTGAGTTAAGAGAATGATTATTGTAGACATTATTAGAGAATGTAAACCTGTTGTTATTGGCCTTATTGAATCTAAGATATCGACACGTAGAATATCACCGGAGTTGTTTGCTTTAAGTGGTGTGAGTTGTCTGCTTTAAGTGGTGTAATAAGCTTGCGGGGGGGGTTATCGGTAGGATTTGACTTTAACATGTTCAGGTTAGAGGACTCGGCCATCGGTCTGTACTCTGTTTCGGTGAAGATTAAAAATGTTTCAAGTAGGAAATTTCAAACCGTGACTGTAGTCTATGGCTCCAACAATGCTAGACAAAGAGAGGAACTTTGGGAGGTATTAATAGGAATTAGGAATAGATGGATGGGTATGTGGGTTATTATGGGGGATTTCAACATTACGAGGTACGCAGCTAAACACTCGGGACATGGGGGATCACACAGAGATAGAAGGAGATTCAACAAAGTGATTAGCTACCTCAAGCTTATGGACATTCCGGTCATCGACAGGATGTTTAGTTGGTCAAACATGCAGGAGAATCCTATCAGGGCAAAACTAGATAGAGTGCTTATCTCAGATGAGTGGAAAAGTTGTTTCCCGTATGCCTTTGCTAAATCGATCCCTAGAGCAACTTCAGATCACACACCAATCCTACTCTGCAGTAAGAAGGAGGAGCTTGTGCCAAATTTTCAATTTAGATTTGAAAAAGAGTGGCTACATTCGAGTAATCTAAAGCAAATAATCAAAGAATGTTGGGAGTGTCAGGTAGAAGGGGATACGATCAAAAGGTGGTACTGTAGAGTACGAAACCTAAGGAAAGTTCTTCAAATGTGGGCTCAATGCGGATTTGGGGGGCAGAAAGAAAAGATGCATAAAATAAAGGGGAGTATTTACCAAATTGAGAAAATTCAAGAAACATCATCAATTTATGATATTCTAAAAGAGGAACTTTCTGATGCTAAAGAGGAAGCGAATAACCAGTACAATATGGAAGAAACATACTGAAAACAGAGATCGAGAGAGCAATGAGTGAAGGAGGGAGATGCGAACATTGCTTACGTTCATAAGTTAGCTAATGGTAGAAGGAGAAGAAACAGAATTGCGGGCCTAGAGAAAGATAATCAGTGGATACCCTATGAGGAGCAGATTCATGATATTGTTGACCAGCATTTTAAAGATTATGGGGAATGCCATACCCACATCTTTTAATCTAGTTGATAACTTTTGGGGGGATAGGTAGAGCTGTTACTTTGACCCGATACCCGGACCCGACCCGGACTCGACATTGGACCGGAACACAACCTGATCTATACGGGTCCGGGTCCGGGTCCGGATCCGCTCAAGATAGACCCGACCCGGACCCGGATCCATTAAAAAATATCCCTAAATATTCAAAATTTGATTAATATGGTTATAGGATATACATGTAAATAGTAATTGTTGAAGATAGATGTGTAAATATAATATTTATTCATGTACTTAAGTGCAAAATAGTTGGAACCGTAGGGTATCGGGTACAAAAATACCTGAGTGCAAATATTTATTCCCCGCTATTAGATCCGACAGGTATATTTTTTTAATGAGGACTCAGACTCGGACCCGGACCCGGACCCAGACCCGATTCTCACAAATCTGGGTCCGGGTCCAATTTTTGGACCCGTGAAGTATCGGGTCTGGGTCCGGGTAGTGGAGGACCCGAACCGATAGGACCCGATACCAACACTAAGGATAGGTGTGTACAGCATCCTGATAAGCTAGAGAGGAGTTTCACTAAGGTGGAAATATGCATTGCTATAACACAACTGGAAATAGATAAGGCTCCTGGTCTATATGCTGTACCTATTATATTTTATTCCAACTTCTGACATATCATTAAGAATGATTTTATGGCAATCATTGATGAACTACACTCGAGAGGGGCGAGAATCAAATTACTGAATTTCTCTGCTGTATTTCTAAGCCCGAAAGTGGAAGAAGTCGTTAAGGTTAACGATCTTAGACCAATTTCACTTCTAAATGGATCTTTTAAGATTATCACAAAATTTCTGGCTAACAAACTAGCACCGTTGATGAATAGGCTAGTCAATAAAGAACAAAGTGGATTTATCAGAGGAAGAGAAATTTGTGATAATATCCTTACAGCGCAAGAACTCATTTTCAAATCTAAGGTTGGGGGAAAAACTGGGTTTTATGCTGAAATTGGACTTTAAAAAGGCATACGATATGGTAAATTGGGCATGCATAGAAGAGATGCTCCTCAGAAGTGGATTTGGAACAATGTAGGACGACTGGATTAAAAAATGTTTGTGGGAAGGGAAACCAAGATTCTGGGCAAATATGAGGGCATGTAAAGAAATCATGTGCAAAAGAGGGTGACAACAGGGGGACCCGATCTCTCCATTACTGTTCGCTCTTGTGGCAGACGGGCTCACTGAAATGGGGTGGGGGGGGGGGGGGGGGATTCTCAGGGTTGGGATCAATCAAAAAGAGCTTAATGTTAGAATTCTTCAGTATGCGGACGACACAATTATTTTTTGTGGAGATAATTGAAATGAAGTGGCTGGAATACAATGCTCCATTTACTATTTCGAACTATGGGCAGGGTTGAAGGTTAAGACACATACAAGATCCATCACACTGCTTAGAGGGATTTCTCAGGAAAGTTTTAATTCTTACAAAATTATTTTGAGGTGTGAGGAGAAGGAATTCCCGATCAAGTACCTGAGACTCCCTCTTGGAAGGGGGGGGGGACTTAAGGAGGATTCTAATATCCTAATTGAGAGATTTAAGCAAAGGTTGTTGGGGTGAAAGAGTCAATACATGTCACTAGGAGGCAAGGTTATCTTGATGAACTCATTCCTATGAAATTTACTGATATAGTGGATGACATTACTTGAACTACCTAAGTGGTCCATCTTTAGGATTGATCGCATTAGAAAAAAAATCTTGTGGAGTAACAATGGGGAGGGAAAAGAAGGTTACCACCTCATTAAATGGGGCAGAGTGTGCGAAAGAAAAGAATTTGGAGAGCTATGTGTGATTAACCTAAAACAGATGAACGAAGCACTGCTTGCAAAATGGTAGTGGAAAATACATCAGGATGATAACAAAGTGTGGAAACCATTCATTAAAACATATCGTATAAGAAGAAAATTCAAATGGAATTAGGAGGGGAAACAATATATCATCATTTTGGAAATCAATATCTAAACTAGGAGGGATATTCCATATGGGTACTAGGTGTATTGTGGGTAAAGGCGATGATTGCAGATTTTGGAATAACAGATGGCGCCTGGATAGTACCATTGCTAATAGGTTTCCAGTGCTTTATGAGGAGGTGGAGGACAAAAATGCACTGGTAAATGATTATGGTAATTTTGAGCAAGGGTGCAAAGTTAAATTTAAGAGGGATCTTAGGGCAATGCATGCAGCCATGATTTATGAGATTTTAGAATGTGTTGCTGCTAATTTCGGTGTAGGAGCAAACAGATAGTAAGTTTATAATTTGATGCAAACTACCAAAGATTTGACCTTTAATCATCGCCGTAAAAAATGGTTAGAGCTCCTGAGAGTGGATCTGGATCATTCATTGAACACCGTGATATAAATCTGACAATTGCTGACGCGGCCAGTGGACCTGCAAAAAGTCTGAAACACCGAGGATGGCCCCGACGATTGACCCTCCGACGCTCAAGGTAGAACCAGAGAGAGAAATAGAGTTTGAGAGAGAAATGGCCAATTGTTATTACCTTCTGACTGAGAAGGGGAGGAGGGTATTTATAGGCTTGAGAAACAGTTTAGGAGAATGAGATGAATTCGTTAGATTAATATGAATTCCTTATCTTCTGTTGATTCCCTCCTTTAAGAGATAAGACTCTCTCGTCTGGGGATAAAAGATTTGACTTACAATCCTCATGGGCTGGGTGTCTTTTCTAGTGGGACTAATCTGTCACTTTTAATGGGCTTGAAAGCGGTCCATGTCTTGTAAACTAGCTTGGAGAAGGTCGGGACCTGTTAAAGAGGTCCGTTATGACTAATCTGTCATTAGAAGCTTTGAGATATGTGTTGGAATCGTATGACCCTGATTTGCTGCGATTTTTACCATTATCATAAGCCCCGCACTTCCGGGAGACAATTTTCTTGCTTTCGGGAAGTAGTTCGCCATATTTTTGGATTCTTGAATCCAATTTTAGCTTTCAGGGTATATTGGTGATATCTGGAACTGATCAGAAACTTCTGAAGGCGATAAATATTTTCCTAGATTTTTTGGAATTTTTCAGATTTTTCCAGATTTTTAATATTTTTTCCAATTCTAAAATCACATTTTCGTATTTTTTAATTAATAAACCCAAATTTAAATTAATTTTGGGAAATTTTAGTTTATTTTTTGAATTAAATAATTATTTTTGGAATTTTAATTATGTTTTGAATTTAAAATGAATTTTTTGGGATTTTTAAATTGTCATACTGGTGCGCCTTTTGAAGCAATCTCACGCGTCCATCTTCACTTGGCTCGCCCGCTGAGTGGATTCGACGGCCGTGATGATGCTACGGTGAAGAAGCTTTGATGGATGATTATGTGGCACAATCTAAAGCACACATTAGAGTGAAGCAAGCTTGAGCGGAGAGCGACGTAGCGAAATCAGAGCCGCGAATCAGGTGCGCGCTCACATTTCTGGCAGATCCAAGGGCTAGCAGTGGCTATGGAGACCCCCTAGCTCGATCGACAGTTTCGTTGAGCTATGAGCTTTCGATCTTGGTCGAGCTATAGAGATTCGGTTGGTCGAGCAATGAGCCCCTTCTTCCCTTGTCGAGCTACGGAGCTGTCGACCCACTACCTCTGGTCGAGTTATGACAGCATCGTCGAGCTATGCTCGGGTCTGATCTTGGTCGAGTTATGGCGGCATCGAGCTATGGCTGCGTTGAGCTATAGCTTTGGTCGAGTCATGCCCTCTTCGTCAAGCTATGGTCTTGGCAAAGTATCGAAGCTGGGTTTGATCAATCCTCGAGCTTCGAGTTGAAGTTCGCTTGATGTTCTTCAAAAAGTTTCATGGAGCTTTTATTGGAGCTTCTATTTGAGTTTGAGTGGTGCTTCTAAGTTGAGTTTGGAGTTCGAGGTCGATATCTCTGTAGCTACACCTCTTTCGGCCTCTTCTTTCTAGGGACAACAAATGTGGTTATGGATGGAGGAGTGTGCTACAATCTTCGTCGAGCTTGGCTATGGGTTTCAGCGAGCTGCAGTTCGGAGATAGAGCTCGACTAAGGGAGCTCGGTGGTGGAATGGAGCTCTATTTTTGTCGAGCTATTCTTGGGGTCGATCTATGGGAGTCGGAGCTTTTTGGTAGGGATGGCAACTAGGCCGGGTTGACCAGCAACCAGCCCACTCGAACCCGGCTAGCAAATAGGTCGTTCGGGTCCGGGTCGAACCCCTGGGTCGACCCGGGTCGAAAAATTAAGAAATCCAACCCGCTCGACACGACCTGGGAACCCGTTGACCAAGTCAAATCCGCTCGCAACCCGCAACTCGACCCGCGGTTTGGACACGTTCGACCCGCGCAGATCAAACATTAGACCCGCGTGTCGAACGAACCAAAAATGCAAAAAACAGATCCAACAGCTTTGTTTCGGCCATTGGGCTGTTTTTTTCTTTTTCTTTTATTATTATTATTATTATTATTATTATTATTATTATTATTATTATTATTATTATTTCCCTATAAATACCCCCTTAATTCAATCTAAAAATTTCCACACCTTACACTTTTACTCTCTCTACTACTACTGCTGCTGCTGCTGCTACTCAATTCAATCAAATTATTTCAAAAAAGAAGCAAGCAACAAAGAAGTAAAATTTTTCGATCGTAACGAATTCTGTTGATTCAACTCTCAACAACGTCAACTTCAACTCCTCCAACAAAGAAGCTCTATTTCTCTCTTTCAACAACTACCACTAGTAGAAAACCTTGCAATAACAACGAATCATTTACAAGTACCAAAATTTTCTTGTTAGTGATACTATCTACAATGGATTAATCACAATAAACCCCTTCGTTGTGAATGTTTTGACATCCGCAATAGATTATATTAATCTGTTGCAATTGCAACAATTGCAAGGGAACAATTGTAGCATAATATATTCCGTTACTAAAGCAGTTTTTAATCTTTAATATTAAACACATATTAAACACGTAAAATTACTTTTCTAAAATAAATCTCTCCCCTTAACCAAAATCAAATCTCTCTCTCTCTCTCTCCATATTTCTTTTTCTCACAAAATGAAATCCGCCAAAACCCTAAATCCCCAAATAATCTCAATATCGAGCTCGGTCAGAATCCTTCTCCCCCTTATTCTCAGACGACGACGACGACTACCCTACCTCATCCGCCATAGCATCAACCCATTACTGCCATGTCTGCTGCGGCCTTCATAACTTCTTTGTCGAAGACGACGACTTCTACTACTACCGTGACTGCTGGTCTCAGTACTGAACCCTCGTCCCTGAAGAGGCTCTCCTCAGTGACGACTACAACTGCCACTACAAATCCCAATCCCATAACCCTCAAAGCCCTAACCCCAAAAATCCAAACTCCAAATCGAGTAGGAACTTAACGAGCACCTCCATGATTGATAATAGCGATGTAAGTTTTCAAATAGGGCTTATTTACCATATAATAGTTAAATATTACAGTTGAAACTTGTTATTGTGCATATTCAGCTATTTCATGAAAGCACTTGTTAAGATTCTATCTGGAGGTTCTCTTAATAATTTGAGAAAGAAATGTCATCCAACTTTTTAATTTCTTGAGAGTTTTGTTTTTCAGTGTCTTATGTTTGATATCATGCTTTCGGAATCCATCTTATTTAGAATGATGAAATTTAGTAGAAAGCTATAGTCTCTTTAGTTGTAATGTTGTTGTAAGTTTTATACGACCTTACTGAAATAAATGTGAGTCAATTTTAATTTTATGAGCTGTGTGAGTTGTGGTACATGAGGCTGCTTTCTAGCTTGCGAGTGATCCTTCCAGTTCGGGTAATTAATTTTAACTAATCAAAGTATCATATATTACTTGTTCCACTTGTACGTTTCTTTAGAATGGCCAGGTTTTCCGGTTGGTGTAAAGTTCGATCCAACAGATGCTGAGCTTCTGGAACATTTAGCCAGGAAATCTAGTGCAGGAAACTCAAAAGCTCACATGTTCATTGATGAATTTATTCCTACTCTTCAAGGGGACCAATGCATATTCTATACTCATCCTGAAAATCTCTTTGGTAATTTCATATTCATCAAAACTTAATGTTCTTTTGCACACTTTCATCACCTCATTGTTTATTGCACGCATCAGGTGTTAGGAAAGATGGAAATAGTGTTCACTTCTTCCACAGGGTTTCCAATTGCAGTGGTAACACATCCGCCTCGTCCTGAAAAGAACTCTCCATTATCTTAAGCTCATCAAGATTGCAATCCACATGTATTCCTAGTCAAATAATTGGTTATTGATTTGTGTTCAACTTCGAATTTTGGTTATTGATTAGTATTATTATCAGAAAGAAGTGCATCCAGAAGTCAAGGTACCAGAATTGGTTGCTCATCAAATGAACGTAGGTTTGGACTCTTTATGGTCATCTGGTGAGTCTTAAGCTATCAGAGAACATGAACCAAATAAATTAGAAGATCTGTTGTTCTGCCATGACGTACTCGATCCCAGTTGTGGATTAGGCAATGGAAGCAATGGTTTTGCTTGATGGAAATAACATGTTTCCTGAACTCATAACCTAGATATAGGCACACCACCAGATTTCCAACTTGCTGTAAGATTTGGATTCCTAGCCCTTGCATCATTTTTATGCAAGATAGTATTACAAATCAATTCTCAATTCTCAATTCTCATTTCCATTCATGTCATGCTATTTCCACAGGGACAATGTTCACAGTTTACTGCAAACCAAGGTTTGTGTTTTTGATTTCGTTGTGGTTTCATGCAATATGTAGGGATGTCAATGGTCAAGCATACTATCTATCTAATGGTTTTATTTACTGCATTCTACTTCACAACCTTTCAAGTATTTAACATCTTTATATCTAGTCTTAAGTTATAATCTTATGGTGCAGTTATAATAGTGCAGTTGTCATCGAGACCATTCTAGAAACAAACAAGCACAATGGCACAATTGGATTGGCAGACAAAATTTTAGCTTTTCAAAATTGAAAGAACCTTTGCTGGAATAATAATTAATTTAAGCTGAATTTTCTGTGATATGATGGTGCATGAATAAATATTGTTTAATAGTTCTCTTATTAAGTTTAAGTTTATATACTCCTGATATATATGCTGGGAGACAGTCTGAAAATTAAAATTTTTGTAGGAAACACTTTATTTCTTTGTATGAGAACTATGACAATCCTAGTTTCATCAATTTTGAAATTGCAGTACTTGGGTCGTCCCATGTCATACATTGTCATTCGCTTCAAGATTATTTTACATGGCTAGGAGAGAATTAATTAGAAACTCTTTTCTTTTTCAAATCTATGTAATTCTTATCTTATAGCTAACCTGGAATGACAGGACACGTCCTTCTGAATTCATTGTTCCTTACAATCAATATATGGAGTCTCTCAAAAACAACTACTCAATAGGGATGAGATTTAAAATGAGGTTCGAAGGTGAAGAGGCCCCAGAGCAGAGGTATTCTCCATTACAATACATTCATGTTCTTTCTCCATTAATAAATGATCTGGAACTATGCCACAATTGAGTAGTGCTGTGAAGATGTTTTATTCTATTTCTAATTTGTTGTAATCATTTTCTTACCAGGTTCACAGGCACCATTATAGGCATAGGAGATTTTGATGCCAATCGGTGGCCTGGATCTAAATGGAGGTGCCTCAAGGTACTTGCTATGTCAACTTTTCCCTACTGTTTGTATTACAACAATGCTTTATGATGTGAATAACGCCCATCTTCTGGAATTTAGGTGCGTTGGGATGATCTCTTTTGTTCCTCGCCCTGAAAGAGTTTCCCCATGGAAAATAGAACCTGCTTTGGCTCCTCCTATGAACCTCCTTCCATTGTCTAGATCAAAAAGGTCTCTATGTATGGCGATGACTATAAGGCTGAGGAGAATGAGGAACATGCAGAAGAAGGAAGACCTTCTGTGACCGATAAAGTGAAGTTGGGGATACATGGAAGCAGTAGCGGCGAGTTAGAAGTACTTTTGAAAACTTTTGTTGTAGTTCTTGGAGTATGAAAACTCATCTTTCCTTCTAGAATGTACTGTTGGTATTTTGGCACTTCGAAATAAACAAATTTTGTAATGAGAATGTTCTATACTCTATAATATTAAACCTTATTTTGGTATTATGTTTACATAATTGTGTTTTGTATTTAGACACATTGTGTTTTGTTTATATAATTGTGTGCATCAATGAGTGAAATAATTATATGTTCTTGATTGAAAAAATGCGCTGTTTTTGTAAATTAGATTAAGCTATCAAAATATAATCAGTAATGGAAAAAATGCATGCAATTGCATTCACAGGGGAACATTTGCAAGGGAATGACTACCTTGTGAACTTCTGTAGCAATTGTTCATCAGCAACGAGAAAAATCTCTTTTAAAACACATCTGCAAGAGAAAATTTTGTTGTAGATATTCTCTTATGGATGGGAACAGTAAGGAACAACTTTTCTTGCAAATATTCTATTGTAGTTAACATTTGCAAGGGATAGTTACAATTCCATTGCGGATGTATACATTAACCAGGAGAGATTTCGCAATTGAACATCTACAAGGGAATGAGAAAAATTCTCTTACGAATGTACACTAACCATGGAATTTCATTTTACTACAAGGAAAATTTCTTTTGCAATTGCGCCATTTTCTACTAGTGTACTGGACTACGTGACGTCGGGACTACGTCTACTATATTTCTCTACTTTTATTTTCTCTCTCATTTCTATATTCAATTATTCGCGAAGTACGGTATCAAAATTTCACAACCATCTTTTTGTCTTAATTTCTGTTGTAGTTCAAATTTTTTGTATCATATTTGTTTGTTGGTTTTTCGCTTTTCTCTTCTCAACCCTCTTATTGTTTTTTAGATTTTATTTTTTGACATATACCTCCTAGATTGTTTTGTACAATTTCACATACACTAGTAAAACAGTAGAACTCATTTTTTTCACATACACTATTACCATGTCTAGATCACGAGATAGCGGCCGTAGCCAAAGTGGACAAGATTCCACCGGTATTTCACATCGGCCTCCAATAGTCCCACATGTAGAGCCCGAATTTATACCAAATCCTATGGTAGGATCTCACGATTATCCCTCTATACAACATAGAAGAATAAATGCATAATTTTGATATACAAACACAACAAACCGAACCCACTAGTAGTAAAAAAACAAGGGGGAAACAAGTAATTGGCACAGATTTTATGACTATATCCCCGATGAGAATAATCTATGTAATGCCCCGATTTTCATTTAATGAAAATTATTTATTTTTACACGTAGTGTGCACGTGAGAATTAAATCTTATACTTATTTTCATTAAGATGAGTATAGATGTTTAAATATGTGCTCTTTAATTATTTCTATATAAAGCCCTTTTTCAAACAGACAAAAGCCATTCTTTTAAAAAGCCCAAATCTAATTTATTTGTTATATTTTTTAATTATTATTTTGGGCCATAAACTAAAGTCCATGAGCTATTTTTATTTTAAATACAACTTGTAATGTAGAATACATTTTAAAGATTTTTTTTATGTAAAATATAATGTACAAATTTTTGGAGACAAATGCATGCACGTGCGTTGCACGTACACGTGCAATTGAATCCATTCATGCTAGGCCGGTTTTGATCCTTGGAGGGAAAATGAAAATTTTGAGTGGAGTCATGGGTGGTGGTTACTTGATCATGGTTGGTTATTGTAACTCATCCTTGAATCCTAGCCTTTTAATCCTAACTCCTAAGTTAATCCTAGATTTTTAGTATAAATACACCCCCCCCCCCCCCCTCCCCCCCAGCCTAGTTATTCTTGTGCTAATTATTCCTCCAAACCTGTAGTTTAAAATACATTATTTAGTAGTAAAGCAAGTGAGTAAAAGATTGAGAGATTGTGTGAGGATTTGTGCTTGCATCAAGGAGGAGAGGCCGGCAATCAAGGTAGTGCTCGGGTTGGTATTCTTGGAGCTCGTGTGCGTGTCAACGATGAGGAGGACCACTCTCGTGGCAAGGACATTTGTTTAGGAGGTGTTGCTAAGTGTAGTCTCTCCAAATGAGGTGGGTAATTTTCCGTATTTCTAATTAGGAAGCATGCTAGATGTGAATTAAATTGATGATGCATGAAAAAGATTAATAAGAGTACACATTTAATTGGAAAAATGACCTATTGATTGATTGAAATGTTGATATGCAATTGAATGTGGTTCGACCGTTAAAATTTAAGTTGTGTGCGAATTGATTATAGCCATGGATTGTTTGAAGAAAACTTCATTATTAACATCAAAAATTATATGCAAGAGTTAGTAGATTGACAATGTCGCTTTATGTGCTTAAATAGACTATTATGATAATGTTGTATGAATGACTTAAAAATATAATTTGGGGGTTTGTGAAATGATTAAAAACAGAGAATTGATATAAAGATGGTTAAGAAAGAGATTAGTGATGTTAAAATTTGATAAGAAATGTCGAAAAAAAAGAAACATATTAGTAGTAGCTTGTAAAGTCGAATTAATTGTATGATAAACATGTGTTAACTATTGGAAAAAATTATTTTTAATATACTGGAGTAAAATCTATTATGGGAATAATTAATCTGGAATTTCTACAGCAAGTTAGTAAGAGTAAAATGAAATGAGAGCTTGTTGAACATTGAAACGTTTTAATAAACAGAGAGTATTGATTCAGTAGACTTCGAGTTGTATCCATGACAACCCGAGCCTATAGCTCGAGTGGTCGGGATGCTCTTGATTGCTACAGTATTGTGCGGCTTCTCAGAGGTTGAGGGTTCGAATCTTGTTAGCACCGCATATTGTGTTGCATTTTTAAAAATAAAATGAACTGCAGCCGAGAGCATTTAATGCTCTCAGTCCTCTTTTTAACGCCTAGCACGTTCGGCCTAGTGGCCTGTGCCTTCGGTTGGTTTTCCTGTGGTCGCTGGTTCGATCCTTGGTCTCGGCCTGTGTTTATGTGTGGGAAAAAATATTTTTTGGGTGTTTTGATGATTGAAAAATTATGAAAAAAATATGGTTATTATCCTAAAAATATGTGGGATTTATGAAAATAATTTGGAAATTATTTACATGAAATGGAGTATGTTTTGAGAATAAATGTATAATTTAGAACTATGGTTCTACACTTGTATGTTATGAAAGTTGCACTTTGCAAAAAGGACTTGAAATAAAATGTTAGAAAAGAAGTGTAATAAAAATAGAAATTATATGTAGTGATGTGATGTGAATTATTCTCATTGGAGAATAGTGTGAAAATTATGAAATGTGAACATTCATTTAGTGATTTTTATTTTAAAGTGAAATTGATATTTGATGAAATATATAAGGAATAATTGAATTCCATGTATGGCTATGGACTCATGAATAAATTAGAAATCATGCTATTGAAAAAGAAAATCTGTTATGATTATGAAGATGAACTTATGAGCTGGAAACACTCAATTTTAGAAATTGTGAATTGGAATTGAAACAAAAGAGTAGCTAAGTCTCCCCCGGCATTTGGAAAGAAATGAAATAAAATTTGAAATGAAGGACCAAGGTTGGTCTTGTTTGAATGAATGAATAAGTCCGGTTTAGTGAAGAGGTTAACTCTAGAGCTTTGATTTTGTTCATGATTCTGATAAAAACTAAGGATTAGTACATAGTGGAGATGTGATGAAAGTGAGAGAAAAACAAAAGTATGAGAGCTAGAGTTTACGGTGCGGGTGTGAGCCACAGAATGCATGCTTGATGAGTCAAGACATGGCGTGGGCACTACTCAGTAATGATCGGACTTTAGCCACGCTTGTGGAATATTTGGTAACTGCAAGAGGATCGTGTGCCATGAAGGAGGCTGAATTGCCACAGAATGCATGCTTGATGAGTCAAGACATGGCGTGGGGTTTCCCTCCAGGTTTTCTGTACACGAGCTTATACTCATAGATCATCTAGGATACTTACCGTAGTTACAGTAGTAGATTAAGACATGACGAGGGGTTGAACCCTACAAAGATGAAGAACGATTAAGAGGCTTGCATAGAATCCGAACAAGTGTGCATTAGTGTCATATAATATAAATAACTGCATTAAGGACTAAGTACACAATCACAACACGACATCAATAGGGTATTTCCTTTAGTTTAATATGTGACAAGTTTGTGTTTATTAAATATAGAAAATGAGTTATACTATTTTCGGCATAGAGAGGATGGCTGTATATAATGTTCGTCGGTTGAATAAACTGACGTACCCACAGTTTTGTATGCAGGGTAAATGACATGATAAAGATTAAAGAGGAACAGATGCTTAAAGATTATTAAATGTTGTTTTACTTTATTTAAATGTTGTAATTTTACTTCTGCTGTGCAATGTAAAGAATAAAGTTTCATGTAAACTCTGATGTAAAGTGAAAAGTTTTAAATTCCTTGTAAAATTGTACTAAATGAAGTGTAAAGATCCTGTGGAATCTCGAATTCAGTGTATTTTGGAATTCGGGGTGTTACAATCTAGCTGTAGGACATAAGATTTGTAAATATTGTGATAACAGTTACAAATAGAAGAAGGGCGAGGGAACATGTACAATTAAATGACACATTTTAAATGTACACAAAGAATTAGTATGAGACCAACAAGGCCAACAAAAAATCAACCCTAGAACCAGACAAATAGATAGCAACCCTATTATCCCAAACTTGTTCATCGGAAAATGGCTCGACTAATTATTAAGGATTAGCTACCTTTTTCCTATTCCTAGAGTACGAATGTTGTCTTTCAACCAAAATGTATTAAATCACATTTTAGAAGAATTTCTAGAAACACACTAAAGTCTGATTATTTTAAACTTTACAACGAAATGAGATCTAGATGCTTTAATTGCACTCTTGTATTCTTTAACTTGTAAAGTATCGTAAACTTCCGATTGTTGGAAATGTTGTAACAATATTCCGATGATGGGCTTAACTTGTCATTGGATAGATAGTGATTGGATGGTTCAAAAGAGAATCATCTGACTTGCGGTTTTGCCATATCTCCATAATGGACTAGTTATTGCAACATGTATTTTAGAAGTTTGTGATTTATATCATATTCATGATAAAAAAATTACTATTAGTTTTGATAATGCATCTAAGAACAATGGTTCGATTAATACATTAGAAATACAATTAGCTCCTCCATGTAATGAAATTTTTCATGTTAGATGTGCATGTCATATTTTAAATTTATGTGTACAAGATGCATTGAAAGTAGTCGATTCATATATAATTGAAATTAGAAATTGTATACATTTTATTTCTCTGAGTGGTCCTATGCTTCAAGAATTTAAAGGATGGTGTAAAGCTAGGAAAATACATTTTAGAAAATTTCCTAAATATGTTAAACACCGATAAAACTCTACTTTCGATTTACTAAATGTTGTTACTCAATACAAAGATATTATAAACGATTTTTGTCTTACAAAAAGCATGAAAAATTTTAAATGACTCCCTAATAATGGTATTTTACCGAATCTTTATTACGATTTTTGGAACTTTTTAAAACCGCAGCTGTGAAGTTTTCTACATCTTATGATTCTCCTTCTAGTAGTATGTTTATTTTAATCATCATTATGATACAAACTTTTCAAGAAATGATTTTGGACAAATACATTAGCTATATTGTTGATCCCGCTTATAAAAAAATTGAAGTATTTTAATCCTCCTCCTATGTTGTATTGTATTACTACTGTTATGGATCTTCGTATCAAATTTGCGGGTACAAAAAATTTGATTGAAATATTTTTTTACTTTACTTGAAGATGATTCTGAATTTGATTGTAATAAAATTTTAGCTAGCATTGAATAGACATTGAATAACTTGTATGATTATTATGATGGAACCTTTGCATCTAGTAGTACAACTAGTATAGTTACTTCTTCTTTCTCTACTTCTAGTAGTGAGGGTAAGAGTACAGCATAAGATGTCACTGCTAATTTACTTGCTCGTATTCAATCAAAAAAACCAAGAACTAATACACCTAATGAATTAAATTGGTATAATTAACAAGATATTGAGAGTTCTAGTACTAAGATTGAAGCGCTACAATTATGGAAAGAACATGAAAATCTTTTTCCTATTCTTCCACATATGACTAGAGATCTACAAACTCCTCTTGTCTCCACAGTTACTTCAGAAAGTATTTTTTCTGTAAGTGGCAGAATTCTAACAGATTACAGGAATCACTTGAAGCCGAATTTGTTGGAAATGTTCATGTGCACTTAAGATTTGATAAAGACTGAAGACAGGACTCAAGGAAATTTTTATCTACATCAACAAGTGAAAGTAACTCATCTGAAGTCCAACAACAAGATTGGGGAATTTAGGGAGATGAGATCCTATGTGTTAAGTAGAGGTGCACGACAATAGTCCAATGCCCTCTCTTCAATCTAACTCTAGGCTATCTCAAACTATAGATTCAGATTATCTGCTCAAACATATAAATGTAAAATTGTAAATCAAGAAATATTGTATGTTCTTTATGAGTTTCTATTAAAACTTGAAAAAAATTCATAGTAGTTGAAATGAATAATATATTCATTTTTTCACTCTTATACAATCATATTTGTTGTAATTATTTTTAAGTGAAGTTGTAAAAAAAATAATAAAAAAATTTAAACGGGCCAACCCGTCACTCAGCCCGACTCGAAACGAGTTCAACCCAAATGGGTTCGCGAGTCGACCGGGTCAAAATTTTATATTTCGAAACCGGTACGGTTAACCCCACGAACCGACCCAAACCCGCCCTAAATTAGCTGCAACCCGCGCGGGTCCGACCCGACCCGGCCCGGTCGACCCAAATGCCGTGCCTACTTTTTGGTATAGGTCGAGCTATGAACTTCTTATTGTCGAGCCACACTTTGGTCGAGCTATGGGTTTTAGTCAAGCTCTTTTTTTTCTTTTTCTTTGTTCTTTTTTTTTGCGAGCTCTGTTTCTCGTCAAGCTACGATTTCTTTACCGTTGAGCTATATTCTTGTATAGCTATGAGTCGAGTTATGATCGAGCTATGGAATCGAGTTGGAGTTTTCGCCGAGCTACTCATCCAATCGAGCTATGAGTCAAGTTGTGGTTGAGCTATGGAATCGAGTTGGAGTTTTCATCGAGCTACTCATCTAGTCGAGCTATGAGTCAAGTTGTGGTCAAGCTTTGGAATCAAGTTGGAGTTGTCGTAGAGCTACTCGTCCAGTCGAGCTATGAGCTTTGGTTTGCTGTTGATGTCTCACGAAGATTGATATCGGGTTTTGCTCATTTTCGATGTGCTTGAAGCTTTGCTGAGTTGTTTGAAGTTGGGCCCTTGTGTTGGCTTTGAAGGTGCTCGAAGTTATGTTCGAGTATGGGTTTCGAAGCTACTAAGTTTGAAATGGAGAAGGGTATTGGGTTTCGGGTTTGGGTTTGGAGTAATGTTGAGCTCCACCCGAAACCTTAGTCTCTTTTGAAATTGCTTTTCTTTTCTTCTTTACTCCCTTCTATTTTTTGAACTCATCTTCATTTGAAAGCTTGTGCTGCCGTTTTATCTAGGGTTGGATCACCTTCGTTTTGGCACTTGTACAATTTACCTGTACAGTCATATGTGTATATATGTATACATATATCTCTGAAGCTTGTGTTTGGGTTCTTGTATTATTAACTAATCTTTCGACGAATTTGGAGCTTTGGGGAACTTGGACTAAGTTTATTTTTGATAGGTTGGCTTCGAAGTCATGCTCGAGGTGGATTCAAGTTTGTTCGTCTTAGAACCAGAAGCTCGAGCGATCAGAGCTTTCGGCAAGCTATGGGTTTGGTCAAGCTATGCTTGGTTGATCTCATTTTTGGTCGAACTTCTCTTCTTCGCCGAGCATGGGTTTCTCGTCGAGCTATGGGAGTTTCGTCGAGCTATAACTTCTTATCGAGCTATGAAGGTCTTCATCAAGGGAGGAGCCGTCATCAAGCTATAACTCCTCGTCGAGCTATGGGGGTTTCGTCGAGCAATAACTACTTGTCGAGCTATGTGAGTTTTGTCGTGCTATGGGAGATTCGTCGAGCTATAACTCCTCGTCGAGCTATGACTTCGTCGATTGAGCGTCCCGTCGCTCGTTTCGTTGAATCGCTCTTTATTGACCAAGCATTATGTCGTTTGCTTGTTTTGCTCATCGAGCATTTCATTTGACCTCTAATTTTGTTGATCAAGCATCCCATCGCTCATTTTTTTGAACCGCTCTTTCGTCGACCAAGCATTTGTGTTATCCGCTTGTCTTGTCGATTGCATATTTCGTTGTTGGACGAGTGTTCCTTCAATCTGGGAGTTAATTCCTTTGACCATTGGATCTGATGTATGTGGCTGATCTAGAAGAGCTTTTACACGAATAATCTTTAGTAGGCAGTCGGACTACAGACTTACTGTTTGATCACAACAAGCTTATCAAGGCAATTCTCTGACGGAGTTGAACATTTGGAACTTTCTGTTTGTAGAGACAACTCTAAGATGGAGTCGGTGTTGAACCTGTCTTTTGATCCCGGCGAGTTTGGAGACAACTCTATGACGAAGTTGAACGTTGAACTTGTCGTTTGATTCCAAAAAGTTTAGAGAGAACCTTGTGATGGAGTTGAACGTTGAACTTGTCATTTGTGCCCAACAACTTTTGAGAGACAACTCTGTGACTAAGTTGAGCGTTGAACTTGTCGTCCGCGCTCAGCAAGTTTTGTAAAGACAACTCTTTGATCGAGTTGAACATTAGAACTTGCTGTTTGTTCCCAAAAAGTTTTGTAGAGGCAACCCCAGGTAGGCATTGGGCGATGACCCTACTACATGCAAACAAGCGGTTATTGGAAGAGCTTGAGCGAAGTGCGGGGCATGGAACTCGTTGTTTGGAGTCAACGGGTTGTTGAGGGGGTTTGAGCGGTGAGAAAGGTGTTGAACTCGTTGTTTGGAGTCAACGAGTTATTGATGGAGCCTGAGTGAAGAGCAAGGCATTTGAACTCGTTGTTTGGACTCAACGAGTTGGCGATGGAGCCCGAGCGAAGAGTAAGATGTCGAACTGATCATTTGGTGCTAACGAGATGTTGATGGTGCTCGGGCGGAGAGTAGAATGTGGAACTCGTTGTATGAAGTCAACGAGCTGTTGATGGAGCTTGAGCAAAAAGAAGAGTGTGGAACTCATTATTTGGAGTGAACGAGTTATTGATGGAGCTTGAGCGAAGAGCAAGGTGTTGAACTTGTTGGTTAGAGTCACTGAGTTGTTTACAGAGCTCGAGCGAAGAGTAAGGCGTTGAACTCATTGTTGATGGAGCCTGAGCTAAGAGCAAGGCATTGAACTCGTTGTTTAAAACCAACGAGTTGTTGATGGAGCTCGAGTGAAGAGCAAGGTGCTGAACTCATTCTTTGGAGTCAACAAGTTGTTGATGGAGCTCGAGTGAAGAGTAAGGTGTTGTTGCTCGGAGTCAACGAGTTGTTGATGGAGCCCGTGTGAAGAGCAGAGCTTTGAACTCGTTGTTTGGAGCCAACGAGTTGTTGATGGAGCTCGAGCGAAGGGCAAGGGATTGAACTCATTGTTTAGGGTCAACGAGTTGTTGAGGAAGCTCGAGCGAAGAGCAAGGCGTCGAACTCATTGTTTGGAATCAATGAGTTGTTGATGGAACCTGAGCGAAGTGTAAGGCATTGAATTCGTTATTTGGATTCAACTAGTTGTTGACGGAGCCCGTTCAAAAAGAAGAGCACTTAACTCTTTTTTGGAGCCCACGAGTTGTTGATGGAGCTTGAGCGAAGAGCAAGGTGTTGAACTCGTTGTTTCAAGCCAATGAGTTGTTGATGGAGCCCATGCAAAGAGCAGAGCGTTGAACTCGTTGTTGATGGATCCTGAGTGAAGAGCAGGACATTGAACTCATTGTTAGGAATGAATGAATTGTGGGTGTTCTGAGTCTACTTAATGTTGAAGTCTTGAAGTGAAGTCCTTTGTTTTTTTCCCAATGTTAAAGTGATTACGTTCTTCTCCGTGTTGATAAGTAGTCGTGTACACCGGATGAGGTCTTCATGAGATTGAACTTGCTTTCCTTCGCGATGTGCTGTGCTTGATAGGGTTGGTACTCGTCCGTTTCCGTGGTGCTTCAAGCGAGGCAAATTTGGAGCTCGCTCGGGTGAAGGTGGTAGAAATGTTTGGAGCTTGCCTGCCTAAGGAAGAATTGTCTTGGATTCTATTCTCAAGAGTTGAGGTAGCCCTGGGGAGCTGTTAGCTGGCAGGAGGCCTGTGAAAATGTCTGTGTCTTGAATGATTCTTTCATATATTTGATCCTTGCGGTGTAACTTGTTGTAGAAGTTGATGAGCCGTAACCTTGGTTCTATGTAGCTAAAGAACCAGGCCTCAAATTTGTTGTGTATAGCTAGCAAACCGTCGAGGGTGTGCTTAATGTTTGACAGAGTTTAGAATTTGTCCGTCTTGTACCCAGCTAGTTATCGGAGCAACTTTGAGGAAGAGTCTTTCTCAAAGCTTGTTGTATGGATGTTTAGCTAGTGGTAGGAGCAACTCAGAGAGAGTTATTTTCTAAACTTGCCATATCGGTCCTCCAACAAATTGTGAAAGTCACATCGAGTACCGGGTTGAACTTCAAATCTTGGTTTTGCAAGTTTTATTGGTGTAACTGCAATCCACGATTTTGAACCTCTAATTTGTCTTTAAGAAATTTTAACTAGTTTCGGGAACAGGTCGAATGGCGAGTTGAACCGTGAACATGCTTGGTTGCAGGTTGCTTAAGTAACTCTGAGCCATGGGTAAGGATTTCGAACTTGTTAGTTTAGGTATTAACATGTTACAGAAAAAGATCGAATAGTGAGTAGAACTCTGAAATTGCTTTGCCGCTAGTTTCTAGAGTAACATCGGGCCATGGGCTGAACCTGTCATCAAGTCATTAACGGATCGCAGGAGTAGATCAAATGGCGAAGCAAACTCTGAACTTATTTTGTTGAAAATTGCTAGAGTAACTTCGAGTCATGGGTATGGACTCTGAACCCGTCTTATAAGAAGCTTTTAATGAGTTTTTGAGTTGTTTTTAGGTTAAGCTTGGCATTTAACTCATTGTATGCATCCGTAGAGTTGTACAATAATTCTACAAATTTTAATACTACATTTTATTGAAAAATAAAACTAAACAGCTACTCTAGTGGCTGGTCGTTATTACATGTAGGGACCGGTAGTAAAAGCGGTATTTATTGAAAAGTAAAACTAAATGGATGCTCTAGTGAATGGTCGTTATTACAAAATATTGTATGGAGGAGGTGGGCGTTAAGCGCCCTAGTTGAAGTTCATGAGGTGTTACACTTTCCAAATCCCTGCTAATATCTTCTTACCCCCCAGGTCTTCAAGTTGATGAGTCGTTAGACGAACAAGTTAGTAGACCTTGCCTAGTTTGGAGCGAGCCTCCCATTGTTTTCCATAGAGAATGGGAGATCTTCAGGTTTGCTAATGTGTTTTGGCAGGACTAGTTCTTTCTTTTGGATGAGCAAAGTGGCTTCGTGTGGGGGATTAGGTTTATTACTGTATTATGATGAGAACGAATTTGGACCTGGTGGAAGATGATTTGACAGGTTTGAAAATTCTTTGTAGGATTTCTATGGCAGTGACTTCAAGATTGTTCACGGACTTGGACTTACTATGACTGCTTTCCATTGGTGGTTTTATGGCATAGAGGGGGAGAACCGAGCCCCCATTATTGCGGTGTAGCATGCTCATGTTGCCTATTGACTCCCTACAACTTGGCAAACGCTTGCTGTTATTGGGAACTTCATTTTCATGTGGAAGGCGGAAGCAAGTGCATGGAAGGCTGCTAGGCCTAGACGGGCGAATATTTCATTGTATGTGGCTTTGACGTCGACTACCATAAAATCCAGTGCTTTTATTCGATTGGTTAGAGACTTTCCTGCAGTCACATTGAGCATGACGATTCCTTCTACTTGAACAAGGACACCGGAGAATCGGTGGAGTGTATAACTGGCGGGCGTGAGTCGGTCTCGAGAGAGCTTCAAGCCATTGAAAGCATTCTTGAAAATGATGTTTATTGAGTTTTCATTGTCCACCAAGATGCGGCACACCTCATGATTCATTATGCAAAGGTTTATGACCAATGCGTCGCAATGAGGCACTCAGACACCTTCTAAATCTTTGTCTGAGAAAGATATCCTGACCCCGGTGCTCTTGGAAGGCAGGATGTTATGTACATAGTTGACTTCCCTCACAAAGGCTTTACAGGAGGAGTTCGAATCCCCCCCCCCCTCCCCCCCCCCCGACCCTTCGTGAATGGAGTGAAGAATAATCATATGTTATGAGTCTTGCGATTCGGAGAGCCTCTCTCGACGCTTATTAGCACCCCATGCCGAAAGGATTTTGACATTGTTTCTTTGTTAGACAAATTGAGAGAGATAGACCCGGGAAATAGGCCTTCAAGTTCTTCTTTGAGGGCTCGACAGTTGTCAGTAGTGTATCCATGGTCTTCATGAAATGCAGACCACTTGTTCTTGTCTCTTCTCTTGCTAGCTGTTGTCATCTTGGGATGCGGATGAACTATCCCATCCTTTTCAACTGCCACGAGGATGGCAGACACACTTGCATTCAGGGGAGTGAACTTGTCGAAGCGTGGCGTTGGAGGAGGACGACGTTGACCTGCACCATTTTTTTGGAATTTCCAGAGTGCTTCCTCACTTGCATTCTTTCGTTTGTTCCCAGAAGGTGACTCTTTCTTTCCTTGTGGATTGAAAGCTTCCTCGACTTTGATGTAATTATCACTCCTTTCTAGGAGCTCAGTGAAATCTTTATGAGGCTTCTTCACAAGGGAGGCTTTTAGATCTTCGTGGGCAATATTGTGGTGGAAGGCTGCAGCCGCCACTAATGAATCTAGGGAGGAAATGGACCTTGCTTCGACTGTGAAGAGTTTGACAAAGTCTTTCAGCAATTTCCCTACCTTTTGTTCCAGTTCCAATCAGGCACTTGTTTTTTGGGGCTTACAGCTGGTAATGATGTGTGCTATGAAGAGCTCCTCGAGCTGGTCAAATCAGAATGTTGACTCTGGAGTGATGCGGGAGTACCATTCCTTTGCTGATCCTTTCAACCTTGCGAGGAACATTCGGCACATGACCGCATCGGTGGCATTGTAGACCATCATGAGAGTTTAGAAATTCTCGATATGGTCTATCGGGACTAATTCTCCATAGTATGATTCGAATTAAGGAGCTTTCAAATTCTTTAGAATGAGTGCATCAAGGAAGGTTTTGCTGAAAGGAAGTCGACTGGGGCGGTAGGCCCTGCTAGAGCGGTTCCCCTCATTCTTCATCTGTTCTAAGCGATCTTCAACCTCTCAGGTATGCGAAGGACTTGGTCGTTCTTCCCCTTGGATCTAGTTGAGTCGCCGGATTCTTCTTTAAAAGGCTGGCCTGATCTTGCCTACTCTAGATAGCTCGAATGAGCCCAGTAAAACACCACAATTTCTAGAGAGATAGTCTCTCAAATTTTTCTAGAGAGAGAAAGTGAAAGTAGTATGAAGGAGTGGGAGGTGGAATCAACCCCTATTTATAGAACCCCAGAATCAAATTGCCATGTGGCAGGATCTGAGCTCTCCACAAGATTCAACAGTCAGATCACATTACACCAGGTCCAATAAGAACAGTAACTTATCAACAGGACAGTCGACCGGCAAAACGAGCGAACGTCACCGCGCCCGGCCGATGGAAAAAGCAGTCTGATGAAGCCAACAATTTCACAAACACTTGGTGGACGTGATGGGGTGAACAATTTCACAAACACTTGGTGGACGTGATGAGGCAAACAATTTCACAAACACTTAGTGGACATGATGGGGTACACAATTTTACAAATACTTGGTGGACGTGATGAGGTAAACAATTTCACAAACAATTGGATGATGTGATGGGGTGAATAATTTCCCAAACACTTGGTGCGCACCATGTTCACCACCAATAGAAGAAAACTCATCACTAATCAAGCTTCCTTGTGACAAAACCTACTAGCCTTGCGGAGTCCTTAAGTCCGTTCGACCTCTCTCGACCAAAATCAACTCAAACTTCAAAGAGATGATCAAATCGAAAAACCCTAACACTCCTACCTTGGAATGAGCAAGAGGACTCCGTCAAAGACAACTCAATTCCAAACAAAGCAAGCTCCTCGCCGAATCGAAGCTTCGATCTACTTTCCAAAAAACTCCATAAAACACCAAGTATATGCAAGTCCAAGTCCAAGAAATTCCCCAACAAATACTTGCGGGTTCATAAGAAGAGAAGAAACGCGTTCAGATTGGATTCGGATCCACAAACCAAACCCGCGAAGAGCCAAGAGATTAGGATAACGGGTTGCGGGAACGAATCCAAACCTGCAAACCCTCCTCCATCTCTCCTTCTTCTCCCTCTTCCAAAAAAAATTCTCCCGCCAAAAATCTGAACTCGACTAAGCACTCTGCCCAAACTCTTGGATGACGAGGAGCCTCACAGCTCGGCCAAATCTGACGACGAATGGGGTTCATATCTCGATTAAATCAAGCAGACCCATAGCTCGGCGGAGCTCGAATCTGCATAGTTCGCCAAAGCTCCTCCATAGCTCGGCCATAGCGAGCTATCACCATAGCTCAGCCGAAAGTGGAGCTTCAAAGCTCGGTCGCGAGATCTTCGAGTCCACAGCTCGGCCAAACCGCAACCACCATAGCTCAGCCAAAACTCGAACGTCGTAGCTCCGCATTGCTTCAACTTCCTATAGCTCGGCGGAGGCTTCATAGCTCGCCGAAGCTTATAACTCATCAACGATCTCAACCCTTCACTCAACAAAAGTAGAGCTCGATGGAGTCGAATCACTCGAGAACAGAGTACTTGACCAAACTCGATGGCAGAGCATCTCCATAGCTCGGCAGCTCATAGTTCTGCCGAAGCGAGATATTCCCATAGCTCGGCCAAGAAGTAAGCCATCCCCTGAGATGACCATTCCCATAGCTCAGTGAGAGGGATAAGTCGATGAAGAGACGATTCGACATTGTCATGGCTCGATGAGGACGAGAACCCATAGCTCTACAAACACACAAGCTCCCCGTAGCTCGGTGAAGCCCTCGATGTTCGAAAAAATTGGCCATAGCTCGGCCAAATGGTCAGCTAAGCTAAGCGGTCCCCGCAGCAATTCCTGACCCTTGGATCCCACCAAAATTCGAGCTCAAGTGTGATGAGCGGCTCAAATGCGTCCACGTCGTCCCATCTTCTTCCCCAACGCTCCACTCTCTCCTCAGCTGTCTAATCCCACACATCAGATGAGCTGGGGTATGATGGACGTCCCCGACGCCGCCACGTCTCCCGCTCAACAAATATTCTCCATCACAACTGCTAATTTCGCTCAGTAGGCAAGTCGACCGCTGATGGATGCTCCAGATTATGCCACGTCACCATGGATCACAGTAATCAGATCTGAGCCCCTCGATCTCATCTGCGTCTGAGCTCGCCTTGATCAACGACTTTGATCGCGTCAAAAAGCATGTGCAGGTCTGGTTATACAATAAAAATCTGATAAAATCATTTAAATTCGAAAAATTAATTAAAAAATCGAAAATAACTATTTAAATTCAGAAAAAATAATTAAAATTGGATTTATTAATTATTAAATTTGAAAAGGTGATTTTAAAATTGGGAAAAAATCTAGAAAAAATTCAGCAAAATCCGAAGAAATATGGAAAAATCCAGGAAGATATTCACTGCCTTCGAAAGCCACAGATCAGTTCCAGGTATCTCCGAACACCCTGACGGCCAAGATTATATTCCAGAGTCCAAAAGTAAGGCGTACTACTCCCCGAAAGCTATGAAAATTGCCTTCCAGGAGTGGGGGGGCTTATGATGATGGTAAAAATTGCAGCAAATCAGGGTCATACGATTCCAGCACAGATTTCGTAGCTTCTATAGGTAGATTAATCATAACGGGCCTCCTTAACATGTTCGGGCCTTCTCCAAGACATGCGCTTCTTTCAAACACCGGGCCACCCCCCAGTGTTTTAGGCTTTTTACAGATCCATCGGTTGCATCAGCAACCGTCGGATTCAAATCACGATGGTCATTCAACGATCCAAATTCAATCTCAGGAGCTCTAACCACATTTCACGGCCAAAGTCAAAGTTCAGACTTTTAGCAGTTTCCATCAATTATTAATTTACTATCTATTTGCTCCCACACCAAAATAAGCAGCAACAGAGATAAATTAAACACCCTTCATAAGCTGAGTATGTATATATGAACTTAGACATGATCAAAACTATAATATTTAGGTGTTTGATTATTGATGTGTAACTATTCTGTTGGGGCCAACACTTATTCTAAGAAACTCTTATAATTCCTGAAAAGAATTAATATTTTTCCCCTTTTCAGAGAAAAATATTATATTAATTAAGTTTTACTCCTTTCCAGAGAAATACTCAACTTTTGCCTAATAAGTAAATGCCCATTTTAAGCATATTTTTGTTCTTTGCTATATCTTAGAGCATCCATTATCTGGGCCAACATAATTTGTATATTTAGCAATTAGGAATAGCAATAGAGGGAGAACCATGCTATCGTAATGCTAAATTTGCTATTAAAATTTTAAAAAAAAAGATCAATGGCATTTTCGTAATATTCAATGGCAATTTGGTAATAATTTTGTTTTTAATGGTTAGGGAAACGGTGGGACGGAGCAAGGTCTGCTGTCCCATCTTTTTTCTTTTTTTAAAAAATAATTTATAATGGAAATAGTTTGGGAAATTTCTGATTACTTTCAAAAAAAAAAAAAAAGACGGAACACCTTCATCCGTCTCTCATCGAAAATTGCTCAAACGGATGAACTTCGTCAGTCTTCTATATTTAGCAATTCGCTAAAGCCGCTGCTAAGTTTAGCAAGAAATTGTTCACTCCTATTCTAACTTATGGATTTTAGCAAACGACTATGAACCTATTTTCTAAATCGATTTCTATTTTTTGGATTTTTAAAAAACGACAGTGGATGCTCTTATAAGCACTTGGTACAGTAAATTGTTGGGCACTTAGGAGTTGATAGTCAAACATGCATCCGCAATGCACACAAGTGAAAGGTTGTATGGAAGAAGTAGGTGTCATATATACATAGAGATTGATGTAAATAAAAAAAAATAAAAAAAAGAGACGGAACACCTTCATCCGTCTCTCATCAAAAATTGCTCAAACGGATAAACTTCGTCCGTCTTCTATATTTAGCAATTCGCTAAAGCCGCTGCTAAGTTTAGCAAGAAATTGTTCACTCCATTTTTAACTTATGGATTTTAGCAAACGACTGTGAACCTATTTTCTAAATCCATTTTTATTTTTTGGGTTTTTAAAAAATGACAGTGGATGCTCTTATATGCACTTGGTACAGTAAATTGTTGGGCACTTAGGAGTTGATAGTCAAACATGCATGCGCAATGCACACAAGTGAAAGGTTGTATGGAAGATGTAGGTGTCATATATACATAGAGATTGATGTATAATTAGGCTGACAGCATAAGGCTATATGTACGAGTATCATCACTTCTGCAGTTACAGTATTTTGAAAATTAGAAATTTTTATTCGCCAACAAATTTACTTTAAGTATTCCATTACTCACTAACTCAATTAACAGATATATATCTAGTAAACTTTGTCTACTCCAATTCCCAGATCAGTTAACAATTGCATAATATTGCATATGTTAACCACGGAGAGATATTGGGAGAAAAAATTATTGAATATTATTGGGCTCTGAGGCTAGTATATATAGGTTACAAGTACAATCTCAGTTGTACATTTAATATATATCTAAAATCCCCTCTCAAACTCACGGTGCATCAATCAATGTGAGTTTGCGCACTAAGTATTAGAATCTCCTAACAGTGTGGAATTTTGTGAAGAGGTCGAATGTCTCTGAAGAAATCACAACATGAAAGTTACAACATAAAATGGTCTCTGCCTTACAACGCTCATGTACGAAATGACAATCAATCTCTATGTGCTTCGTTCACTCATGAAAGACATGGTTGCTTGCAATATGCATAGCACTCCGGTTGTCACAATGAAGAGAAGTAACTCTTGAAATGGTGACACTCATATCTTATAACAGTCTCTGAATATGAACAATCTCTCTAGTAGTGGTTGTCATCACTCTGTACTTGGCCTCTGTGGAAGAATTTGTAACAACTGCATATTTTTTGTTTCGCAATGAGATCAGCAAATCACCAAGAAAGAGACAAAAACTTGTGGTAAACCTTCTGGTAGTAAGATCCTCTACCCAATCTGAATCAGAATATGCACTAAGCTCCAGTCTAGATGTGGAGGGCATGAATAATGAGCAAGTGATGACGCCCCAAAGATATCTGAGGATCCAAAGAAGAGTACTGTAGTGAATTGACCGAGGAGCTGAGACAAACTGGTTGCCAATACTGACTGCATGAGTGATATCGGGTCTGGTCATGCATATATAGACAAGTTATCTAATAATCTTACTGTATCTAGTGGGATCGAGGAGTAGCTCACCATATGTGGGTCGAAATTTCACATGAAGCTACAATGGAGTATCAGCTGACCGACTGTCAGCTGGAGCTGCAGCGGTAATAATATTTGATGTGTATTTATGCTAAGAAATGAGTATTCCCCGAGGGGCCTGGACAATCTTTAAACCCATAAAATAACGTAGCTAGCCTAGATCCTTCATATGAAACTACTGATGATGGTATCTCTTAGTGGATGTAATGTCTGTCGAGTCGTCCATTATAATAATAATATCAACAACATACAACAATAGAAATACCCTCCCCTGCCGTGATGACCGCATAAACATAGAGTGATCATGTGAGCTCTGACTGAAAACTATTGTGTGATGACACGTCGAAAGCACTCAAATCAGGCTCGAGAAGTCTATTTCAGACCATAAATAGCTTGGCATAAATGGCAAACATGACGAGAATGTGTCGGGAGGCCAAGAGGAGGTTGCATATAAACAATCTCAGATAAGGTAACATGAAGAAATGCATTCTTCACGTTCATCTAGTATGACGGACAATGACGGATAGCGGCAACAACAAGCAGAATGTGAACTGTGGTCATATGAGCAAGTGGAGTAGAAGTCTTATCATAATCAATGTCATACTTCTGAGTAAAACATCGGGCAACTAGATGAGCCTTGTGTCACTTAATGGAGTCATCAAGTCGATATTTAATCTTGAAAATACACTTGCAGCTAACAGGCTCGACTCCTTCTTGTAGTGGAACAACATTCCAAGTATCAGTTAGATCAAATGCACGGAACTCCACAGAGATAACTTCCCACTGCTGTGGATGTTGAATAGCTTCCTGATAAGATTAGGGCTCACGAGTGGAGTGTATGGCAATGCGGTATGCGTGGAACTGGGGTGAGTAAGATGCTAGTGTAGCAAAGCTAAACTAGTCGGAGGACCAGTGGCATCTGGTGTAAAACATGCGGTGAGATACCCGCAGTGGAACGGGTAAAGAGGCGGACTGTTGGTGGATGTAATGACTATGGAGGTGGTGATATAGGAGGTGATAAACGTGGGGTAGGTGCCTGTGGAGGTGGTGATGCAAGTGATGTGGGTGCCTGTAGAGGTTGTGATGTTGGTGGTGTAGGAGCCTACGGAGGTGGTGATGCAGGTGGTGTGAAAGGAACCTAAGTATGAGTGACATGAATCATAGTATCTGTGTGAGGTGGGAGTGGAGTTAGAGGGTGGGATTGAAGGGAACTCATGAAGATGTATCCAGTGAGATTGTCAAAGAAACTGGAGAATCGTGAAAGCTAACATCTTGAGAGGAAGACAAGTAGTAGGGGGAGTGTTCAACAAAAGAGACATGACAGAAGATACAGATGTGACGCACCAAGAGATCAGAGCAACGATATCCCTTGTGCTCATAATTAATACCTAGGAGAACACACTTAGCGGTCCTGGGGGTCAGCTTCGTGAGCTCAGTGGGAGGGAGAATGACGTAACAGGTACACTCAAAGGTATTGAGCATATTGTAGTCCGGTGAAGATTGACAAAGAGCCTCATGCGGCATCTTACCAAAAAGGGTAGACGATGGAGTGATGTTAAAGAGGTTGACATAAGCCATGACAGCTTCAGCCCAAAAGGTACGGAGAACAGAGGAAGAGAGTAGAAGAGCACAGTCATCTCAAGAATGTGAAGTTGTATGCGTTCAGCTACACTATAATGTTCATATGTGTAAGGGCATAACTGCTAAAAAAATGGTGTCGTGAGACTGCAGAATCGATCGCATAGTAGTGAAAGGGTATTTACGAACACTTTCTGAGCGAAAAACCTGGGTTCCCACACCGAACTGAGTATAAATCATGACCGTAAAGGCTTGATAAATTACAGGAATCTCAAATTGTTGGTGCATAAGGTACATTCGTATTTAGTGAGTAAAGGCATATATGAAGCTAACATAATAGCAATAGCATTTACTAGAAAGTACAGAAGAGGATCCTCATATGTAAGAATGTACAAGTTGAAAAGCATGAGTGGAATGAGAAGTGCTTTTATTATTAAAATGAAGGGCTAAGTGTTCTGCTAACTTACAACCCTAGCAAACTAACAAATGTGTAAAAGAAAGATGGCCACAAGCACCACTATGGGCTAAACTCTTTAGGTGCCTGAAGGAAATTTAGATGATATAGAAGACCACGTCGGCTAGCATACCCAATCGCATGTCCAGTCTACGGATCTTGTACAGAACAATGGAAAGAATTGAAGGTAACAGTAAGGCCACTATCACACATAGCACTAATGAAAATAAGGTTCATGGATAAATGGGGAGTATAAAGTGTTAGGATTCGATGGTAGTCTCAGATCAAATATACAGTGGAAAAATTACAAAGAAATATCAAAACCTAGCCATGGATCCATGCGAAAACCAAAAATCATGTTGAGGAATTATACCTTAAAGATGGATCTGCTGTCTCCAATTAATGTCGATCACAGCACTGCAATGTTGTTGTGCCTCTACGGTAACCACACAAACGGATCAAATCAAGCTTTCCCTTACGTCGCAGTGCTAGCTGCAGAATGGGGATGTTCCTCCCAATATCTCTCTCTCACACAATTTCTGTGACCGCTAGGGTTTTCTCATGTAACCTTTTTTTTCTACAGATACGAATTATATATATAGCTACAGAAAATCAACCCTAAAAGAGTATTGAGACTGTTGGACTCACAATCTGACCTGGTTCAAATGCATGTGTGGACCTTTGAACTTTAGTCAACCCATTTAATTTAATTAAATGTCCAATCAATATAAGGAGTCCTGGTCTTACTTGGATCCCCAATTAAATTCCTTATGAATTTAAATTCCAATTTCGATCCATTCTAAGTGTGCGACCATGTAGGTTCTCGTTACGTTGACAGTAATACTAAAATCATATTCTAGTATTACAAACAGTTAGCGGTATCTAGCAATACATCACTGCTATTCAAGTGATAGGAATGTCAGTGATTAGACATAACCTATTCGTGACCAATGTTACCATGTAGTCTATTCCCTTTTTCCAGATCTCTTAATTGACCACAATGCATAGAGCATGTCACCCTTGTTTAGTTCAATCTGTGGTTTCTTGATGTCCGAGTAGACTTACTATAACAAATGAGCTCAATATCTCATATTGACTCATTTGAGCATGGCCATGCATTTTGCAGTCTCACTCAATCAAGGGGCTCATAGATATTACACATGTTATGTAAGAGGAACAAATCCTATCTAAGTCACCCACATCCCTTCGCATGATTTATAGTATATCCAATAGCCGACTTTTTAATCACCCTATTACAGGCAACGTTTGACGACATTCACTACAAGCAATTTTTCATATACCAACGGACACCTGTAATGACGGATCACTAAAACCGTGGGTATAGGCATCATATACCTACAGACGTGTTGTAAACTGTGGGTATAGGTATCCTATAGCTTTAGAGCTTTTAATCCGTAACTATAAGTTTTAGTGACGGGATAAAACACTGTGGGTATAGTCCATAATGTATTTTCCCCCGAACTTTTTCATTTTCCTTCTTTCTCCCCCCAAAATATTTCATTTATCCCACTAAAACTCCTAAATCCCTTTCTCCCCAAACCCAATCTCTAAATCCTCCTCCTCCCGAGTCGGCGTCCCCCTCTTCCCGCTGCCAAGCCCCATCTCCCATTTAAAGGAAGAAGAAGAGATCTCCCCCGCATCCTCCTCTTCTTCCTTGGTGTCGATCTCGACGAGATCTCCCCCGCATCCGCCGCCTCCTCCTCCTCCTCCGCCGCTGGCACCAGAATTGAGGTTCACCAATTTTGAATATGTACATCTTTTATTCTGAATAATTAGGATTTCGATTGGGGTAATCAAGGTTTCTGAATAATTAGGGTTTCGATTGGGGTAACTATAAGCTGCAGGTGATATTGAAGAGAGGAGTAGAGTGGTAAAGTAAAATGATAATCTTACCAAGCACTTGTTCCATTACATGTGTTCTTGATCTTGTCTCTTTTTTATTGAGTTTAGATTTGTGTTTCATTATAGACATGATTACTACAGCGATTATGAGTCTCTCATCAAAATCCTAGTTAATTTCTTGAAATTACTTAACATATTGTAGAACAGTACATTGCTCGTTAATTATTTAATGACATGCCTATGTTTGTGAAAATGCTTGCATGCAGTATTGCCATTGTTACCGCTAAATCTGGTGTGGGGGTAAACAGATAGAATTTTTTGTGTTCTTAGAAAACCTGAATAACAAACCTAACCTGTTCCGCCGGAGCTTGACCTGTTGACTCCCGCCGTTCACCTGCAAAAAGTGCGAGACACCGGGGTTGATCCCGGCGACGCACCCTCCGACGCTCAAGTCAGTAATCAGAGATGATTAAGAAAGAGCGTAAATTGGCAAAATACTGATTACCACTTAATGGAGATGGATGAGGGGTATTTATAGGCGTCTCAGGGATCAGATTAGGCATGTAATTCATGTGTATAGATAAGAAATGTAATCCCTAATTCTCAGTGAAAAGATAGATGTGAATCAGGGTCGTTAAATAAGATTTAATCAGGGACCTTGATTTTATCTTGCTGGACCGGGTATGCAGCGGGTTGGAACCCGTACCCAGTTGATGTGGATCTGTTTATGGGTTATTGGGCTTTGAATAAAGACCCAGTTCCCATTTCAGACCCGTCAGTAGGTGAAATTACCGTTTTACCCCTGAGCTTTAAGATTCGTCTCCGATGTGAACGGTCCCGATTTAATCATATTTTTAGCCATATCAGCCATTTAACTTCCACTGTAAATAACTTATATGATACTCCAAGATATCTTAGACTAATTGAGGAGTTGAAGTTGTACCATACATGAACTGGTCAACATTGTATTGTTACTGATAATGAGATCTCGCTAGTGATCATCCTGTTGACATGTAGAAGAAAGGATAATAAATTAAGGCAGTCTATTTGTCTTCTCTGTATTTCTTACCTTCGCCATTTTAAAACATCATTTCCTCTATTTTTGTTAATTATTTTACGCATGCGATTCCTCGTGTATCTCCCTTTCATGATTTATATGTTACATTCCAAAACCTAGTATATGTTACTCATATCTTCTGCAACGGCTATTTGTTTTTTCTGATTGAATCTAGGCAAGAGCGTTTATTGTGATCGATAGGATGAAGAGCAGTTAATTGAACTCTATAGCAAAGAGAGTGTTGAGAACTATTAATAATCTAGTTGTAATTTTCAATCAAACAAGAGGCTAAGGTTTGTACTATTGAAACTATTTAGCATGTCTTATGTATCTTCTGTTCTGCCTCCTCTACGGGGCTGGTGAATGCTTATCAAATCATATTTTATCCTTATCATATCCAGTGAGTGTTTAAATTCAAATTGAGCAATTTATAGCATATAGTTTGATGGAATTCAAGTTAACTTCTTCTATTAGAGCGTAATGGTTAATTTCTATGATGTAGATGCAAGTCAGGAAATAGTTTGTTTGTACGAGACAACATTGATCGATAAGTACAACGGAGTGAGAGAAGATTTCATGTTTCGCATGGTCATAAACATGTTCATCAAACCGAAATATGAATGATCAACATCTTCACATGGTCATATTCATCTTAATACATGTGCTTCTCAACACTTTTTTTAGTTGTTATGATGATTTATAACATGTTGATGTTGATGTTGAATTCATATAGATTAACCGAAGAAGCAACCAATGGCAATCCATGGGGTCCTGATGCAAAGACCATGACCAGAATATCTGAGGCAGCTTATGACACATACAATTATTGGAGGATCGTCGATATCATACACAGGAGGTAATTAACAGGGTAACTGGTAAAATTTCAACTCTTATAATTTAATTACAGAGTCATAGAAACCATTGTAAATAAAGGAGCCGTATTTGATTTAGATTGGAACCTTAAAGAATAGTTAGTATTTTTTATTAAAAGATGTAACACAAAATACTTGTTAATCAAGGAGTTCAAATGTAAAAAAAAACTCACAACTCTTTCCCCCTTAATGCGAAGGTTGCGATATGTGAATTACAAGGAATGGAGGCAGGCCTACAAAATCTTGGTGTTGCTCGAATTCTTGCTGACACATGGACCTGAGCATATGTTTGAATAATTCCATGGAGACCGCTGTCATTGGAGAGCTTGGAAAAATGAATTACGTTGATGAGAGGGGGTAAGAAAACTACTCTCTAAAAGCAAAATCTAGCGTTCAGTTTATAGTCAACAATATACCTGGGAAAAAAATAATTCAAGGATAGTTGTGTTATCTAAAAATAAGTCTATATATATTGCTGGAAAATGTCTGGTGAAGTAAATGGTAAGATTCTCCCTTTATATTATCATCTTGACCATAAGTCAACATATTTTACAGATTATTGAAAAGGTTGTAGAAGTTTGAGCAGATAGTAGTCAATATCCCAGTAATTGGATATTTCATTCCCGTGAAGCGAAATCTGGAAAAGCACTTGTGGATGGTTTGATCTCTGGAATATCATAACTGGCTTTTATTTCTTTGATATGCTCTAAATCTTTGATTTATAAAAATTCTCCTAAGATATCATATGAGTAGTAGATCTTCCTACCATTATAGATACATGAAGTGCAATAGTTAGACTATCTCATGAGTTACAACGGTAGCACTTTCATTAACTTGATTGATTGTATTTTATCATTATTTACTATCTTCAGAGATAAGCTGTAGGTGTTTTAAAGATTGCAGAAATGCTTATTTTGTTCTACAGCTTGACCCACTTAAGTGTGATATTGATCTCATGCGAAGCTCGAAAATACTTTTTAGATTAAGTTGGCTTTTATGGCATTTATTCAACTATGGAAGATACTTTTAAATCTTAGTAAAATACTTTTGTTTCTAGAGCAAGGATGAGACTGCAGATTGTTCATTCCCAGTCATCAAGGACCCAACTCAATTTACTGTTGCACATGCTCGATCGAGTTAGGTACTTTGCAAATCTACGTTTCTCTGGCATTTTGAATTTGAATGACACATTTTGCATGCTCTCTGAATATTGACTATTTGTTGATGACCAAATTAAAGTTAGATCTTTTTGCTTTGTTTTGTTTGTGAAGGGCTATCAACAAGCAAGAAATGATTGAACTCGCTCAAAATGCAGCCGAGTTTGTGTTTGCCGACGATGAAGTGAAGAAGGTTGTAAAGGAGATTTGCAGGATGCTAAAAGAAGATTACTGCAAAGAGAATCAAGATCAATCAAGATCTGGTTGCCAAAAATAAGAAAATTGTTAGTGTCGTATCTTAAGTGAGGAGTCAATTGAATGATATCTTATAATGCCATTGAATATGTTGATCATAGTTTAAAGTACTAATTCTCATGTCTGCACACATGAATTCATTTGTGTATTTGGTTATTAACTATTTTGTAATTTGACATGCTTGTAATACTTCATTAATTTTTAATATGATTGAAGTTTAATTTTATTTAATTTTGTTTCATAAACATATTTATCTATTTTATTGTGTATTTAGTTTATAATTGGATTAATATTATAAAAGAAAATATTAAATTATCATAAGCATAATTAATCAGAAAAAATTGTCTATAGAGCGATGGGTATATATTTAAATATTTGGATGTGAAAACCATCACTAAAACTTATAGCAATGGAGTTTCAACCGTGGGTATAGGAAAGCAAGAGGTGTCCTTAAAACCTATACCAACGGATACGAAATCGTGGGTATAACACCGAGGTTTTGTCCAACGGGTGAAAAAAACCGTTGCTATAGGCTACAGTGACGGCATTGTGCTGTGGGTATAGCTAATTAAAAACTACAGTTTTCCGCCTTTTACCCACGGATTTTTGCTGTCACTATATGTCAAATCCTGGTAGTGATTAAAACATATAACTTCTCATGTAGGAACCGTAGTGACTTCAAGTCAAATGACTACATATACCATGATCACTGTGAGAACCGCTTATGACACTCATGTAATGATCCATGCAGCGTTCTCATGCTGAGTCAGTCCAGTACATTATTACTCTAATATGTACCCATAGAAAGACTTGATATCTCATATCAATGATCCTGAGATATGGTCATCAGTCTATGCACATACTATTCTCTATGCATTATTATTTTCCTAATTCACAATAATACTTGACTAGGGACATTTAAGAATAGTATTCTGATTACAACCAATAGGATCTCACAATCAAGTTATGGACTTGATATCCCATGGTATTCAACCTACCATTCTAAGGACTTTATTAAGTTCATTTAATCACAATAAACAACACAAAAAATAAAATGCCTCATATATGAAATAAATATCATAATACAATGTAAACTAGTAATGGCAATACACAACTAGCCTCTAGGGTATACACCAACAATCTCCTACTTGCACTAGAGCCAATCAAACATACTTTTAATGCCTATAGACCTAGTGTGACCCTCATGCTTTCGCTATGCAAAAGGATTTGTCAGTGGGTCAGCGATGTTATCATCTGTCGGTACTATGCATATCTTCACATCTCCTCTATCGATGATCTCTCGAATGAGATGGAAGCGCCTAATTATATGTTTGGATCGCTGGTAAGATCTAGGCTCCTTAGCTTGTGCAATGGCCCCATTATTATCACAATAGAGGTCTAGCGGGTCCACAATGCTAGGAACAACGCCAAATTTAGTGATGAACTTTCTGATCCAAATGACCTCCTTTGCTACATTGGAGGCAGCAATATACTTAGCTTCTATGGTAGAATCGGCTACTGTCTCTTGCTTCGAACTCTTCCGGCTCACGGCTCCACCATTCAGGCAAAACACAAAACCTAATTGCGATTTGGAGTCATCCTTATCGGACTGGAAGCTAGCGTCAGTGTAACCCTTTACAACAAGCTCTTCCTCGGCTCCATATACCAAGAACGAATCCTTAGTCCTTCTTAAGTACTTAAGGATGTTCTTGACAGCAGTCCAGTGACTCTCACCGGGATCTGACTGGTACCTGCTCGTCATGCTCAAAGCATATGAGACATCTGGACGAGTACATAACATACATGATAGATCCAATTGCAGATACATATGAAATCTTAGTCATGCGGTCTCTCACATTTTGAGTGGAAGGACATTGAGCCTTATACAGGCTTACACCATGCGACATAAGGAGAAATCCTTTCTTGGACTCTTGCATATTGAAGCATTTCAATACTTTGTCTATGTATGTAATCTGACTCAGACCAAGCATTCTCCTTGATTTATCTCTAAAGATCTTGATGCCTAATACATAGGTAGCTTCACCCAAGTCCTTCATGGAAAAGCATTTTCCTAGCCAAGTCTTTACAGACTATAAGGTAGGGATGTCATTTCCGATGAGTAGTATGTCATCTACATACAATACCAGAAATACAACTGTGCTCCCACTAAACTTCTTATAGACACAAGTTCATCTTCATTTTTGATGAAACCAAACTCTTTGATTGCATCATCGAAATGAAGATTCCAGCTTCTTAATCCATAAATGGATCATTGCAGTTTACACACTTTTCCAGCATCCTTTGGAGCGACAAAACCCTTAGGCAGTGTCATGTACACATCCTCGAGAAAATTTACATTAAGGAAAGAAATTTTGACATCCATCTGCCAGATTTTATAATCATGATATGCTGCAACAGGAAGCAAGATCCGAATGAATTTAAGCACGACAACTGGAAAAAAAAGTCTCATCATAGTCTACACCATGAACTTGTTTGAAATCTTTAGCCACCAACCACCCCTTAAAGGTATGCACATTACCATCCATATTAGTTTTCTTCTTGAAAACCCATTTGCACCCAATAGGTTTTACCCCTTCAGATGGGTCTACCAAGGTCCATACTTGGTTGGTATACATGGATTCCATCTGAGATTTCATGGCCTCAAGCCATTTCTCAGAATCTGGGCCTTTTACAGCTTTCTCATAAGTCGTAGGCTCATCCTAGTCCACAAGTAATATATCACCATGTTGAGTCAGGAGAAATCCATTTGTCTCGGGTTGATGAGGTATCCTACTAGACTTACGTAGATCTTGTGCTACTTGAGCAGGTGGTTGTTCCACAATAATTTCTGGAGTCTGCTCCATTTCCACCATTGGTTCACTGCTACTTTGCGAAGTTTGAATTTCTTCAAGTTCTATTGTTCTCCCACTGGTTCTTTTGGAGAAAAATTCTCTCTTTAGGAACACAACAGTCCGTGGAACAAACACTTTGCCTTCGGTCGGATTATATAAATAGTATCTCTTGGTTTCCTTGGGATATCCTACAAAGAAGCACTTATCAGATTTGGGACCAAGTTTATCATGGACTTGGCGCCTTACATATGCTTCACAACCCCAAATCTTCCTAAAGGACACACTAGGACGTCTCTCAGTCCATATCTCATATGGCGTCTCTTGAACCATTTTAGATGGAACACAGTTCAGTGTGAAAGCATCTGTTAATAGAGCATGTCCTGGAAGGAGTTTGTAAGATCTGCATGACTCATCATTGATCAAACCATGTCTAACAAGGTCCAGTTCCTCCTCTCAGAGACACCATTCCATTGCGGTGTTACAGGGAGAGCGAGTTGAGATATTATCTCACACTCTTTTAGATGGTCATCAAAATCTTGGCTTAAGTACTCACCACCTCGATCTGATCGAAAGGCTTTAATACTTTTACCAAGTTGATTTTGTACCTCATTCTTGAATTCTTTGAACTTTTCAAATAACTCTGATTTGTGTTTCATCAGATACAAAAATCCATATCTACTAAAATCATCAGTAAATGTAATGAAGTACTGAAAACCTCCTCTAGCCAATATGTTGAAAGGTCTGCAAACATCACTATGTATGAGACCTAAAAGATCACTAACCCTTTCACCTTTTCCATTGAATGGAGCTTTTTTCATCTTGCCCAACAAACAAGGTTCACATACCTCATACGATTCAAATTCAGATGAGTCCAAGAATCCATCTTTATGGAGCTTGGATATGCGATTTTCATTTATGTGGCTCAAACGACAATGCCAGAGGTAAGTTGGGTTTGTATCATTTGATTTGAACCTTTTAGTATTTATATTATAGACGGACATTTCGAGGTCGAGAATATAAAGTCCATTACTCAATTGTGCACTAGCATAACAAATATCATTTAAATAAATAAACAACTATTGTCCTTTATTATAAATGAAAAACTCTTCTTGTCCAAACAAGAAATAGAAATAATATTTCTACTAATAACAGGCACAAAATAACAGTTCTCTAACTCAATGATAAGCCAAGTGGGCAATGATAAATGACGAGTTCCTACAGCTAGCGCAGTAACTTTTGCTCCATTTCCAACTCATAGGTCAATTTCGCCCTTAGCCAATGGTCTACTCCTTTTGAGATTCTGCACATTTACAAAAATATGAGATCCACATCCAGTATATAATACCCAAGATGCAGAAGCAGATAAATTGACTTCTATAATAAAAATAACTATAGTGTAAGTCTCACTTCCTTTCTTCTTCTTAAGCTCCTCCAGGTACTTATGACAGTTCATCTTCTAATGTCCGGTCTCACCACAGTGGAAGCATGTGCCCTCCTTGGCCACCCTACCCCTAGGTTTCAAGGCAGAAGTGTTGGGCTTGATATTGCCCTTGCCCCCCTGCTTTTGGGTTTCTTAATCTACTTTTTGCCCTTGCCCTTTCCTTTGGCCTGTTGGACCATCATAATGGCCTTTCCCTTACTAATATTCTGTTCAGCAGTTCTCAACATGCTTAGCAGTTCTGGCAAAGGTATGTCAATTTTATTCATGTTGTAGTTCATGACGAATTGCAGGACCAAGTCAGTGGTCAACTCTTGACCTAATGGGAAACTAAGCCTTTCAAGATTCTCCATGTACTCAATCCTCTTGAACACATGAGTTCCAACAGGGCTTCCTTCTGCCTGTTTGCACTGAAACAATCTCTTTGAGACTTCAAACCTCTCATGCCTAGCCTGCTCTTAATAGAGCCTCTTGAGGTGTACAATCATATCGTAGGCATCCATGTTCTCATGTTGCTTCTGAAGCTCAGAGTTCATGGTGGCTAGCATGAGACAACCAACGTCCAAGTCATCATCTTGATGCTTCTTATGAGCATCCTTTCGGTGCGAGGGGCACTTGCAGTAGGTGGATCAGGAATAGGCTACTCTAGATCATACAGTTTTTTCTCATGCCTGAGGACTATCCTCAGATTCCTGTACCAATCTAGAAAATTTATTCCAAATAGTTTGTCCTTCTCAATGACAATCGCAATGATAGGTTATTTGATGTGTTGGATGCCATGGTAATCTATCAACATAAATATCCAAAGTAAATATCATTTCACAGAAATATGCAAAGAAAAAATCTTTAACCATCAACAGAAATATGCAGAGTATGTATCATGATATTGAAATATTTAATAAGGTATTTTATTAAATGTGCATCCTACTATTTTTATTCAAATCAACGACCCTCATCATTGACTCAGAAAATCTCATCGTAAGATTTTCTAGTAGGCCAAAATCCATATTTCACCTAGTTTTGAGTCAGCTTTGGCTAATCACCCAAAATTCAGTTATTTAGGTAGGGAACATTTTTCAATTACATCATATGCAACTTTTAGATAGTTGGGTGAGTAGCACTTACTCTAATCTATCTCATAGACTAAAGCCCAACTCTATGCCTCTAAACCTTCAATCCTATTGAAATATTCTAGTTGAGTCAGACCCAATGGTTGGCAATTGAATATTACTTTTATCCTATCGTGTCTCACTAGGATAGATAAAGGCACCCTGCTTTGCCAGACCTGCACTTAATTGATCCTAGCCTAGACGAGTGCCATGCATTGGAAGGCATCTCATTGCAACTTAATATTTACTTTGAGAAATTTTTGTTATTTTATTAATTGATCTCACCATTCATCATCCATTAACATACAACAATGCATCTCACACAAAATTAAGAGCATAAAATTTATGTGACATGGTTGTGACCCTAACACACAGATTCTCTCAAGTCAATGAGAGTATCAAAAACTGAACAAAAGTATTATACCGTCTTCTCCAAGCAGCTTCCCAATCTTGTCTTTGTATGGTTGTCAATTCCTTGCCTCCTCAGTGAGATTACATTTACATATAAAGAAAGAATGTACAATTGGAGTTTAGAGGAAAAGGTTTACATTGGGAATGTAGATAGAAAAGCACGACACGCAGGCCGTATTCAAAATACCAAAATATAAACAATACATCATAGAACATAAACCTTGTATCACATAACTAAACCATGCATCACAGAACTAAGGCCACAACCATACACCATCCATCACAGAACATAATAATCAAAGAATATGTTGTTATAATTTTATTTAGTTTATTCAAAAAAGGATTGGTTTTTGGGGAATCATTATTACCATATGCAGAGCCATCACTTACCACCACCAGAACATGAACTTTTCATGTTTTAAGAAACCTTAACGCCACTGCAGACGATGCAAGTGCATGAACTGTAGCACCCCGAATTCTAAAATACAACTGAAACTGAAGTTCCATAGGATCTTTACACTTCTTTCGTACAATTTTACAAGGAAATAAAAACAATTTTTATATCAGAGTTACATTACACTTTTACATTGTCACAGCGGAAGCAATTTTACAATAATTTACATGAAACAACATTTAAAACAATCTTGCGCAGCATGTATACTTCAATTGTGTCAAGCATCTTTACCCTGCATAACTGTGGGCGCGTCAGTTCATTCAACTGACGAAATATTATACATGGCTATCCTCTCTATGCCGGAAATAGTATAACGATTCTCAATACTTAGCAAACCACAAACTTGTCACAAACAAGGCTAAAGGGACTATCCTATTGATGTCGTGTTGTGAATGTGCACTTAGTCCTTAATGCAATTATTTGTATTATATGACACTAATGCGCACTTGTTCAGAGTCTATGGATCCCATACTACAGAGGTCCGAGGACAAGTCCTTAACCGCTTTTCATCTTGTAGGGTTCAATCCTTCGTCATGACTTAATCTACTATTGTAACTACGGTAAGTATCATAGATGTTTTTTGACCTATGAACTTATGTCTAAGCGCCCTGGAGGGAATCCCAACGCACTGTCACATGACTCATCATGCAGGCATCCTGTGGTAATTCAGCTCCTAACATAGACATGACACCACCCGCAGTCGTCAAACACCCCACAAGCGTCTCCACCGGGATGGTACTCTGGAGCAGTATCCACGCCCTATCATGACGCATCATGGGACATCCTGTGAATACTCTCACGCCGCTAATCCAGTAGCCCTCATACTCAATATTTTTCTCTTACTTTCATCAAATCTTCACTATATATGTAATCCTTAGTTTAATTGAATCATGAATAAAATCAACCCTTAGAGTTTAGAACTCCCACTATACCGGTCTTATTCATTTATTTCACATGACCCAAACCTTGGTCTTCTCAATTTAAATATTATTTCCACAATTCTTTCATTGCCGGTATAAGGCTTGGCTATACCCTAATTCTCAATTTCAACTCATAATTACAATATCGAGCTTTTCATACTCATAAGGTCTTTTCATGATTAATCACAATTCATGTTTTCATAGTCATAGAATTCATGTATTCACATCTTTCATAACTCATCACAATCAATAATTCAATTTCACGTGCAATTTATGTGTAAGAATAAATTCCAACTAGAAGTAATCAATAATTCATGTATTCCACAAATCAATTTTTCTCACTTCAAAATCTTACTACAAGCACAGATTAGAAGTCCAATTAATTACACCAATCATACTTTCAAAATTCCTCATTACTATTTTTTTCATCTTTATAACTCAAAAATTTCCCATTTATTTTTCCTTTATTTAAAAAGGACAATTTAATTTCAAAAAGAAGTCCTTTCTTGCAAAAAAAAACCCAATTTCTTATTCACACTTTATCAAAAGCTATATAAAGTTTTCTTATAAAGTCCTAATAATTTTTCAGTAAATAATCTGTATTTTTCCAATTTTTATTTATTTTTAAAACTCAAATAATCAAAAATAATCCACAAAAAAAAACATTTTTTTTAAACTCAAATCCCCCAACCGGATTCGAACTCACAACCAGCAGTGAAACAAACAGCGCACAAGACCAACACGCTAAAGCTGCCAATCGATATAACTAGGGGTTATAATCCCTAAGTATCGATTCTCGACTATTTGGATTTTTTTAAACAAAAAAATAAAATAGAGCCTCAGGATCGAACCCGAGACCTCCGACTACTGTAGCGACCCAAGACTTTTCCGACCAGTTGGTCTAAGTGGCCAAATCGTTTTGATAGTAAATAATTTGGGTTTTAATTCTACTCTCAGTTCATAATTTTAATTCATGAAATCTCAAACAAAATTGTCTCTTTTTCTTCTCTTTTGAAAACAAAATTTCCAGAATAAAAATACATTTAATTCTACAGTAACCAGTATTTTTAAGGGTATTTTTAACTCTTTTAAAACATATATTTTAGCCTTAGTTTGTATTTCATAATCACAATTTCGACATTTGAAAACTAAAGCATACTACTTCATAATTATAGATAGTTTCCCACACAAAATCACTACAATAATGTTTTCTTACTCATGATGTTTTTAGAACACAAAATCATCTTTCTTAATGAATAAAACTTCTATTTTATCAATTAATTTACACATAATGCATTCAATCATTTGTTAGCAAAATACATTCTCTTTTGTATAATCTAACATTCATATGGCATACAAAATGGAGAATTCTACTCCAACAATTTACAATTATTTCTTAGTAATTCATTCCATCAATTCATCTCTAATATACTATTCTACTTTAATACTTTCATTAACAAACATGGTTCTAATCTTTTACTGGTTAATTCACACAATTGCATTTAAAACATACTTAGCATGCATACTATCATTAGAAGCAAAGAGAACATTCACTTTTACTCATAATTAACAAATCTAGCAACCAAATTAACACACATCTAATAATTTATCAATTCTCCTCTAATTAGGCAAACATGCATTTCATTTCAACTAGTTGCTTTATAATAACAATTCAATTCATTCCTAACATGATTTCTACTTTAGAAGTCATGAGAAACACCCACCTCTTTGAAAAAAAGCCAATTAGAATCTCTTAAAGTCCCCTAGAATGCGAGAGAGTGCCTTCTCCTCTTAGATTGCGATGCAAAAGCTCCACCTCCTTGCTTCCTTGCCAAACCGAGAGCTCCTAGGGGAAAGAATGGGCCGGCCTCCAATGGGGGAACACACACACAACTCACACTCACTCTAATATATTTCTCCTATATAGTTTTTTTTCTTTCAATAGTTTCTTAGTGTAGAATACAAATAGATATGGGTATTTATACTAATTCTAGGATGGATTAGAGGGCTAGGATTCATTAGATAGTTAAAGGATGGATGGCTAGGATAGGAGGGAAAGTTGTAGCAACCACCCACACTCACATAACTACCCATCCACACACACACCCACTCTCCATGACTCCCATGCATACCCGGCCTCACATGGTGTGCATGCACGTGCCCCCTAGTACCCCCTATTTGAAGTTTGTACAAATTTTTAATTAATCGATTGTTCACATTTTGTGTCTAAATGACAAGTGTGACCATTTAAATGATTAATTAAATTTGTGGGCTTCACAAATAGTGGGCTTAGAGTTGTCGAACAAAATAATAAAATAATAAATGATTAAAGTGGGCTCAAATTAGGAAAATAATATTTTAGGCTTTACAAAATAGGCTTTTAGCAAAATAAAGAAAAGGAAAAATAATTGTTCATACTATAAAAATGAAATTTTATATATAAAAATAAATAAATAAATATACACATGAAATTTGCACGTGCATAACACGTGAAAATCAATATTTTATTAAAATGAAAATTTAGGGTATTACAACACTCCCTCCTTAGAATAGTTCCGTCCCCGGAACTACAATTAAAGAGTGAGAAAACATAACACAAGAAGAAAAATACAATCAAGCAAAGAGCTCAGAATGATCCTTTATCATCCTCTACTCAGATTTTCAAGTTGCCTCTTCAACCAACTGGTTTCTCCAGACTACCTTGACCATCGGTATCGTCTTATTCCTCAAGACTTTTTCCCGATGATCAACAATCTCAACTGGAATCTCAATGTAACTCAGATCCAACTGCAAACCCTCTGGCACTTTGGGCAAATGATGACTTGGATCTGAAATGTAACCTCTCAGCATAGACACATGAAAGATATTGTGCACCTGAGACAACTCTTCCGGTAACTCAAGCCGGTAAGCAATTTTCCCGATCCTTTTCAATATCTTATACGGGTCTATGAACCTCGGGGCTAACTTTCCACCTTTGCCGAATCGGATCACGCCTTTGCTGGGCGATACCTTTCAGAAAGACAAAGTCATCAACCTCAAACTCGAGGTCCCTCCTCCGATTGTCTGCATAACTCTTCCGCCGACTCTGAGCTTCCACCAACCTCTTTCTGATCAGATCAATCTTTTCAGAGGTCTGCTGCACAATCTCAGGCCCAAACATCTGACGCTCCCCAACTTCGAACCAACAGACAGGGGTCCTGCACTTCCTGCCACACAAAGCTTCGTACGACGTCATCCCAATGCTAGTCTGAAAACTGTTGTTGTAGGCAAACTCTGCCAAAGCTAAATGCCTTTCTCCGAAGCATGTCCTCAAGAATATGGTTGACTCTCTCGGTCTGCTCATCGGTCTGGGGATGAAAAGCAGTACTGAAATCTATCTTGGTACCCAAAGCTGTCTGAAGACTCCTCCAGAAATGCGAAGTAAACTGCACATCTCGATCAGACACAATGGTCAGCGAAACACCATGAAGCCTGACGATCTCACCAACATACATCTCAGCCAACTTGTCCATCGAAGCAGTGAGTTTCATCGCCAAGAAGTGAGCAGACTTGGTTAGTCGATCGACTATGACCCAAATCGCATCATTGCCTTTAGGACTCTTAGGCAAACTCGTGATGAAATTCATACTGATATTATCCCACTTCCATTCCGAAATAGGTAACGGTTGCAATAGACCTCCGGGTTTCTGATTCTCGGCTTTGACTTGTTGACAAATCTCACACCTCGACACAAATTCAGCCACATTCCGCTTCAAACCTGACCACCAGAAATGCTGTTTAATGTCCTTATATATTTTGGTACTCCCAGAATGTACAGAAAAAAGAGTAGCATGTGCCTCCTGAAGAATACTTTCTTTCAAGTGTGATTGATCCGGAACACACAGCCTCTCTCCAAACAACAGCACTTCATCCCTGATTTAAAATCCGGGCAACTTGCCAGCACCAACCTACTCCTTCATCTTCTGAATCTCTGCATCTTCCTTCTGACTTGCAATAATCCTTTCATTCAGCATCGGTTGAAGCCTCAACTGAGCTAAAGATGATCCCAAGCCTTGCATAACAACTTCAATTCCAGCCCAATCCAACTCCTCTGCTAGCTACCTCTGAGTTGTAATCAAGCCTGCCAGACTGCTCTTGCGGCTAAGTGCATCAGCAACAACATTAGCCTTTCCAGGATGATACTTAATCTCCGGACGAATGTCCTCAAGTACCTCCAGCCATCTCCTTTGCCTCAGGTTTAGATCCTTCTGCTAATAGATGTACTTCAAGTTTTTGTAGTCTGTGTACATGTTCAGCTTCTCACCATACACATAGTGTCTCCATTGCTTTAAGGCGAAGATAATTGCAGCCAACTCCAGATCATGAGTCGGATAATTCTTCTCGTGCGGTCTTAGTTGTCTATACCCATAAGCAATTACTTTCCCTTCTTACATTAAGACACAACCAAGCCCACGATGTGAGGCATCGTTGTAGACATCATACTCAACACCTGCTCTAGGCAAAGCCAAAATGGGTGCCGTAGTCAGCCTCTCTTTCAACTCCTGAAAGCTTGCCTCGCACTGTTCGGTCCACTTGAAATTCACAATCTTCTTGGTCAGACCAGTGAGCGACACGGCTATCTGAGCATAGCCCTAGATGAATCTCCTGTAATATCCAGTTAACCCAAGAAAACTTCTAATTTCCTTCACTGTAGTAGGCCTTGCCCAATCTCTCACTGCCTCTATCTTCTGATGATCAGTTGCCATACCTCCTTAGAAAGGATGTGACCTAGGAATGCCACTTCAGATTTCCAGAAATCACACTTGGACAACTTGGCATACAACTCCTGCTCTTGAAGCTTCCTCAAAACTGCTGCCAGATGCTCCGTGTGATCCTCCTCCGACTTGGAGTACATGAGAATATCGTCGATAAACACCACGACGAAAGAATCAATGAACGGCATCAGAATTCTGTTCATCATGTCCATGAAGATTGCAGGCGCATTCATCACTCCAAACGGCATAACTAAGAATTCGTAATGCCCGTGTCGAGTTCTGAACGCAGTTTTATGCACATCTTCAGCTTTCACTCGAACTTGATGATATCCTGATCGAAGATCTATTTTGGAGAAAACAGCTGCTCCTTGTAGACAATCGAACAAGTCATCAATTCGTGGAATCGGATACTTATTCTGAATAGTGACCTTATTCTGCTCTCGGTAATTGATGCACATCCTCATCGAACCATCCTTCTTTACCAAAAGCACCGACACTCCCCAAGGTGACGCACTCGGTTGAATAAAGCCTTTTTCCAACTGTTCCTCAATCTGCCGTTTGATCTCATCCTGCTCCACAGGTGCCATCCTGTACGGTGTCTTAGAAATAGGTGCACTCCCTGGCTGAATAGTAATACTGAACTCCACATCACGATGCGAGGGTAACCCAAGCAAATCTTTCAAGAACACAGTCGGATAATCCCGAACCACAGGAATCTGCTGCACCTCTACCGGAATCTCTCTTCTGGCTGATAGCAGCAACCAAATCTGAATATCTCATTTTCTCTTGGAAAGTGACTTCAGGTCCACCTGGAGCCTTCGCTGTTACTGTCTTGGTCTTGCACTCGATGTTTGCACTGTATACCGACATCCAATTAATGCCAATGATAACATCGACTCCCAAAACATTCAGCTCGATCAGATCGATCCCGAAAATTCGATCTCCAATCACGATCTCGCAATCAGCATAGTACCGATCAGTGGTTAGAGTCTCCCCTGATGGAGTAGCCTACTGCTAAAACCTTGCCTAGAAATATCTTCGGTTCGACTCCCGGAACTTTAGCAAATTTAGGTGATACAAAAGTATGAGAGGACCCAGTATCGAACAAAACAACACATTTCTTTCCATTCAAAATAAGTTCTCCTGTTACATAACACACATTCGTCATATAACAGTTCACTAATTAACGGGAAAAAGAGACAAAAGAAAACACTCCTGAACATCCTCCCTCGTACCAGCTATGATGTGATCCAACTCATCAGCGTCAGCTTCAGTCAAGGCAAATACTCGCCTCTGATGGTACGGCTTCTTCCCGGTCTGCTGAGTTGGCCCATTACGGACGACATCCTGCAGTTTGGGGCAATGAGACTTGTAGTGGCCTGTCTCTCTACAGTTGAAACAAGTCACTGGAGGTTTCGCCTAAGAATTCCCGGGTCTTCCTGCCACTTGAATAGCGTGCGCACTTGTAGGCTTGAACCTTTGAGCCGGTGGCCTTCCCTAACATTGCCAGCAACTGCGGGGCTCTTTCTCGCATTCCAGATGTTCCTCCAATTCTGAACAACGTGGAACTGCTCCATGTCCACCTCCATGGCTGCCGCTCGTTTGACCAGCTTGTCAGACCTCCTGATACTGAGGGGTATCATCCTAGATCTCAAACTTGGCCTCATACCATGCTCGAACGTACGAGCCTTCTTCGCCTCATCCATCACCAATTCGGGAGCATACCTTGAGAGCTGAGTGAACCTCGTTTCATACTCCCTAACCGACATGCCGCCCTGCTGCAGCGACAGAAACTCCATGGCCTTCTTCTCCTGGACGTCTGAGGAAAAATAATGACCGCAGAATTCCTCCAAGAATTCCTCCCAGCCAAGAACCAAATCTCCTATCGTCCGCTTCAACGACTGCCACTACACAGCTGCATCCTTCTCGAATTGCAGAGTTGCCAACTTCACCTTGCTGCCCTCCGGGGTCTCCAAGACTTCGAAGATAGTTTATACCTGTCAGATCCAATTGTCAGCCGTGTCAGGGTCTGACTTCACTCAAACACCTGGTGGTTTAATCCATTTAAATGATTCCACGAGTTTGATTGCTTTGGGTACTGGATTCGCAGGCACCCTTCCCTGATTCTGATTCATTTCAACGGCATTGAGTGTCTGATAGACCCTCGCTAGCTCTGTTTCCAAGTCCAAACCTTCACCATTTCGAGCTCGTCTTCCAACCATATTCTGATGCAAAAGATCCATTAAATTCGAAGTATAAACATGGACTTTTGAGTCAACTTTCCATTTCATTAAATTTCAAACTTTATACATTCGAATTTAAAATATTTCTGACATCAAAATGAAAGCAGTAGATGATACAATGGTCTAACTCCTACGGTTTCTCTTGGCTTCACGAAGCTCTCCCCGTAGTTCCTCCACTTCCTCATTCAATACATCGGTCATGTTTTTCCTCTTCTCGAGTTTCCAAACACGATGACTGAGAACTGCAAAATCATCCTTGCGTTTCGCCAACTGAGGCTCTAGTAGTCCGACTCTCTCCCGTAGAGTCTCTACCTACCTCTGAAGAGACACAATGAGATTACACGGAACTGGTTCCTCCTCGTCAGAAGAATCATCAGATGAATCCGGAGGAGGAGTGATCGCTCGGCACTCAGGCCATTCCTCTTCCACTTCTTCGAGATCTTCCTCATCTGAATCAGCTTGCCTGGGGTAGTAATCTTCCTCAATAATGTGCCAATTGTCATCTCCAGCTGGGTCGAAGCGGTCCGCCATCTTAATGATAGGGAGGAAGAAGCATAAATCATAGAGCAATACAAATGTAAATAACTTATATTTAAATCTCTAGACTCAATATACACTCTAATGTCCACTTCTAGGGTATTGTTCCTTATAAATTTGTACTACTTAGAAGCATGCTCTGATACCACTCTGTAACACCCCGAATTTCAAAATAGATCTGAATCCAAAGTTCCATAGGATCTTTACACTTCTTTTGTACAATTTTACAAGGAAATAAAAACAATTCTTATATCGGAGTTACATTACACTTTTACATTGTCACAGGAAGCAATTTTACAATAATTTACATGAAACAACATTTAAAACAATCTTGCACAGCATGTATACTTTAATTGTGTCAAGAATCTTTACCCTGCATATAAAACTGTGGGCGCGTCAGTTCATTCAACTAACAAAATATTATACACGGCTATCCTCTCTATGCCGGAAATAGTATAACGATTCTCAATACGTAGCAAACCACAAACTTGTCACAAAAAAAGCTAAAGGGACTATCCTATTGATGTCGTGTTGTGAATGTGCACTTAGTCCTTAATACAATTATTTGTATTATATGACACTAATGTGTACTTGTTCAGAGTCTATGCAGCCCATACTACATATGTCCGAGGGCAAGCCCTTAACCGTTCTTTATCTTGTAGGGTTCAATCCCTCGTCATGACTTAATCTACTACTGTAACTACGGTAAGTATTCTAGATATTTTTTGACCTACGAACTCATGTCTAGGCGCCCTGGATGGAATCCCAACGGACTGTCACATGACTCATCATGCAGGCATCCTGTGGTAATTCAGCTCCTACCATAGACATGACACCACCCACAGTCATCAAACACCCCATGAGCGTCGCCACCGGGACGGTACTCTAGAGCAGTATCCATGCCCTATCATGACGCATCATGGGACATCCTGCAAATACTCTCACGCCGCCAATCCAATGGCCCTCAAACTCAAATTTTTTCTTACTTTCATCACAACTTCACTATAATTGAATCATGAATAAAATCAACCCTTAGAGTTTAGCACTCCCACTATACCGGTCTTATTCATTTATTTTACATGACCCAAATCTTGGTTTTCTCATTTTAAATATCATTTTCACAATTCTTTCATTGCCGGTATTAGGCTTGGCTATACCCTAATTCTCAATTTCAACTCATAATTATAATATCGAGCTTTTCATACTCAAAAGGTCTTTCCATGATTAATCACAATTCATGTTTTCATAGGTATAGCATTCATGTATTCACATCTTTCATAACTCATCACAATCAATAATTCAATTTCACGTGCAATTTATGTGTAAGAATAAATTCCAACTAGTAGTAATCAATAATTCATGTATTCCACAAATCTATTTTTCTCACTTCAAAATCTTACTACAAGCACAGATTAGAAGTCCAATTAATTACACCAATCATACTTTCAAAATTCCTCATTACTAATTTTTTCATCTTTATAACTTAAAAATTTCCCATTTATTTTTTCTTTATTTAAAAAAGACAATTTAATTTCAAAAAGAAGTCCTTTCTTACAAAAAAACCCCCATTTCTTCTTCACACTTTATCAAAAGCTATATAAATTTTCCTTATAAAGTCCTAATAATTTTTCAGTAATTAATTTGTATTTTTCCAATTTTTATTTATTTTAAAACTCAAATAATCAAAATCCACAAAAAAATATTTTTTTTTAAACTCAAATCCCCCAACCAGATTCAAACCCACAACCGACGGTGAAACAGACAGTGCACGAGACCAATGCGCCAAAGCCGCCAATCGATATAACTAGGGGTTATAATCCCTACGTATCGATTCTCGACCATTTGGATTTTTTTTAACAAAAAAATAAAACAGAGCCGCAGTATCGAACCCGAGACCTCCGACTACTGTAGCGACCCAAGATCTTCCGACCAGTTGGTCTAAGTGGCCAAATCATTTTGATAGTAAATAATTTGGGTTTTAATTATACTCTCTGTTCATAATTTTAATTCATGAAATCTCAAACAAAATTGTCTCTTTTTCTCCTTTTTTGAAAACAAAATTTTCAGAATAAAAATACATTTAATTCTACAGTAACATGTATTTTTAAGGATATTTTTAACTCTTTTAAAACATATATTTTAGCTTTAGTTTGTATTTCATAATCACAATTTCGACATTTGAAAATTAATGCATACTACTTCATAATTAAAGATAGTTTTCCACACAAAATAACTACAATAATGTTTTCTTACTCATGATGTTTTTAGAACACAAAATCATCATTTTTAATGAATAAAACTTCTATTTTATCAATTAATTTACACATAATGCATTCAATCTTTTGTTTGCAAAGTACATTCTCTTTCGTATAATCTAACATTCATATGACATACAAAATGGAGAATTCTACTACAACAATTTATAATTATTTCTTAGTAATTCATTCCATCAATTCATCTCTAATATACTATTCTACTTTAATACTTTCACTAACAAACATGGTTCTAATCTTTTACTAGTTAATTCACACAATTGCATTTAAAACATACTTAGCATGCATACTATCATTAGAAGCAAAGAGAACATTCACTTTTATTCATAATTAACAAATCTAGCAACCAAATTAACACACATCTAATAATTTATCAATTCTCCTCTAATTAGGCAAACATGCATTTCATTTCAACTAGTTACTTTATAATAACAATTCAATTCATTCCTAATATGATTTCTACTTTAGAAGTCATGAGAAACACCCACCTCTTTGAAGAAAAGCCAATTAGAATCTCCTAGAGTCTCCTAGAATGCGAGAGAGTGCCTTCTCCTTCTAGATTGTGATGCAAAAGCTCCACCTCCTTGCTTCCTTGCCAAACCGAGAGCTCCTAGGGGAAAGAATGGGCCGGCCTCCAATGGGGGAACACACACACAACTCACACTCACTCTAATATATATCTCCTATATAGTTTTCTTTCTTTCAATAGTTTCTTAGTGTAGAATACAAATAGATAGGGGGTATTTATACTAATTCTAGGATGGATTGGAGGGCTAGAATTTATTAGATAGTTAAAGGATGGATGGCTAGGATAGGAGGGGAAATTGTAGCAACCACCCACACTCACATAACTACCCATGCACACACACACCCACTCTCCATGACTCCCTTGCATACCCGGCCTCAAATGGTGTGCATTGCACACTACGTGCATGCACGTGCCCCCTAGTACGCCCTATTTGAAGTTTGTACAAATTTTTAATTAATCGATTGTTCACATTTTGTATCTAAATGACAAGTGTGACCATTTAAATGATTAATTAAATTTGTGGGCTTCACAAATAGTGGGCTTAGAGTTGTGGGCCAAAATAATAAAATAATAAATTATTAAAGTGGGCTCAAATTAGGAAAATAATGTTTTAGGCTTTATAAATTAGGCTTTTAGAAAAATAAAGGAAAGGAAAAATAATTGTTCATAGTATAAAAATAAAATTCTATATATAAAAATAAATAAATAAATATACACATGAAATTTGCACGTGCACAATACGTGAAAATCAATATTATTATTAAAATAAAAATTTAGGGTATTACATGAACTATTCATGGTTTAAGAAACCCTAATATCACTGCAAATCACATCTTTCCAAGATTTTCAATGGTTCCAAATCGATGGCTACCCTAGTGTGACATCTGTGTTAACAACCAACACATAAATGAATCCTCATATTGCAATTGTTGCAAGAATTATATCACATATGAATCTATCTACCAAAAGTGCGAACATATCTTCATAATCGAATTATGGTTTCGCAAGCAGCTCTGATATCACTATTAGGTTTCGATTGTAGTCTCAGATCAAATATACAGCAGAAAAATTACAAAAAAATATCGAAACCTAACCATGGATCCATGCAAAAAAATACAAATTGTGTTTAGGAGTTATACCATGAATATGGACCTCATGTCTCCAATTATCGTCGATCACAGTACTGTAATGTTGTTGTGCCTCTATGGTATCCACACGAACGGATCAAATCAAGCTTTTTCTCACGTCGCAGTGCTAGCTGCGGGATGGGGATGTTCCTCCCAATCTCTCTCTCACACAATTTCTGTAATGGATATGGTTTTCTCATTTAACCTTTTTTTCACAGATACGTATCATATATATAGTTACAAAAAATCAACCCTAAGAGAGTATTGAGGCTGTTGGACTTACAATCTGACCTGGTTCAGATTCGTATGTGAACCTTTGAACTTTAGTCAGCCCATTTAATCTAATAAAATGTCCAACCAATATCAGGATTCCAAGTCATATTTAGATTCCCAATTAAATTCATCTTATGAATTTAAATCCCAAGTTCGATCATTCTAAGTGTGCGACCCTATAGGTTCTCGTTATGTTGACAGTAATACTAAAATCATATTCTAGTATTATAAACTGTGAGCGGTATCTAGCAATACATCACTGCTACTCAAGTAACGGGAATGTCATGATTAGACATAACATATTCGTGACCAATGTTACCATGTAGTCTAGTCCCTTTGTCCAGATATCTTAATGTTGATTCTTGATTTTGATGATCACAACACATTGCAACATGTGTCTATGTTATACAGCTAACATTGCAGGTTGCACATACAATATATTATTTCAACTGAACAAATGATCAAGCATAAAAGCTCAAGATAAAAGACAATGGCTAAAGCTTCACTCAAGACAAGACTCAAGACTCAAATCAAGACTCAAGACTCAAGACTTCGAGCTCAAATATGTCAAGTTATTATGTCTTGTAAAAACATTGTATTTTACTTTTTGTTGAGTCTTAGTCTGATGTAAAGCCTTGTCACACACACACACACACTCAAAATTTCATAATATGTGTGTCTCTCAAAAATCCCCCCAAAAGAGTCAAAACAGTTTGAAGTAATTTAACTTTTGAGTACCAGTCGACTTAAGCCTCTGCCAGTCGACTGACAGTACAAAACTGTTTAAATTTATTCAAACTCTGACCAGTCGACTCATATGGCAACTCAGTCGACTGTTCGAGTGCTTTTGACCGTTTTCTGTTTTCAAAATTGATTTTTCAAAAGCAACAGCTCTTAGATCCGTTGGTTGACAGTTGGAATAACTGCCCCCCAACGTTCAGGAGATCAAACTCTATAAGTAGAGTTCAGATCTCACTGAAAAGTTTTACAGAACATACTTTTGAGACCCGAGCATTCTTGAAAAAAATTCTAAGTGATATTTTTGAGAAAAAAAGCTTTCAAGTTCATACTCTTTGGTTATCTACATTCAGTCCAGTATAGCAACGAATTCGCTCTGGACTGAGTATAGAAGTCGACCTTGTTTTTAGCCACGTGCAACAACACAACACATCAACAAGGCTATAGGTTGACTGTAAAGTTTTTCTTATTCTTTTGCTCTCGGTTGGAGAGTGTTTTTGATTCTAGGTTGTAGAGTCGGTTTGTTTCACTCTTGGTAGTAGAGTGGGTCTGCTTTCTCTGGTTGAGAGAAAGGACTACGGGTTAGACAAGGTTGTTGTCTTAACGCTGTAGGGTATTCTTGTAATCTTTTCAAGAATAGTGGAAATCTCAAGTGGGTTGCTTGGGGACTGGATGTAGGTCGGGAGGACCGAACCAGGATATATCTTGTGTACTCTGTGATTGGTTGTCTTGATTTTGCATTTACTCTTGTTTACTTAAGTTCTGCAAAAAGTGTCTGGACAGTCGACTCCTTGCACTATCAGTCGACTGGTCAGTGTCGTATTAGTTGTAGTTTCATTGTGTCTTCAGTCGCCTATCTTATCCATAAGTCGACTGCACAGAGTTATTGTTTTTGCTTTATTTTAGTTATATCAGTCGACTAGTTCATAACCAAGTCGACTGCACCGAGAAAATTTCTGCAGTTTTTTATTAACACTATTCACCCCCCTCTAGTATTTGTTGTCTCGCCTACAGGATCCAACACTTGGTATCAGAGCAAGGTTACAGGCTATGGCAACTACTTCAAATACAAATCAATACCATGAAGGCCAATCTACACAACGGCCACCGCTATTTGGTGGAACGAACTACAATTATTGGAAGTGCCGAATGAGAATCTACCTCCAATCAATCAACTACGAGATATGGCAAATGACAGAGACGGAATACACTGCCCCTACCATTCCATATGCACAATGGAATGATGATCAAAAGAATCAGACTATGAACAATGCCAAAGCAATGAATGCCTTATTTTGTGCACTCACAAAGGAAGAATTCAACCGTGTATCCAATACTACAACCGCACATCAAATTTGGCATACACTCGAGGTAACACATGAAGGAACGAATAAAGTAAAAGTGTCTAAAATTTCTGTTCTTGTCCACAGGTTTGAGATGTTCAGAATGAAGGACAATGAGACTGTATCCGAGATGATCACCAGATTCACAGACATCACAAACTCTCTTGTAGCACTTGGAAAGACTTACACTCAAGCAGAGATGGTTAGAAAAGTCTTACGTGCACTCACTCCAGAATGGGAGAAGAAGACCACGGCAATAGAGGAAGCAAATGACTTGTCACAACTTTCTCTCGAGAATCTTGTGGGCAATCTCATGGCATATGAGGTCCAACTTGAAGATCGAAAGAAGGATACAGAATCACACCAAGCAAAGAAGAAATCATTGGCTTTTAAAGCCATGACAGACTCAGAAGATGAGGAAGAAGATGAAGAAGAGATAGCAATGTTCACTCGAAGATTCAAGAAGTTCTTAAAGAAGGGTAAGTTTAATTCTAAAATTAGAGATTCTAATGACCCTCCTACATGTTTCAGGTGCAATAAAATAGGTCACATGAAGAATGATTGTCCCTTAGAAAATGCAAAGAACAAGGAAAAATCATCCAACTTCAAGAAGGACAAATATTCAAAGAACAAATTTGCCAAGAACAAGAAGGCCTATCAAGCTACATGGGATGATAGTGATTCGTCTTCCGAAGAAGAAACGGATGAAAATCACGAAGTGGCAAATGTGTGTTTCATGGCTGCACAAGAACATGTAAGTAATGATTATGATTCAGAAGATCTTCTTGATGCTTTTAATGAAATATTCCAAGAGTTAAAGAAAGAAAAGATTAGAGTTAAGAATCTTGAGAAAGTGAATCAAACATTTAATCAAGAAAATCTTAACCTTGATAAGGAAGTAAAATCCTTAAATTCTCGCATTGCAAGTTTGGATACTGATCTTGAAACTCTCAAAAATAATTATGAAGAGATTTCAAAGAACGTATCTAAGTTTAACAAAGGCAAAGAGAATTTAAATGATAAGCTTGATCATCAAGTAAAATCTAGTCAAAAATATGGACTTGGTTTTAAAAAATTTTCTGTAAAAGAATCTCCTGCTGTAAACACTAGTAAAAATAAATCAGCATCTATTTCTAGTGTTACACACAAGTTGTATGATTTCTTTGAAAAGCCTGAGGTTGTTAATTTTAGTGATAAAAGCAAGACTACCATTCGGTTAAGTCGACTGAACCATACAACCAGTCGCCTGTCCAGAGGAATTGGATCTTATTCAACGAGATCAAAACCTTTTATAAGTCGACCTAGTGTATCATCCAGTCGACTGACTTACACTAACAGTCGACTGAAGGATACTGTTAATTCGACTGGACAGAACAAGTTAGTATGGGTTCCAGTCAGTCTAAATCAGAATGATAGAGTTGCTTATATTAACTCATATGTGTTAAATGTGTGTAATTCTATTTATTATATTCCTGCTTATGGAGGAAGATCAAACTCTTCATGGGTTTGGTTTCCCCCAAACTAATGTGTTTTGGACCCAATAAAAAGGGTACCATATTTACCTTAAACTTTTTATAGGTACCCAAGAAAGAACGCTAGATATTAGACAGCGGATGTTCAAAACACATGACAGGACATGCCAACCTACTATCCACCATTCAAAGCATAGATGGAGGGATCGTCACCTTTGGAGATAACAACAAAGGCAAAGTCATAGGTATTGGCATAGTCGATAAAACTTCTGACCCAACCATAGAAAATGCATTATTAGTTAGTGGTTTAAAGCATAATCTTTTAAGCATTAGTCAATTATGTGATAAAGGGTATAAAATAGTTTTTGAAAAAGATGCATGCTTGATTTATGACTCTACTATGCAAAATGTTATTTTTCAAGGTTTTCGTAAAAATAATATTTATGAATTGTGTTTGAATGCAATTGATTTTTCAAATGACTTTTGTTTAATAACCTCTAACAATGAATCTTGGCTATGGCATAGAAGATTTGGACATGTGAACATGAAAAATCTCTCAAAATTATCTAAATATAACCTAGTTAAAGGACTGCCAAAACTATCCTTTAAAAAGGATAAGTTATGTGATGCATGTCAACTAGGAAAACAAATCAAATCCACTTTTAAAACAAAAGAAGTAATTTCTACTAGTAGGCCGCTCGAATTAATTCATATGGATTTATTTGGCCCTACTAGAGTTGCTTCTTTAAATAAAAGTAGATATGTATTTGTTTTAGTAGATGATTTTTCAAGATTCACTTGGACATTCTTTTTAAAACATAAAAATGATGCTTTTAATGAATTTGCACATTTTTGTAAACGTATTCAAAATCAAATTTCTCTAACCATAGTCACTATTAGAAGTGATCATGGTGGAGAATTTGAAAATGAAACATTTACAGAATATTGCAACAAGAATGGTATAACATATTCATTTGCATTTCCTAGAGCTTCACCACAAAATGGAGTGGTTGAAAGAAAGAATAGGACTTTGTAAGAATGCGCACGTACTATGCTTGTTGAAAGCAATTTACCAAAGCATTTTTGGGCTGAAGCTGTTGCTACAGCTTGTTATGTTTTAAATAGAATTCTCATAAGACCTAAGCTAAAGAAGACTTGTTATGAGTTATTCTTTAATAAAATTCCTAAAGTCTCTTACTTTAAGACATTTGGTTGTAAGTGTTTTATTCTAAACACAAAAGATAATTTAGACAAATTTGATCCTAGATCTAATGAGGGTATCTTTTTAGGATACTCAAATAGGAGTAAAGCATATAGAATTTTCAATAAGTCTACAATGACTATTGAAGAATCAATGTATGTTACATTCGATGAATCTTTACCTTCATCAACCTTAAATAAAGATGATGAAACTGATTCATCACCTTTAGATAATGTGATTAAATCCTTAGAACAAACTAATCTGACTGATAAGTCGACTGATAAGGACTACCAGTCGACTGAAGTGAAGCAGTCGACTGAAGAACCTGTCCAGCCGACTGATCCTATTGTGATATCTTCAACTTTACCAAAGTCATTTGTTGAAGTTAAAGATCATCCTCATGACTTAATAATTGGTGACATTTCCCATGGTATTCAGACAGGTTCACATGTTAATATGATCTCTCATAAAGCATTCTTGTCGGATTTTGAACCGAAAAATATACAAGAAGCTTGTGAGAATGAATATTGGATGAATGCCATGCAAGATGAACTAAACCAGTTTATAAGGAATGATGTATGAGATTTAGTTCCTAGATCTCCTAATCAGACTATTATTGATACCAAATGGGTATTTAAAAATAAGTTAGATGAATCAGGACAAGTTGTAAGGAACAAGGCTAGATTAGTTGCTCAAGGGTATAATCAAGAAGAAGGTATAGATTTTGATGAAACATATGCTCCTGTTACTAGACTAGAATCTATTCGTATTTTATTATCTTTTGCTTGTTTTATGAATTTTATACTATATCAAATGGATGTTAAAAGTGCCTTTCTTAATGGGTTTATTAAGGAAAATATTTATGTTAAACAACCACCAGGTTTTGAACATGAACAATTTCCAGATCATGTTTATAAATTGAAAAAGGCTTTATACGGTCTTAAACAAGCACCTCGTGCTTGGTATGATCGTCTGAAAACTTTTCTTTTAGAAACAGGATTTGAAATAGGTAAAGTAGACACTACATTGTTTATCAAAAGAGTTAAGAATGATATCTTAATCATACAAATCTATGTTGATGATATAATTTTTGGTTCTACTAATAATAATCTATGTCAAGAGTTTGCTAATACCATGAAAAACGAATTTGAGATGAGTCACATGGGTGAACTCAATTATTTTCTTGGACTTCAAATTAAGCAGTCCTCAAGTGGCATATTTATTAATCAAGGCAAATATGCAAAGGAATTACTCAAACGTTTTAACATGGATAGTACTAGTAGTAAATCCACACCTATGGCTACTACTACTACCCTTGACAAAGATATATTAGGTAAGAGTGTTGACCAAAAACTCTATCGAGGTATGATTGGTTCACTCTTATATTACTGCAAGTAGACCAGATATTATGTTCAGCGTATGTTTATGTGCTAGATATCAATCTAGTCCTAAAGAGTCTCATTTAAAAGTAGTGAAACGAATTTTAAGATATATTAAAGGCACATCTGAATATGGTTTATTTTATCCACGCACCGATAATTTTCAACTTTTGTCATATAGCGATGCTGATTTTGCTGGAAGCAAAACTGATCGCAAGAGTACCAGTGGTACATGTCACTTTTTGGGACATTCCCTAGTCTCTTGGTGCAGTAAAAAGCAAAATTCCGTATCCCTATCAACCACAGAAGCTGAGTATATCGCTGCAAGTTTGGCATGTGCACAAATCTTATGGATGAAACAAACTTTATTAGATTATGGTATTTCATTTGAGAAACCCTCAATTATGTGTGATAATACCAGTGCAATTAATTTATCTAAAAATCCGATTCAACATTCACGTACAAAACATATTGATATTCGACATCATTTTCTACGTGATCATGTTTTAAAAGGAGATATATCTTTAGACTTTATCTCTACTGATAAACAAGTAGCAGATATATTAACCAAACCCCTTAAAGAAGATACTTTCATTAACTTAAGGAGAGAACTAGGAATATGTGATTTTATTGATATTTGTTGAAATTTGTTTCTGTTAAGTCGACTGTATTTTCAATAAGTCGACTGTAATATACTTAAAACTTATTTACTTTTAGTTCTCTGACCAGTCGCCTGGTCCTAATGACAGTCGACTGATCAGCAGATATACAAAATATAGTCTCTTCTCGACTAAGTCGACTGATATACCCTACCAGTCGACTGTCGAGAGTTCAAACGTCTTCAGCGACTATTCATCGTTACTTTTGAGATAAAAGTCTCTTCATTTTTCACCCGTGAATTCTTATCTCCGCCGTTGATCTCTATTCTCTCAATCTCAGCCCTCTATTCTCAGTTAAAACCCTTTACCCGCCCCTCTCTTTCACCTTTACCGATCTCCAATTTTTTCACCCAAAATCCCAAACCCTAATCTGTGAAGAAGAAGGAAGTCGACTCACAACTCCTGCTGGTGCTCGCCTCTGTTCTGATCCTTCGTCTTTTTCTTTGGTAAAATCATTTCAACTCTCTCTTTTATGACTCCTAAAAGATCCAAGAGATCTCATGAGGGTAGTTCTTCTCAAGATTACTCTCAATTTCTTTTGAGTGCCGATCTCATTGAACGATGGTACTTTGTGTACCATTGTCATCTTCCCTGGAAGATTTGTTAATTTCAATGATCTTGATCGTTTTAATCTTATCCCCTTGTTTCAAAATAGTAGTCTCTATGATTTTCTCTCTCTATCTAATCAACCCAACTATTATCCCCAACTCATTTATTTGTTTTACACAAATATGAGGGTTGTCCAAAAACACGATGGGGATGTAGTTATCCGTTCATCTGTGAAAAATGTCAAAATGACACTCACACCCACGAGAATCAATCAAATACTGGGTATTGATGACGGAGGATTATATCTTGATGATGTTATTTTAGATGATGCCTCTGTTTTATCTAAAATCTTTTTACCGAATCATGGACCTCCAATGACTAGCAAAAATATTAAACCTATTGCTAAGCTTGTAGCCCGAATACTAGCCTATAACATCCTTCCCAAAAGAGGAAGTTATGACCAATATTCTCTAGAATTACAAAAAGCTGTCTATGCAATATTTGGTAAAATTGTTGTAAATTGGGGTCGTGTGATTTTTTCAAAACTTGAACAAAACCACACTCACTTCTTACCTTTTGGTGGGCTTCTCACTCGTGTCTTTGTAGCTTTTGGTATTGATCTAGATTCCGAGACCAATGTTATTACTCACTATGATTGTTTCGATCGTGCTAGTTTGGCACGAATGAAACTTCTTGATCCTCCTTCTAGATCACTCCCTAGGTCTCCTCCACTTTCTCAAGCTCCTTTAGGTTCTATTTCTAGACCCTCTAGACCTTCTACCTCTTCTGATCCACATATTCTTCAAGCCAACTATGATGATCCTCGTACTCTATATGACTGTGTCTCCTATCTGATGAAACATTCAGCCACTGTGGATACCCAGCTTCACACCATTGATACAAAACTGGATCATCTAACTGATCTCTTCAATTCTCAATTTCATCCTCCTTCTCATGGTGACGATGAAGACTCCGATGAGGACGATTGAAGACTTTTTATTTTATTTTTCTATTATGTAATTTTCTTTCTTAAATGCACTTATTTTGTATGCGACTTTATCTTAGTTTATTTTCTATGCAAAAGATTGTTTATTTTGTGTTTTTGCTGATGACAAAGGGGGAGAGATATCTGTGTTTGATATGTTTGATTATCTGTGTTTGATATGTTTGATATCCTCTTGTTAATTTTGTTTGATATCCTCTTGTTAATTTTGTTTTATTTTTGGGTATTGGAAAATTCTCTGGTCAGTCGACTGCCAACAGGCGCATAAGTCGACTGCTGCATCTGTGTTTATTTTTTGTGATTGTGATTTTCTATGTATATATTTTCTGATCAGTCGCCTGTTATATTGATAAGTCGACTGATACATATTTTATGATACTTTTTATCTACATGCATGATGTGTTTTTTATAGGGGGAGCATATCTTTATTATGCTTGTATATTATCTGTAATTATCAGCTATTGTGTTGTCATCATCAAAAAGGGAGAGAATGTTGATTCTTGATTATTATGATCACAACACATTGCAACATGTGTCTATGTTATACAGCTAACATTGCAGGTTGCACATACAATAGATTATTTCAGCTGAACAAATGATCAAGCATAAAAGCTCAAGATAAAAGACAATGGCCAAAGCTTCACTCAAGACAAGACTCAAAACTCAAATCAAGACTCAAGACTCAAGACTTCGAGCTCAAATATGTCAAGTTATTATGTCTTGTAAAAACATTGTATTTTACTTTTTGTTGAGTCTTAGTCTGATGTAAAGCCTTGTCACACACACACACACACTCAAAATTTCATAATATGTGTGTCTCTCAAAAAACCCCCCAAAAGAGTCAAAACAGTTTGAAGTAATTTAACTTTTGAGTACCAGTCGACTTAAGCCTCTGCCAGTCGACTGACAGTACAAAACTGTTTAAATTTATTCAAACTCTGACCAGTCGACTCATATGGCAACCCAGTCGACTGTTCGAGTGCTTTTGACCGTTTTCTGTTTTCAAAATTGATTTTCTCTCTCTATCTAATCAACCCAACTATTATCCCCAACTCATTTATTTGTTTTACACAAATATGAGGGTTGTCCAAAAACACGATGGGGATGTAGTTATCCGTTCATCTGTGAAAAATGTCAAAATGACACTCACACCCACGAGAATCAATCAAATACTGGGTAATGATGACGGAGGATTATATCTTGATGATGTTATTTTAGATGATGCCTCTGTTTTATCTAAAATCTTTTTACCGAATCATGGACCTCCAATGACTAGCAAAAATATTAAACCTATTGCTAAGCTTGTAGCTCGAATACTAGCCTATAACATCCTTCCCAAAAGAGGAAGTTATGACCAGTATTCTCTAGAATTACAAAAAGCTGTCTATGCAATATTTGGTAAAATTGTTGTAAATTGGGGTCGTGTGATTTTTTCAAAACTTGAACAAAACCACACTCACTTCTTACCTTTTGGTGGGCTTCTCACTCATGTCTTTGTAGCTTTTGGTATTGATCTAGATTCCGAGACCAATGTTATTACTCACTATGATTGTTTCGATCGTGCTAGTTTGGCACGAATGAAACTTCTTGATCCTCCTTCTAGATCACCCCCTAGGTCTCTTCCACTTTCTCAAGCTCCTTTAGGTTCTATTTCTAGACCCTCTAGACCTTCTACCTCTTCTGATCCACATATTCTTCAAGCCAACTATGATGATCCTCGTACTCTATATGACTGTGTCTCCTATCTGATGAAACATTCAGCCACTGTGGATACCCAGCTTCACACCATTGATACAAAACTGGATCATCTAACTGATCTCTTCAATTCTCAATTTCATCCTCCTTCTCATGGTGACGATGAAGACTCCGATGAGGACGATTGAAGACTTTTTATTTTATTTTTCTATTATGTAATTTTCTTTCTTAAATGCACTTATTTTGTATGCGACTTTATCTTAGTTTATTTTCTATGCAAAAGATTGTTTATTTTGTGTTTTTGCTGATGACAAAGGGGGAGAGATATCTGTGTTTGATATGTTTGATTATCTGTGTTTGATATGTTTGATATCCTCTTGTTAATTTTGTTTGATATCCTCTTGTTAATTTTGTTTTATTTTTGGGTATTGGAAAATTCTCTGGTCAGTCGACTGCCAACAGGCGCATAAGTCGACTGCTGCATCTGTGTTTATTTTTTGTGATTGTGATTTTCTATGTATATGTTTTCTGATCAGTCGCCTGTTATATTGATAAGTCGACTGATACATATTTTATGATACTTTTTATCTACATGCATGATGTGTTTTTTATAGGGGGAGCATATCTTTATTATGCTTGTATATTATCTGTAATTATCAGCTATTGTGTTGTCATCATCAAAAAGGGGGAGAATGTTGATTCTTGATTATTATGATCACAACACATTGCAACATGTGTCTATGTTATACAGCTAACATTGCAGGTTGCACATACAATAGATTATTTCAGCTGAACAAATGATCAAGCATAAAAGCTCAAGATAAAAGACAATGGCCAAAGCTTCACTCAAGACAAGACTCAAGACTCAAATCAAGACTCAAGACTCAAGACTTCGAGCTCAAATATGTCAAGTTATTATGTCTTGTAAAAACATTGTATTTTACTTTTTGTTGAGTCTTAGTCTGATGTAAAGCCTTGTCACACACACACACACTCAAAATTTCATAATATGTGTGTCTCTCAAAAAACCCCCCAAAAGAGTCAAAACAGTTTGAAGTAATTTAACTTTTGAGTACCAGTCGACTTAAGCCTCTGCCAGTCGACTGACAGTACAAAACTGTTTAAATTTATTCAAACTCTGACCAGTCGACTCATATGGCAACCCAGTCGACTGTTCGAGTGCTTTTGACCGTTTTCTGTTTTCAAAATTGATTTTCTCTCTCTATCTAATCAACCCAACTATTATCCCCAACTCATTTATTTGTTTTACACAAATATGAGGGTTGTCCAAAAACACGATGGGGATGTAGTTATCCGTTCATCTGTGAAAAATGTCAAAATGACACTCACACCCACGAGAATCAATCAAATACTGGGTAATGATGACGGAGGATTATATCTTGATGATGTTATTTTAGATGATGCCTCTGTTTTATCTAAAATCTTTTTACCGAATCATAGACCTCCAATGACTAGCAAAAATATTAAACCTATTGCTAAGCTTGTAGCTCGAATACTAGCCTATAACATCCTTCCCAAAAGAGGAAGTTATGACCAGTATTCTCTAGAATTACAAAAAGCTGTCTATGCAATATTTGGTAAAATTGTTGTAAATTGGGGTCGTGTGATTTTTTCAAAACTTGAACAAAACCACACTCACTTCTTACCTTTTGGTGGGCTTCTCACTCGTGTCTTTGTAGCTTTTGGTATTGATCTAGATTCCGAGACCAATGTTATTACTCACTATGATTGTTTCGATCGTGCTAGTTTGGCACGAATGAAACTTCTTGATCCTCCTTCTAGATCACCCCCTAGGTCTCTTCCACTTTCTTAAGCTCCTTTAGGTTCTATTTCTAGACCCTCTAGACCTTCTACCTCTTCTGATCCACATATTCTTCAAGCCAACTATGATGATCCTCGTACTCTATATGACTGTGTCTCCTATCTGATGAAACATTCAGCCACTGTGGATACCCAGCTTCACACCATTGATACAAAACTGGATCATCTAACTGATCTCTTCAATTCTCAATTTCATCCTCCTTCTCATGGTGACGATGAAGACTCCGATGAGGACGATTGAAGACTTTTTATTTTATTTTTCTATTATGTAATTTTCTTTCTTAAATGCACTTATTTTGTATGCGACTTTATCTTAGTTTATTTTCTATGCAAAAGATTGTTTATTTTGTGTTTTTGCTGATGACAAAGGGGGAGAGATATCTGTGTTTGATATGTTTGATTATCTGTGTTTGATATGTTTGATATCCTCTTGTTAATTTTGTTTGATATCCTCTTGTTAATTTTGTTTTATTTTTGGGTATTGGAAAATTCTCTGGTCAGTCGACTGCCAACAGGCGCATAAGTCGACTGCTGCATCTGTGTTTATTTTTTGTGATTGTGATTTTCTATGTATATGTTTTCTGATCAGTCGCCTGTTATATTGATAAGTCGACTGATACATATTTTATGATACTTTTTATCTACATGCATGATGTGTTTTTTATAGGGGGAGCATATCTTTATTATGCTTGTATATTATCTGTAATTATCAGCTATTGTGTTGTCATCATCAAAAAGGGGGAGAATGTTGATTCTTGATTATTATGATCACAACACATTGCAACATGTGTCTATGTTATACAGCTAACATTGCAGGTTGCACATACAATAGATTATTTCAGCTGAACAAATGATCAAGCATAAAAGCTCAAGATAAAAGACAATGGCCAAAGCTTCACTCAAGACAAGACTCAAAACTCAAATCAAGACTCAAGACTCAAGACTTCGAGCTCAAATATGTCAAGTTATTATGTCTTGTAAAAACATTGTATTTTACTTTTTGTTGAGTCTTAGTCTGATGTAAAGCCTTGTCACACACACACACACACTCAAAATTTCATAATATGTGTGTCTCTCAAAAAACCCCCCAAAAGAGTCAAAACAGTTTGAAGTAATTTAACTTTTGAGTACCAGTCGACTTAAGCCTCTGCCAGTCGACTGACAGTACAAAACTGTTTAAATTTATTCAAACTCTGACCAGTCGACTCATATGGCAACCCAGTCGACTGTTCGAGTGCTTTTGACCGTTTTCTGTTTTCAAAATTGATTTTAAAGCAACAGCTCTTAGATCCGTTGGTTGACAGTTGGAATAACTGCCCCCCAACGTTCAGGAGATCAAACTCTATAAGTAGAGTTCAGATCTCACTGAAAAGTTTTACAGAACATACTTTTGAGACCCGAGCATTCTTGAGAAAAATTCTAAGTGATATTTTTGAGAAAAAAAGCTTTCAAGTTCATACTCTTTGGTTCTCTACATTCAGTCCAGTATAGCAACGAATTCGCTCTGGACTGAGTATAGAAGTCGACATCGTTTTTAGCCACGTGCAACAACACAACACATCAACAAGGCTATAGGTTGACTGTAAAGTTTTTCTTATTCTTTTGCTCTCGGTTGGAGAGTGTTTTTGACTCTAGGTTGTAGAGTCGGTTTGTTTCACTCTTGGTAGTAGAGTGGGTCTGCTTTCTCTGGTTGAGAAAAAGGACTACGGGTTAGACAAGGTTGTTGTCTTAACGCCGTAGGGTATTCTTGTAATCTTTTCAAGAATAGTGGAAATCTCAAGTGGGTTGCTTGGGGACTGGATGTAGGTCGGGAGGACCGAACCAGGATATATCTTGTGTACTCTGTGATTGGTTGTCTTGATTTTGCATTTACTCTTGTTTACTTAAGTTCTGCAAAAAGTGTCTGGACAGTCGACTCCTTGCACTATCAGTCGACTGGTCAGTGTCGTATTAGTTATAGTTTCATTGTGTCTTCAGTCGCCTATCTTATCCATAAGTCGACTGCACAGAGTTACTGTTTTTGCTTTATTTTAGTTATATCAGTCGACTGGTTCATAACCAAGTCGACTGCACTGAGAAAATTTTTGCAGTTTTTTATTAACACTATACACCCCCCCTCTAGTATTTGTTGTCTCGCCTACAGGATCCAACACTTAATTGACCACAAGGCATAGAGCGTGTCCCCCATGTTTAGTTCAATCTTTGGTTTCTTAATGTCTGAGTAGACTTACTAAAACAAATGAGCTCAATATTTCATATTGACTCAATTGAGCATGGTCATGCATTTTGCAGTCTCACTCAATCAAGGGGCTCATAGATATCGCTTCTGTTATATAAGAGGGACAAATTCTATCTAAGTCACTCACATCCCTCCGCATGATTTGTAGTATATTCAATAGTCGGCTTTATAATCACCTCATTACAGGCAACGTTTGACGACATTAAAACATATAACTTCTCATGTAAGGATCCGTAGTGACTTCAAGTCAAAAGACTACATACACCATGGCCACTGTGAAAACCGCTTATGACACTCATGTAACGATCCATGCAGCGTTCTCATGGTGGATCGGTCTAGTACATTATTACTCTAATATGTACCTTGTGAAGACTTGATATCTCAAATCCATGATCCGTAAGATATGGTCTTCAGTCTACGCACATACTAGTCTCTATACATTATTGTTGTCCTAATTCACAATAATATTTGACTAGGGACATTTAAAAATAGTGTTCTGATTACAACTAATAGGATCTCACAATCAAGTCATGCACTTGATATTCCATGGTATTGAACCTACTATTCTAAGGACTTTATTATATTCATTTAATCACAATAAACAACACAATACATAAAATATCTCATATAGAAAATAAATATTATGATACAATGTAAACTAGTAATGTCAATACACAATTGACCTCTAAGGCATACACCAACAATAAGAACAGAAAGTAATGTAATAGTGGGAGAGCTAATAGATCCTGAATGTGTAGTGAGAAGTAATGAGCCATCAGTTGTATATAGTGATGAAAAGTGAAAGGGGAGTGCAGTATTGGTTGTGAGCAATGAAAAATAACTAGTAAAATGGTGTGATGCACCAGAATCTAAATGTCAGGAAAAACTCATGCGATGAATAACAGAGAAAACAGGGCTAAAGAGCTAGCATTGGCAGACTGACCCGATGTTTGAAGTTTCAGCTGAGCGAGGCGATGCTAATGGTTGTCATAACTAGTAGGAGATGGCAAAGCTAGAGTAACGACCATGACAGAGGGTATACAGGAAGGTGTACAAAGACGAGGTAAACCATGTTGCTTCCTTCGTTGTTGAGCCTGAACTAAAGGCTCTGGATGCTGGTGAAAACAATCACTATCAGAATGACCAGCCTTATGATAATAGTCACAAAATCGAAGATAGCATGTGCACTCTAAGTGGCCAATCTAGTTTCAAATAGTGCAAAGATGACTGAGACGATCAGGGAAAGGGGTGTTGCGACTATTAGGAGGATGAGGCTGGGACTGTTGCGGAGCCCGCCGAAGGAGGTGACACCAAAGGTAAACGGAAAGTCGGTGGAGACAGAAAGATACTGATGAAATTGAGGCTCCATGGTGATGTTGAAGCTGTAGAACCTTGGTTTTATATATATATATATATATATATATATTAGTGGGTTCAGGTTGGGTTTGGATGTAATGGGCATAAGGTTTTGGGTATAGGTTTCGGGTATGGGGTATCAGGTTTGGGTTCGGGTTTTAGGATTCGGGTTTGGGTATAGGGTATAGGGTTTCGAGTATGGGGTATATGGTTTGAATTTGGGTTTGGGATTCGGGTAGGTTAGGGTTTCGGATATAGGGTTATAGGGTTAGGGGGACAACATTAAAAAAGGGCGGTGCTCATTTATTTATTTATTTATTTATTTATTTACTTTTTTAGAGCAGATCGGGATTGGGATAATAGATTAGGGTTTTGGAAAGTTGGAGGCGGCGGGAATAGGAGTAGGAAGGGGAGAGGAGGGGCTTGGATCTGAGCGAGGAGGGGATCAAGAGGGCGAGCAAGGATTGGAGGCGGTGGGAGCGGGAAGATGACGGGACAGGAGGGAAGTGGGGATGTCAACGACGCCGAGGAAGGAGTCGATGGACTTGATTCGGGAGTGGGAGATGACGCGTTTGTTCACATAGGAGATGAGGTCAACGGCCTTGATTCGGGAGCAAGAAAGAAGGGATTAGGATTTGGGATTTGTGATATGGGATTAGAGTTTGTGGTTGGATTTTTGATTAGGGATTAGGGATTGCTCTGATAACATGTTAGGTTAACAGAGAGATGAAGAGAAAAGATGATTGATTTATTATTGGGCTTCCGTATATCTAATATATATCTAACAGTATGCATTTGCATCTTAAATATCGAATTTCAGGTATAAGCTCGTTCTACTACTGTATATGTTAGTCTCGTTTTGCTGTAATCATAAAACCCCGAGTGAAATGAAGTACTGATCTTGCCTAATTTTTTCACTTTTTGTTTTTGTTTAAAGAATAATAACCCACAGAAAAAAGAATTACATATATATAGTAACAAAGAAAACATGAAGAATAGCTTGCATGCACCAATACCATAAAGAGAGAAGGAAACAAATGAATATAAAAATAATGGGAAGAGGCAATTGTCTGCAACAAGAACAAATTTCTTTTTACGTTAAAAAAAAAGAAGAAGAAGAAAGAAGAAATAATTTGGTTTAGAAACTCGAAAATTTTGAATGATCTTAACTGAGAAAGAGTACCTTATTGGTGTAATTTTGAAAGAATTAATCAATATATCCAAGCAGAAATTATCCAATTCATACCCTAATTCACTACTATTTCATAACCTACACACCTCAGTGCAAGATTTATAAACAAACAAATAAATTGTCTCCCTAGTGAGTACTACTGCTACCTAATTATATATACATTTAACTACCAATAGAATTATTTACACAAAAAAATTGCAAAACGGAATTAATCAAGAAAGAACAAACTCTTCTCGGTGAAAAATCTTAAAATCACTGTTCAATTACAAATGCAGATCCAAACTCACACTGTGATTTTTCGCACCCGATTCGCACCCACGCAGGTCTTTCAGGTACGAACCAGAAAGAGGACCAGAAGCAGACACAGGACTAGAGGAGGAGGACGACGACGACATAACTAGCATCTGAGAAGCCCTCGACTCCAAAACCCCAATTCCACCCCTTCCCCTTCCAAAAGGAGGGAGAGGCATAGATTGGCTCGCATCTCGATGCACCACTAGCCCCATAGGACCACCGCCACCGGGTACCCTCCACAGGCCGGGTAACGGGCTCCCGTTAATTATAGGCTGGGACACCGGGCCCAACCCAGTAGTAGTACTTGTCCATGTAGGGTAGTGGGGAGGGGGGCAACCCCTATGACAGTTGAGAAATCCGTACACGTGACCCTCACGTACCTGATGGTGGTGATGGTGGTAGTGCTGATGTGCCTGCGCAGCCGCCACAGCGGACTGAAGGTGTGCCCTCTTGGCGTGCTGGCGCTCGCGCTTGTGCGCGTTCTGATGACCGCCTAGGGCTTGAGAGGTCGGGAAGTTGCGACAGCAGTAGTGGCACTCAAACTTTCTAATAGCTTCTTTTTGGTTGTCGGTGTTTGGAGCAGGCTCAGGCGAAGCGGATTCGGGTTGTTTGGAGGGCGTGTCGGGTGGGAATTCAAACCCAAATAGGCGGATGTTGGTAGGGGAAGAGGAGGAAGAGGAGGAGGTGGTCGGTTTCGGGGAAGGGCGGATGAAGGGAAGCTGGGAGAAGGAGTCGACGGACATGAAGTCGCGGGTCTCCTCGCGCTCGCTCATGTTGGTTTTGGTTGAGTTTGTTGTCTTGGTTGGTTTTTGTAAGGAGGTGTAGGGTGTAGATATAAGAAGAAGAAGCAGAGCAGAAGAAGAATAGAAGGTGAAGCGGGGTAAATCGTATAACTATTAGGGTTTTTTTTTTTTTTTTTTTTTTAAAATTTTATTTTTCTTGGTTGGTTTTGGTCGAAAATTTTGTTGTACTGCCCCACTTTTTGAAAATATTTGGCGCTCTACCCCACTTTCAAAAACAATTAGCGATCTATCCTTATTTAGGACACGTCAGGATAAACCGTTATTGAAAATAACGGCATAAGTTATTTACATTCAATAACGGCATCTATTTTACATTTTTTTCCATGCTCTTATTTGGAATAACGGCATCAGTATATTTCTCTTACAAGTGTGAATCCTCTAACTTTAAAAAATTCTAAGTGTGAAAAAAAACTTATAAATAATGTCGTTATCCTGAATAAAGGCTTTCGAATGACTGATGCCGTTATTGGAGATAACGGCATCAGTTATATATAAATGAACTCTTGTCGTTGTTTGGAAATAGAGAAAATGAATAATAAGTTAATTTTTTTATTAAAAAAAATTATAACTGATACCGTTATTTGGAATAACGGCATCAGTTATAATTTTTTTTTTTAACTTATTCGTCAGAGACGATGAATAATAAGTTATTTTTTTATAATAAAAAATTTATAACTGATACCGTTATTCCAAATAACGGCATCAGTATTGAGAATGTCGTTATTTGAAATAACGACATCTGTTATAAGGTTTTCACACTTGCAATTTTTTCTCTAAGTGGAGACTACAAGCTGTCGTAAAACAAAACAACCTATGCCGTTATTCCAAATAACGGTACGACACTTTTTTTCAAACAGATTCCGTTATTGGGAAGAACGGTATCGAAATAATCTATGTCGGTTTTTCCAATAACATTTCTTGCTGACGTGTCCTAAACAGGGGTATATCGCTAATTGTTTTTGAAAGTGGGGCAGAGAGCCAAATATTTTTAAAAAGTGGGGTAGTACGGCAAAATTTTCGTTTTTGTAAGGAGGTGTAGGGTGTAGATATAAGAAGAAGAAGAGGTGAAGGGGGGTAAATCGTATAACTATTAGGTTTTTCTTTTCTTTTTTTTTTTCTTTTTTTTTTTAAAATTAAAAAACAAGTTAAAGTTGTTAGTTGGGGGAATGAGGAGGAGGTGGGGTCTAAGATGGATGAATAGGGAAGAGAAGAAGTGCAGTAGGTGCAAGAAATTACAGCTAGGAAATGGAGGCTGGCTTTTCGGGATTGATCTTTCTCAGGTAACAAACAAGTACTATTCATGACTTACTTCATATGTATGTATTACCCGGGCCCTAGTTTCTCTCTCCTATCTCTTTCTCTTTCTCTTTTTTTTTATATCTTTTATACTTTCACTGTGTCATATGTATAACTCTCTCGTTCTCTTTTTCTCTGCATAATTGCATTTGTATGCACATAGAGAGAGAGAGAGCTTTCATGCATCTGTAGCTATCAGTGAAGAGGTGAGACAGGTGTGTGCCAAGAAGTGTTTGTCAGAGCTGAGCTGAGCTGAGCTGAGCTGAGCTGAGTCTCTTCTCATCTCTTGTTTCTCTCTCTAAAACTCACTCTCTCGTTGGTTTCTCTTTCATAAGTCATAAGTCATAAGTAATAAAGTGTATGTCTTTGGAGGAGTAGGGACTGGATGTGGATGGTGGGTTTCTTTAAAGGTGAAGCTGTTGCCCTCTTTATATCTGTCTTCGAGCAGGGCTTTCTGTCTTTGTGGTCCTGCAGGCCTGGACACTGCTACATACATACATACATACATACATCATATAGAGGTGGGCACATACGTATACCTGTACACACAAATATTTATAAATGTCATGTTACATGGCATATATATTTACTTTTCTTTTCATATTTTAAGTCTACAATCTATATCTACATTTCTTCAACAGGCAAACTAGCGGAAAATATTATTCTTCTAAATCCAAATGAACTGGTTTCTCGCGGTGGATTCACGCAGATGAACCAGTTCCAGCATTACTTATTTTAAAGTGTTAATTGAACTGGAATTGTAACATATATCTTTGTGTCTGTATCGGTGTGTTCATACTTGTGCTTTTTAGAAATTGGTTAGGGTGTTTACTTTGAGATGACAAAAAAATAATAATTGATTATTTGAACCTATCATATAATCTCATTACTCTCATCCTTTAATTATCATATGCCTGCAACAAATGCTCCTATAAGTGAATATTTATGTAGTTCCCACTAATTACGGACACAAATCTACAACAATGAACTTAATATATATATTTATGCACATGGAAATTAAGTATGATGTGCTTAAAACCCCAATTAAAACACAGTAAAAAATATTAGATCTCTAATTGTGATGGTACACAAACTCAACTATATATAGTACAATGATTTGGGCTTACGAGGACATCATCCTTGTCATGACAGCTACACAATTCAGAGGTTCGATCGTATGTATGAACGATCAAGTTGAAAATGAAGCACTATATGTGTACAGTAGTTGATATAAACAGATCAAGCTAATATTGATTTCATTATTAGCATGCAATAGGAAATTAATGCAAGGACTAACTAAATTTAAGTACAAAGTTCCTACAGTTTGCAAGAGAATCCAATGCTGGCTCATACTAGGATTAGATCAGTTTACTTGAATAGAGACATACTTAAGGTCTATATGGAGTTGTATATAAAGGGTACACAGAAATAGAGATCATATAGGTCTCACAAATCTTAAAGCTCCCATGGAGTAGTAATTATGTAGTGCATGCATAATAGAATTCTTTCCAAATTCAACATTGTCATCTTCCCACATGTGCAAAACCAAAAGCGAGCATATTTTGATGTTCGATGCTCCATCACGGTTTTAATTATCTCCTGTAATTTATGTGATTTTTCTTTCATTCTTTTTTTCTTCCTTTTTTTTGGGTTAAGAAAACAGCCAACAGGTTACCAGTTTCATTAATTAATAACATAAAAATAAAACTACAAGCTTAGATCTAAGTATGTAATTTCTGTTTGAAAAGGTAAATGACCTATGTACGACCATTAATTTAAGTTAAGCTTATACAACCCATGAGGATAAGCATTACTACAACAAAATTAAAGCAGTACAAACATATATAATTGAAATTGCTCTTTCAGCAGTACAAGCATAATTGAAATTGCTCTTTAGAACATCTGTAGTCGTTTAAGTTTAAAAATGGGTACATGAAAATTTTACAAATAGCAAATAGCGAAAACGCTGCAGTCGTCTATATTAAAAAAATGAATTTTTTTTGGACGAAACGAAAGATGATATACCGTCTGAAGATTCAACTAAAAAATAATTTGAAGGATGGCAGTTTGATGATTTTTTTTTTTTTTTAATTTGTGAAGGACGGGAGACGATCTCATCTCCCGTCCAACACAAAAAATTCTAAATTTTTTTTATATTTCTTCAAACTAGTGTGTGATGAATTAAAATATTTAAAAAAAAAAAAAAAAAATTTGAAGGACGGGAGATCATCTCCCGATCTCCCGTCCAACACAAAATCACTACTTTTTTTTGGTTTTTTTCCTCAAATGTCAGCATCAGTTGCTTTCTTTAAAAAAAAAATTATTTAAACGGCATATCATATGTCGTCCCAATCTTTCGCAATTAAAAAATTTTCTCAGACGGCAAATCATATACCGTCCAATACTGAGACGGTGAATTATCTTTCGATTTCTAAAATATGCATAATGCCATTTCCACTACCAAATATAGACGTCTCCTGTTCATCCGAAACCCAAAAAATAGGTATATAGACGACAACTACTGAGGTTTTTTCCCCTAAATATCCATTTTTTGGATATATAGCCAACGACTACAGACGTTCTTATGGATCATAGTCTGACTATATGATACTCGCAAAGGATCCAAACCCAACTTGTACTTGTACAGTTACACAACTATACTTAACTTTTTAATGATTTATCTGTTAGAGAATTATTTTCTGTTGAGAATCTTGTTGAGTCTTCAACACGATCAGTACAAACCACCAAGCAAATAGTAGATCACACCAATCATACAAAGCACACAAGAATTGTTTCGATTGGGACTTTCGCCTTAATCCGCGGGAGGAAGAACCGAGATGTTATTCATCAACTAGAGAATATACAACAATATTATAATTCTCACCACGACCCTCTCTCAAGTCTGACAGGAACTACTTGTTGTTTATAATAGAGAAATCTCTCACCTCTTAGCTGAAGTACTTTCTTCTTCTATTCGGCACTCAATAGAATCATTATCTCTCTTTGAGCAGTTACAATTGATTATATAGAGATCTAGAGGAACACTAGTTTGATAGACTTGATATACTAACCATCTGATGTATACTAAAGAGATAATTATACGTTGAGGTCGTATGATCTAACTTGAAGACGAAGTTGGGCTTCTCACGAATCCCCTAGATGTAACGCCCCGCCCCAGTACTCAGACAATTTTTAAAATTTTTAGAAGATAAATTAGATACTATGTAGTACAACTGCCCACCACAGGCTACCTCTCAAAAGGTGGTTAACCAATTAGGTGACTCTTGATCATTGGCTAATAGTATTTATACTCAAATTATCATATCAAACTTCCCATGTGGGACTAAATTTCTCAATATCTTCTCAAATCCGTCTCAACTTTGCAGTACCAGTCGACTGAACCATCGACTAGTCGACTGTTCGCTGCCAAATCTGGGGTATTACATACACCCCCCCTTAGAAATCAGCGTCCTCGCTGAGTACAGGGCACATATCTAGTGTAGGATCTGCCCTTTCTAGCCGATGTAGTATAGTCGATCCCGGAGATCAATCACTCTCAATACCGCAGATCGGATACCCGGCTATCAATCACTACCTGTGACTCTCAATACCACAGAATATACCCGACCCCGGAGATCAATGACTCTCAACACCGCAGATCATACTGACCTCTACTACACCCGGTATCGAAAGTCGGCTCTGATACCATTTGTAACGCCCCACCCCAGTACTCAAACAATTTTTAATATTTTTAGAAGACAAATTAGATACTATGTAGTACAACTGCCCACCACAGGCTGCCTCTCAAAAGGTGGTTAACCAATTAGGTGACTCTTGATCATTGGCTAATAGTATTTATACTCAAATTATCATATCAAACTTCCCATGTGGCACTAAATTTCTCAATATCTTCTCAAATCCGTCTCAACTTTGCAGTACCAGTCGACTGTTCGCTGCCAAATCTGGGGTATTACACTAGATCCGACCCAAAACTGCATCCTCCTGCGAGTCGCGGTCGACTGAACAAGATTGCAGTCGACCGCAATCACCAGGAATCAGACCCGAAGGGGTGACAATCGATTGTCCTCTTCTCTATTATTCATGTTGTTATTTCTTCCTTTCTTCAATTATTCATTTTGATCCTCTCATCGCTTCATCGTCTTCTCATCGAACATGTGTATGCAAGACATATACTCCAACAATCTCCATCTTGGATTGCATACTCATAAATCTACACATGTGTGATTTAGACTCTTCTAGACTCTTTCATCTCCATTTTGTAAGCAACCGGGTTCTATGGCTTCTTCTGCTAGTTAAATCTACCTCCACCTTGTTTTCTCCAATCGTATGCCCCCTTAAAGGGCACACTCCAGTATGTTATCATAGAGGTGCCACCCTCCACACGAACAGTACCTACCCCAATGCTGTATCCACCTTCCAAAGGTATTCAAATGTTACAGTCTCGCTTCGATGATTCCAGTGACGGCTTACTAGATGATGCTTTAGGAACAATGGGATTCCAAACACTCGATCGAGTTTTCCTGCTCTCATAAAACTGGTAGAGGTTGTGCTGACCCTACCCAATCTCTCTCTTACCCTTCATCACCTTACGAAGACCCTCCCAACCTGTCAAAACTCTACCTCGAGCTGTGTATCTGCAGCCCCGAGAATCAAGAGTCCACAAGGAAATCAGATTCTGTTTTATCGAAGGAATATGTATGACTCCTTCTAGTGTGAGCCCTTTTACCATCTGGTGTCTCCAACTCAACTGTTATCTCACCCACTACTTCACAAATCTTACTGGTCTTCGTTCTCACACTACGGCATGTTGTTGATTTGTAAATAAAAAACTTCTCCCTCTCGGAGCAAATATGAGAAGAACTCCACGAATCAGGATACCAACTTGAATCAACATCTGAAGAACTTAAAACAAGAAGGCATAAATCAAAATTACCAGATTCACCTAAATCATTAGCACTGGCTATGTTGGCTTGATCACCTCCTGTAATAGCACTCTTCTAACTCAGTCACTTGCGACATTCTCTCTTATAATGCACAATTTCTCTACAATAATGGCAATGTATCTTATCCGTGTATGCTATATCCGTTTCAATTGAAGTATCACCATCCACCGTCAAACAAACCTATAGGAGTGGATCACCCATTATGAGTCTCCTTCCTCAATTCATCTTCTTTCAAACCCTTAATCACCCCGACTACTGTAAGTGTCTTCTTGGTAGATTTTTCGTGTAGCATGGTAGTTATCACGTGATCAAAAGAAACTGGCAGTGAATATATCAAGTTGAAAGTTTTATCGTCTTTGCGAAGATCATCGGCATCAATCGCCTTCGGTTCAAATATTACATTATTGAACTCCACAATATGATCTTGAAGATGGGTACATTCCTTCATTGAGAAACGAAACAGCTTCTTCTTCCAGTACATCCGGTCCAACAACGACGATCCTGAGCAGTCAGATTTGGGTCTCACTCATAGAATCGCCGTACTTTTCTCCTCAAAGATAATACACTTAACTCCGTCCGCCAATTGCAGACAAATTAAACTCAAGGACTTCAAACAAATTTCATCACACTTCTCCTGCTTCATGTCAATTGGCTTCTTCTCTTATAGGGCAAGATGCAAGTCATTTTGAACCAATAAATCATACATGTCCACTTTACCGTGAAACTCTTTATTTTCATTTTTTTATTTGTCATCTTCTCTAAGGAACCCGAACAAATCCACGAACCTGATACTCTGATACCACTTGTTAGTAAATTATTCTCTCTAGAGGATCTTGTTGAGTCTTCGACATGAGCAATACAAACCACCAAGCATATACTAGATCACACGAATCACACAAAGCACACAAGAATTATTCCGATTGGGGCTTTCGCCTTAATCTGGATAAGGAAGAACCGAGATGTTATTCAACTAGGAAAAATACAAGAATATTATAATTCTCATCACGAACCTCTCTCAAGCCTAGAACTACTTGCTGCTTACAATAGAAAAATCTCTCACCTCTCAGATGAAATGCTCTCTTCTTCTATTTAGCACTCAATAGAATCATTATCTCTCTTGGAGCCGTTACAGTTGATTATATAGAGATCTAGAGATATCCTAGTTTGACAGACTTGATACACTAACCATCCGATGTATACTGAAGAGATAACCATACGTTGAGAGTCGTACGATCTAACATGAAGATATAGTTAGGCCTCTTATGAATCCCCTAAACCTGAGCCAAAACAGCATTAGCCTGTGAGTCGCGGTCGATCGCAATTATCATGAATCAAACCTGATGGGGTGACAGTCCACTATCCTCTTCTCTGTTGCTCCTGCTGCTGCTTCTTCTTTTCTTCAATTATTCGCTTCGATTTCTTATCGCTGTATCGTCTTTTTATCGAATATGTGTATGTAAGATATATAAACTCAACATTATTCTTGGATATATCAAACCATGTTTCGCCATGACCACAAAAAGATTCTTGATTTAGATAGGAAATTGATGGTTTGTGTTAGACTGGTTTAGATTTTGGACTTATTTACTCAAAGTGCATTTGCATATCCGTACCTGTGCAGCTCAAAATCATGGCCTATGCCAAATCGTATTGGATTCTCCCCCTCGTTTTTGCTACTATCAAGTTTTATATTGTGACATAAGAATAGAAATACTCCAGAATAGCTAGGACCGGTAATTATAGCTAATAGAAAAGGACATGCATGTCATTTTCTGGAAAGGACGGGGACAGTTGCTGTCATAAACACCATTAGTTTTTTTTCTCTTTCTCTGCTCCCTACAAGCAGTGGCTTGTACCCTTTTTACTGCATGCATATGACTTTAGTATTCTCTCTGAAAGAGCATCCAGCATCGTTACATTTAAAATATGTAACGTTGCATTTAAACTGGAAGAGCGTCCAGTATCGTTAAATTTAAAATATGTGTATTTATCAAATAGCAAATGAAAATAAAGAAGGAGCACTGCAGTCGTTGTTGTTACATTTGAATAATTGAAAAATAATTTAAAAAAGATGAAAGATCTTCATTCATCTATCTCTTTATTTTTTAAAATATTAAAAAGTCGGTGCAATGAATGATCTTCATTCCATCCGAGTCCAATTCTTGTATTTTTTTAATCTTTTAATGTGTCACACAATTTTTTATTAAAAAAATTAAAAAATAAATCAGACGATTCTTCTTCATCGGTTTAAAAGTTTTTTGTTTTTTTTTTTTTAATTTTTAAATTGATTTAATGGTATTTTTGTAATTATCAAACGGCAATATAGTAATTTTTTGAAATTTTTTTTTTTAGAAAGTTACTCGACAGAAAATCTTCTTCCGTCTGAGCAATTTTCTTTTTTTCTATTTTTTTATTTTTCAGGATGGCATTTTAGTAATTTTTAAGATGGTATTTTGGTAATATTTTAGGTTTTTTATTCTGAAAAGGTTGGTGGACGGATCTTCAACTGCCGTCCATCATACTAAAAAATGAAAAAAATTAATATACGGAAAATCTTCCTCCGTCCTCTACATTTAGAGATCGCTAAATCCAATTGCTAAATTTAGATGGGCATTGTTTATCCATATTGCTAAATATGCATATTTAGCAAACGAGAGTGGCACTTTTTTTCTCAACAAATGTATTTTTTGCAAATATAGCAAACGATAGTGGATGCTCTAAATGATACTAATAGTTTAGGGTTCTTCTCCCGGAGTACTCCTTCTGTTTCAAAATGTAAGTTATTTTATATTTTTCTATACAGATATTAAAAACAACTTAGAATTGAGTAAAAAATATTTCATATTGTTGATTTTGAAGCTCATTAATGAGTCATCAATTGTACAATATTTTATTTGTCCTTATCTATAATTTTTTATTACTTCTCTTACAAAAAAGGGCAAGGGTAAATTTGTAATTTTCATAGAAAATTAATTCATGGATATTTAAGAATGACAAAATATTTCTTCGAAAATCTAAAGTCACATATATTTTGAAACAAAAAAAAACAACCTACAATGACTTATCTCTAATATTATAATGGGAGAGTTGGGGTTGTCATTTGTAGACATTCAACCATCTAATCTCAACAATTTATTTTCAAGTGGAAGTTATATTAACTATTTATTTACTCAACTGTTGTTAGTTACCATAATACCATCAAAGTTCAAATTTATTTACGACGTAATTATTTACAAAAGTGTCACTCATATAAAATAAAAGTTTGTGCCACTATGAGCAATTTGTAAAAAGTATTTGATGAGTGAAAGGTGGTCTCAGGTTCGATGCCAGATTACGTCTTATTATTTACTATTGATTTGGGTTAGAAATGACGTGGCTCATCCTGTGCCACGGGATCCTCTCAGGATGCGCGCACCTTCTGATCCCCCAGATCTGCCACGTCAGCGTCGAAAAACCGTCCGGGCCGTTGCCACGTCAGCCCAGAAACCATCCGGGCATCTGCCACATCAGTCCTATACCGTCCGGGTTTCCACCGCTTCAGCCTCACAGGCAACCGGGTCCAGACCCTGCCCCAAACGGGTCCGACCCGGTTGGCTTCTCCTATAAATACCAGACCCCTACTCCTTCTCCAGGTAATCGATCTTTTCCCACCAAAACCCTAGTTACTGTTATTCTCTCTTAGTGACTAACTAGATCATCGGAGGGTCTGCCACCGGGACCAACTCCGGTGTTTCGAGACCGTCTGCAGGTACCCTGGACCTCGGATCCGAGCCACCCGATCCGAGCCGAGCATTAGTCTCCACCTCAATACCACCTACCTCAGTACCGTTCGCGCAGCCGAGGGTCGTCTGCATTGGAGTTTCCTCCATCAATACAAAATTGAGTAAGAACTCACGCCTGGTGCATCCACATGCCTCCCAAAAACAAACCGCATCAACTATATAAAAAAATAAAATTAATTAGAACATGCATTGCACGTGGACGTGTAGATCACTAGTATTTTGAAACCAAGAGTATTTTTTATATATATAAATGGTCGAAATTCTTTATATTGTAAGGTAATTTTGGTGTATTCAAGGGGTTTTATGATAATGCCGTGTGAAGGAGAAATATAGAACAAACTATTAATAGAGGGGATCTGAAAAGTGGGAGTTTTACTATTTAAATCTCGTACGGATTTTAAATTACTAGTAGTTTCGAGGGCTGGTTGTGACGTGATAGACGTACTTGCTGTCTTTCGTACTTTAAGTATGACGTGGACCGATGAAGTCCATAAAAAATACACTAAAGAAAGTAAAAGTTAATTTAAAATCCCTCGTTGGATTTTAGTTTCTCATTAAGATCTTTGACTAATTTAAGGAGTACTCTTTAGAGCATCCACAATGGGGTTTCCTAAATTTGTCAAAATGTCAGCTACAGTAATAGAATTTAGCGAAATCATCTGTATTTATTGTTTGCTAATTTTTTTCTAAAATTTGAGACGGACGAGACATGTTGTTTCGTTTGATAGGTTTTTAGTTTTATAGAATTAATTAATTAGTGTTTAAATATTATAATAGGTTAATTAAATAAAAAAAATAATATAATAATACCTAATACCTAATTCAATCCACCTAAATCCTATTTATACCCACTAAATTAGACCATAATTCCCCCCCCCCCCCCCCCCCCCCCCCCCCAATTCGTGGACGGGACATGTTGTCCCGTCCCATGCGTTTTTTACAAAAGACGAGACAACATGTCTCGTCCGAGCTCATTTTTTATTTTTTTATTTTCCCGACGAATCTGGCCGTTCGATCAATTAAAAAAAAACAAAAAAAAAAATTGGGACGATATATGTTGTATCGTCCGACGTGATTAAAAAATAAATAAATAATTGGGACGAGACAACCTGTATCGTCCGACGTGAATTAAAAAAAAATAATTGGGACGAGACAACTTGTATCGTCTCTTATAATTTGAGAATCGCAATTTCGTTTCTCAAAAATGAGAAGTGATTGTAGCGATTTTGCCAAAATATGACAAAATAGCAAACGACTGCAGGGTCTTCTTTCTCAAAAAATGAAAAATTGGCAAATATAGCAAACGACTGTGGATGCTCTTAAGAGCATCTGTAGTCGTTGTGTAATCCCTGTTTTTCATTTTATGTATTTTTGGATGTATTTTTTTTTCTTTTTAGGTATTTATTCTTCTTTTATTTCTTCGACTATTTTGAACTTGTATTGGATCTTCTTTTTCAAAATATTCATCTACTTGATTTGTCGTCTTTTTATTTGCTCTTCTTGATTCAATTGTCTGCCATTTATTTCATCTTTGTTTGATCGAGCCATTATTTTGATTCTCATTTTATAGTTGTTCATGCCCTATTATATTTATTCAATTTTTTTGTTTCTATCTCATTATTTTGAATCATCCTACTTTTATTTGAATTCTTGTTATTTACTATAAACCCAATTATATCAACCCATTTTAATACCCTATTGGATCCACTAACCCGTTTACCCAAATACCTATCAGCACCTAACCCTAATCTTTATACCACTATGTATATATATACCCATACTGTGTTTCTACCCTATTCCAAAAAATAAATAAAACCCTAACTGCCCTAGCCGCCCCTCACATCTCTCTCTCTCTCTCTCTCTCTCTCTCTCTCTCTCTTTCTCTCCCCCCGACTACCCACACCCTGATCCCCGACCTCTGTCCCCTGTGCTCCTCCCTATCACCTCTACAGTTTCCTTCCGGCCTAAACCTTACCCCCGTGTTCCCTGTGCACCACTCCCGATCACCCCGTGCCCTGCCTCCCTGTTCGACTGCAGCGCCGCCCTGCCCTCCTCCTGCAGCGACGCCAGCGAGGCACCACAACAGTGGCAGCATAAACAGCACTACACTGTACTGTTTCTGCCGACCGCCGACCCCCCTTGTGTTTCACTGTCGCGACGCCCTCCGGCCAGCAGACAGCGCCGCCTGTCCCCTTGGCCGTCGTCATCTTCTCATCCAGCCCCTCCGCTGCCCTCTCTTATGTGCGTGTGTTGGAACTCGTTGTGATCGTGTGTTTGTTATTAGTTCGTGGTTCGTTTGTTCATTGAGTTCGTGCCGTGAATCCGTTTCTGTTATTCTCGTTCGTTGCTTTATTCCGTCGTCGACTAAGGCAAGTAACTTGTATTCTTTTTGTTGTATAATATAAGTACTAAATATCGCATATAGTGTAGTTGTGTGCTAGAGATAATTCTTGTGTAAAACCTCGTTATATCTTGCCTCTATGTGTTTACCCTCTCGTAGTTGTCACATTACACACACGATATGAAATAACTTAGAAATGATCACTTCTTGATATATACATGTCTGTTGTTCATATGATGTCATATGCTTGATTATGTTAGTCATAGTATAACTTGTAGAATTGCTTAACACCATACACCATGTTTCTTGGACATCTCGTATATCCTATTTCATGTTTTGTGTGATTTTGATGTGTTTCATATTATCTAGTTGATTTTATGCATGAAGAATAATTTTGTCCTTGTTGTTACCCCGTTCTTGTTTAGTATTTTAGACCCTATTAAGGTCAGTTTATGATAATTATTTATGAATATGGATTATAGAGAATTCTGTCTACTTTCTAGAATTTCTGACAAATCTCCGTTTCTATTTGCGAGTTACAAGTTATTTCTGTTTTACTACAGAGGTGTAGAAAAATTACAGATTTGGTTTTATGTAAATTCTGGAGAGTAAATTATTTTTATACTGATGCTAAAGGTAATATTGTGATCCAATATTTTTCTGATTATAACTAGACTTGATTGGGATTAACTTCTAATTTTTGTGGATTTGATTGATAACTTTTACAAACTATTCTATACTTCCAAGCAATTACTATACTTGCAGAATTTTCATGCTATTCAGTAAAGAACCGTAATTTTGACCTGATTGTATTTGCTGTTTATAAAAACTTGTGAATATGGGTTGTATCCTACTGTATATATTTTATCACTTTTTTGATGGATCTGGATTTTGATATGTATTTTGTAATCTATTGCTGTTTTAGTGCTACTGTGTTTATGATTCCAAATTTACAAATTTGCTGTATCTTATTTTTTTCTGATTTTAATTGATTATTCTATCTATGTTGGAAAATTATGAAACTTTATTTTATGATACTAGACATACTAGGAAATACCCTAGATTTTCTTGGATTTAATTAGTAAGTTATGATGCCGTTTTTCTGTTTATAAATACAAACTTCTAATTTCTGGCTGAATATGTTTTCTGGATACAAATCTATTTTGAGACTTGTTTTTATGAAATACCATTTAACTTATATATATTTGCTGGATTCTGCCGAGAGTCTATTTTCTAGATTCTCTGACGGATCCATGTTTGCATGTTCGTAGCAATGGGAATCCCAGATTTGGTGCAGTACTGTCTTGCTGTCCTGAATTAGAATTTTCATTGTCTCAATCTTTTATGAGTTATCTTTCACCTGTGCATGTTTATCTTCTAACCTGAACCTGTTACTTGTTCATGCCTTGTTATTCTCCCTCTGTTTTGTACACGTACATGCCTGTTTGATAATAATAACAAATAACCAAGCCGGGATTCAGGGAAAGACCTTAGTAGTGGACAATATAGGTATGTTTACTCAAAGGGGGCCGTGTTTCCCATTACTTGATGCCATGATTTCATAATTACATGATTCATGCTTGTTATTACTATATGATGCCATATTTTCATGATTATATGATTCATGCTTGTTATTACTATATGCTGCCATGTTTCATGATTATATGATTCATGCTTGTTATTACTATATGATGCTATATTTCATGATTACATGATTCATGCTTGTTATTACTATATGATATCGCGAGTTCACTATTACGTGATTCGTACTTGTTACTTGTTACTTGTTACTTGACGCCTGAGTACACGTCCCTATAGAAATCCATCATTAGATCTAAACGTAATTTGTATGAATGTAGCAACCATGTGGTAAAAACCTATGATACATGAAGTGCTACCTAAATAGATTTAATACAAGACTTGAACATGATACTTGATACTTGATACTTGTTACTTGTTACTTGACGCCTGAGTACACGGCCCTATAGAAATCCATCATTAGATCTAAACGTAATTTGTATAAATGTAGAAACCATGTGGTAAAAACCTGGGATGCATAAAGTGCTACCTAGATAGATTTAATACAAGACTTGAATATGATACTTGATACTTGACACTTGTTACTCGTTACTCGTTTCCATAATACTTGTTTACTTGACACTTGTTACATGCCACTTGCACTGGTTTATCTTGCCATGCTAGTTATTCTATTTTGTTGTTATGTCTATTCCATGCTATGTTTGCTTCCGCTGTTACTCTATATTTGTTTATTCTTTTTCTGTACTTGTGCCTGCACTACAAGCGACCCGTAACTTGCGTTGACAAGCGTTTGTTTTCTTTTTTCCTTTTTCTGCAATTTATTAAATTGCAGATTATGGTGATCAGCTGCCCGATAGAGTTGGTGATCTAAGATTCTAGTTGCTGGAGTTCTTGCTATAATTTACATTCCTGCTATTCTTGAATAAATGTAATTTGCCACATGAATTTTGTATTGGGTAATGTGACTAAGAATTATTAACTTGTTCAGATCTGGTTTATTTGAGATTATTAAATTTTGTTTCAAGTAAATTCTATTGGTATATTGATTCATTTATGTATGCGTGGTTGACTTCTCCTTATTTACTTCCTGTTATTCTTGTGAAATGTTGTAAAGATCCTGACAGCTTATGGATGATGAAAATCATTCACTGGATTTAGTCACGTATCCGTATTCCGTATTTTCTTTTGGGAAGCGGGGCGGGACACGTTGGCTATATATCTAAAAAATGGATACTTTGAAAGAAAAAAACCATCTATAGTCGTCGTCTATATACTCATTTTTGGCGTTTCAAATGAACAGGAGATAGCTATATTTAGCAGAGAAAATGGCTTTATCCATATTTTAGAAATCGGAAGATCATCTGTTGTTTTATAGTTGGACGGTAGATGATTTGTCATCTAAGACAAATTTTTTAATTGGGAAAGTGTTGTACGGCATATGATCTGCCGTTTGAATTATTATTAAAAAATACAAAAATAGGAAGATGATCTTCCGTTTGTGAATATAGGAAAAAAAATTAAAAAAGTTTCTGTGTAGGACGGCACATGATGTGTTGTCCTTCACATTTTTTTTAAAAAAAGTAATTTCGAGATGGTAGATCATCTGCCGTCCTTCACAATATTTTTTTAAAAAAATACGCAGATCTTCAAACGGTATTTTATCTTTCATTTCGTCCAAAAAAACTAATTTTTAAGTATAGACGACTGCACCGTTTTCGCTATTTGCTATTTCCAAAATTGCCATATACCCATTTTTTAACTTAAATGACTACAGATGCTGTAAACCATGCTTCTCTGCCAAAATACTTACCTGATGAATATACGCAATGGCGGAGCCAGTACTTTCATCCACAAAAAGCGAAATCACTAGATCTAAAAATTTTCATCCATAACTGTTTGAATATTGTTAAAAGTTAAATTAGTATCAAACAAATAGCGTGTCTTTCAATTAAGGTAGTGAGCTTATAATTGCATCATGCCTTAGGAAGTTAGGTTTCATTCCTATTTCCTAATGACGAGCGAAAACAAATTCATAAAAAACAGTCATGCCTAAATAGAAGGATAAACTACTGATCAATTAGAAACAATTATAATAGAAAATCAATTTCCTAGTTATTTAAACTGTGTTCTAAAAAAGGGCCTTAATGGTCACTCAATTTTCTACTAATATCTCATAAGAAATCATTTGATACTAATACTTGAAATCTCAAACTTAGTTATAAGTTTTAACAACCACAAACCTTAATAGAAATTACGATTAGCGACTTCAATCTCAAATTTTCTCATATTTTCAAATATCAAACTTCAAACCTAGATCCGCAGCATCCGCTCATATTCTCAACAATCTCAAAAAAAAATTTAAATATTTTTTTTTGAACAATCTCAAATCTCATATAATTATCTCATATTCTTTTAAATATGAAGTGTACCTGACTCTGACTGTGAAGATGACGACCAAACTTCTTGCGAGATTTTTCGAAAATGAAGACAACGCCTTGGCACTTGGCAGATGAGCGACTTGGGACTTCAACGCCATCGAAGATGAGCGACTCGCCGACTTCGATGCCTTCGGAGATGACTTTGACGGCATTGAGGAGACGACGGAGATGGCAGTGAGAGGTTGGGGGAGGAGGATTTGAGAGAGGAATTGAGGTTTCGAAGCTAGGTTTTGGAGGATATCGAGAAAAGAAAATTTAAAATTTAGAAGAGAGCAGCGGAAGAGAAGAGAGAGCGGATCGGGTCGGGTAGTGTGTGAGTGTGGGCCTCAGGGGAGCGGGCTGTATGGGCTTACATTTAAAAAAATCAAAATAAATCTTTTTACAAGAGAGCTGCCCAAGCCTAGGGGAAGCGGCCGCTCACCCTGGGCTTGGTGTGGCTCCGCCACTGAATATACGCATAAAAATTAAACATTAAAATGAGCATACATATAGAAATTAAATTTAATCACAAATTATTACTTTTCAATAAGAGGCAACACCAACTTTGGAAAAATAAAAATAGCATGCTTCTATTAGAAATTGAATATTGATGATAATATGCCTGCAAAATATGCATATGTTTAATCTAAAAGATCTGATGTATAACGGAGTCGGGTACTTTGGAATGTGTACTCTCACTAATTCTAGTACACTATTAATTTGCAAATTACACGTTCTAATTATTTTTTTATTATATAGTAAATAATAAGACGTCAATTGACATCGAATCTAAGATCTCATTTTACTCATTACATATTTTTTATAAATTACCCCTAGTGACACAAACTTTTATTTTATATTATAATGAAAGAGTTGGAGTTGTTATTTATAGACATTCAACCATCTAATCTCAACAATTCAATTTTTAGTGGAAGTTATATTAACCATCTATTTACTGAACTGTTGTTATTTACCATAATACCCTCAAAGTTAAAATTTATTTACGACATAATTATTTACAAAAGTGTCACTCATGAGAGATAAGGGATACGGTGCTGGCAATATTTATTTATTTTTGATTCCAAAGAAGACAAGTTACCACCTAGTTTCATTAATAAATAAAAAAACAAAATAAAGTTCACTGCAACCCAGCAAAATAAATACAGTCCTCATACTTAGAGCATCTGTAGTCGTTTGCTATAAACGCAAAAAATGAAAAATATGGCAAAAAAATCGCTCTAGTCGTCTGCCAAAAACCCAAAATTTGGGTGTCGCATGAACAGTCGATTGCCAAATATAGAAGACAGTTTGGCAAAACCATAATATAGCTGACGAAAGATTATCTTTCGTCCCTTAAATGAGACGAAAGATAATCTTTCGTCTCAAAGGTAAAACGTACGAAGATTGGTCGGACGAGGGATTAAATCCCGTCTGTTGAAAATAAAAAAATAAAAAAAATTTTGAAATGACGGACGGTACATTATGTACCGTCCAAGCCAATTTCACAAAATGCCAAGGAGGTCGGACGGTAGATTGTCTACCGTCCCTCCCCTTTTTTTCCCAATCCCTTTGTCGAATTACTCTTTTACCCTTTAGTTAATTCCATCTTCCATTTTTTATATATACAACGGCTAGTTAATTCCATCTTCAGTTTTTAATATATACAACGGCTATTTTTTTTGGCCCACACGAATTACAACGGCTATAAAAAAAAAATTTAAAATACTCAATTACAAATAAACATTGAGCTACAATGTTCTTCTTCACATCTCCTTTCACTGTCTGTTTTTCTCGTTTCCTCACTCTCTGTTCTTTTTCAACAAGGAACTCAAAACAGAGAACAACAACTGGGTTTGTGTATCTCCACAATCCACAACTCCTATATTTTCAACTTCAATCTTTCTATCTCTCTAATTTTGCAATATTATTTTCATTTGATTTTATGGCCAATCTTCGTCCAATTAGAGGCCGGGCATATATTGTGTATGAGAATATTATTTTGGCACAAAGTTGGGTTGCTATAACCCAAGATCCGTTGATCGGTAGCGATCAAACTGAGAGTCAATTTTGGAATAGGATTTATCTCACATTTGAGAATCTGTCTGGATGTGCAACAGATAGAACGGCCGGCTCTCTTTCCAGTTGATTTTACACTATGTCAAAGGAAGTAGCATTGTACATTGTGAAGTTGAGCGGTGTGACGAATAAAGCGGCAAGTGGTACTACGAACGCGGATAAGGTTTGTTTTGATTTAATGTATTTTATTAATTGATTCTGTAGCTTTTTTAATATAAATTTCGTTCACGTAAGTTTTTTAACAATTTATTAACTGTGATAGGTACGCGATGCATAACTAGAATATATGCAATTAGCTGGGAAGCCCTTTAAATTTGAAGAGTGCTATGAAATTTTGAAAGATCAACCAAAATTTTCCATGAGTACTACACAGGTTTTCGAAAATGTCCCGAATACTCAATATACCGAAGATGGTAGTTCAACACATTCTCCCACATCCATGCAGTGGGATTCAGATATACCAATTGATCTAAATGCGCCTTCGCTACTATCACGACCACCTGGTAGGAAAGAAGCAAAGAAAAAAGAAAAGCGCACCGTCGAAGCCAGTGATGTGTCTGCTATGGTGGAAGAGACGCGTAATTTTAACAATTTTTATATTAGCAACCAGAAAGACAGGCTTGAGCTGAAACAACGAGATTTCAATTTTGGAGTGTCAACTGAAGAAGATCGTATAATGGCTATGGATCTGAGTAGCTTACCTGAGCATCAACGTTATTATTTTCTATGTCAGAATGAAATCGCTCAAAAAAGGGGCTACCAGTCGGGTTAAAGCAGTACTAAATTTCAACTGGTTATCTTTTATTTTTATTAGTATTGTTGGTATGTTGTTATTATGCTTATTATTAATGTTCTTAAATGGGATTAATGAAATTATGGTTAATAGTAAAGTTGTTATCTATTAATTTGTTGCAATATGAAGATAATCCAACAACTTTCGAACTTAATTAAACGATCTTCATAATTAAAAGCGTATTACATTAATTTTAAAAATTGAAAAACATTACGTAAAAGAACTGAAATGGCTACATTTATAAAAATAACATGACCCAAATTATCCATTGAATCCATTGTTGAGTAATACATCTTTACTTAATCTTCGTTCTCTTTATCCTCCCCATATGCGTTCCAAATGTGTTCAACTAAATCAAGACGAAGTGCATGATACATTTGTCTGTCATGAAGCTGTACAGTACGTGTCGTTCAAGCTGCACGCTCAGTTGGGTCAGACCTATTAGGTATGACGAAGGACGAGTTAGAATCATGGTCGTATACATAGTCACCGATCCCTTCTTCCCTTTCATCTTCAACAATCATATTGTGTAATATGATACACGTTTTCATAATATATGATAGGCTGTCAACATCCTAAAGTCTAGCTGGTCCTCTGACTATAGCAAATCGTGCTTGTAAAACCCCGAAGGTGCGCTCAACATCCTTTCGTGCAGTCTCTTGCATCTGGGCAAATTTCTTCTTTTTCGGTGTATCTGGGGCTGAGTAAGTCTTAACTATAGTCGCCAATAGGGGGTATATACCATCAGCTAAATAGTACCCCATGTTGTATGCATGATTGTTTATTACCAATTCAGCGGGTGGTACACAACCATCGAGAATGTTGTTGAACAGTGGAGAACGGTTGAGTACGTTCAGATCATTATTGCACCCCGGCATTCCAAAGAATGAATGCCAAAACCATAGAACGTAAGATGCCACTGCTTCAAGCACAATAGTTGGTTCACGTACGTGACCCATGTATTGACCATGCCAGGCTGCCGGACAATTTTTCCATGCCCAATGCATATAATCAATACTTCCTAACATTCCAGGAAATCCCCTAGCTGAATTTTCTGCCAATAGCCTGTCTACATCATTAGCCGTTGGATGTCTCATGTATTGTGGACCAAACACATTAACAATTGCCACGCAAAAGTGTTGCAATATCTTCAATACCGTACATTCGCTTATACGTACGTACTCGTCAATTGCATCGGCGAAGTTCCATATGCCAAACAACATATTGCGGCAGTAATTTTTTGATGCGGGGATAAGCCAAATGTTTTTGTTGCATCTTGACGTTGAAAAAAATATTGATCAAAACTTACAGTTGCTTGGAGTATTCGGCAAAATAAATTCCGGCGCATACGAAAACGACGTTGATATGGCTAAAAAACGGGGTTAAATCAGAACCGTCCAAATCAGGAACGAATCTTAAAGCTTAGGGGTAAAATGGTAATTTTACCTATTATTGGGCCTGAAGCGGGTACTGGATCTCTCCCTCAAAGATCCAATAACCCGCGAACGGATCCACCTCCACTGGGTGCGGGTTTCAACCCGCAAAATCCGGTCAGCAAGATAGAATTAGGGTTTCTGATTAATACTAATCAATGGCCCTGATTCATATCTATCCTTTCACTGGGAATTAGGGATTACATTCCTTACCCATACACAGGAATTACATGCCTAATTTGATCCCTAAAGACGCCTATAAATACCCCCCCATCCATCTCCATTAAGAGGTAATCAATCTTTTGCCAATTTACGCTCTTTCTTAATCATCCCTGATTACTGACTTGAGCGTCGGAGGGTGCGTCGCCGGGAACAACCCCGGTGTCTCTCACTTTTTGCAGGTGAACGGCGGGAGTCAACGGTCAAACTCCGGCAGAACAGGTATACAGGTTTGCTATTCAAGTTTTCCTAAGAATCCACAAATACTATCTGTTTGCCCCCACACCAGATTTAGCGGCAACAGATTGGCGCCGTCTGTGGGAAACTAACGAATAGCTGCCTACCCTCTTCCCGTGAAACAGATCTTCTCCTGCCATGCCTCCTAGGAAGGTAAGATCCAGGGGGTCCAACCGAGGACCCAACCCCGATCAGCAAAAAGAAATTCCCATCCAGCCTGCTCCGCAGCAGGGGAAACTTCCTCCTCCCGCGGAAGACCCACTCCAACAGGACCTGCCTCCTCCTCAGAATCAACCACCTCCTAAGGGCCCCAACCCGCAGAAACAACCTCTCCACCAGGACCATGTCTCTATCCACAACACCTCTACGGACTCTATGGCCTCTCACAATCCCCGGGCTTCCGACTTCCAACAAAAAGTCCCCAATCGGCCCAAAGATGTGGACCTTCGCCACCGTCTAGATGAAAAGCGGGCCCGAGAGGGAGCCTCCCGCCAACAACGTCCAGATGAGCGATCCCCTCATCGCCGAGACTACAGAAGGTCCCCTATCCGACGGGGGCTGAGAGAGTCCCCCGAGCATCATAGAAGAAGGCCACATTTCCCCGCCGGTCGGCAACATCCTAGGAACAATGAGGCACCCATCACCCGTGCCGAGTTCCAGCAGTTCCAGGCAACCGTCCTACAAGCTCTCAACCTCCGTCCCAATAACACCAATGCCCTAAGGATTCCCACTCCTCCTCAGATCCGAAGTCCTCGCCAACGGTCCCTAACTCCTCCACAAGCTCTTAGCAACCCCCGCTACATTCCTAGTCCTCGCCGTTCCAGGAGCTACCGTCGTCGTAGCCCCCGCTCTCCCTCGTACGAAGACGAATCTAGAGGCTCCTCGGATTACCGTAGAAGGGATGACGCAGTCTATCGCCGTCTCCATGAGATGGAGAGGCGCTTGGGACAGTTAGACCGAGAGGAAGAGCTTAGAGGAAGAACCCTCCGTCCCAGTAGACCTCCTTTTTCCCGAACCATAATGGATGCACCCATACCGATCGGCTTTAAGCCTCCTCAATTCCAGACCTACTCCGGGGAGACTGACCCCGTTGATCACATCGAAAGCTTCAAGACCCTCTTGCTCATCCATCAAGCTTCCGATGCCCTGCTATGCAAGACCTTCCCCGCAACTCTCAAGGGTCCGGCTCGAGAATGGTACTCTCGCCTTGCCCCATCCTCAATATTCTCCTTCGAGCAATTTGAGACCCTCTTCGTCACCCACTTCGTGAGTAGTGGCCAAATTGAAAAGACCAGCATTTCGCTACTCTATCTCAACCAGAAGAAGGGTGAGAAGTTGAGAGACTATGTGAAGAGGTTCACAGCTGAAGCCAGGTCTATAGCATCCCTCGACCAGTCGGTCGCTGCAGTAGCTTTTCAATCCAACGTCCTCAACTCCAACCTCCACTCCTCCCTCGCCAAGAAACCCCCACAGAACTTCTCTGACCTCCTCCTCCGGAGCGAAAAGTATATTCGGGCCGAAGAAGCTGAGCACCGCCCCAACTTGGAGGAGTCTTCCTTCAGGTTTAAGAGAAAAGGAACCGAAGAGGAAGGGGCCAAGAAGCTTCAGAAGGATAATGGCAGCCAGCGCCGACCTCCCCCCAGATTTGAAAATTTTACTCTCCTTAATGCCAATATCTCCACAATTCTCATGGAAGTTGAGAAGGAGGGGGTGATACCTCCTGCACCAAAAATGAACACCCCCGACAAAAGAGGGATAAAGAAAAGTGGTGCCGCTATCACCGGGACCATGGCCATGACACCAATGATTGTCGGGCCTTGAAGAATGAGATAGAAGCCCTCATCCAGAGGGGGCAGCTAACCAGATTCATGAGAAAGGACCGAGCCGACCTTCCTCCCCCGCCTCGGGGGGCTAACAAGCGTCCTGAGCGCGATGAAACGCCCGACTTCGAAGAGGAGCGTGTCCTAAACCTCATCCATGGGGGCCCAATAGGGGGCTCCTCCAACTCCTCTCGAAAGGCATTTATAAGAGAAGTCAATTCGGTCCGTGCCACCCCTCCTCCTAAAGGCCTCGGAGTGCCCGTCACATTTTCAGATGAAGACCTCGAGGGCGTCCGAACCCCTCACTGTGACGCACTCGTCATCAACCTTCACATGGCAAACTTCAAAGTGGAGAGAATCCTAGTGGACAATGGCAGCTCCGTTAACATCCTCTTCCTCGCCACTTTCAAAGGCCTCAAACTCTCCCGAGATAGACTCAAGCCCGCCGGTTACACGCTCCATGGGTTCACGGGAGTGCCAGTGACTATTGAGGGGGTGATCACCCTCGACGTAACCGCTGGCAAAACTCCTACTACCCGAACGGAGTCGATGGATTTTATGGTTGTGGATGTCCCTACAGCTTACAACGTCATCCTTGGCCGACCCGGCCTGGCAGCTCTAGAAGCCGTTCCTTCGGCATACCATCTCAAGATGAAATTCCCCACCCGGGCCGGAGTAGGGGAAGTAAGGGGCAATCAGGAAACGGCCCGTAAGTGCTACATGACCTCTACTCTCGAACCAGTTCTCTCCCTAGAAACTCTGAAAATCCCCAAGATGTTGCCCGACCAACATCCGAGCCGGTGGATGCATTGGAGGAAGTGCTCTTCTCTGAGCAGGACCCAAGCCGAAAGTTCTTTATTAGCAAGACCCTCCCATCCGCCCTATGCTCCGACATAGTCCAGTGCATCTGAAGGAACCAAGACCTCTTTGCTTGGTCAGCTGCAGACATGCCCAGAATCTCCGAAGAGCTCTTAGTCCACCACCTCAGTGTTACCCCGGGGTCCAAACCGGTCCAACAGAAGAGGCGCAAGTTCGCCCCCTAGCGCCAACTAGCTATAAAAGAGGAGGTGGATAAGCTCTTGAAGGCGCGATTCATACAGGAGGTAAACTATCCCGAGTGGTTGTCAAATGTAGTAATGGTGAAGAAGTCCAATGGAACTTGGAGGATTTGTATCGATTTTACCGATCTCAATAAGGCTTGCCCCAAGGACCCTTTCCCTCTTCCGAGTATTGACACTTTGATTGTTGCCACCTCGGGTCATGAGCTCCTCAGCTTCATGGACGCCTTCTCAGGCTACAATCAGATCCGGATGTTCCCCTCGGATATCCCTAAGACCTCGTTTGTGACCGACCAGGGCCTCTATTGCTACAGGGTTATACCCTTCGGTTTGAAAAATGCGGGCGCTACATACTAACGCCTCGTCAACATGATTTTCCAAGCTCAAATCGGCCATAATATGGAGGTATATGTTGACGACATGCTTGTGAAAAGCATCTGAGGTGCCGATCATGTAACCGACCTCTAAGAGGCGTTTGATGTTCTGAGAAAGCACAGCATAAGACTCAATCCGAACAAGTGTGCGTTCGGAGTCTCGTCAGGGAAGTTCCTCGGCTTCATGATCAGCCAAAGAGGAATTGAAGCTAACCCTGAGAAAATCAAGGCCATACTAGACATGGCCCCTCCCAAGCATGTTAAGGAAGTTCAGAGGTTAACAGGTTGCCTAGCCGCTATAGGGCGCTTTCTCTCGAAGTCCGGGGAGAAATGCCTCCCCTTCTTCAAAGCCCTCAGGGGGGCTAAAGGTTTCGAATGGGGCCAACAGCAACAGGAGTCGTTCGACCAGCTCAAGGCTTAACTCGTCAATCCTCCCCTCCTCAGCAAACCAATCCCGGGCGAACCCCTCTACCTCTACCTGGCAGCCTCCGAGCAGACCCTCAGTGCCGTTTTAGTAAGGGAAGAAGTCCGAGCTCAAAAGCCCATCTACTATGTGAGTAAGGTACTTCGGGATGCCGAGCTCCGCTATCCGAGAATAGAAAAGATGGCTTACGCCCTTGGTGATGGCCGCAAGAAAGTTTTGCCCGTATTTTCAGTCCCACTCGGTGGTCTTCCTTACCGACCAACCGCTAAAGCAAGTCCTCCACAAGCCAGAGACCTCGGGTCGCCTTATGAAGTGGTCAATCGAGCTGAGCCAACACGATATAACCTATCAGCCTCGGACCGCGATCAAGGCCCAGGCCTTAGCAGAATTCATAGTTAAAAGTACCATCCCGAGTTTAGTCAAGCAATGAAGGGACCACCTATCTGGTCGGTTTATGTGGACGGATCCTCCTGTAACGAGGGAAGCAGAGTCGGGGTCATTCTGGCAGGCCCAGATGACTTCATCCTCCAATACTCCCTCCGTATAAACTTCAAAGCCTCTAACAACGAAGCAGAATACGAGGCACTTATAACCGGCCTTGGGATGGCCCGCAATGCGGGGCACAACGCCTTCGGATCTTCAGCGACTCTCAGCTGGTCGTAAACCAGGTCCTAGGAGAGTATGAAGCACGTGACGACCGGATGGTTAAGTACTTAGCCAAGGTCAGAAGCCTCATGGCCTTATTTGAAGAAGCCCTCATAGAACGAATCCCTCAAGAAGAAAATGCTCAGGCCGATGCCCTATCCAAGCTAGCCTCTTCTTCCCTCCAAGGTCTCGAGCAGACCGTCTTGATAGAGGTCCTTCTAAAGCCAAGTATAGAGGATGAAAATTCTGACTCAATGGAATCACTGCCTGTTTTGCTTGAAGATAACTGGATGAAGCCCCTCATCGAGTTCTTACGGGACGGTCTCCTCCCCGAAGATCTTAAAGAAGCACGGAGAGTAAGAACCCGAGCAGAGCGATACACACTCATCGGGGGTATCCTTTACAAGCGTTCCTTCACCCAGGTAGACGGCAGGCCTTACCTGAGATGCCTTTCCCCAGAGCAAGCCGAATACGCTCTGCAAGAGCTTCACGAGGGCATCGGCGGGGCACATTCAGGGTCCAGATCCCTAGCCCGCAAAGTGTTGAACTACGGATATTTCTGACCCACTCTCCTGCAAGACGCCGAACTACACGTTCAGTAATGCGTCTCTTGCCAGAAGTACTCCAACATCCGATGCCTCCTACAAGCTCCACTCACTTTCCTATTAAGTCCAATCCCCTTTGCAATATGGGGGATGGATTTACTAGGGCCATTTCCACCAGCTCCCGGCCAGTTTAAATTCTTAGTTGTGGCAATCGACTACTTCTCAAAATGGATAGAGGCTGAGCCCTTGGCCACGATCACCGAGAACAAGGTAGTTCAGTTCTTTCGGAAGAGCATAATTTGCCGATTCGGCGTCCCTCGGGTCCTCATAATAGACAACGGAACCCAGTTCACCGGGGCTGCCTTCCGAGCTCTATGTGAAGACCTAGCCATCCAACACCGATTCTCCTCCGTTTCCCATTCTCAGTCGAATGGCCAAGTCGAGAATGCTAACCGACAGATCCTCTCCGGCATTAAGAAGAGGTTAGATAAATGTTCCAAAGGTTTATGGGTCGATCAGCTCCCCAATGTGCTGTGGAACTACCGTACCACAAAACGGACCCCTACAGGAGAGTCTCCCTTCAATCTCACCTATGGGTCTGAGGCTATGATTCCCCAAAAGTTGGTATACCCTCTCCTCGTCTGATGGCCTATGAAGAAGAACAAAATGCCAGAGAGCTCCGAGCAAATCTAGACCTGATAGATGAGATCCGAGAAAGAGCTGCCATTCGTCAACAAAGCTACCGAAGAAGAATCGAGTTGGCATACAACAAGAAAGTCCGTCCTACCGACCTCAGAGAAGGGGACTTGGTTCTCAGAAAGTTAGCCATCTCGTTCCCAGGTCAGAAAAGCAAATTGGCTCCAAATTGGGAGGGACCCTATAAGATCGCCAAGGAAATTCGCCCCAGGGACATACAGACTAGAAGACCTCGAGGGCAGAGAGATCCCCAGGACCTGGAACGCCGACCATCTTCTAAAATACCAAGAGAGAGCACAAACGCCTCTCTAAGTATTTTTAGGATGTCGAACCATTCCTCTCCTATCACTTGTACTATTTTTCTTTTATTTCCTTCTTGTAATAACGGCTAGCAACTTTAGAAGCGGTCGACCACTAGTCATCAATAAAGAAAGTTTTTTCATATTTTACTCTTGTGAAAATTGTTTACATCTCTCTGCTTTTACTCTTCACTCTAACGATGGTTCGGAGTCCAACACTTGGCTCGATTCTACTTCGCAAGTTCGCTTCTAAGCGAGCTAGAAGTAGTTCGCCATTCGGAATTGCTCCCACAACCGTTGAACTACCCTAACGATGGTTCGGAGTCCAACACTTGGCTCGCACTACAAAAGAAAGTAGCTTTCCCGGCTGCTTTTTTACGTCTATACCGGCATTTTTTTACGCCGGTGAAACTTTCACCGGCGTTTACAATAGCGCTGGTCGAACTGCCGCCGAAGCGGGCGTCGCTGAAACGAAGAGGTCTACACCGGCATTTTTGGTGGACGCCAGTAAATGTTAGGACTACACCGGCGGTCATAAAACGCCGGTGTATATCGGTCTCTGGGTGCCGTTCTTGTGCACCTATATACATATACCGGCGGTCGTAAACCGCCGGTATTTATCCATTCACCGGCGTATATGAAAACGCCGGTGTAGATCGAAAGTATACCGGCGGTCAAGAAACGCCGGTGTATGTGCGTTTATGAGTACCTACTTTTCCCTGTTTACGAACACCGGCGCGACCAAAAAACGCCGGTGTAGGTATATACGTCGGCGTTTATAAAACGCCGGTGTACGTCTGTGCCGTTACAACTGATAACATTCACCGGCGTGCGTTGAAACGCCGGTGTATCACACACTCCAACAATTAGATTATATAGACCGCCGTTTTTTAAAACGTCGTTCTGGCTATGCCCGTTTATTTTCGATACTCCGCTTTTCCGTTCGATTTCAATTCACAGTTTCATTTACAAAACCTGTAAACTAATTCTCACACCTGATTCAATCAATTTCGTTGCATACTACTGCGCAAACCACAACCAAATACAAGAATAATTAAAGATAATCAAGTTTCACACGTGTCATATCAACGTCCAAATTCATTGATTAATTAAAAGTGTCATAATTAACAAATTAATATAGAGATTAACATCCAAAATATCCAAACAAACTAGTCTGACAAATATCCAAAATATCCCAAATTCAAAGTATGACATAACTCTCATAAAAAAAACCAGTCTGACATAACAACAGCAAGGAGGAGGACATAAGAACAACAACCATACAGCAAGGAGGACATAAGAACAGCAAGGAGGACCGCAGATTCATACCCCTCGAGTAGCTTCAGCTTTGATCATCAGAATTTCCTTCATCTTGACGACCGCTCTGTGAAAAAAAAACAATAGTTTAATTGAACAGTAGATCACAATACAGAATATACATATTTTTTGAACTTGCAAAAAGAACTACCTGTATCTCGAATTATAAGATCAAAGTGCCAACTGCAAATGGAATTGTTAATGATATATACAGAGGTAAAATAATTACATTGCAATGCTAAAAATCTAGTACTTAATTTTGTTTTTAAATATATCTAAAATAACAAAACAAATGAAAATTCAGTATCTAACTTGAAACCTTTATATTCTCCTCTGATTGGGAATATCCACTATCTAAAACAGTAAAACGAATGAAAATTCAGTATCTAAGCATGTCCTTCATGGATTGTTCAGACAATCCATGAAACTGTCATCGTGGACGGAAACCAAATATAAGAAAAATAAGAAAAATAAGATAGGGTTCATATCAAGTGTATTTTTAGGGAACTGTCATCGTGGAAGGAAACCAAATATATATAGATACCAGAAATGGAAACAGAAAGAAGAAAGGTAGAGACTTTGGATACACCAGGCTACCATAGCGGCATTTTCCTCATCTCTCTCTCATCCCTTATTTCCCTTCAGCACACGAACAGAAAGAGACATCAGCAACCACCTTAAAAGCGACAAGAACAACAATAATAATAAATTATTATGAACAAGATGTCTCTATATGGGTTTCCAGATCTCCACTCGAGCCCACTCTTTCTAATCACAGCCCAATTAAGAACATAGACAACATCCACTAAACAATCCAATCTTAGCCCAGTCAAAATTTGCCATCCTGGATCTTAATGAAATACGCTTCATTAACAGTGAAAGAAAATGAGGATGCTAGCAGCATACTTAGTTTGGAAGTGAACCCATTTTTTGTTAAAAAATCATGCCAAAGATGGCAATCAGCTTCATTAACAGTATCTGAAAATGAAAATTTCCATTATCTGAGCTTATATGTTGCTCTACTAATTCACTGTGCCCAACTAAATCTAAAACCCAATTGTTGTGCGTATCCGGAGGATTTTGGCATACGTACCTATAGCATCCTCAGTTCACAGTAAACCCGTTTTGGTCAAAAAAACATGCCAAGATCACAATCAGATGCATGAAAATAAGCTTCACTAACAACAAAAGAAGAAACTGGGGATGCTATGCAGCATACTTAGTTTGGAAGTGAACCCATTTTGTGTTAAACAATCAGGTTACATTGACAGTATCTGAAAATGAAAATTTCTCCATTATCTGAGCTTATATGTTGCTCTACTACTTTTTTAGCCCAACTATATCGCAAACCCCAAGTGTTGTGCATATCCGGCCGGAGGATTTTGGCATACGTACCTATATAATATCCTCAGTTCACAGTGAACCCATTTTTGGTATAAAAACATACATGCCAAGAAGACAATCAGGTGCTTGAAATCAGGTTCACTAACAGTTAGTGAAAATGGGACCATAAAATAGCTTAAGAAGACCATCAGGTTTGTGAAATAAGCTTCACTAACAGTGAAAGAAACTGGGGATGCTATGCAGCATACTTATTTTGGAAGTGAACCCATTTTGTGTTAAAAAAACCATGCCAAAGATTGCAATCAGGTTGCATTGACAGTGTCTGAAAATGAAAATTTCTCCATTATCTGAGCTTATATGTTGCTCTACTACTTTTTTAGCCCAACTATATCACAAAACCCAAGTGTTGTGCATATCCGGCCGGAGGATTTTGGCATACGTACCTATACAATATCCTCAGTTCACAGTGAACCCATTTTTGGTATAAAAACAAACATGGCAAGAAGACAATCAGGTGCTTGAAATCAGCTTCACTAACAGTTAGTGAAAATGGGACCATAAAATAGCTTAAGAAGACCATCAGGTTTGTGAAATAAGCTTCACTAACAGTGAAAGAAACTGGGGATGCTATGCAGCATACTTAGTTTGGAAGTGAACCCATTTTGTGTTAAAAAAACCATGCCAAAGATTGCAATCAGGTTACATTGACAGTGTCTGAAAATGAAAATTTCTCCATTATCTGAGCTTATATGTTGCTCTACTACTTTTTTAGCCCAACTATATCGCAAAACCCAAGTGTTGTGCATATCCGGCCGGAGGATTTTGGCATACGTACCTATACAATATCCTCAGTTCACAGTGAACCAATTTTTGGTATAAAAACAAACATGGCAAGAAGACAATCAGGTGCTTGAAATCAGCTTCACTAACAGTTAGTGAAAATGGGACCATAAAATAGCTTAAGAAGACCATCAGGTTTGTGAAATAAGCTTCACTAACAGTGAAAGAAACTGGGGATGCTATGCAGCATACTTAGTTTGGAAGTGAACCCATTTTGTGTTAAAAAAACCATGCCAAAGATTGCAATCAGGTTACATTGACAGTGTCTGAAAATGAAAATTTCTCCATTATCTGAGCTTATATGTTGCTCTACTACTTTTTTAGCCCAACTATATCGCAAAACCCAAGTGTTGTGCATATCCGGCCGGAGGATTTTGGCATACGTACCTATATACCATCCTCAGTTCATGGAAGAAAAATACGAATAGGGCTCATAGCAAGTGTAGTTTTAACTGGAATTGTCATCGTGGAAGGAAACCAAATATAGAAGCCAGAAAGAGGAATGGTAGAGAATGAGGATACACCAGGCTACCATAGCGGCATTTTCCTCATCTCTCTCTCATCCCTTCTTTCCCTTCAGCACACGAACACATAGAGACATCAGCAACAACAGCAAGAGCGACAAGAACAACAATAATAATAAATTATTATGAACAAGATGACTCTATATGGATTTCCAGATCTCCACTCCAACTCGTCTCTTTCTAATCACAGCCCAATTAAGAACAATTGTTCACAGTCACTGTTAAAGAAACATATATGCTCAGATTATGGAAACATATATGCTCAGATTATGGAAATTTTCAGTCACTGTTACAGAAACTAAGTAGGCTGCATAGCATCCCCAGTTTCTTTCACTGTTAGTGAAGCTTATTTCACAAACCTGATGGTCTTCTTAAGCTATTTTATGGTCCCATTTTCACATCCTCCAAATCAGTACAACAACACGGCTGAACAATCCTTGTTTGCAGGTCATACAATGTCATCTATACCATGTTATGTGCAAAAGTGGGGTTGGCACATACGATGCAAGGCCGACAAGTATTAGTTGTTTGGAATACAGATTTCAGGAAATGCCCCTTGTTTCTGAACTCAAACATCACATTAATAAACATCTTCTCTAATAATGGCTACACTTGTGGAAGCTCTCTCTAAGCCACAATTCTTCAAGGTTTTGTTGCCTACTTCTTTACAGAAGCTGGTACTCTATTCTCCTCTCTTTTTAGCATACTTAGTCGCTTAGTCGGTATTTCGTTCATGTATCACATTAATTGAGTAGGCAACAAACTCCCTAAAATATTTAGTTCCCATTGCAGCTGATACCTTCTGAATTTAACATGCATATCATCAAAGATGGGCTTGAAAAATCCACCATGTTGAGCCCTTACACGAAAACCTCTTGGTCTATCAAAATTCAAAAAGAGGCTGAATGCTTCTACTTTGAAGAAGGATGGCAAGAATTTGTGGAAGCCCATAGCTTAAAGATTGGATACATGATCACCTTTCGCTACGAAGGATACGAGATCTTCACCTTCACTGCATTTGACTTTACTGCATGTCAAGTGGACTTCACTGATGATCGCCTAAACTAAAAGCAGAAGAAATCGAAGATAGATCACAAGAAGTGTAGAAGGAATGAGGGTTGTTAGTATTCATTAATTTTTAAATTCCATTATTTTTATTGCATTTCTCTGATTAAATAGGCTGTTTTTTCTTAATGTTAATTATAATGAGAAGATGCAGTGAAGTCCACTTGACAACCCTCATTCCTTCTACACTTCTTGTGATCTATCTTCGATTTCTGCTGCTTTTGGTTTAGGCGATCATCAGTGAAGTCCACTTGACATGCAGTAAAGTCAAATGCAGTGAAGGTGAAGATTTCGTATCCTTCGTAGCGAAAGGTGATCATGTATCCAATCTTTAAGCTATGGGCTTCCACAAATTCTTGCCATCCTTCTTCAAAGTAGAAGCATTCAGCCTCTTTTTGAATTTTGATAGACCAAGAGGTTTTCGTGTAAGGGCTCAACATGGTGGCTTTTTCAAGCCCATCTTTGATGATATGCTTGTTAAATTCAGAAGGTATCAGCTGCAATGGGAACTAAATATTTCAGGGAGTTTGTTGCCTACTCAATTAATGTGATACATGAACGAAATACCGACTAAGCGACTAAGTACTAGAAAGAGAGGAGAATGGAGTATTAGCTTCTGTAAAGAAGTAGGCAACAAAACCTTGAGAATTGAGGCTTAGAGAGAGCTTCCACAAGTGTAGCCATTATTAGAAAAGATGTTTATTAATGTGATGTTTGAGTTCAGAAACAAGGGGCATGTTTGAGTGAAAGAAATTGGGGATGCTATGCAGCATACTTAGTTTGGAAGTGAACCCATTTTGTGTTAAAAAAACCATGCCAAAGATTGCAATCAGGTTACATTGACAGTATCTGAAAATGAAAATTTCTCCATTATCTGAGCTTATATGTTGTTCTACTATTTTTTTAGCCAAACTATATCGCAAAACCCAAGTGTTGTGCATATCAAAATGGGTTACAATAAAACAAAATGGGTTCACTTCAACAACAGCAACAACAGCAAGTGGGAACCAAATATAGAACAATTGGGTTTTAAATGGAGATTGTCGTCATAGATCAATTCTTCATGGAAGAGAAATACGAATAGGGCTCATAGCAAGTGTAGTTTTAACTGGAATTGTCATCGTGGAAGGAAACCAAATACAGAAGCCAGAAAGAGGAATGGTAGAGAATGAGAATACACCAGGCTAACATAGCGGCATTTTCCTCATCTCTCTCTCATCCCTTCTTTCCTTTCAGCACACGAACACATAGAGACATCAGCAACAACAGCAAGAGTGACAAGAACAACAATAATAATAAATTATTATGAACAAGATGTTTCTATATGGGTTTCCAGATCTCCACTCCAACTCGTCTCTTTCTAATCACAGCCCAATTAAGAACAATTGTTCACAGTCACTGTTAAAGAAACATATATGCTCAGATTATGAAAAATTTTCATTTTTAGATACTGTTAAAGAAGCTGATTTCATGCATCTGATTGCTATCTTCGGCATGATTTTTTAGCCAAAATGGGTTCACTTCCAAACTAAGTATGCTGCATAGCATCCCCAGTTTCTTTCACTGTTAGTGAAGCTTATTTCACAAACCTGATGGTCTTCTTAAGCTATTTTATGGTCCCATTTTCACCTCCTCCAAATCAGTACAACAACACGACTGAACAATCCTTGTTTGCAGGTCATACAATGTCATCTATACCAGGTTATGTGCCAAAGTGGGGTTGGGCATACGATGCAAGGCCGACAAGTATTAGTTGTTTGTGAGTATGCAATAGGATGCAGCTATGAACATGGGCTCATATCAAGTGTAGTATTACGGACTGTCATCGTGGAAGGAAACCAATTTAATATAGAAGCCATATATGGAGCCAGAAAGAGGGATGGTAGAGAATGAGGATACACCAGGCTAACATAGCGGCATTTTCCTCATCTCTCTCTCATCCCTTCATTCTCTTCAACACACGCACACAAAGAGACATCAGCAACAACAGCAAGAGGGGGTTGGTCCAACAATAAGTGTAGATTATAATAAACGAGATGTCTCTATTTTGGGTTTCCAGATCTCCACTCCAGCCCTTTCTTTCTAATCACAGCCCACTTAAGAAACATAGACGAAATGCTTATAGACGACAGCCACAATGCAGACTCACAAACACTAGCACGTGTCTTTCATGCATTCAAGTAACATAATCTCTTTAAAAATACCAATTTTAAGACTTACCGATGTTTTTTGACAGTGGGCGGCGTGCTACCCTCACTCTCATATGTTTGCCTGCCACTATTATTTAGTGGCTGCTCATCCCCATGACTCTCGTTGCCATCATTTATATTTACCCTCTTTCCACGCCTCGGCATGTTGTACCTGTCAAGGATTCGATAACTTCCTTAGATATGCAAATTTAATTAATAACATGTTTATAATAACTATCATAAAATTTGTACTTTAGTAGGATTAACAAACCAACATAATTGTAAAAAAATTAAAAAAAATAGATTTGCAGATCTGATGACTCATGAACTATTCTGTTCATGACTACTAATAATCACTTATCTCATAATAATAATAATAATAATAATAATACTAAACAAAAGAAACAGTAAAAGAAAAATTAAAATGTCTAGTATGTAAGCATATATTTTGCAGACTGAACCAATTATTGTACATAGCCGGAGGATTTTGGCATAGAGCTATAGCATCCTCAGTTCACAGTGAACCCATTTTGGTCAAAAAAACATGCCAAAATGGCAATCAGATGCATGGGATAAGCTTCAATTCATTAACAGTGAAAGAAACTGGGGATGCTATGCAGCATACTTAGTTTGGAAGTGAACCCATTTTGTTAAAAAACCATGCCAAGGATTGCAGTCAGGTTACTTTAACAGTATCTGAAAATGAAAAATTTCCCATTATCTGAGCTTATATGTTGCTCTACTACTTCTTCAGCCCAACTAAATCTAAAACCCAATTGTAGCCGCATATCCGGCCGGAGGATTTTGGCATACGTACCTATACCATCCTCAGTTCACAGTGAACCCATTTTGGTAAAAAAAATATGCCAAGATGACAATCAGATGCATGAAAATAAGCTTCACTAACAACAAAAAAAGAAAATGGGGATGCTAGCAGCATACTTAGATTGGAAGTTAACCCATTTTGGTATAAAAAACCATGCCAAAGATTGACAATTAGGTTACTTTAACAGTATTTGAAAATGATAAATTTTCCATTATCAGAGCTTATATGTTGCTATACTACTTCTTCAGCCCAACTAAATATAAAACCCAATTGTTGTGCGTATCCGGAGGATTTTGGCATACGTACCTATAGCATCCTCAGTTCACTTAGTCTGGAAGTGAACCTATAGAAAATGGGGATGCTAGCAGTATACTTAGTTTGGAAGTGAACCCATTTTGTGTTTAAAAAACCATGCCAAAGATTGCAATCAGGTTACTTTAACAGTATCTGAAAATGAAAATTTCCCATTATGTGAGCTTATATGTTGCTCTACTAATTCACTGTGCCCAACTAAATCTAAAATCCAATTGTTGTGCATATCCGGCCGGAGGATATTGGCATACGTACCTAGAGCATCCTCAGTTCACAGTGAACCCATTTTGGGTAAAAAAACAAACATGCCATGAAGACAATCAGATGCATGAAATCAGCTTCATTAACAGTAAAAGAAGATGAAAATTTCCATTATCTATGCATATATTTTTCTATTAATTCTTCATCTCAACTAAACCGTTCATGCTAAGGAAATCGAAATGAATAAACTGAAAAAAGCTGCCTTTTTTGGAAAATAAGGGAAATCAAGAGATCATACCGAAGAGAGAGAGAGAGAGCGGGGCGACGAGGGCGGGGGCGTAGGAGAGAGAGAGAGGGGGGGCGACCGCCGATTCACCTCCAAATAGAGAGAGGGAAGAAGGAAATCGAAAAGGACGAAGGGAATAAGGGACGATTCGAAAGGTCGAAGGCCGTCGAAGAGGACGAAGCGGCGGAGGCAAACGCGCGGGAAGTAGAGCGAGGAAGGAGGGAAACGAAGCGCCTCTTTCTTCTTCTTTTTTTTGGGGGTATTGGGAAAATGGCGAGCAAAAGATTAGGGTTCGCGGGTTTTATTCCCAGTTATTCACCGACGTTTTAATTGGAAACGCCGGTGAATGTGTCCGTATATTCGCCGGCGTTTATAATAAAAAACGCCGGTGAATAATAAACTTCACCGGCGTGTTTAGGTAAAACGCCGGTGAATACTAACATACGCCGGCATTTTAAATCGACCGCCGGTGTATGACCATCCCTTCTGGCGCCCAATTCCTACTCGCTCCCTACCCCGGCGCTACTAGTAAAACGCCGGGGAATAATCGCCGGTAAAAGCAGTATCTTTTGTAGTGTCGATTCTACTTCGCAAGTTCGCTTCTAAACGAGCTAGAAGTAGTTCGCCATTCGGAATTGCTCCCACAACTGTTGAACTACCCTAACGATGGTTTAGAGTCCAACGCTTGGCTCGATTCTACTTCGCAAGTTCGCTTCTAAGCGAGCTAGAAGTAGTTCGCCATTCGGAATTGCTCCCACAACCGTTGAACTACCCTAACGATGGTTCGGAGTCCAACACTTGGCTCGATTCTACTTCGCAAGTTCGCTTCTAAGCGAGCTAGAAGTAGTTCGCCATTCAGAATTGCTCCCACAACCGTTGAACTACCCTAACGATGGTTCGGAGTCCAACTCTTGGCTCGATTCTACTTCGCAAGTTCGCTTCTAAGCGAGCTAGAAGTAGTTCGCCATTCAGAATTGCTCCCACAACCGTTGAACTACCCTAACGATGGTTCGGAGTCCAACACTTGGTTTGATTCTACTTCGCAAGTTCGCTTCTAAGTAAGCTAGAAGTAGTTCGCCATTCGGAATTGCTCCCACAACCGTTGAACTACTCTAACGATGGTTCGGAGTCCAACACTGGCTCGATTCTACTTCGCAAGTTCGCTTCTAAGTGAGCTAGAAGTAGTTCGCCATTCGGAATTGCTCCCACAACCGTTGAACTACCCTAACGATGGTTCTGAGTCTAACACTGGGCTCGATTCTACTTTGCAAATTCGCTTCTAAGCAAACTAGAAGTAGTTCGCCATTCAGAATTGCTCCCACAACCGTTGAACTACTCTAACGATGGTTCGGAGTCCAACACTTGGCTCGATTCTACTTCGCAAGTTTGCTTCTAAGCAAGCTAGAAGTAGTTCGTCATTCGGAATTGCTCCCACAACCGTTGAACTACTCTAACAATGGTTCGGAGTCCAACACTTGGCTCGATTCTACTTCGCAAGTTCGATCCTAAGCAAGCCAGAAGTAGCTCGCCATTCGGAATTGCTCCCACAACCGTTGAACGAAACTTTAACGACGGGTTCGGAGCCCAAGACGTGGTTCGGCTCAGCTCCGCAAAGCTCGCTCTTAAGCAAGCTAGAAGTGGGCCACCCATAGGAAGGGAGATTTGCTTCTGGTTTTGAGTAGTTGTCAAAAGTTGGAGAAGTTATACTTATCAATTTGTCAACCACCACAGCACTCAAACATCAGAACAAAACAAACTTTTTTATTAAGGGCCCGGACCGAGCCGACACTACAACGAGATTTTTTACAATAATTTGAAAAGCATAATACAACTTATTCAGTGCTTCTTTGGAAGGGGAACGCTTCGGTTCAGAGACACGCGAGGGCGGCGTCGCCTCACTTCTGAGCTCGACTCTAGACCTACGAAGCGAGATCCCCCTTCGTCACTAGTTCTAGCGGTGGCCCCAACCGAGGCCCCACTGGACGAAATAGCTACGGCACTCTGAGCATCTGCTTCGCCTAACAGCAGGCAAGCGAGTCGCAAGTTCGTAAAAAGTGATCCCTCTTTCGCTCTCCTCGCGAGTGCATGACGTGCTGCGAACATTTGTCCTTACAGGCTGAGGTTTTAGCGAAGCAATCTCCTCCTCCAGCTCAATGATCCTATCTCTCAGGATTTTGTCCGCCACCGATGTTTTGAGGCGAGGAAGTTTAGACGAGCCTGCGACATTAGAATTATCAGCCACTACGCGACGAAGATGAGTCACTTCGATACCCTTATCGATCGTGATCCGCCTTAATTTGTCGATTCTGGCCAACAACTCGTCGCGCTCAGACATCAACATTCCCACCTTCGAAGTTAACTCTTCTTCTTCGGCTGAGTGCTCTTTCACCAACACCTCCAATTGACAAATCTCTGCCAGCAGTTCACTGTTTCTCGCTTCAACATCAAAGAGACCCTTACGGATCAACTCTACCTCGCCTTCGAGAGGCGTCTTTCGCGACTGCTTCCGCAGCTCCCTTAACTCGCTTAAATACCCTCTCGCCGTTGCTTTGGTTTCTTCCAAATTCAAGAAGTCATAAAACGCTTTGTTCCAATTGCGAGAAAGAGCCTTCTTCGTTTTCTCTAACTCAAAGCGGAGGTAGGAGACTTCAGTAATTGGACCAAACTCAACCTGAAAAGCGGAGAAATATCAAAAGAAATCTTCGACACTTTTGGACGCAATCCGAGCAAAAAGAGTTGAACATTGTTATAAAAGTTTCATAATCCTCAACCAAAACCCCACAAAAGTTTTCATTGAAATCCAAAGAGTTTATAAAAGGCGGTGGCCAGTCCGCATTTAGGCGTTACAAAAAAGAAGAAGAAAAGGAAACAGAGAAGAAGACGACAAAGTCAAGAGTTGACCTTGTCATCGCTCGGCACGGACTCAATGGCACGATCGGCACCACCGTCGCCCTCGGCACCTTCACCCCCTGGCGTTGTCGCGAGCACGGACAAAGGCAGCTCTTCCTCACCCTCCACGGAGTCTTAGAAGTAATATTCCGAGATGTCAAACTCGGGATTCCGAGTGACGATATGCTTCAGAGCTTGGCCATATGCCTCCTCCATGTTCGTTAGCATATGGGCTTCGGCCTCCGCCCGAACGGCTTTCTCTACGGCCGCCACCTTCGCTGCTTACTCGCTCAGGGCTTCCTCGGTCGCCTTCCGAGCTTCAGATAGTTCCACTTCAAGCCGAGCCCTCTCTTTCTCAATGGCCTCGACTTTGGAGGCCTCGGCGGCCGAGCTCCTCTGCGACTCGGCGAGCTGAGCCTTCAAGTTGGCGGCTTCGGCCTCGAGCGAGGAAGAACGCAGCTGCTCGGCCTCCAACTCCTTCACCGCTTTAGACCGTTCCGACCGTTCACGGTCATTCAGAATGGTCATCTCCTTCTCCTTGCTCTCGAACTCCTCGATCAAGTAGTTGAAGTGGCAGAGGGTCTACAGGCAATGTAAGAAATTGTAAGTGACGAGCACAAAAACTTAGAGAAATTTTCAAAAAAGCATGATTCATACTCACCGACATAGTATTCTGAGCGATCTGCATCGCCGCGTCCCTAACCTCACGAGCCTTCAACGCCGCTCGGTCCTTGGGGGTCGGCAGGTGTTTCACCGCCTGCATACAAATATTTTCGTCCCCCAAGAACCTGTCGACCTTCATCACCCTCCAATCGGGGACGAAGATGCGCTTGTGCTCCTCCGTCAAAATCCGCTCGGCCTCAGCAGTGAGCGGCGGAACTTCGAGAGCCATCAGCGTGCCGATGTTGAACGCTCCGCTTGAAGATCCCGGAGCATCCGTGTGCAGAGGCGGGGTCGGCACATCCGAAGCAGGCAAGACGGTCGGCGTGGTTGGGCCTTGCTCGGCCTCGTTCTCAGGAACCTCAATCACCGGACGCTTGGGGGTCGGAGAAACCGAGGATACTTTGGGCACTCGGCCGCCTTGAGGTCCGGACACGGTCCTCTTCCTCTTCCTCGTCTCCTCCTCCCTAGACGCTCGGGCCTTCACCATCAGAGCTTTGTAATCCATGCCGGAGGATTCTGCACAAACCGAGCTGAAAAAGTTAGAAAAGTTTTCAAAAACTTCAAAAACGAAAACAGAATAAAAGAAGCGTACTGGGGTTGATCGGACTGAGACCCCCTTGGAATAGTGCCTCCTCCATAATATCCTTCCAACTAAGCGTCGGAAGAGCGAGCAACTTCTCCACGATATCCGCCTCCTCGTTGCTGAGCACGGGCTCTTTCTTCGCCCTGTTACGGGCTCTTTCTTCGCCCTCTTCGGAAGACCGTCCTTCAACCACACCATCGGTATCTCCCACAACTTGGGAGCTCGGACGAGGAAGTACTTTTCCTTCCAATGCTTGATTGAATCCGGGTTTTCGATCAACTTCACGCCCCTCCTCAGCGAGAGGTAATACCTTTGCTCGTTCTTGCTCGGTTGACATGGTCGGTAGAGGCTACGTAGAATGAACATATTCGGCTCAGCGCCGACCGCCTGACACTAAAGAACGAACGCCATCACATGCCGCCAAGTGTTCGGCATCAGCTGAGCCGGACACAAGCCGTACCACTACAGCACCTCGACCACAAAGGGGTGCAGCGGCAAACGTAGTCCGGCATTCAGTGAGTCGGCGGGAAAAACACAAACATCAGCCGAGGACGAGGTGCACGCTCGGAAGCCGGGGCCAGGGAGCAGAAGTCCGTACTCGGTCGGGATTTGGAACCTGCTCCGGATCCGATGCAGATTCGCCTCGGTTATGACCGAAGAGATATGGTCCACCTCGGATATTTCCCTCGGCTCGTTCTCTTCGACTGACTTTGCGGTGCCCTGCGTCACCTTCTCAAGTAACTCTTCAGAATAGCTCCGCACGCCGCTGACGCTCGACAAAACGATCGGCTGCCGACCCAGCTCCCCCGCCGTCTTCGGATGCTCAATAATCGTCTCCACACCCTTGCCTTTGGAAGAACGGACCTCAACCTCCTATAGAGGCTCAGCAATCTCCCCGGTTGTGTTCGGTCGGACCAACGTCTCTTCGGTCGGCTCCACGACCCTCTTCTCTTTGTCTTTGCTCGGCCTGACTTCTCGGTCGATGCCAGCGCCCGAGGAGGGGGTCTCGTCCGTGGAATAAATCTTAACCATTTTTATAAAGATGGGGATAGATACTGACCTTGAGGTGACTATTACGGCCGGAAAGATCACCGGAGATTAAAACGCCTGGCCACGACAGCTAGCAGTGCCGCTCGAGAGCTAAAAGCTTCGCTCGCAATTAAAAATCAAAAGTGAGAAAGTGAAAGTGAGAAATGAGGTGAAGTGTTGGGGGGGTGAAAACTTATAGTAAAAATGACGTCTCTTGGGCTTTGTAACGTTAGGTCGCGACTTTTGGGCCTCCCTTGAACCGTTACAAAAGCCCAAACGGCTAAATAATGAGGAGACACGACTATTGGCAAAAGAAGCAACGTTTCAACCTAAGTAAAGCCGCTCGGCACTCCAAATCCAACGGCTCAGATCGCCCCACGTCCCTGGGATCTAACCCCCGAGCGACAGGCGATCCGAGCTATTTCGCTCGGATTCCGAGCACGTGCCAATCCGAGCTACGAAATGGAGAAAAACAACTTTCTCCTCAAGATTCGCGCTATATTTCGATCAGACGGCTCAGATCTTGCCAGCGCCACTACACGACAAGATAGTGTTTTCTTAGAAACTGAGCCCGCATCGAGATTCATGCCAAGATCAAACGGCTGAGATCGCCCTACGTCCCTCGGATCTAATCGCCGAGCGACAGGCGAACCGAGCTATATCTCTCGGATTCCGAACAAGTGCCAATCCGAGCTACGAAATGGAGAAAAACAACTTTCTCCTCAAGATTCGCGCTGGATTTCGATCAGACGGCTCAGATTTAGCCAGCGCCACTACACGACAAGATAGTGTTTTCTTGGAAACCGAGCCCGCATCTAGATTTGCACCAAGATCCGACGGCTCAGATCACTCCATGTCGCTCGGCATTCCGAACTGAGTGACAAGCGATCTGAGCCACTTGCACGAGGGTAAAACTGAGCTATATCGCTCGGATTCCGAGCAAGTGCCAATCCGAGCTACGAAATGGAGAAAAACAACTTTCTCCTCAAGATTCGTGCTGGATTTCAATCAGACGGCTCAGATCTTGCCAACACCACTACACGACAAGATAGTGTTTTCTTGGAAACTGAGCCTGCATCGAGATTCGTGCCAAGATCTGACGGCATAGATCGCTCCACGTCACTCGGCGTTCCGAACCGAGCGACAGGTGATCCGAGCCACTTGCCCGAGGGTAAGACCGAGCTATATCGCTTGGATTCCGAGCAAGTGCCCATCCGACCCTCGAAAGTGAAGAAAATTGCTGCCGAGCGTCCCCGACCGTTGGATCATCATGAAATTCGCACCTCAGATGATCGACGATCCAGATTGCGCCACGTCCACTAAACGACAAGATAGTGTTTTCTCGGAAACCGCGCCAGTCTCAAGATTCGCGTCAAGATCCAACGGCCCAGATCGCTCCACGTCGCTCGGTATTTCGAGCCGAGCGACTGGCGATCCGAGCCACTTGCGCAGAGGAAGAGCCGAGCCACATCGCTCGGATTCCGAGCAAGAGCCCATCTGATCCACAAAAGCGAGAAAAATCCTGCCGAGCGACTTCGTCCGTCCGATCTTCCAGAATTTCGCGCTCGCTCAAGATCAACGGTTCAGATCGCGCCACGCAAAAATTCGGTATTTTATTTATTAAAATTGTTTTATTTACTTAAAAAATTACGAAAAAATGATTAAAAATTCGGGAAAATTAGTTAAAAATCCTAGGAAATAATTATAAAATCGGGGAAATATTTTTGAACCCCCGAGTGGATAATTATCGCCTAGGACCATTTATTAAGACCCCCGAACGACGAATCGACACTTCGCAAAAATTAAGTAAATTTTACGAAAAGGTAGATAAAAATTACCAAATAACCAGAAGAGCTCCAAATCAACTTGGAACGCAACCAACTCAAAAAAAAAGACCATACTACCCCCTGCAAAGATTCAAAACCTTCCATTTGGACTCCGATATAACTCCGCTAGCCATTAAAACAGTAAAACTACTCCTCAAAGGCTGATCAAGCTCAGTCTTTGGGAGTGGAGGGCTCGTGATATGGCTAAAAAATGGGGTTAAATCAGAACCGTCCAAATCAGGAACGAATCTTAAAGCTTAGGGGTAAAATGGTAATTTTACCTATTATTGTGCCTGAAGCGGGTACTAGATCTCTCCCTCAAAGATCCAATAACCAGTGAACGGATCCACCTCCACTGGGTGCGGGTTTCAACCCGCAATAAACCCGGTCCAGCAAGATAGAATTAGGGTTTCTGATTAATACTAATCAACGGCCCTGATTTATATCTGTCCTTTCATTGGGAATTAGGGATTACATTCCTTACCCATACATAGGAATTACATGCCTAATTTAATCCCTAAAGACGCCTATAAATACCTCCCATCCATCTCCATTAAGAGGTAATCAATCTTTTACCAATTTACGCTCTTTCTTAATCATCCCTGATTACTGACTTGAGCGTCGGAGGGTGCATCGCCGGGAACAACCGCGGTGTCTCGCACTTTTTGCAGGTGAACGGCGGGAGTCAACGGTCAAACTCCAGCGGAACAGGTATACAGGTTTGCTATTCAAGTTTTCCTAAGAATCCACAAATACTATCTGTTTGCCCCCACACCAGATTTAGCGGCAACAGACGTCGAAATAGAGTATCACTGTAGATAGGATTATTGATAAAATAATCTCTATGAAGCCGTCTATCACCATCTTCTCTTTCCCAACGAATATACCGGCGGTGGTTTGTAGCACAATTATCTTGAACAACTAATGACAACACATTCATTCGTTGATTAATAATCCTCGCTAGCATGTCATTCTCTTCGTCGGTTGAAGAAGAATCTGGTGCGTGACTTGTAGAAGCCATTTATTGATTAGTGATTTAGTGTGGGTATTTTGGTTTTTCGTCTACGTAGGATGAACTTAAATAGACCAACAGGATAGGAATTTTTGGAGAAATGCTCAAGGGATACAAACAAATTGTGTTAAAGTTTGATTTGATATTTGAAAAGACAAGATGTGACACCATCTTGTTCACATTACCTTATAAAATTCTGATTCCATAAATTTGTGAAATCCTTTTGACCGTAGTATCCAATGTTTAACCATATGACTAAAATGCCCTAATTAGCAAATGTCCCCATAACAGGTTTTAAAATTTACTTACACTCGTAAACACATTTTCATGTAAAGTCATAATATAAAATTCATAGTACAAGATACAACATATCTATTCATCATACTCATTTTGTGTTTCAGGCATGAATTTCGGTGATTGATTAGATGATTCATAATAAGTATTGCTGTAGTCAAAATTCCTACGTCTGCCTTGCCGAACCGACTGTGGAGGCCGTTCTCCTGATATTGATCTCCGATGATCGACAACTTGTATTGGAATAGAGGACCTTAATACTATATCAGTTAGAATCAGCCATCATAATTGTGCTTCCGTATTAGACGCTTGAGCATGTTCTTTGTACAATTTCTCCTGTTGAAAGATGTATTTAGTAATAAAAAGGAAATTTTTGTGGGTAAATTATGAATGTTGGAAAACAAACTTACATAAGATTTTGAACCACGGTGTTCTAAATAAACAGGTTCTCGTGGATAACTTCTTTTAACTGTACCCCCAGAATACAGTGGAATTTCCACTATACAATCCCCGTAGTCCACAAGCTGATCTTGAATTGGTTGTGTGACGTACTCAGAAGGGGCTCAAAATGGCGGAGCAGGGAAGGGTAACTGTGCAGTCGGATCACTAACGCTAGCTGGTCCAATGAAATCAATATTTACCGCATGTGAGACTTTTTTCATTATAGCACCTATTGATACTTTGGACCAATACTTATCATATATACGTTGGGTTACTGGTTGGATCAATTGGAAAGCGTCAATCGGTGGACATATATCATGTGCGGGTATTCTAAACATAACAACTGGTGGTTGTCTTGGTATTGCTATAATTCCAGTCAACTGACGGTAACACAGATCATCAAGATACCAAACACCCTACAACATAATTTTGTAATATTTTAAAAAAGTTAAACATTACATAAACAACTTGATGAATATTAACATTGGATAAATTGACAAATATAAACTATTACCTGCTCGCAAAACTGGAGAATCACTCGGTGGCGAGACATGATATTAGCGAATGTGATATCATGCTCAACCTCATGTGAAGACCCCAAATACGGTTGCCATATAATTGATGCAGAAGTTCGCATTTCTAATTGGTACCTAGCAATAGAAATATTGTACCTAACTTGATCTGTTCTTCGGTACTCAATTTCACTTTTGTTCCAACGTATTATTCTTGGCCTTTTGTCAGCGGCCTGGACATCGTCGGCAACATTTTCTGTATTTACAGTGATTGGAACACATACATGTGTGTATTCATATGCCCAATGCTGAGAATATAAAGATGTATTAATATCGAATATATAAATAATAAATTAAATTATTACAGTAATTAATAAAATTATCTCTAATACTTGCCATGGACTGTTGAAAGATTTAACCTTATGCCTGGAACAAGCATCCAGAGACATGTACAAGAGTGCCAAAGCTTGACCACTCCAATCAAATGCACCATTGGCGAAAAGGAATTCGCCCAAGAAGTAAACAAAAAAAGCTCTTGCGACTCTCGCAGCTACATCGTTGTCGGTTTTTGCTGCCTCAATCACACTACTGTGGAAATATTTCTTCAGGAACGAACATCGTATTTCCTGAGACTTCCAATCATCGGAAGTAATTTCTGGAAAGAAGCGGGACTGTACAATTTCGAATGGATATTTCTCGTCATGACATGGTGGTTGATCGCCGATCCCAATAGATATTCCCATTAACATTGCCTAATCTAACGGGGTAAATCCTAACTCGCAACACGGAAGATGAAATGTGTGGGCAGTGTCCCACCACCTCTCAACCAAAGACTCAGCAATCTTATGGGATGATTTTTCGGTATCAATTGTAAAAAAACTTTGCAACCAGTGTTATCTATTATTTGTTTCACTACGGGGATACGAGAGCATATCTTGTAAGCTTTAATTGGACCATTCCAACTACCCCTAAAGTTACAGAACCCACCAAAAGAATTTTCAGTAACATTCTTACAGATATGAAATTCATTGTCGACCACCTGTGTCCACATTGTTGGATAGCTTAAATCAACTTCTTGAGTATTCGCTTCAGGTTGTTTGCCTCTGTTTCCATGATTAGAACTAGATACACCCTTTGATTTTAGCCTACCAATGAAACGTCGAATCGACATTTTATTTATTTTGGATTTGAGAGTGGAATGATATAGAAAGATAGAATTTTCCCTTCAAACCGAAACTCGTAAGTCTTGCAATATGTTGTTCGCTTCTTACCTTAATTCTCTTCATCTCAACGGCAATTTATATGGAGAAGGGGGAAGACACAAAAGGAAAAATGCGTCAAAAATTTGTAGGGTGGCCGGCATAATTATTTTACATTTGATTTTTTTTTTTTTACTTTATCGCATGCAAACAAAGGCACAAGCAAACCCGTGATCAACAATTTCAGCGCGTAATTGATGGACGAAAGACGATTACTCGTCCCACTCATTTTTTTTAAGAATTTGTTTCATTTCAAATACTTCTTCTTATCGAAGAGAAGGAAAGAGAAAAAATTTTTTAAAAAAACCACCGACGATACATTGTTCATCGTCCGGGAATTGCGGAAAATTCTCAAAAGCGTCGGACGGGAGATAATCTACCGTCCTTGCCAAATTTTTTTAAAAAATAAAAAATAAAAACCTCCGACGAGGGATAATGTACCGTCCAAGAGCTTCATTTTATTTGTTTAATATTTTTTCAGTCGACAGACGATAAATTATGTTCCGTCCCAAACTTTTTTCTTCTGCAAATGTTGTGACGAAAGATAATCTTCCGTCTTAAAAAACAAACATGCAACAAATCGAATATAGCTTGAACGACTACAGCGACATTCCTTTTTTCCTATTTCCAATTGCTATATACCCAAAATTTAGCAAGCAACGACTACAGATGCTCCTAGAGGCATTCTTTTGTGCTTGTGCATCACAAGATTGACTCCTTAGGATCACTCTCAATCAGTCAACTGTAACAAATGAAGAACCGTATAAATGATCTAAATGTAGTTCCTGAAATCTAGGACTCTAGGTCCATACTCTAGCCGTTTACTAAGAGCATCTGTAGTCGTTGGCCATTTTTCAAAATTTCCAAAATTTGGCAAAATGGCCGCTGTAGTCGTTGGCCAAATATCCAAAAATTGGGCTTGCCTGCAACAGTATTGAGCTATATTTGGCAACCGAAATGGCAATTACCAAAATATAGCCCACGAAAGATGATCTTTCGTCCGTTCGATCAGACGAAAGATTATTTTTCGTCCCACAGTTTTTTTTTCACGCTCACTCATCGGACGAGGGATTATTCCCCGTCACTTAATATATATATATATATATATATATATATATATATATATATATATATATATATATATTATTATTATTATTATTATTATTATTATTATTATTATTATTATTATTTAAACGGTCGGACGGATAATGGTTTCCTGTCCGTTCCAATTCAACAAAAGACAAAAACCTCCCACGATGCTTCATTTGCCGTCCCAGGTGAGTTTTTAAATTTGTTTTTTTTGGTTAAAGTGTCACTATCAAAGTTGAAGGTTTAGAGCATCTGTAGTCTTTGAATGTAAAAATATCCATATATGGATAAATATAAATAGGATTCCCAATTTTGCTGCACTCGTGCAAAGCTATTTTTTTAGCAAACTATAATAAAATATTAAGCGACGGCACATGAAGTGTCGTCGGAGTGGAAAAAGTGTTAAAAACAAGTATATTTGTCAGACGGCACATGAAGTGCCGTCCGATAACCAAAAAAAAAAGTTTCAATGTGGGATTTCTTTCACCGTATCTTCAATCAATAGGAAGTGCTGACTTAACTACTACTCTCTTCCCTCGCCGGGATGTGGTGTGCTGAGGCTTCGTCAACATCCTCTCATTCGACTTCATCCTGGTGCCATTATGTTTATTAGTTGTGTTTGTCCCTTTACTTCGAGATTCGTGACCAGAGCTTGTATTGAGCTCTGAAGATGAACTGAACAACAAATTCCAATTGTTAAGAATTTTGCAGCAATGAAAAATGAAAAATGATATTATCCAGTTATAATTACCCATTAGATGACTTCTCATTAATTGGTCCATTTGATTTCTCGGACTTTTCATTTACTGATCCATTTGATTTCTTGGTTATTGGAGGATTCCCATCCGGCATCTTCGAATCTGAAAAGAATTTAAAATAACTCAACGCACGGCACATGATGTGCCGTTCGGGAAAAGTGGAATGGGTGGGACGGCACTCCGAGTGCCGTCCGAGGAGAATATTATTCGGGGTTTTTTATTTCTTTTTGGCGATAATTAATGCGAAAAATTAATTAATTTTTCAAACGGACGGCACTTCAAGTGCCGTCCGACGAATAAAAAAATATTTCTTTTCGTGGGACGGCACTTCGAATGCCGTCCCTCAATTATCGATAAAAGCTATATCGATTCTCATTTATAGCAATCGACTGTAGCGATTTATCGATAAAATGGATATTTGGCAATCGAGTGCAGCACGTTCGTTTGCCAAATATCCATTTTATCGATATTTGGCAAACGACTACAGATGCTCTAAGTGAGTTTTTTGAAATTTTTTTTTTATATATATATAAATGTCACTATCAAAGGCGAGTAATTAATATTTTTAGTTGTTTTTTTTTAAACGTCGGATGATAAATAATTTACCGTTCGTAGTATTTAGATTTCGTAAAACCCAAATTTTGGCTAACAACGACTACAGAGCGCCGCCATTTTTCTTATTTCTATTTACCAAATATCCAAAATTTGGATGTCGACGACTACAGTTGCTCTTAATTTAGCACAAATATAGATATATATTACTTCATGTGTAGATCTGACGCAGGGCCGGCCCCCACCTTGAGGCTGGCAAGGCGGCCACCTCGGATCCTGAATTTTTTACAATTTTAGGAACCCCAAATTTATATCTCTTGTAAATATAAACATGTATTTTACACGTAAAAAAATTATATTGTTATTAGGGGCCTCAAAAATAATTATTTGGATATTCCGTCTCGGTCCCCGGAAATTTAGAGCCGGCCTTGATCCGACGTGTGTGGGACTCACTTAATTATGTGATAAACTTGAGTATATATGGACCAATTGGTATGGACCATTCTGATAATATACTGAGAATTAATTATTTTGATGGTATTGTATTGTAGTATTTTACCTAGTTTATCATATTTATTACTGTTGTTAAAGAACAGTTGTGTTTCGGGAAACAAATTAGTTGTGGAAGGTACAAATTTTCACACAAGTTGACTCACAAAAAAAATGAATAGGGTTTTGGATCAAGAATTAGTTTATGATTATTTTTTTCTTGTCCCAAAGCATATATATTTATATATTTATGAGGTAGAGACTTATCCTATCTTTTACTCGTCAAAAAAAAATATATATATCTATATTGATTTATGCATTAGGAAAAAATACTACTCCACATGAATCTGAAATTATGAACCATATAGTTTCTCAGAACTGAAAGGGAAACTTGCTTTGTTGGTGGACTGCATGCCTGACCCGTAATTATTCCCCTTCACAGGTACTGTACACATATCCCTATCTTTCCCTTCACTAGTCACTATCCCCCATGTCTCTGACTTGTGAAGATTAATTCCTATAAGCTCCTGTCACTTGTGGGTTTGGGAAAATTGAGGAGATCAGCAGGAAATTTAAAGTATGCATAATGCATGTAGGGAAGGGAAGTTTAGATCATGTAGGAGATCATGAAAGAAACACAAATTTAAAAGCATGCATAACCCTAATTAAAGCAATCAGTTAACATTTTTTCGAGAGAGATACAATAATCGTCGACCACTCGACCTTAAAACATCACCCATAATTTAAGTCTGTGTCCTTTTCTATTGAGTTGGTTCTTCTAACTCGAGATGACCTAGGGATGTCTTAATTAAAGGAAGAAGGTAGCTTAATTAGAGTGATGCCCACAACATATATAAGACCGAACACTTGCAACATTTAATTATCAACACTATCAACAGTTCAAAACCCCTTAAATTCATTCATTTATTTCATATTTATTTCATTGATTGAGTCAGTAATCATGCAATGCAAGTCCCCTCTTCTCTCTGCTTAATTTCCCTTTCTCTTACACTACATTAAAAACTCAAGTTGGGAGTGGTGCATTTAGAGAGGGGACCATGCATGATAATGCATAAAGCTTTCTCTCTTCATACTTAATTTTGTTAATTAATTAATTAATAACCTAGCTTGGGGTTAGGCTAAGTGTCCTTTCCCTGCAGTAGTACTACTCTGCGCTTGGCTCAGGCCACCTGTCGGCCGAAATCGGACCAGTTTCTGGCAGTTCAGTTAATACTTAGAGTTAGGTCGTGTAATAATAAATTTGATTGATCTGAATTATACTAGTAGTCTAGTATTGGCTTACTAAACTATTACTCCATATATATTTGTCCTTTTTTAGGTCATGTAATAAATTTGAATGACCTTATACTATTAGCTTACTAAGATCATCCACTATCGTTTTTTTAAAAAATATGCATATTTTACCAATTGGAAATAGTAATGAGGGGAGCGCCACTATCGTTACTGTCAAATTTGCATATACAGACATTTTTTGAATTTTTTTTTTTTAATTAAAATTACATTTTCGTAATTAAATCAATGGCATTTTGATAATATGTGAAAGAAAAGTTGAAGGAAGAAGTGGTCGGATTGATGATGATCATCCGTCTGACATTTTTCCGATTTTTTAATTTAAAAAATTGATATTTCCGTAATTATTTGAATGACATTTTTGTTATTTTTAGAAAAAAGTTCCTGAAAAAGTTAGCGGATCATCCATCCGTCGTAATAAAAAAAAAATTTAAATAAAAGACAAATGATCATCATCCGTCCCCTATATTTAGCAATCTCTGAAGCCAATTGCTAAATATAGATATCAATGTTCACTTCTATTCCCATATATGCATATATAGCGAACGATAGTGGCTATTTTTTTTAACCAAAATATGCATCTTATGCACTTTTAGAAAACGATAGTGGATGCTCTGAGAGCATCTTTAGTCTGGCAATTAACAATTAGGACGAAACACTCTAGTCGTTATTGCCATAATTTGGCATATTCAAAAGAAAACATTTCGACTTCTTTATTTTTTTAAAGAAGAGACGTCACTTAGCATTTTATTTTAAAACTTTTTTTTATAAGATTGTCATTGAGAAGTGGGGTCGGGGTGACATGGAGGGAGGAGAGTGGAGAGGGGTGGTGTTTGGGAGGAGGAGGAATTAAAAAAAAGATGTGAGGGCAGGACATCTTCTTATGTCCCTCATTGTTTCCATTTGAACGCCTTGTTCTGTCAGTTCAAATCTTAAAAGATTATTTGGTCAGATGAAATAAGAAATTTCATCCGATCAAATAAAAAATTGAAAGAAAAAAAAAATAGCGGACAAAGTTTCATATTTCGTTCGACTATATATTGCGCGTAGGGCTGCAATCGAGCCGATCCGAGCCGAATATTTTCAGGCTCGAGCTCGGCTATTTAAGAAATCGAGCTCGGTTCGAGCCGAGCTTTGACCGAATTCTAGCCGAATAGCTCACGAGCTTAGCCTAAAATTAAAAAAAATCCAAACTCGAGCTCGGCTCGTTAAGCTATCGAGCTCGATTTTCGAGCTCGAGCTCGTCTCGAGTCAAGCTTTGACTGAGCTCAAGCCGAATAACTCGCGAATAGCTCGATTCGTTTGCAGCCTCAATTGCGCAAAAAAATTCCTCCGACAAAATTTAATTATTCGTCACATATATTTTCCTTGCAAAATATAACAGACCATTATTTCTCTTTGACTCAAAATATGGGTTTTTGACCAATCGACTGTGAGAGTATTTTGCTAAATTTTATAAAATATGGGTATTTGACCAACAAAGTAGTCTTCGACATGAATGGCGATAAGGCACCAGGTCCTGATGGTTTTTCTATGTATTTTTATCAACAACACTGGGAAACTATCCAAGATGATCTCTGCAATATGCTCCTAGCCCTCCAGCATGGTGAAGCTTCAATGGATAGGTTAAACTATTCCACAATTGTGCTCATTCCTAAGTGTGATGGGGCCTCTATTGTTTCCGACTATCGACCCATCAGCCTGCTCAATTGCTCAATGAAGATCTTCACTAAGATCCTGGCCAATAGGCTGAGTCCTCTCCTACACTCTCTTGTCTCTTCATCGCAAAACGCATTCCTCAGGGGCAAATCCACGGTAGACTGCTTTCTGGTTGCGCACGAAGCCATCAACTTGTGCTGCTCGAAGAAGTCTGATTCTATTATGCTAAAGATTGACTTTCGCAAAGCCTTCGACATGCTCAATTGGGGCTTCTTGGATCAGCTGCTGATTGCCAGAGGGTTTGGGCCTCGATGGTGCTTTTGGATTAAAGCAATGCTGCATTCCACCAAGTCTAATATCTTGGTCAATGGTATAGGGGGGAAGACCATAAGCTCCAAGAGAGGCCTCAAGCAAGGGGACCCTCTCTCTCCGATGCTTTTTATCCTGGCTGTAGACGTCCTTGCACAAATGCTACGAGTTGGTAGAGAAAATGGCACCTTCTCCCAGCTTGACCTAAGAGGGTCGCTGGCCAACCTCTCCATATTGCAGTTTGCCGATGACACTTTGCTGTTCTGTAAAGGGGATGAGCAGGAAGTGTTGCATCTAAAAGTGCTCTTTCATCTGTTTGCAAATTTTTCTGGGCTACACATTAATCTTTCCAAATCAGCCATTACTTATTTTGGCCGCTCTCAAGCCAAGCTCAACGTCTTTTCTCATATACTAGGCTGTAGCCAAGATACCTTGCCAACCAAGTATCTTGGAATGCCACTAGCAAAAGGCAGGCTTAAAAAAAGGAATTGGCAACCCTTGCTTCTCAAGATTGAGCGAAGGCTATCCACATAGAAAGGCAGACTGCTATCTCGTGGGGGACGACTCATCCTGATCAACTCAGTTCTCAGTGCACTTCCTACCTATTTTGCCTCTTTCTTCATGTTGCCGCGATGGGTGATTGCCCGTATTGACCAAATGAGAAGTAGATTCTTCTGGGTTGGAGGAGACAAGCAGGCTACGGGGGTCTCTTGCACTAGTTGGAAGCGCATCTGCCAATCCAAGAAACAGGGAGGACTTGGGGTGCTTGACCTTCAGCAATTCAATCATGCCCTCTTGATGAAATGGTGGTGGAAGCTATACACCGACAACTCCCTTTGCACCCAAACTCTAAAATCACTATACTTCCACGACGACAGCGGCAATTTTGTCTGTAAGGCCCAATCCTCTGACTTTTGGAAAAATATATACAAACTCAAAGAACAATTCGACCAAGGGATTTCATGGGAACTTGGCAATGGGATTTTGCTTAAGTTCTGAACATCCAAGTGGATTGACAAGTGCAGCATTGCTACCCTTTATCCTCACCTATTTGAAGCCGCTTGGAACAAATAAGCTTCCCTAAGATCGCAAGGGTTCTTGTATCAAGGCCAGTGGACATGGCGTCCTAGTCTACACACATCATCCAATAGTAACATCTTGTCGGAAAAGAGACTGCTACTACAAACCATCTCCTCTCTTCAACCCTCACCACTTCAACCTGATCGAGCTATATGGAACCATGACATCTCTGGGTGCTTCTCGGTCAAATCGGCTTATTGTTTCTTTATCAACTCTGGCCTAATTTTTCCCTTCTTTCGAGCATGTTGGAAGAATTGTGCGCCCCTCAAATGCAAAATTTTCACCTGGATGTTGTGTGGTGAGAAGCTCAACTCCAGGGAAAGACTTCATTCCAAAGGGTGGAATGGGGATATGGCATGCAGTGACTGTGCATATCATACTGAAACCACCTATCACATCTTCTTTGAGTGTCCGAAGGCTACTCAAACATGGCTTCACTTCACACGAGCGTTTGATATCAACAGCCTGCCGGAGTCTATTTTGGAATGCTTCTCCACTTGGTGTTTTGATCACACAAAACACAAATTCACTCACTCATGGCATCTCATAACTATTGCTATCTGTTGGACTATTTGGAATGCTAGAAATGATAGAATTTTTTCCAGCAAACAATCTTCGGTGGTTAAGCTGATATCTAACACTAAATTCTGGTTTTCTCAATGGCTAAATTCAAGTGGCGAATCGAAGAAAAAGACCAGAATCTTGGAGGAGCTCGGAAGGACGGGTGACAATGACTTAATGCGACCCGATCAAGGAGGGGCGGCTGATGGAAATGCAACTTAATTGCTCAGGCTACTCTGCTTTACAGTCTCTTCTGTTTTGATAACTGTATTTTTTGGGACTGTGCCAAGTCCGAAGTCTTTTATTTTTGTTAAACTCTGCTTCATGATTTTGCTTTGTCTGCTAAGGGATTCGAATGCTTCGGATCGTTGTAAGGAAGGAGAAGAGGGATGAGATCATGTTGGTGGCTCTAGTAGAGGTGTACGATAGATGTCCGCTGCCCTCTCTACGATCCACAGGCATGCCATCTCGAACTCGACTTCTTCCATAATCCGAGCAACTTCCTACAGCAGCTTTTGTACTGACTATTATGTTCTCTGTTTATATATATATATATATATATATATCATCTATGAGGTAGGACTTTCCTACCTTTTGCCAGTCAAAAAAAAAAAACTATAAATGCCCTAAGCTATTAATATTTGTCTATTTTTGATTCATTTCTATGAACAAACTCCGCAATAATGATGTTTAACGGCTGTTTTCTGTTTTTATTAGATAAAAATACGTTGTCTCAAAATCAAAAACAACAGAAGAAGGTATTTGAGTGGGAATAACTACACATACCTGATATTTTACTCTAAATATACATTATAAATGTATTTTTTTTAAGGAATACATTATAAATATATTGGGATCCGCTTCTCATTAAAAGACAATATTTTATTAATTTTTAAACCATTTTTAAAAAAATAAAATTTTGTCTTTTGATGAAAAGTAGATCTCACTCTATTTATAATGTATTTTTGGGATTAAAAACCATACATATGCAGCATTTTGCAAAATTAATTATTAAAACAAATCAAAAAAGGACATGGTCAAATGATATGTCTAGTCAAACAGATGATTTGTCTAATGTCAAAGGGAAAGTCTAAACAAGTCGCTCTCCTTCACTTATGTACAAGGTTGCTGAAATCCAGCATTATTCAGAGTTATGTGCTGTTCTAAGTAATTTTATATATGCTTAGCTCCCAATTTATTAGAGATTTAATAAACCAATTTTAGCTATGGAAGCTAAATTGAATTAATATGTTGTCCCATGAACTAGAGGATATATCGGTGGTGGTGTTATTGTTGGTACACCCGTCCATTATTGAAAAAAAATTGCAAAATTAAAGTTAATTTTAGTGAAATCTTTTTTTTCTTTTTAACGAATAAATAAAACAAAGTTGATTAGTTGTGTGATGTGAAAGGACCAAAAATGCTCCTAGGAAAAGGTATCTAAGAGCATCTGTTTGTTGTCACCCATTTTTTGGGTATTTGACAAATAAAAATAGAAAATTTGACTGCATGCTATAATAGTCGATAGTTAAAATTTAGCCAGACGTTGGATAATCTTTCGTCTAAAAAAATTTTATTAAAAAAAAAAATACCACAAAAGGACAAAAAAAATCTCCAAAAGTAATACACCGTCCCTACACTTTTGACTTTAGCGAATTTGGTTAGGACGGTGTATAATCAACCATCTGACATTTTTTTATTTTTTTTAAAAATCTTTTGGGACGGCGTTTTATCTTTCGTCCGATACAAAAAAAATTTGAGCGACGGAAGATAATCTATCGTCCGGCTATATTTTGGCAATTGTCATTTCGATTGCCAAATATAGTCGAGCACTGTAGCGATGAAATCCATTTTTTTGGTATTTGGTCAATGACTACAGATGGTTTTTTTTCCAAATTTTGAAAATTTTGGATTATGGCAAACGACTACAGATGCTCTAAGTGATACGAATGAAACAGAACACACTTACTGATAAAAAGTGAGATGAAAAAAATAACATGAGTATATATAATATTGTACATGAAGATAACCCGGTGGTCAACCATGAGGAAGAAATAAATAGCCATTTGTTGAAAGGCATAAGCACAAATTGTTATTTTTATTTTTTAATATTTTTTTTTGTTTTTCCTTACATGCAACACTACCACCACCCATACCAATGTCAATAAGGATAGGCCTGCCTCCTTAAAGGCTTTGGTGATTCTCTCAAGGAATGGGGTGATAGTGTTGTCGGGTATGAGATCTCTCTAATCTTAGGACCACATAGGAGTTATGTGTGTGAGAAAGAAAGAAAAAGAAAAGAGAGAGAGAGAGACAACACCACATCCAAGATGGAGGTATAATATAGCTTTTCATTGGCCCCAGGGAGAGAGTGTAAGTGTGAGAATATAACATTAGGATGAAGGGAGCGTAACATGATTGGCTATTCTTTTATATTAGAAGAGGTTTGGATCTTAGACAACTTCTTATAGTATCCACAGCCGCGTGTTATTTATGCATAAAATACATTTTAGCAAACGATGAGCTGCAGTCGTTTGCTATTTATGCATTTTATGCATAAATTGCTACAGTAGATTGTTATATATGGCACAAGATATAGCTATATGCATAATATACGAGACGAAACATGATATTGCGTCCGACGAAAAAAAAATAATTTTTTAATTCGTCAAACGTAACATGAAGTTGCGTCCGACGACTTTTAAAATAAAAAAACATTTAAACAAAACACTAAATACCTGGGCCTCCTCCTTGGACGCAACATGATGTTGTGTCCGACTGGAGGGGCCACTATTTTTTTTTTTTGGTTAAACTTAAATAACGTTTTAAATTTTTCAAAAAAATCTTAAAAAATCTTTAAAAATCGTCCGACGCAACATGAAGTTCCTTCTGAATTTTTTTATTATTAAATTGGTAAAAAATACCAATCGACGACTGCAGCGAACTGAAAAATGCTATATGCATTTATGCATATATGTATTTTTTTAAACAATGATGACTGTGGATGCTCTTATAGCTTGTATAGTTAGGGATCTTTAAGTATTTTAACAACACAACATAATAAATATATTTGTTAGATGTATTATTAGATACATAGCTATATCTATTGTTAGTTAGAAATGTACAACTGAGATTCATCTTATATCTTATATCTTATATATACTAGCTTTTAGTTCTCAATATTAATCAATTCAATATTTCCCCTTCATATATCTCTCTTATCTTAACATGGTTAGTTAGAAATGTACAACTGATATTCATCTTATATCTTATATCATATATATACTAGCTTTTGGTTCTCAATATTAATCAATTCAATATTTTTCCTTCATATATCTCTGTTATCTTAACATGGTATCAAAACTCTAAACTCCATATCATAATTTCAAATTACAAACCCTAATCTCCATAATCAAATCTCTATCTTCTTCCTTCTTCTTCTTCCCTGTCGCTTCTTCCTCCAAACCAAAAACTCTAAACCTACTTCTCTACTCCTCCCACTCCAAACTCTATCCCCATCAACTCCCGAAGTCTTCCACACCCATACAGCCAATCCCCTCCATCTCCACTGCTTACATCTGGCACTACCCCGACCTCCACTTCCAACCCCAATCACCATCCCGAGTGGTTTCTTGCTTACCATAGTTCCATGCATATCTCACCGCTATACATTTCACATGTGAGCCCAAAACTTATCAGGAAGTTATTTAATATTCCGAGTGGTGAGAGACTATTGCAGAGGTGTTCCGTGCATTTGATTAGACTGGCACTCGAGATATTGTTTCACTACCAGAAAGCGTCGAACCTGTTAGTTGCAAGTGGTTCTTCAAGGTTAGATATCAACCTGATGGCTCCATTGAGCGGCACAAGGCTCGTCTAGTTGTCAGATAATTTACTCAGCAGCATGACATTGATTATAATGAGATATTTGCTCCAATTGTATAGATGACTACAGTTCACACTCTCCTTGTTGTTGCTGCCATCTGTCAGTGGCCGTTATATATCAGATGGACGTGAAGAATAATTTTCTTCATGGTATCTTATCTGAGGTTGCTTATATGCAGCCTCCTCTTGGCCTTACCACACCTCCTCGTCATGTTTGTCATCTCCATCGAGCTATATATAGTCTGAAACAGGCTCCTCAAGCCTGATTTAAGTGCTTTCACCATGTCATTATACATGCAAGTTTCCGTCAAATTTCACAGAATCACTCTATATTTATGCGATCATAATCACAGGGGATGGTACTTCTATAGATGTATGTTGATAATATGATTATTCTAGGGGATGACTCCACAGGCATTGCATCCACTCATAGACACTTTCACCAGCAGTTTCATATGAAGGATCTTGGCAGACTTCGCTATTTTCTGGGTTTAGCTCTCGGGGGATACTCATTTCTCACCAGAAATATACATAAGACATTATTTCCGCAACAGGTCTCTCTGATATTCGATCAGCTGATACTCCCTTAGAGTTTCACATGAAGCTTCGTCCCACATATGGTGAGCTCATTTCCGATCCCACTAGATACAGACAGATTATTTGACAGCTTATCTATTTATACATGATTAGACCAAGTATTGCTCATGCAATCATTATTGTCAGCAATTTGTTTCATCTCCTCTATCAGTTCACTACAATGCTCTTCTTTGGATCCTCAGATATTTTCAAGGCACTATCACTCGCTCATTATTTATGTCTTCTACGTCTAGGTTGGAGCTTAGTGCATATTCTGATTCAGATTGGGTAGGAGATCCTACTACCCGAAAGTTTACCACAGATTTCTGTCTCTTTCTTGGTGATTCGTCGATCTCATGGCTAAGTAAGAAACAGACAGTTATTGCATGTTCTTCCACATAAGCTGAGTACAGAGCAATGAAAACTACCACTAGATTCATGTTCGGTGGCTATTATCAGACATGGGTGTCACACTTACATGAGCTACTCGTTTTCACTGTAACAACCGGAGTGCCTTACATATTACAAGTAACTCGTTCTTTTATAAGCGGACGAAACACACAGAGATTGATTGTTACTATGTACGTAAGCATTTTGAGTCATGGACCATTTCACTTTATTCTGTGACCTTTTCACAGCAGACAACAAACTTATTTACGAAATCTCACTTTGTCTAAGATTTCGATACCTAGTGAGAAAACTCATACTGGTAGATCCACCATGAGTTGAGAGTGGATGTTAGATATATATATGTTAGATATATTGTTAGATACATAGCTATATCTTTTGTTAGAGATATACGGCTGATATTTATCTTGTGTCCTATATATACTAGCCTTTAGTGCCCAATAATAATCAATTCGATCTTTTCCCTTCTTATTTATCTTAACAATGCTACACAAAAAAGAAAAATGTAAACAAAAAACACTAGATTTATATAATTTGGTCAACACAACTTACTTACGCCGGATTGATCCAATTATCAATAATTAAATATTTACAGTGAGCTACATACCTCCAGTGCTCTCTAATTATGTTTACTAGTAGTTTACACGTGCGATGCACGTTTTAATAAATATAGTTTTTTAAAATAAAAATTTAGATGTAGTCTTGATTTGAACCTAGGACCTCCTTTATAATAGTTATGCACGTGTATTACCCGGATTGATAGAATGACAAAACATTTACAAATGACACTAAGGCCTTCTCTCATTATAATATCAGAGACTAGTAATTTACAGGTGCGATGCACGTTTTAATAATTTCAAGAAATAAAAATAAAAACTTTGACGTAGGTAGGATTTGAACCGGAAACCTCCTTTATATTAGCTATGTACGTGCGTTGCACATGTTGGTAGAATGACAAAATGACAATAGACACTAAGGCCTTCTCCTATTATAATATTAGATTAGATCTCTGGTTTTGTTTTCTCTTATTTTCATAGACTATACTTAAAGATTACAAATTTATACGAAAAACTTACATGAACTATACTAAAATAATTATTTTGTAATGGGGTTCATACATTTGAGTTTCAAATCAGACTTTGCCATCTAATATTACTTCCTTCCTCATCGAATAATACACTTCCGTTGAATTGATTGACACTATACTGGAGTGAGTTATTGCAAAATTTTAGTGGATATGTTTTCAGTTTATGTCTTGCATACTAAATTCAATAAAAAGAAAAGACAGGTAAAACGAGAAGGGGATTCAAAGCGATCGATGGTAGGGAGTGTAGTAACAGCAGCCAACAACTACAGCAACAACAGCAAGATAGCCGACTGCCAAAAGGACAGTCAACTATTGTAACTCTATTTTAGAGATGACCAAAGCGTTCAACTGCCACTTTAGGCAGTAGACAGACAATGGCGTCAAGCAGCGAAATAGGTCGGATCTTGGTGATTAGCTTGAAGCTCAGCTTCTTCTTCAAGTCAGATCGTACAGATCTCATCTCATGGTTATCTCTTCATAATACATCATATGATTATTATATCAAGATATCAAACTCGGATTTATATATATATATATATATATATATATATATATACACATTGTAACTGCCTCTTTTAAGCAGTAAGAGAGAGAGCACTTCATTGAAGAGAGTTTGAGAAGTTTTCATATTGTAAACAACAAGTTTCTTTTGCCGAGGCTTAAGAGATAGAGAAGGTTGTGGTGATAGTGGTTGTAACTCTTGTATCTTCTCTAATTGAATATCATCTCGGTTATTTCTTTCCTGGATTAGGTTTCGCCCCAACCGGGACAAAATTGTGTATTTTGGTGTTCGATTTGATCTATTATTTTTCTTGGTGGTTTAGTAAGAGAGAGAGCACTTCATTGAAGAGAGTTTGAGAAGTTTTCTTATTGTAAACAACAAGTTTCTTTTGGCGAGGCTTAAGAGATAGAGAAGGTTGTGGTGATAGTGGTTGTAACTCTTGTATGTTCTCTAATTGAATATCATCTCGGTTATTTCTTTCCTGGATTAGGTTTCGCCCCAACCGGGACAAAATTATGTGTTTTGGTGTTCGATTTGATCTATTATTTTTCTTGGTGGTTTAGTAAGAGAGAGAGCACTTCATTGAAGAGAGTTTGAGAAGTTTTCATATTGTAAACAACAAGTTTCTTTTGGCGAGGCTTAAGAGATAGAGAAGGTTGTGGTGATAGTGGTTGTAACTCTTGTATGTTCTCTAATTGAATATCATCTCAGTTATTTCTTTTCTGGATTAGGTTTCGCCCCAACCGGGACAAAATTATGTGTTTTGGTGTTCGATTTGATCTATTATTTTTCTTGGTGGTTTAGTGATCGTATAGCATAAACTCAGCAAGAATCTTTTAATAATTGATAGCAGAGTTTCTGCAAATCCTCACAATTGGTATCTGATATGGGTCAGATGACGTGGCCCGTCCTGGGCCACAGGATCCTCTCAAAAGCCATTCACCTCCGATCATCAGATCTTCCGGGTCAGCCCTAAGCCTCCTGGACTTCCTCCACGTCAGGCCCACGGGCAACCGGGTCCAGACCTGGCCCCAAACGGGTCCAGACCTGATTGGCACTACCTATAAATACCAGGCCATCTACCCCTTTAAAAGGTAATCAATTTCTCCTCTGTAAAAACCCTAGTTACTGTTACTCTTCAGTGACTGACTAGACCGTCGGAGGGCCTACCACCGGGACCAATCCCGGTGTTCCTAGGCCGAATGTAGGTACACGAGACTTCCGAATCCGAGCTTCTAGATCCGAGCCGAGCCTCTGGATCCAAGCCGAGCATCCGACCTCCACCTCACTCCCACCTACTCCCGAGCCGTTCCCTCGGCTGAGGGCCGAGCGTACCGTCAGTACCGAAGCTTCCGCAAAAATACAAATTGAGAGAACTCACACCTGGTATAGCCCCTCCTAAAAAACAAACCGCATCAGGTTGGCACCGTCTGTGGGAAACCTCGGTACGGACACCAGTCCGAACCCAGCCATTTACGGCACCCCATCAATCCGAGCTCACATGGCACCCAAGCCTAGGAGAGTTGTCACCTCTACACGTTGTCAGGACGTTCCTCCTCAGGACGTCCCTGTCGACACTCATGGATCCAACAATCCAAGGGTCAGCCTCGGACTCGAGTCGGGCGCCTCTCGCTTGGTCATACTCGACCTGCGTCAAGTCATCCAGAACCGACAGGCCAGTTGAACTAGGGGAGGGACCACTTCCAACTCGGTCCCGAACAGCCCCAGGCCTCTGCCCCGAGAGCGGGAGCCGGCGCTCAGCCGCATTGACCGGAGGCTGCCACCACAACGCTACCCGGCCGAACGGGCTCGGTCACCCACCATGAGTTTCAAGACTTCCGGAACGAGATCCTGAAGGCTATCCTAGGGACCCTGTCAACGAGACACTCCACCTCTCTCACTCGCAGTCGGATGTCGGAGCCAGCGTGTCTCACGGCGTGAAGATCACGTCAGAGTATGATGAGGACGGCCTAAGATGCCTCCAGGAAATGGAGAATCGCCTCGACCACTTCGGAGACGGTAGCGCGAGGCAGGCCCAGGGTCATAGACCGACCCAACCTCTTTTCTCCGCTGCAATCCTACAAGCAGAAATACCTCAGAATTTCTGACCTCCCCAATTCGAGACCTATGACTACGAGGGTGATTTGCTGATCACATGGAGGGTTTCAAGACCCTCATGATGATTGACAGTGTAACACCCCGAATTCCAAAATACACTGAATTCGAGATTCCACAGGATCTTTACACTTCATTCGTACAATTTTATAAGAAATTTAAAACTTTTATTTCAACAATAATTACATCAGAATCTTTTACATTAATACGCAGCGGAATAAATAAAATACAACAATAATAAATGTACAATTGTTACAACTTTAACATTTAAGTAATCAACAACATCAATCATCTTTATATCTTTATGTAACTCCAAATCGTGCATATAAAACTGTGGGCGCGTCAGTTGCTTACAACTGACGAAATATTATACACGGTCATTCTCTCTATGCCGGAAATAGTATAACAATTCTTAAATACTTTAGCAAACACAAACTTGATCAAAAACAGAACTATAAGGGACTATCCTATAGATGTCGTGTCGTGCGGTGCACTTAGTCCTTAATGCAACTATTAGGTTATATGACACTAATGCGCACTTGTTCGGATTCTATGCATCCCATACTACATAGGTCCGAGGACAAGGCCTTAATCGTTCTTCATCTTGTAGGGTTCAATCATCGTCATGACTTAATCTACTACTGTAACTACGGTAAGTATCCTAGATGTTCTATGAGTTATGAGCTCATGTCCAGACAGCCTAGAGAGGAATCCCACGTCATGTCACGACGCATCGTAAAGACAGCCTGTGGTCAATTCAGCCTTCGTCATGGGACATGACACCACCCGCAGTCATCAAATACCCCACAAGCGTCGTCACCGGGACGATAATTCTGGAGCAGTGCTCACATCATGTCACGACGCATCGTGAAGACAGCCTGTGAAACACTCTCACACTGCCAATCCGATGGCCCTCATACTCATGTTTTTCTCTTACTTTCATCACATCTTCACTATGTATCTCTCTGTAATTTTGGTAAGTATCCTAGATGTTCTATGATCTACGAGCTCATGTCCAGACAGCCTGGAGGGGAATCCCACGTCATGTCACGACGCATCGTGAAGACAGCCTGTGGTCAATTCAGCCTCCGTCATGGAACATGACACCACCCGCATTCATCAAACACCCTACAAGCGTCGCCACCGGGACGATAATTCTGGAGCAGTGCTCACGTCATGTCACGACGCATCGTGAAGACAGCCTGTGAAACACTCTCACACCGCCAATCCGATGGCCCTCATACTCATGTTTTTCTCTTACCTTCATCACATCCTTACAATGTTTGTTTGAAAAGAAAATCATCACAACCTAGAGCTAGCTTACCCTACCGGACTTAAATCAAAACAACAGAGACAATCAGCCTACCTGGCTACTTCTCAAGAGACACTCAACCCTTAACGGTTAGCTCTCAAAATCATTAATAAAAATTGCCGGTCACTAGGGTCTTGCCTAGCCTCTAGGTTCCAACAACTATCTCTTTCTAGATATCAACAATATTTCATAATCAATCTCAAATAACATTTCCATTTCTTTTGTTCACAACTCTTTCCCAAAAACATTTCTTTTATAACCTCATAACATGAGAACAATTTCAGTTCATTCTCTTTATCAATTTCATCATTCACACCCTTGTGTGCATTTCGAAAAAATTTCAATCAGGTATTAATAATCATAAAATCTCGTATTTTAACTTTCACATGTCAAAATCAAATCCAAACTCAAGAACAAAAGCCAGTTCAGTTCAGTCGACTGGTGACAAAGAATCAGTCGGCTGTTCTATGAAACTTTGAAACATCAAAACAACACAGTCGGTTCAGTCGACTATTGACAAGGAATCAATCGACTGTTCCGCGAATGTTTAAACTCAAAAACCAATAATCAATGCAGTAACAGTCGACTGTGAAAAGCAGACAGTCGACTGTCCTGCTGATGAAAACCAAATTGTAAGACTTGACAGTCGACTGCTGACTCTGGCTCGGTCGACTCTCGATTGCACCAGTTGTAGGCTGAATATATTTTTCGACCTTTCAAATTTGATTTTTACCTCTACGAAATTATAGATCATTTCCAAAATGTATTCTTTTGGAAGACAATGTAGTACATGTTCTCAAATTAACAAGTTTCTCATTTTTCAACGAAATCCTTAAAATGCATCAAAACATATATCCAATCAATTTTCCAAACAAACCGTTTTCTTTTATCAAAATTACTTTATAAAAATCTCTATACTCGTATAAATAAATATATATTTTGAGGTCGGAATCGCACTTCTTTGCCATATTAACAACAACAATTCTTTTATACACATTTGCATTATTTTAATCAATGTCTTAACATGCATCAATTTCATACAAATCACTTCGATTCTAGCATTTCAAGTTATCAATCATAATAATTTAAAGAATAGATAAGCAATTTACTCCATTTAAGATTTAGCAATTCGACTCTACATTAACTTTCATGCAATCTCATCATACCAATTCAATTTCATCAAATAAATTGCATATCATCTATAATGCAATTTCTACTCCTAAATTAGAAAGAATTTAAGAAATACCCACCTAAAGTTGAAGAATTGTACTCGAATGAACTCCTAGAATTAAGAGCTCCTAAAGAAAATTCCTTCAAAAGCTCCAAGAAGAACTCCGAGAAATCCGTGCATAAAAACAAACCCACACTTCCTTCTCCAATTTCGGAAGCATCCAAGAAGGCAAAACAACTCCATTTGCATCTTCAAATTTGCACATACTATATATATATATATATACATATATATATATATATACACATGTTTACACACACACACACACACACACATATATATATATATATATATATATGTACACATTGAATTGTATGGTGGATAATAGAAGAATAGGAGAACATGTTGGATTAATTTGGAGGCTTACTTTCGGAATGGAAAACAAGGAAAGAGAGAATGAGAGAATGCATGGAGGATAATAGAGTGTAGGGGGGTATTTATAGGATTTAATTTAGTGGGTAGTTATTGTAACCAAATGTCCACTTCTCCACTAACACAATTTCAAAACTCAAATTATTTCCCTCCTACTTTCAAAAAAACCAAAGTTCAGATTTCCCTCTCCTATAAACAGCCCGGCCCCCCAAAAATGTGTGCACATCGCACGTGTGCACGTGCACGTGCTTTGTGTACACTCCAAAATAATTTATTTAATTAATCCCTTTAGAACAATTATTTATATATGTAATAAACATATAAATTTAACTTAAAATTATACTTTTCATGCACAATTAAAATAGACACACACTTTATAAAATTCATTTTGAAAGAAGAATACGTTTAACACGTGCACCAAAACACGTGCGCCGCCCGTAAAATCTCAAAAATACATAAATTGATTTTGTCAACCAAAAAATATTTATAATTAATTGGAATGCAACATAAAGTATATTTAATGTACATATTCGATAATGTACTCAAATGTACAGAAAAACACGTGCATTGCACGTATAAAAATTATTTTAATTAAAATAGACAAAAAATTGAATTCCATTTACAAAAACATGTTTATAAAAATAAATAATTGAAATCCATTGAAAACTTGGCACGTAACGGTGGAATATTCGAAATCGACACGTGCATCGATGATACGTAAAAAGCGCGTAAAAACTCAAAGATTGAAATTTAGCATTTTAGTTGTCTCAAATGGAATTTTAAGAATATAGGATTGCATAAATAATCGGAATTCAAAATACATATCAAAATATAATCAATAACAGTACAAAATGCACATGCGTAACACCCGAGGGCAAAATTGTCATTTAAATTTTGCGGGGTGTTACACTCTCTCCCCCTTAGAACAGTTCCGTCTCCGGAACTCACTATGGTAAAGGCTGTATATTTTACACACCAAAGAAAATATCAGTATAACATATAAAAAACTACAAACATTAAGAAAATCCATATAGCATAAGGGTAAGCAATGTGGAGGAATAAGACAAAAATCTATTTAAGAAAATTTATGAGGTCCAAAATTTATGAGAACAGAACAAGAAAACTAGGAAAATAACATAAGAAAATAAATGCGACAATAAAGGAAAAAGTTTACATACAAATTACTATTAAGTCAACCATTAGATAAAATGATTAAATAAACTTAGTCATTAATTGTGAAATAGTTCAGAAAACAATGTGATAAGGAGGAACATAGTCAATGGGTACTTTATAAATAGATTCAATACAAAAAATTCATCAATGTAATAAATGGTAGAAAGTCGCAAACCGAATTGGTACTATACGACAAAAACTAGCAATTTAAAAGAAGGTTGTTGGATAACAGTTTTGAGAAATATACGAGAATGGAATATAGTAAAGTATAGAAAACATAAAATGATTATGTCTACAAATTATTATCATAAAATAATTTGTAAGGTAATTATAATAATTATACATACAATTTGAAAATTAGGCTTACATCGAAATATTTCGAATTATTCAGTAGAGCGAGAAAACCAACTTACAAAAATCGCAAACTTGCATAGGCGAAAAATTATAGGGGTGAAACAAATAGCATGATATGAAAATCATAAATGATTTGTAGTAGTAAAACAAGACATCGTAGTAGTAAAACATACTATTGAAAGTAGTGCGAAAACTAATTATATAAAAATAAATTATGAATCAAAGAAAAGTATAGATACAAACTTTATTTTTGTTAGGTGAGTACCAAATAGCAATATAAAACATGATGAAGATGTATGAAATACTTACTCATTAAAAGATTCAAAATAAGGAAGAAAACAGCAAGATAGTTGAGATTAAGTAGCAAATATACAAGTTTGATAAATATAGAAATTTGTATAAACAATATAATGATAGATTGCAAAATGTTATAAGTTAGTACAAAAATAGAATAGTGGTGGGTAAATATTATAAAAAACAAAATAGGGGTCATCTAAGTAGACAATATCCTTCTGGTGTAGGTTCGCCTCGTTGGTATCCAACTGCAGACTTTCCCATCTCGATCTCAAGTTGCATAATTGCTTCTACGATATCCGGTTGCAGTTTGCCTTCTGGACATTCGGTTGCAAACTTTGCCTCACCGACATCCAGTTGCAGTTTGCCTCCAATGATGTCTAGTTGCATATTTGACCTCTCGACATCAGGTTGCACCAAAATGGAAGATGGTAAGATGTAATCTTCCACATATACTTGGATATGGGATGTTTAATAAAGTATGATGTTATGTTAAAAAAAAAAATCAATGATACAAAAAAAGATTTTACACAACGAAATATCAAAATAGGTGTATAGGATATATCAAACATAGGCGGTACTAATTATTAGTACTGAAAAATTATTTATAACAACAAAAAAAATAATGTAGAATATATGTTCGTGTTGGAAGTACAAATGAAAACAATAATGATGTAATGTAGCAAATTAGGACAATTGACACAAACAATTATACATAAAAATAGTAATGTAGTAATTGGAGGATGATGAAATTATATGTATAGTAAGTATCTTGAAATACATGACACATTTAAAAATCAATGGAAAATATATATAGTAATCAAGAATCTAAAGACAATTTAAAATTTGAGAATAAAGTAAAGTATAAATGGTGAGTATATGCATTATAAAATATAACAAAACAAATTAGTAGACAATATGTAATAACAATAATATTGAATGCAGACAATAAATCAAATTAGTTTGTTGTATTTATACGGATAAAATATTTCAATCTTGTTAAAATATACTGAAGTATATAGGACAATACAAGAATATCACATCACAAAATCAAATCATGTAAAATGAATGCACATAAGCAAAATTCACAAGTAAAATTCAAAATGTAATAATAATTGAAAATAGTTGTAGTATAAATTTAACAGAATACGTAAAGTAATAGCACATATGGACGGATGAACATAAAGTAACATAAAACACGAAAGACAAACTTTAAGACTGAAAGACAATTAAAACAAGTTCAAAAAGGTCAAGACTAATGAAAATAGATAAATAAAAGATATAATAGATTTAATAGTATAAGAAAATATTTATTTGAAAAGTATTAGATGTTGAAAAGTACTATGATGAAGATCCACAGAAAATAATTTTAGGGGAAAGTGTGTTTATGTGTAAGGTATCATGAATGACGGTTCAAACCAACCACGCTTCCACTGCGCCACTCTGATATCTAGGAAAAATGAGCTCGCATACAATTTCAAATCATGTATACGAGGAGAGCATCATGAATGAATTTGAATGTAAATTTAATAACAACTTCCATTCATGACTCCAGCCATCCAATAGGGAAAGGAAAGAGAAGACATCAGCCTATAGAGCAACACAAATGTAAATCACTTACATTTAAATCTCTATGACTGAACTCACACTCTAATGTCCACTCTACGATGTCATTCCTTATAAATTTGTACTACTTTTGAAGCGTGGCTCTGATACCACTCTCTAACACCCCGAATTCCAAAATACACTGAATTCAAGATTTCACAGGATCTTTACACTTCATTCGTATAATTTTACAAGGAATTTAAAACTTTTATTTCAACAATAATTACATCAGAGTCTTTTACATCAATACGCAGCGGAATAAATAAAATACAACAATAATAAATGTACAATTGTTACAACTTTAACATTTAAGTAATCAACAGCAACAATCATCTTTATATCTTCATGTAACTCCAAATCCTGCATATAAAACTGTGGGCGCGTCAGTTGCTTACAACTGACGAAATATTATACACGGCCATCCTCTCCATGCCGAAAATAGTATAACGATTCTTAAATACTTTAGCAAACCCAAACTTGATCACAAACAGAACTACAAGGGACTATCCTATAGATGTCGTGTCGTGCGGTGCACTTAGTCATTAATGCAACTATTAGGTTATATGATACTAATGCGCACTTGTTCGGATTCTATGCATCCCATACTACATAGGTCCGAGGGCAAGGCCTTAATCGTTCTTCATCTTGTAGGGTTCAATCCCTCGTCATGACTTAATCTACTACTGTAACTACGGTAAGTATCCTAGATGTTCTATGAGTTACGAGCTTATGTCCAGACAGTCTGGAGGAGAATCCCACGTCATGTCACGACGCATCGTAAAGACAGCCTGTGGTCAATTCAGCCTCCGTCATGGGACATGACACCACCCGCAGTCATCAAACACCCCACAAGCGTCGCCACCGGGACGATAATTCTGGAGCAGTGCTCACGTCATGTCACGACGCATCGTGAAGACAGCCTGTGAAACACTTTCACACTACCAATCCGATGGCCCTCATACTCATGTTTTTCTCTTACTTTCATCACATCTTCACTATGTATCTCTCTGTAATTTCGGTAAGTATCCAAGATGTTCTATGATCTACGAGCTCATGCACAGACAGCCTAGAGGAGAATCCCACATCATGTCACGACGCATCGTGAAGACAGCCTGTGGTCAATTCAGCGTCCGTCATGAGACATGATACCACCCGCAGTCATCAAACACCCCACAAGCGTCTCCACCGGGACGATAATTATGGAACAATGCTCACGTCATGTCACGACGCATAGTGAAGACAGCCTGTGAAACACTCTCCCACCGCCAATCCGATAGCCCTCATACTCATATTTTTCTCTTACCTTCATCACATTCTTACAATGTTTGTTTTAGAAGAAAATCATCACAACCTAGAGCTAGCTTACCCTACCAACTTAAATCAAAACAACAGAGACAATCAGCCTACCTGGCTACTTCTCAAGAGACAGTCAACCCTCAACGGTTAGCTCTCAAAATCATTAATAAAAATTGCCGGTCACTAGGGTCTTGCCTAGCCTCTAGATTCCAACAACTATCTCTTTCTAGAGATCAATAATATTTCATAATCAATCTCAAATAACATTTTCATTTCTTTTGTTCACAACTCTTTCTCAAAAACATTTCTTTTATAACCTTATAACATGAGAACAATTTCAGTTCATTCTCTTTATCAATTTCATCATTCACACCCTTGTGTGCATTTCGAAATAAATTCAATCAGGTATTAATAATCATAAAATCTCGTATTTTAACTTTCACATGTCAAAATCAAATCCAAACTCAAGAACAAAAGCCAGTTCAGTTCAGTCGACTGGTGACAAAGAATCAGTCGGCTGTTCTATGAAACTTTGAAACATCAAAACAACACAGTCGGTTCAGTCGACTATTGACAAGGAATCAGTCGACTGTTCCGCGAATGTTTAAACTCAAAAACCAATAATCAATGCAGTAACAGTCGACTGTGAAAAGCAGACAATCGACTGTCCTGCTGATGAAAACCAAATTGTAAGACTTGACAGTCGACTGCTGACTCTGGCTCGGTCGACTGTCGATTGCACCAGTTGTAGGCTGAATATATTTTTCGACCTTTCAAATTTGATTTTTACCTCTACGAAATTATAGATCATTTCCAAAATGTATTCTTTTGGAAGACAATGTAGTACATGTTCTCAAATTAACAAGTTTCTCATTTTTCAACGAAATCCTTAAAATGCATCAAAACATATATCCAATCAATTTTCCAAACAAACCGTTTTCTTTTATCAAAATTACTTTATAAAAATCTCTATACTCGTATAAATAAATATATATTTTGAGGTCGGAATCGCACTTCTTTGCCATATTAACAACAACAATTCTTTTATACACATTTGCATTATTTTAATCAATGTCTTAACATGCATCAATTTCATACAAATCACTTCGATTCTAGCATTTCTAGTTATCAATCATAATAATTTAAAGAATAGATAAGCAATTTACTCCATTTAAGATTTAGCAATTCGACTCTACATTAACTTTCATGCAATCTCATCATACCAATTCAATTTCATCAAATAAATTGCATATCATCTATAATGCAATTTCTACTCCTAAATTAGAAAGAATTTAAGAAATACCCACCTAAAGTTGAAGAATTGTACTCGAATGAACTCCTAGAATTAAGAGCTCCTAAAGAAAATTCCTTCAAAAGCTCCAAGAAGGCAAAACAACTCCATTTGCATCTTCAAATATGCACATACTATATATATATATATATATATATATATATATATATATATATGTACACATTGAATTGTATGGTGGATAATAGAAGAATAGTAGAACATGTTGGATTAATTTGGAGGCTTACTTTCGGAATGGAAAACAAGGAAAGAGAGAATGAGAGAATGCATGGAGGATAATAGAGTGTAGGGGGGTATTTATAGGATTTAATTTAGTGGGTAGTTATTGTAACCAAATGTCCACTTCTCCACTAACACAATTTCAAAACTCAAATTATTTCCCTCCTACTTTCAAAAAAACAAAAGTTTAGATTTCCCTCTCCTATAAACAGCCCGGCCCCCCAAAAATGTGTGCACATCGCACGTGTGCACGTGCACGTGCTTTGTGTACACTCCAAAATAATTTATTTAATTAATCCCTTTAGAACCATTATTTATATATATAATAAACATATAAATTTAACTTAAATTTATACTTTTTATGCACAATTAAAATAGACACATACTTTATAAAATTCATTTTGAAAGAAGAATACGTTTAACACGTGCACCAAAACACGTGCGTCGCCCGTAAAATCTCAAAAATACAAAAATTAATTTTGTCAACCGAAAAATATTTATAATTAATTGGAATGCAACATAAAGTATATTTAATATACATATTCGATAATGTACTCAAACGTACAGAAAAACACGTGTATTGCATGTATAAAAATTATTTTAATTAAAATAGACAAAAAATTGAATTCCGTTTACAAAAACATGTTTATAAAAATAAATAATTAAAATCCATTGAAAACTTGGCACGTAACGGTAGAATATCCGAAATCGACACGTACATCGATGATACGTAAAAAGTACGTAAAAATTCAAAGATTGAAATTTAGCATTTTAGTTGTCTCAAATGGAATTTTAAGAATATAAGATTGCATAAATAATCGGAATTCAAAATACATATCAAAATGCGTTATGGATATATAATCAATTACAGTAAAAAATGCACGTGCGTAACACCCGAGGGCAAAATTGTCATTTAAATTTTGCGGGGTGTTACAAACAGTGCTTCGGATCCCCTCCTATGCCGTGCCTTTCCTGCCACCCTCCGAGGTCCGGCTCGGGAATGGTTCTCCAAGCTCATCCCCGGTTCGATCTATTCGTTCGACCAGCTGGAGGCCAATTTTCTAGCCCACTTTGTGACCAGCAGGAAGGCCGAGAAGACGAGCGCGTCCCTACTGGACCTCCGACAGAAGGATGGGGAGTCACTCCGGCAGTTCGTCCGGAGGTTCACCTCGGAGGAGAGGTCGGTCTCTTTCCTCGACACCGGGGTCGCCTCGGCGTCGTTCAGGCACAATGTCTGACACGGCCAGCTGAAGGCTTCTCTGGCCAAGAAACCTCCCCTCGATTTCCCTACTCAATTGGGTCGAAAAGAACATTCGGGCCGAAAAGGCCCTAAATCCCGAGGACACCAAGGAGATTCTGGGAAAAAAGAAGTGCAAGACCGACGAGGCGGAGCCAGCAAAGAAGGTCCCAAAAGATGGAACCATCATGAAGAAGGTCCCTGCGATCCCGTGCTTCGAAAGGTACACGCCACTGACACAGAACGTGTCAGCTATCCTCTTAGCGATCGAGGATAGGGACCTTGTCCAGATGCCACCTCAGCCGACCAACAACAAGAAAAGAGATCAGCAGTTCTACTGTCGCTTCCACCAGGATAATGGGCACGACACCGACTACTGCCGGGCCCTGAAGGACGAAATCAAGGCCCTCATCCAATGAGGGTACCTCTGGAAATTCACACGGGAAGATGCCCGAGACTGAAGAGACACAAGGAACCGAAGGCCTTCCCCTCCTCCTCGTGCCCCCAAACCACGTCCCGTGCGGAACCCCGAGCCTGAAAAAACCGAAGGTCAAGCCATCCTGCATTGCGTCCATAGGGGACCCATTAGAGGAGAGTCCAGCACTTCTCGCAAAGCGTTCGTTTGAGAGGTAAACGCCGTTCGAGGTCTTCCTTTCCCTCAGGTCCAGCAGCTCCCTATCTCCTTCTCAGGGGAAGACCTGGAGGGATTCCGGCTCCCGCACTGCGATGCGCTCGTCATCAGCCTCAGCATGGCGAACTACAAGGCCTATCAGATCCTCGTGGACAACGGGAGCTCGGTGAAAATCCACTTCCTGGAAGCATTTAAGAACCTCAAACTCTCCCGTGATAAGCTGAAGCCAGCCGGGTACACCCTGCACTAGTTCTCCGGTGTCCCGGTGCCAATAGAGGGGATCGTGACCTTAGACGTCACCGCCGGTACGACCCCTCACAGATGGACCGAGTCGATGGAGTTCATGGTTGTAAACATCAAGGCGGCTTACAACGCCATCCTCGGCCGACCAAGGCTCTGCTCCCTCCAGGCTATTCCCTCGGCCTACCACCAAAAGCTGAAATTCCCCACCAAGTCAGGTGTCGGAGTCGTTCGAGGGAACCAAGAAGCAGCACGGTCGTGCTATATAACGACCGTTGGGGGCAGTGGCCCCTAGACGCTGTCGAGCTGCAGACCGAAAGAAGCCAGCCCGAGCCTGAGCCGGCGGACAAACTAGAAGAAGTCTTGTTCGAGACAAGAGGACATGTCAAAGTGGTCCCGCATAAGCTCCCTCGTGCTCGACCTCAAGTCCGACTTGATCGATTGCATTCGTTGCAATGTCGACCTCTTCGCCTGAAAGCCCTCCGATATGCCCAGGATCTCCGAAGACCTGATCATGCACAAACTCAGCGTGATCCCCGGCTCGAAGCTGATCATCCAGAAGCGACGTAAGTTCGCCCCGGAGAGGCAGCAGGCAGTGAAAGAGGAGGTGGAAAAACTATTGTCCGCCCGTTTCATACAGAAGGTCAGCTACCTTGAGTGGCTGGCGAACGTCATGATGGTTAGAAAGGCGAGCGAGAGCTGGAGGATCTGCATATTTACTGACCTCAACAAGGCGTGCCCCAAAGATCCGTTCCGTTTCTCCAGCATCGACACTTTAATCGATGCAACATCGGGTCACGAGCTCCTTCCTTTCATGGACGCCTTCTCAGGCTACAACCAGATCCGAATGTTCCCCCCTGATATAGCCAAGACGTCCTTCGTCATGGAACAAGGTCTTTATTGCTACCGGATTATGCCCTTCGGACTGAAGAATGCTGGTGCTACTTATCAGAGGCTCGTCAATCGAGTCTTCAAGAATCAGATCGGTTGCAACATGGAGGTGTACGTCGACGACATGCTCGTCAAGAGCCAGCGGAGACAGGACCATGTCGCCGACCTAGAGGAAGCCTTTGGGGTCCTTTGAACCCACAATATGAGACTCAATCCGGACAAGTATGCGTTCGGTGTCTCCTCAGTGAAATTCCTCGAATTCGACGTCAGCCAGCGCGGCATCGAGGCGAACCCCGAGAAGATCCAGGCCATAATAGACATGGCCCCTCCTAGAAACATCAAAGAAGTCCAGAGGCTCACGAAAAGACTAGCGGCCATCGACCGTTTCCTCTCCAAGTCTGGAGAGAAGTCCCTCCCGTTCTTCAAAGCTTTGCGCAGAACCGGGGGCTTCAAGTGGAGTACTCAGCAGCAAGAGGCGTTCGCCCAATTGAAAGAGTACCTCGCCAACCCTCCTCTTCCCAGCAAGCCCGAACCAGGCGAGCCCCTCTGGCTTTATCTTTTGGCTTCGGAAAATGTGCTCAGTGCTGTTCTCGTTCGAGAAGAAGACGGAGTCCAAAATCCGCTATACTGCGTGAGTAAGGTTCTGCTCGCTACCGAGACCAGATACTCAAAAATGGTAAAGGTGGCATACACCCTGGTCATGGCTGCACGGAAGCTCCGTCCCTATTTCCAGGTGCATTCAATTCAGGTACTCACTGACCAACCTTTGAAGGCTGTACTTTACAAGCCCGAGAGCTCCGGACGACTGGTCAAGTGGTCGATCGAGCTTAGTCAATACGACATCGGCTATCAGCCAAGAACGGCCATCAGGGGGCAGGCCCTCGCCGAGTTTATCATAGAATGCACCATCTCCGAGCAACCCGAAAATAGGGAGGCCGACCAGACGTGGGAAGTTTATGTCGACAGCTCCTCCTGTGAAGCGGGGAGTGGTGCGGGCATCATTTTGCGAGGACCTGACAATTTCCTTCTTCAGTATTGCCTCCGCCTCAACTTTCTAGCCTCTAACAACAAGGCCGAGTATGAGGCCATGATTGCCGGGCTCACCCTGGCACATCAGGCAGGTGCTAGACAGATCAGGGCCTTTAGCGACTCTCAGCTCATGGTCAATCAGATCACCGGAGAGTACGAGGCCCGTGACGATCGGATGATCCGATACTTGGTCGTGGTCCAGTGGCTCTTAGCGTCCTTTGATGAATCTACATACTTAAGGATCCCCAGAGAGCAGAATGCCCAGGCCGACGCTCTGTCAAAGTTAGCCTCCTCGTCCCTCGAAGGCCTCAACTGCACTGTCCTGATCGAAGTACACCTGAAGCCGAGTACCGACCTCCCCGAGACCCTCTGCATCGAAGACGGAGCTCATCCTGATGATTGGACCACTCCCATCAGAAAGTTTCTAATCAAAGGAGAGCTTCCCAAAGACCGAGCCGAGGTAAGGCAGACCAGGGTCCGTTCAGAGAGGTTCGTCATGATCAGTAAAACCCTCTTCAAAAGGTCGTACACCACGATGGACGGAAGGCCCTACCTTCGCTGCTTAACCCCCAACGAAGCAAGGTACGCTCTCAAAGAGCTCCATGAAGGAATTGGCGGGTGCCATATGGGAAGCTGATCACTTGTGCGAAAGGCTCTGAATTACGGGTACTACTGGCCCATAATGTTGCAAGATGCCCTGGCCCTGGTAAGAAAGTGTGGCCCTTGTCAAAGGTTCTCCTCAGTGAAAAGAGCTCCGCAAGCAAACCTCTGCTCCATGGCTAGTCCTACCCCCTTTGCTATGTGGGGTATGGATCTGGTAGGCCCATTTCCGAAGGCAAAGGGCCAAAGAAAGTTTCTCATAGTGGCAATCGACTACTTCATAAAGTGGATCGATGCCGAGCCCCTGGCCACGATCACCGAGCAGCAGACCCAATAATTTTTCTAGAAACACATCGTCTGTAGATTCGAGATTCCACACGTACTTATCACAGATAATGGGACTCAATTCGTGAGTAAGAATTTCCGAAAGTTCTATGAGGATCTCGGGATCCAGCAACACTTCTCTTCGGTATGCTACCCGCAGTCGAACGGTCAAGCCGAGAACGCGAACCGCCAAATCCTTGACGGTCTCAAGAAACGACTTGATAACTCTTCCAAGGGGCTATGGGTCGACGAGTTACCAAGTGTTCTCTGGGCCCACCGAATGACGAAAAGAATCTGCACAGGAGAGTCGCCATTCATTCTGATATACGGCACGGAGGCAGTAATTCCCTTGGAGATCGGGCTCCCTTCGCCCCGGATCATGGCCTTCGACGAAACAAGCAACTCGGCACAGCTACGTGCCGACCTGGATCTCATAGACGAGGTCAGGGAGAAGTCTGCCATCAGAAGAAACACCTACCAGCATAGGATCGAAAGGTTCTATAACAAAAAGGTGCATCCCACCGACATCAAGCTAGGGGACCTCGTCCTCTGGAAGCTGGTGGTATCTATCCCCAGCCAAAAGAGAAAACTGGTCCCAAACTGGGAGGGCCCTTACAAGGTTTCTGAGGTTGCATGTCCGGACACGTACCGTCTCACTGACCCAGAGGGCAAGGCTGTCAAGAGGTCCTGGAACGCGGAGCACCTCATCAAATTCCTCGAAGGGGAGGATTAACCTCTGCAGATGCCCCATGTAAATTATAAAAAAATGTCATCGGCAAGTCGTGCCTTGTTTTGTAAAGTCAAAATATATTGTAATTATGCCAGCTTTCTTAAAACAACCTTCGGCTTCGAACTAGCTCTCTTTAAAAAAACAAGTCTTGGGCTCGGCCTTCGGAAGGAACCGCATGCCACAAAAGGCATCCCTTACAAGCTTGGGGCTCGGCGTTTGGAAGAAACTGCGAGCCATAAAAAGCTTCCCTTACAAGCTTGGGGCTCGGCGTTCGGAAGAAAATGCAAGCCACAAAAAGCTTCCCTCACTAGATTGGGGCTCGGCATTCGGAAGAAACCGCGAGCCATAAAAAGCTTCTCATACAAGCCTGGGGCTCGGTGCTCGGACGGCACCGCGAGCCAGAAAAAGTCAATTCTAAGGTAAGGGGGCTCGGCATCGACCTCGAGCATGGCTTGGGCTTGTTCAAGCCCTACAGCCTACGCGCTCGGTGATGACCGCTAGACACACCCGTACTATCTACCCGAGAACAGGTATGGAGGCTCGGCATCGACCTAGAGCAAAGCCTTGGTTTTTTCAAGCCATGCGACCTTTACGCTCGGCGACGACCTGCAGCTATGCTCATCACCGGCTTCTCTAAGGTATGAGGGCTCGGCATCGACCTCGAGCATGGCTTGGGCTTGTTCAAGTCCATCAACCTATACGCTCGGCGACGACTGCCAGCTACACCCGTGTTATCTTTTCGAGAACAGGTGTGGGGGCTCGGCATCGTCCTTGAGCAAGGCCTTGGCTTTTTTCAAAGCCACAACCTTTATGCTCGGTGACGACCTTCAGCTACGCCCATAACCAGCTTCTCTAGGTATAGGGGCTCGGCATCGACCTCGAGCATGGCTTGGGCTTGTTCAAGCCCTACAGCCTACGTGCTCGGCGATGACCGCCAGACACACCTATACTATCTACTCGAGAATAGGTATGGGGGCTCGGCGTCGACCTCGAGCAAGGCCTTAATTTTTTCAAGTCATGTGACCTTTACGCTCAGCAATGACATGCAGCTACGCTCATCACCAGCTTCTCTAAGTTATAGGGGCTCGGCATCGACCTCGAGCATGTCTTAGGCTTGTTCAAGCCCATCAACCTATGCGCTCGGCGATGATCGCCAGCTACACCCGTGCTATCTTTCCGATAATAGGTGTAGGGGCTCAGTGTCGACCTCGAGCAAGGCCTTGACTTTTTTCAAAGCCACGACCTTTACGCTCGGTGACGACCTTCAGCTACGCCCATAACCAGCTTCTCTAGGTATGGGGGCTCGAGCATGGCTTGGGCTTGTTCAAGTCCATTAGCCTATGCGCTCGGTGATGACCACCAGCTACACTTGTGCTATCTACCCAAGAACAGGTGTGAGGGCTCGGCATCGACCTCGAGTAAGGCCTTGGTTTTTTTTAAAGCCATACAACCTTTACGCTCGGCGACAACCTGCAGCTACACTCATCACTGGTTTCTCTATGGTATGGGAGCTCGGCATCGACCTCGAGCATGGCCTGGGCTTAATCATGCCCATCAACCTATGCGCTCGGCGATGACCGCCAGCTACACCTGTGCTATCTTTCCGAGAACAGGTGTGGGGGCTCGGCATCGACCTCGAGCAAGGCCTTGGTTTTTTTCAAATCCACACGACCTTTATGCTCGGTAATGACCTTCAGCTACGCCCATAACCAGCTTCTCTAGGTATGAGGGCACGGCATCGACCTCGAGCATGGCCTAGGCTTTTTCAAGCCCTACAGCCTATGTGCTCGGCGATGACCTCCACCTACATCCATACTATCCACCAAGGTGTGCACATGAGGGCTCGGTGTCGATCTCGAGCAAGGCCTTGGCTTTTTCAAGCCATGCCCTTTACGTTAGGCAACGACCTTCAGTCACGTCCGTTCCAAAAATTTTCATTAATGATTTAGGGTGCTCGCCTTCGGCAAATGCCCCGAGCCCCAGACCATTGGTTGACCCACCTCTCACCAGCGAACAACTTGGGGTTTACGCCTTTCAGAGCTAAAACCCTGAATTGTTCGAGGGCGGCAGGGAAGCCACCGACTCAGGACTCTCGTCGAGCCTCCGGACCGATTGGTTGACCCACCACTCACCCGCGAGCAACTCGGGGTTTACAGCCCTCAGAGCCAAAACCCTAAATTGTTCGAGGGTGACAGGTGAGACACCAACCCAGAACTCTCCACCAAAAATTCCACTTATGGGCGCCCGCCTTCGGCAGGCACCCGAATCTCACATCCGGGGCCAACCTGCCTCTCACCCGCTAATAGGTCGGGGTATACAACCCTCAGAGTCGATACCCCCAATTGTCAGCGGGTGGAAAGCGAGCCACCGGTGAAGAGTGTTTTTTCGCTGATGAAGAAACAATGAGGAGATGGGGATTATATAGCCCCCTGAGCAGCGCATTTATTACATTGAGAAGTCCAAATGGTGGAAGGCGAAACTTCGCCATTAATGCTTATCGGAAGGCGAAACTTTTCTTATTGGGCGTTGTCTGTTAGAAATTACGGTTCGGCTCCCGAGCAAGCCGCAGACCGACTGCCCTTTCTGCCTCAGCGGCGACCTCCTGCAAGGCCGGGCTTGGCAACAATCTCGAGCTACACTCATGCCCTCCTCACTCAATAAATCATCAAGGTTAAAGAAGTCGAAGTTTTTATTACTCATAGAGCGCTAGAAACGGCCCTCCAATATAATGAAAAGTTTACAAATCACTCATCGGTCAGCTTAAAACTCAAACTCGGTGCTTGCCATGGGATCCTTCACGCGCTCGGCTAGTCCGACTAGCGAGGGTACCCCGACAACGGAGCTTTCCGCATCAGAAGGCTGGGCTGCCTCCAAGTAAAAAGTCGAAGAAAGTCCCAATACGAAATTGCTTACCACCTCGACCAGACCGGTACCTAGCATTAGCTTCAACCTACGGATCTCCAACTCTTTCTCTACAACAGCCTCACGAAGAAAAGACTCCGAAGCCGACCGCCCACTTGAGGCATCCGAGATCGACCAGTTCATCTCAACTACCCACCAGTCCCGTTCGGCTATGGTCTTCTTCAAACGAGCGACCTCTAAGCTGATCTTTCTAGGCTTGTTCATAAATTAATTCACTGCGACCGCTCGATCCCGAGCTTGCTTATGTTAGCGAGCCATAACACTCTCCATGGCTCCCAGCCCAGCTCGGACCCAGAAGACCTCGGCAGAACTAAGGTTGGCACCGAGGACCTCATGCGTCTATCAAAAAGACGGGAAAAAAAACAGGTCACAAAAGATTTAACGGCCACTAAGATTTTGATGATGTCAGCCTAGAGTGCAAATTTACCTTGTTACCCCCGGCCCTGTCAACCAACGCGGTGGATCAGTATTTGGGGTCAAGCTTCTCGAGTACTTTTCCTCTTCCTCTTGAGGGTCGATGCTCGGATGTCACCGCGAATGTAACGCCCCGAATTTCAAATTACTGAATTCGAGATGTTCTTCAGGATCTTTTCGCTCTTCTCGAGTACAATTTTACAAGGAAATTTCAAACTTTTCTTTTTACATCAGAGTTACAACATTTTACATTTAAATTTACACAGCGGAAGCAAAATATACAACATTTACATAATGAACAATCAACATAATGAGATCTTTATGCATCCATTCCTCTTTACATGTAATTTATCCTGCATACAAAACTGTGGATACGTCAGTTTATTCAACCGACGATAATTATACATGGCCATCCTCTCTATGCCAGAAACAGTATAATGAATCTCATTTCTTAACAAATCAACAATCTTGTTCAATAATAAGCATGTAAAAATCAAAAGGGAACTTTTATAGATGTTGTGTCGTGATTGTGCACTTAGTCCTTAATGCAATTTATTTAATTAATCATGACACTAATGCGCACTTGTTCGAATTCTATGCATCCCATACTACATAGGTTCGAGGGCAAGCCTCTTAATCGTTCTTCATTTTTGTAGGGTTCGATCCCCCGCCATGACTTACTCTACTCCTGTAATTCCAGTGAGTATCCTAGATGATTCTATGAGTACAAGCATGTATCCTGGCCCCTGGAGTAGAATTTCACGCCATGTCTTGACTCGTCAAGCATGCATTCTGCGACAATTCAGCCTCCTCCCTGAACACACTCCTCTTGCAGTCACCAAAACATTCCACAAGCATGACTAGAGTCCGATCATTACTGAGTTGTGCCCGCGCCATGTCTTGACTCATCAAGCATGCATTCTGCGGCTCACACACCCGCACCGTACCCTAGCTCTCATACTCATGTTTTTCTCTCACCTTCATCACCTCCACACTATGTATTAAAGTTACATTAGAATCATGAATAAAAATCAAGCTCTAGAGTTAGCCTCTCCATCAACCGGACTTATCATTTTATTTCACTTGACCAACCTGGTCTATTTCTCAATATCATTTCATTTCACTGCCGGGGAGACTTAGCTACTCCTTCGTTCAATTTCAATTTCACAATATCCAATTGAGCGTCATCAGCTCATCATTTATTTTGGAGTCTCACAGACTTTCTCATCATGATCTAGCCTTTCATAATTATTCATTTAATTCTCAATTCTCATCTATGATTCATTTGTATAATTCATACAGTCATAAACAGAGCCCATCAATTCAAATCATATAGTTCACAATTACCAAGAGCAAAATAACATGAAGTTCAAATATATCCAAGTGCACTCTGTACAGTCGACTTGGAAGAATACCAGTCGACTCATACAGTCACACAGTATCATCATAATTGCTCGGGATAGTCGACTGTTGTACACCACCAGTCGCCTGTCCCGCACTTTTCATATTCACAATATTGTCCTCGTGACAGTCGACTGTTCATCAACCAGTCGTCTGTTCTGGAGATTTCAACAGCACAATTTCTAAGTCCAGATCAGTCGACTTGCTACATGCATCGGTCGACTGGACAGATCCATTTTCAATTAAGGAGATTACTTACGGTTCTTACATGTACTTGCATCATGATATCCATTCACTATATACATAAATTCATGTTTTATAACCAGAGTCTCCTCTTGTTCAGTAGCATTTACAGCACAATTTTCCAAGTTACTAACATGCTCTTTTAGAGAAAACTACTCTAAACATGCATTCACATTACTCATACTTTCTTACGACAATGAAGGTATAAATCTCAAGTCATCATACTGGGTCTACATAAATAAAATATCTTTATTCATGGAACTTTCAAACAGTCATATTCAGAACGAAGCACCAGTCGACTTAACACTATGTCAATCGACTGCTCTGACAATTTAAGTTATTTATCACCATTAGTTCTTTTCATTCATCTACCTTCCCTCCATCATATGTGTCATAGGGAAATTATATATTCAATAATCACACCATCATGCCTATTCACACACACGTTTATCAGCTCATTATAAGAAATAACGTCTCGTACCAGTCGACTGGCTCACATGGCAGTCGACTGTACCGACAGTCTCATTCTCATATTAATAGCATGTTCAGGCAATTTCTACTGCATTCAATTCACTTTTTGTAACATGGTATCAATCATAATAATTATAGTATCATTCCTACATTAGAAGTCCTGAGAAACACCCACCTTATATGAAGAAATAATCGAAATCCCGCAAAGTCCTTCAACACCGTACTGCACTCCTTGCTCCTTTGTTCCACACCGGGCTCCTCAGCAATGTTGCTTGTCTCCACAGAAAAGCTCCCACACAACTCACAAATACTCTCTATAATCTTAGAAAATTTTTAGGGCAAAAGAGATAGGGGAATAGGAGGGGTATTTATACTAGGGAATAGATAGGATCAATGGCTACGATTAATAGGGGAGTTGGTGAATCAAAGGCTAAGATCAAATCGGGAGTTGAGAAAACTACCCACAACTCAAAGGTAACTACCCATGATGGAAGCCACTACTCCCCAAACCGGCCAAGAGAAGTGCTCAAAGCACGTGTATGCGAATGCACGTGCATACACCAACTACACCCTACAAATTAGTACATTAAACACCCAGTCAAGAAAATATACTACACATTACAAGTTATAAAAATATAATAGAAAGGGTTTTAAATCCATGGGCTAAAATCAGTTGGGCCAAACTAATTATTTTGCAAATTAAACTTTTGGGCTTTAAGAAAAATATTGCACATGCATGCCATATGTAGAATCAAATAATCTTTATATATATAGAAAATCGGGGTATTACAGCGAACCCCAAAAAGTTTCTCTCAATTGCTTGGGGGTCGATGCTCAGATGTCACCGCGAACCCCAAAAAGTTTCTCTCAATGGCTGAAAAACACAAGTCATAGAGCATCGGCCAAAAAATTCTCCGTTTAAAAATTCAAAAATTTTCTAGTTCCAAAAAGCAGTGGCCAGTCCGCGTGAGGCATTTACAAAATCAAAAGGGAAAACCTGCTTGAGGGGGGGAGGGGGGAGGGGGGGTGGCACCTCTTCATCAGCAGGGTCGCCCCCGACCTCCTCTTTGTGAGGGTCCCCCAGTTCCTCATCACCACCGGGGGTGAGCGGATGCTCTGGCTGCCAATTATAGTGCAGATGGTCGACCCGTTTGTCCGGGTAGATCAGCGTGAAGTGCTCCTTCGCCTTGGCATAGGCCTTGTCCTGGGCCAGGATCAGAGTATCTGCCATGGAGATCTGCACCTCTTCCATGCCCTTCTTCGCCTTCTCGGCCTCCGCCCGGGCCTTCTCCTTGAAGTGCGCCAGCTCATTCTTATGGTGCTCAGCAAGCGAGGCCATCTGGGCCTCATGGACCGCCCCGTTGTTCCGGGCCTCCTTCACCTCGGCTGTAAGCTTGGAGACCTCGCAGAAGTACTTCTACGCGTTCTTCCTCTCGACGAGGACCTCCTTCTCTATGCACTGGTGGTAGTGCTGCCCATGGAGTAATGCCTGACCGAGGAAGAACAAGTTAGAAAAATCCTGAACTCTAAAATTTTGCACACATGGAAAACACCACACTTACCGAGAATTGCGCTTGAGCCCACCTCATGTAGGCTGCCCCGAACATCTGCGTCGCCAGATTCATCCAGTCCCACTCCGTGGCGATATGCTCCGCCGCCTCCATCGCCACCAAGCCCTTGAGTAGGGTGTCCCCTACCTTGACCCCCTAGCCCGGGACGTGCGGCTGCAAGCCCTACTTGCCCACCATCTCTGCAGCATCGAGGCGAGGGGGCGGGGGCCTCTGCTCCCGAACCTCGGCCAACTTCTTACTTCTGGAGCTCGCCTCCGGTTCCTTCTCTGACCTCGACGTGTGGTGAGGCCTCTTCACCCTCTTCGGGGGTGGCTGCTCAGGAGCCGGCGTCGGTACCTTACTGGACCCTACGGCTAGTGCTCCACTATTCTCCTGCGCGGCCTTCTTCACCAATTTGGCCCTTCTCTTGGCCGCCAGTTCTACTATGACATTTCGGTTGTCGAGCTCCTTGGCAGACATTTCTATAAAAAGAAAAGTAAACATGTTAACGCGAAGGCAGAAAGAAAGACAGAATGGAAACAAAAACATACTAGGATTAGCTGGGCAGAGCAAGGTGTAGCTCCATGATGTGAGGCCACTTGATGTTGTGCACCTCCATGATCTTATTGACCTTCGCCCACTCCTTATCAGTCAAATCTCTTCGTTTCGGCGGCTTATGGTTCGGCTTTCCAAAATTCCAAACTATGGGGATGTCCCAAGGCTTCTCAATCCGGACTATGAAGTACTTCTCTTTCCACCCCTTGATGGAATCTGGATGTTCGTGCATCACCTTCTTGTGAGGGCAGGGCAAAAGATAGAAAATCCCCTCCTGGTCCCCAAGCGAGCTCATTCTCAGGATGGCTCGGAAGTAAGTCAGTCTCGGCTTAATCCCCTTCTCCTAACACTTCAAAATGAAACATGCCAAGTGTTTCCAAGAGTTGGGACCATACTGCATGGGGCTCAGCTCCCCCCAGTTTAGCACCCTCTTGATGAACGGATGCAGCGGAAGTCTCAACCCCGAGATGAAAGCATCCTCAGGGAACATGCAGAAGCTCGACTCAAGCGCGGTGGTCGGGCGGATTCTTGGGTTCGGCACAAGAAGCTCGAACTCCCAAGTAAGCTGCCCTCAAGATAGGCAAGTAGTCCCTATGCGAGGCGCATTCATGCTGTCCATCTTGATCATGGACCGGCCCTCATCCCTCAGCGGCAAGGTGTACGCCAGAAGATCTTCCACGTCGTCAGGGTACATCCTGATCGACCCTAGATTTTTGGTGGAGAGATGGGGGTACTTAAACCTGGAGCCATACTCATACTTGTCCTTCTCGGCTGGACTGTCGGGTAGTATCCACTTTGTCCTCCTCCTTCAGGGGCGATCCTTCCTATCGGGGGAAAGGGTCGCTAGGGGAGGCAACGGTGGGAGGTCTGTCTCTTCTTCCTTTACCTCTTTCGCGGTCCCTCCGACCGCGCCATGATCACTACCACCTTCAGTCCCTCGCTCGGACCCCTCCTAACCATCGCCCTCCTCAACTTGCTCCTCTTCTTCTGGGCCTCCTTCCCCGAACTCATTCTCCTCCTCCATAAGCCCCTCTCCCTCGGGGTCTATCTCTTTGTGTTCCTCCTCTGCAGGCTCCTTTCCTGGCCTACGGGATTGCAAGAGCTCTACGATGAAAGCTACGTCGCCCTCGCTATCTGACCCTCCAATTGGTAGAACCTCCTCCTTTACTAGGTGCAAGTCATCCGACGACCAAGATATCGAAGACGAATGAAATTCCTCCTCGGCGCGACCTGAAGTGCCTGCCTCGGAGCTGGACTGAGACCATGACATTTTAAAGCAAAAATACTAACCTGTTTCACCGGAGAACGCAAAGGTCAATAAGAAGTGGTCGCCGAAGGTATGCAAGGAATTTCTGTTGTAAAGAGGATGAAAGCAAAGTGAAGAAGTGGGGTGGGGGGAGGGGGATTTATAAGCACAGACGGGACTCCTTAAATTCTGCAAAGAGATCTGGTCGTCTGATCTTCATCATCAAGATTTAACGGCCACTAAGATCTTGATGATGCCAGCCTAGAGTGCAAAAATACCTTCTTACCCTCAGCTCTGTCGACCAACGTGGTGGCTCGGTGTGCAGGGTCAACTTCTCGAGTACTTCACCTTTATTCACCCAAGTTCCTCCTACAGAAAAAGTTTCTCTCAACGGCTGGGAGGTTAACGCTCGGATGTCACCGCGAGCCCCAAAAAGTTTCTCCTAAACTGCTTGGGCCTCGACGCTCGGATGTCACCGCAAGCCCCAAAAAGTTTCCTCTAAACTGCTTGGGCCTCGACGCTCGGATGTCACCGTGAGCCCAAAACGTTTCTCTCAACAGCTTGGAGGTCAACGCTCGGATGTCACCGTGAGCTCCAAAAAGTTTAACCTAAACTGCTTGGGCCTCGACGCTCGAATGTCACCACGAGCCCCAAAAAATTTCTCTTAAACTGCTTGGGCCTCGACGCTCGGATGTCACCGAGAGCCCCAAAATGTTTCTCCTAAACTGCTTGGACCTCGATGCTCGGATGCCACCGCGAGCCCCAAAAATTTTCTCCTAAACTGCTTGGGCCTCGATGCTCGGATATCACCATGAGCCCCAAAATGTTTCTCTCAATGGCTTGGGGCTCGACACTCGGATGTCACCGCGAGCCCCAAATTATCCCCTAACAAGTGAGGGGATCGCATGCCGACCCTAGATGCTCGGCAAGATGAACCCCTACTCCATAGACTCCTACGTCCCCTTACTTTTCCAACAAGTGAGGGGGCTCGTCTACCGACCCCCTACGCTCTGCCAAGCGACATTGGGGTCGACGTTCGGATGTCACTGCGAGCCCCAAATTATCCCCCAACAAGTGAGGGGATCGCCTGCCGACTCTAGATGCTTGGCAAGAAGAACCCCTACTTCACAGACTCATACGTCCCCTTGTTTTTCCAACAAGTGAGGGGGCTCATCTACCGACCTCCTACGCTCGGCCAAGCAACCTCGGGGTCGACGCTCGGATGTCACTGCGAGTCCCAAATTATCCCCCAACAAGTGAGGGGCTCACCTGCCGACCGTAGACGCTTGGCAAGAAGAACCCCTACTCCACAGACTCCTACATCCCCTCGCTTTTCCAACAATTGAGGGGGTTCATCTACCGACCCCCTACGCTCGGCCAAGCGACCTCGGGGTCAACGCTCTGGATGTCACTGCGAGCCCCAAATCATCCCCCAACCAGAGAGGGGGCTCGCCTGCCAACCCTAGACGCTCGGCAAGAAGACCTCCTACTCCACGGATATTGACGTCCCCTTGCTTTTCCAACAAGTGAGAGGACTCATCCACCGACCCTCGATGCTCGGCAATCTGAGCTCTGACTCTTCGGCACCTGGCACCCCTCGTGACTCCAAGAGGGAATCCCCTTCATCCTACCCCACTGACCTCTTCGGGAAGATACGGATCCCGTTCTTCGGCGTACACACCACCCTGCTCTTCATACAGAGGAAAAAAATCACTCCTACTAGGCTGGATTACCCAGCCCTCCAGGAGTGGGGGGCTCCTGATATGGGTCAGATGATGTGGCCCCTCCTGGGCCACAGGATCCCTTCAAAAGCCGTTCACCCTCGATCATCAAATTTGCCAAGTCAGCCTTTAGCTTCCCGGGCTTCTGTCACGTCAGGCCCACGGGCAACCGGGTCCAGACCCGGCCCCAAACGGGTCCAGATCCAGTTGGCACTGCCTATAAACACCAGGCCCTCTACCCCTTCAAAAGGTAATCAATATCTCCCCTCTAAAAACCCTAGTTAGTTTTACTCTTCAGTGACTGACTAGACCATCGGAGGGCCTGCCACAGGGATCAACCCCGGTGTTCCTAGGCCGAGTACAGGTACACGAGACTTCCGGATCCGAGCTTCCAGATCCGAGCCGAGCCTTCGGATCCGAGCCAAGCATCTGACCTCCACCTCACTCTCACCTACTCCCGAGCTATTCCCTCGGCTGAAGGCCGGACGTACCGTCAGTACCGAAGCTTCCGCAAAAATACAAATTGAGAAAACTCACACCTGGTGCAGCCACCCCCAAAAAAACAAACCGCATCAGTATTAAAGTTTCGCAAATCCTAACAATATGTAGATGCATCTTGTAGACTTATTGCCACGGCTATCTACAATTGATGTGTAGCGCTAGGGCAACCACTGTCTATAGCTGACGAGGAATGCAAAAACTAAAGAATATTTTTCCACTAGAATTGAGCCGACAAACTGATCACATAGGTCTTCTAATCTTAATCTCATGCAGGTAGGGCTGCAATCGAGCCGAGCCGAGCCAAATACCTTCAGGCTCGAGCTCGGCTCGTTTACCAAACGAGCTTAATTTTGAGCTCGAGCTCGGCTCGAGCTCGGCTCGAGCTCGGTTCGAACTGTGCTTTGACCGAACTTTGACCATATTCGAGCTGAATAGCTCACGAGCTTAGCCTAAAAAAAAAGATCAAGCTCAAGCTCGGCTTGTTTACGAAATGAGCTCGGTTTTGAGCTCGAGCTCGGCTCGAGCTCGGTTCGAGCTCGGTTCGAGCCAAGCTTTGACCGTGCTCGAGCCGAATAGCTCGTGAATAGCTCGATTCGTTTGTAGCCCTACATGCAGGGTTGCCATAATTAAGTTGCACCCAAGTTGGGGTACATCGAAATGGGCCACTGTATATGATTACTTTTTGGTGCTACTCTTAATTGCATTGGAATGAGGGCACTCTATATTAGAACGTATATATACCTAGCTAATAAGCTAATTAAATGTAACTAGTATTTTTCACGTGTGATGTACATTTTAGCACGTGCGATTTACGTGTAAAAAAATAGTTTTGGAGTTGGACTTGCATTGGACGTAATTGGTAAAAATATTTTGAAAAAAAGCTCCAATTTTTACACGTGTTCATAAGTAGAATTTGAGTTGTATGTGCAACATATGTGTATGTTCAGTGTTAAAAAAATATTTTAAAATTGTTTTGAACGTGCGATGCACGTTTTAAATATGTGGATTTTTTTTCAATTTGTTTGTTTTTGTTGTAATTAATGGGAGAGTTGGTGTTGCACGTAGAACACATGGGTTTGTATGTTGACAACATTACAACTCCAACTCTCCCATTATAATATTAGAGATATATTCATTGAACAAATATCTCAGTGTATAATATATAAGTCCTTCTCTGGCAATGTTATTTTCTTTCTGGCTTTGAGTTACACATAAATTGCTAGTGAAAGCAAGGAGTAGCATTAGGGCCAGGGTTGGCCCGTGACCAGCCTGGCCCGCCTAATATCCGGGCTGACCCAGAACCGGCCCCCTCCCAAACCCGGTCCAGGCTGGGCCTAAATTTCCCCCTGAAAGCCCGCCACGGCACGACCTGCGAAAGGCCCAGCCCGGCTTGAACTGGCCCGTCCGGGTCGAGCTGACCCATGTGGTTTTTTCTTTAATTAATTTTTTTTAGCAAAATATACGTATAGAAGTATATATTACTTACAAAATATATGTATATATGCATATAAATATACTTTAAATATTTTTAAAATTTATAAAAATGAATATGGACATCAAAATTAATTGATCACAACTCATTACTCAATTTGTCAATCCTCACCCCAGCTATTTATATCAAACTCTAGCTCTTCACTTCTCTCATCTCACCAATGTGAAACTAAAAAATTTCTACTTCAAATGGTCTTAGTTACATATATATATCTACTATTAAACTTTTTATGAAATATAGTTTCAGATTGGATTTCTTGGCTAGTGTGCGCAAATTAGTGGGCTGAGTTTGGGTGGTTGTGGGTTCGATCCTTAAGGGCTTAGAATTTTTTTTAATGAATTAATCAAAATGATTTTTATCTGTTGTTTCTTTCTTTCATTTTTATTTTTATTTTTATATTGTAATTTGATAAGATTTGTATGAAATATTATTTATCTATATGTTCTTATAATTATGGTCTTCATTCATTATTTTTCTTTATTTTTTTTGTCTGTACTCTTAACAAAATCATAATGTAGAATATTATTTTTGAATTAACTAACCACTTTTCTTGATCAAAAAATTTTTAGCTGTTATTTTATTTTTTATTTTTATTTTTATGTTGTAATTTGATAAAATTTGTATAAAATATTATTTATCTATTTGATTATATGTGAAATTTTGTAATTCATTAAACCAATCTAAAATATTATTTATCTATATTTAACATTTTGTAATTCATTAAATCAATTTAAAACACCGTTTGCTACTTTTATATATATATATATTTGTTGCAATTGTTAACAAATTTCCTTTTAATACTTGATCTATTTTATTTTTAAAAAAAAATATGCAAAATCCAGCCCGGCCCGCGAACCGGCCCGGCCCCCGAACTAGGGGCCAGGGGCCAGGTCTGGGCCACCATTTCAACCACTTGGCCCGGCCCGGCCCGCGAGTCTTTTTGGCCCGGCCCTGCCATAGCCCGGGCCCGGACAAAGCCCGCCTGGTTCCAGCCCAGCCCGACCCGGCCCGCGAGGCTCGAATGCCATCCCTTGTGTAAGCAATTTGATTTGTCTAAGCACACTCTTCAAATGAATTTTCTTTTTCTTCATTTTTTTCCTTCCTTTTTTTGTGGATTGAGAAGTGAGGTTGTATTTTTACCACCACCACACCCTATATTTCGTAGGTAAAGTGAGAAATATTTCACATGAATTTTGTTCCCACCTTTAAGTTCACAATATGATCATAGCTAACAATTCTGTGGTCCTCCTTCCCCTTTAAATTGATGAACTCGACAAGCTACATCATAATGGAAGGTCATGCCATAATCGTACATGCAACCTTCTACCTGTTGACTCTTAGTTTGGTGTGCACAAAACGTGTCCATAAATACTAATAAGTTTAAATTAAGTTATTCAAATTTTCATGTTAAAATAATATCAACAAGAGATTTAAAAGAGATTCAAGAATAAGTAAAGAATGAAAGCAACAAAGAAAGATTGCAAAATCAAGCAAAATAAGAAGTTATTCAAAAAAAGCAATGTTGATTAGTGCCCAGGAAAGCTATCAAGACCAATTTTTGCTATTCCTTATTTGTGAAAATTTATCTGTATTTGATTGATTGATTGATGATTGATTAGTATATGGTAAGAATATAAAGTGGATTCGTTATGAATAGCACGATAACGGTCGACCGCACCTCATGTCGGCCGATCGCATCGCAGTCGACTGCACTTCACAGCAAAATAATGAAGCTGTCGACCATTCATCTCTCGACATTTTGTCAGAAAGATGAACGGTCAGCTGCACCTAAATTGCGGTCGACCGTACTTTGCGTTGTTCACTCTTTTGCAATGTATCTTTCTAATTTTGATAGATACACTTTCCTGTCTATATAATTGGATGAACCCACTGAGTATTCATCACCTATTACTTCTGAGGAAAATCTTCTGAACTAATCTTTCAATAATCAATCCGAATGTGTGTGATAACTATTTGTATTCTTCAGTCAAGATCATTAAGGATCTTGAGGTTTTTTTTTCTTTTCTTCCACTTCGGTGAGATTGACGGGACTTGTATTATAAGTCCTGTGGGTATAATAGGTCTTTTGGCCTGAATCCGACAATCATTGTACAAGGGTTTGAGTATAGTGGAACACTTGTGGTGGAGAATTGCTACAAGTATGTGGTGTGGACGTAGACCTGGAGGTCGAACCACGTTATATCTCTGCGTCACTTGTGCTATCTATGTTTGATTTTCTTATCTCTTCTTATTTATTTTGCTATTCATTTTAAATTTTTTTAATTCCGCACAATCACCCTATTCACCCCCCCTAGGGTGACTTACAATGATATCTGAGCGAGGTACTTATCAAAATCTTAAAAGCTTAAGCAAAAGGTCCAATGGCCGAAATCACTCTTCCCAAAAACTTGTACTCATCGGAGCCATACGTCTCCAATAGGACAAGTCTTACACGCTCACCATATTTTGATGAAAAATGCTATGATGTTTAGAAAGTTCGTATGTCTCATTTTCTACAGATGCTTGGAAAAGAAGTGTGGAATGTATGTATTAATAAAACAAATATTCCGGTCAGTGACAGAAAGATGGCCTTCACAAAAGCAGAGCTAGCACTCAAGACTACAAATTCCAAAGCTGTGAAGGCTCTCCATGCAAGGCTAAATATTGAAGAATTAATGCGATGCGGGCGAAACTGCAAGACAGCATACGAGATTTGGAACAACATGATGAAACGGCATGAGGGAACCGCTTCTGAGATAAAAGCTAAAATAAATTTATGTTTTTATAATTTGATGTTTTTCGTATGTTGCCAAGAGAAAATGTAGATCAAATTCTTGTCTGCTTCGATATCATTGCACACAAGATTGAGAGCTTAGGTAAGGGGTTGGATGATAACCAAAAGTCAGAAAAATCCTAAGATGTCGCACGCCCGAGTGGGATGTAAAAGCTACTGCAATAAGGGAGACCCTTGAGGAAAAGGGATTCGGTTACTACACCTTCAAAGGAAAGCTGAAGACATACGAGATGGAGATGACAAAAACCAAACGATACAGACAGAACATCAGGATTGAACCAAAAACCGAAGAGAGAACTATTGCCCTGAAGGCAAAAAAAATCCCAACCATCAAATGCAGATTCAGACTGAAAGGAGTCAAACGAAGACATTGCCCTATTGACTAAGCAATTTCGTAAGTATCTCAAACATAAAAAATATGATAGGTACCATGGAGAAAGATAAGTACAAAGATGACGTATGCTATAAGTGCAAGAAGTCTAGACACATCCGTGCAAATTGTCTCGTCTCACAGGATAGGAATAGGGACTACTACCCTTCAAACCCAAGTCTGAAAAAGAATGCGTTGAAGGCAATATGGCTAGACTCAGATACAAGTGAGGATGAGCAAGGTTACAACGATGTCGGCTTCATGGCTCTTGGGAATGGTGAGGTGCAATCACCATCTCAACAAGAGGTAATCGAAGAACCTACTTATGATGAGCTAGTTGACATGTATAATGGATTAAAAGACTATGCTAAGAAACTGAGTCATAAAAACTATGCTAAGAAACTGAGTCATAAACTAAGGCAATATAAACAAATTCCTAATGAAGCACATGACTCTTGTATTGCTAAAAATCAAAAACTAAAAAATAAAAATACTTTGATCATGGAAAAAATCGAGTCATTTAGAAAAGATCATGATGAATTGCTAGAGGAAAATAAACTTTTAAAACAAAAATTTCAAGAATTCTTAGCAACACATGATGAACACTTAAAAGAAATTCATGAGAAATCTATTTATATTGCTAAACTCACTAATCATTTAAAAGAATGCAAAAGAAAATTTGATGAGGTAGTAGAAGGTTGTAATGAAGCCCTTGAATAAAATAGAATACTTGATGCTACACTAGACACTCTTCGTTGGAACACAAAAGACGATGAGATGACTAGAAAAAGACTTTGTAAAAGAGTAATTGAACTTGAAAAAATTGTAGAAAAATATGAAAGGCCCAGTTATCTTATGACAAAAAATTCAAGATCCTATCATGATAATCGAGGGCTTGGTTACGAAGAGCCAATACGCCATCAAAAATCTAAATCATCAGGTCATACACACTTGCACAATCACCAACATAATCACAAACCAACTCAAAACTATGCAAGTGTACATGACCCAAGACATAGTCGTATCACATGTCAGTACTATTGTAGACTATGGCATATTTCTTATAACTGTCCATTAAAAAGGAATACTAATATTGTGTGGATAAGAAAAGTTGTAAATGCAGGTTCAAACCAAACCTGGGCACGCAAAATTATACCTACTAATATTGATGTAGGTACCTCAGCGTATCAAGACTAAAGATCAGTTGTAGCTTGATAGTGGATGCTCAAATCATAACAGGTGACAACATATACTTTACATCACTATCAAGGAAAAGTGGGAAGGATATCATCCTTGGAGATAATAGCACTGGTCAAACCATTGATAAAGGTAAAATAAACTTGGGTTCTTCTTGCTCCATTGAGGATGTTCTATTGGTAAGAGGTTTAAAACATAATTTAAATAGTGTCAGCCAATTATGTGATAAAGGTTACACCGTTACTTTTGATAAAAATACATGCACTGTACTAGATAGTGATAAATCTTGTTTGCTTCTCGCTAACAGATACAACAATGTATATGTTATAAATTCTAATGAATTAGTACAGAAAAATATGAGATGCTTTGTTGCTAGAAATGAGGATAGCTGTTTATGGCATCGAATACTTGGACACACGACCATGGATAACAAACTTGTAACCAAGGAGCTTATAAGGGGGATCCCTAAAATCAAATTTGAGAAAGATAAATAGTGTGAGTCGTGCCAGTTCGGTAAGCAAACTAAAAGTTCTTACAAACCCAAGAAAATGGTATAAATATCTAGACACCTTAAACTTTTGCACATGGATCTATTGGGACCATCACGAACACGTAAGAATGGAGGTACACGATATGCCTTTGTAATTGTTGATAACTATAGTAGATTTACTTGGATTGTCTTCTTGTCACAAAAAGATGACACATTGTATGTGTTTCAAAAATTTCTGTCGTAGAGTGGAAAATGAGAAAAGCCTCACCATTGTTATCATTCGTAGTGATCATGGTGGTGAATTTCAAAACAAACTCTTCACAACATTTTGTGACAAAAAAGAAATAAAATATGATTTCGCTTGTCCTCGCACTCCCCAACAAAATGGGGTTGTTGAAAGGAAGAATCGATCTCTTCAAGAAATAGCCCGAACCATGCTTAGTGAAAAAAGTTTATCTAAATCATTTTGGACAGAGGTTGTCAATACAGCATGTTATACAATTAATCAAGTAATCATTAGGAAATATCTTGAGAAAACATCTTTTGAACTGTATTATGGCAAAATTCCCAACTTAAATTACTTTTGCGTCTTCAGATGTAAAGTGTTTATTTTAAATACTCTTGATAATTTGGGAAAATTTAATCATGAAAGTGATGAAGGTGTATTCTTAGGATATTCTCTAACTAGCAAAGTATATCGTGTATTTAATAAAAGAATATGCACAATTCAGGAATCTATTGAAGTTATATTTGATGAAATTAATCCCTACACTAAAGAAATATTGCATGTTATTGATGATGATGAGACAGGCATTCGAGTTAAAAAGAAACAGGTACACATTAACGAAGAATCAAACATGAACTCTCAAAATCAAAAGACTCCTCAAGATGAAGATGCATCCAAATCCCAAATAGAAGAGATGCCTTCACAACAAATTGATGTCATGGAAGATGATCATGTACAACATCAAATTTCCACAAATAAAAGGCACCCCACATGTAAAATCATGTCTAGCCATCCACCAAATCTTATACGAAGTGATATGTCGAAAGGGGTAACTACTCGCACACAAGCTTAAAATGTCATGTGTTTTTCCGCTTTCATTTCTATACTTGAACCTAAGAATATTAAGGAGGTCTTGCATGATAATGACTAGATCATTGCAATGTAAGAAGAACTTAATCAATTGGAAATGAATCAAGTATGGAGACTTGTTCCTAGACCCAACTATACTTGGAACTAAGTGGGTGTTTAGGAACAAGTTAGATGAATCGGGCACCATCACTAGAAATAAGGCTCGTCTTGTTGCACAAGATTATCACCAATAAGAAGCTGTCAATTTTGATGAAACTTTTGTACCTGTTGCACGGCTTGAAGCCATTCGTATTTTACTTGCTTTTGCTTCTTATATAGACTTTACTCTTTTTTAATTAGTTTTATTTTGGAAGAAGTTTATGTTGCACAACCACCAGGATTCACTAATCCCACACACCCAAACCATGTATTCCGTCTTGATAAAGCTTTGTATGGTTTAAAGAAAGCCCCTCGTGCTTGGTATGAATGACTAAGTTCATTTCTACTTCACATAGGCTTCTTATAAAACATGTTTTTAAAGATAATTTAATTGTTCAAATTTATGTTGATGATATTATATTTGGATCTACTAATGAAACTCTTTGCAAGGAATTCTCAAAGCAAATGCAGGATGAGTTTGAAATGAGTATGATGGGTGAACTAACTTATTTTCTTGGGCTTCAAATACAACAAAGAAAAGATGGCATCTTCATAAGTCAATCCAAATATTCAAAGGAACTAGTCAAAAAAAATTGTACTTGAGAATGCAAATGCTTACAAAACACCTATGGCAACTACTACTAAGCTTTCCAAAGATGAATCTGGTAACAATGTTGATATTTCTACTTATCGAGGTATGATCGGTAGTTTACTTTATATTACTGCATCTCATCCAGATATTATGTTCAGTGTTTGTTTATGTGAATGCTTTCAATCGTGTCTCAAAGAATCGCATTTGGTTGCCGTTAAGCGTATCATTCGATATCTCAAATGCACACCAAATACTGGAGTGTGGTAACCGAAAAATAGAAACTTTTTCCTTGTAGGATACTCTGATACAGATTATGTCGGTATCTTAACAGACAAAAAAAGCACGAGCAGCACATGTCACTTCTTGGGCAACTTTCTTGTCTCATGGGCCTCCAAAAAGCAGAATTCTGTAACTCTTTCCACTGCCGACACTGAATATATTGCTGTCGGATCCTGCTGCGTGCTGGTATTATGGATGAAACACACTCTAAAGGACTACAAGGTATTTTTTTATCACATTCCGATTAAATGCGATAACACTAGTACTGTTCATATGAAAAAAAATTCTGATCAACACAGTCGCACAAAACACATTGATATTCGGTATCACTTCATTAAAAACCATTTTCAAAAGGGATATATTATTCTTGAGTATGTTTCCATTGATTCACAACTTGCTGATATTTTTACTAAACCTTTAGATGAAAAACGATTTTATTTTTTGAAAGGAGAATTGAATGTTATTGATATTTTTGCTTAAAATTGGGTTTTTGTCTACTGGACGAGCGACTATACACCTGTGGAGGTGTACGGTCGATTGGGCGGTCGACCGGTGCACTCGGCCTTCGTTTGGTTTTATGCTTCTTTTTAAAAAAATGGCTTTCAGTTTGAGCGGTCGACCGATCCACTCTTTGTCTTTCGTTTTGTATTTACAAGGTGTGCAGTCGACCATGCGGTCAACCGGTTTGCTCTTGGGTTGATTCTTTATTTTATATGCTCAATTGGTTTTGCGATCGGCCAGTTCTTTTCTTGGTTACTCGTTTTGATTTTTACGAACCCTCTATTCTCCATTTTCTATAATATCGGTTTATTGAAATACTTCTTCTTCTGTTCTCTGCCTCGCATCTGTATTGGGAAAATCTCGAATCTATGATACCATGAAGAGCTCTCCCTGTATATCAAAGAGTTTTGCTATCAACGGTATCATGTAAGTAGATTTTTCTCTGCTTTCAAAAATTATTATATTTTCCAAATTCATCTCATGCTTTATCATGTTCCCCAAATTAACCTCTTGTTTTGCTTAATGAATGCTCTTTTATTTACAAATGGCTTTCGGGGAAGTATGTTATATATTTAATTTATGCTTGTCTTTTGCACCCTCTTGGTGTGTTCCAAAAGGGGGAGAATATTTTTAACTGAAAGTAAATATAATATTGAATATTATTATTTCATCTTCATATATCTTCTATGAAATTCTGTATAACAGGAAGTATTGAATTAAGGGGTAGTATTTACAAATCTCTCTTGCTCTTTATCTATGAAAATCTATGTTACAGGAAGTACTAAATTCAGGGAGAGTATTTATATGCCTTATTGTTTTATTTTTACTTTCAACATTCAAAGGCATGTTTTGTTCACACCAAAAGAGGGGATTGTTGACTCTTAGTTTGGTGTGCACAAAACGTGTCCATAAATACTAATAACTTTAAATTAAGTTGTTCAGATTTTTCAGGTTAAAATAATAAGAGATTCAAAAGAGATTCAAGAATAAGTAAAGAAAAAAAGCAATAAAGAAAGATTGCAGGATCAAGCAAAAGAAGAAGTTATTCAAAAAGAGCACATGTTGATTAGTGCCCAAGTAAGCTATCAAGACCAATTTTGCTATTCCTTATTTGTGAGATTTTATCTGTATTTGATTGATTGATGATTGATTAGTATATGGTAAGAATATAAAGTGGATTCGTTATGAACAGCACGATAACGGTTGACCGCGCCTCATGTCGGTCAACCACATCGTAGTCGACTGTACTTCACAACAACATATTGAAGCAGTTGACCATTCATCTCTCGACTTTTCGTTAGAAAGATGAACGGTCGACTGCACCTAAATTGTGGTCGACCGTACTTTGCACTGTTCACTCTTTTGGAATGTATCATTTCTAATTTTGATAGATACACTTCTCCATCTATATAATTGGACGAACCCACTGAGTATTCCTTACCTATTACTTCTGAGAAAAATCTTCTGAACTAATCTTTCAACAATCAATCCGAGTGTGTGTAATAACTATTTGTATTCTTCAGTCAGGATCATTAAGGATCTTGAGTTTTTTCTTTTCTTTTCTTCCACTTCGGTGAGATTGACGGGACTTGTATTATAAATCATGTGGGTGTAATAAATCTCTCAACCTGAATCAAGAATCACTGTACAAGGGTTTGAGTACAGTGGAACGCTTGTGGCAGAGAACTGCTACAAATAGGTGGTGTGGACGTAGACCTTGGGGGTCTAACCACGTTATATTGTTGCATCACATGTGCTATCTGTATTTGATTTTCTTATCTCTTCTCATTTACTTTTCTATTCATTTTATTTTTTTTTAATTCCGCACAATCACCCTATTCACCCCCAACCCCCCCCCCCCTCCTAGGGTGACTTACACTACCTACTAGCTAAGCCCGATCAAGTATAAGGATGAGAAATTAATAAATGACATGGTATTCTCCGATGCCTTACTCATAAGAGGCAGAGGTACTACTAGACTCGCTCTTATTCGAAGAGTCTATACGTACCAACTTAACATTATCAACACAATTGTATGGTTACTAGCCACCTCTTCTTATCATTTCTAGGCAACATGATCGCTCTGTTGGATATATAGGTATATTCTCAATATAAATAGAATATTATTATGTATAATATTGTATGGGGCAACAGGTGTTTGCAAGTGTTATCTGTTAGTTATTGGACCGGGTTGAGTGGGCATAAAGCTCAGTACCCAAAACTCAGTCTTATCTCATATATATTGATCTTGTGGTAGTACTTGAGATAATTCTAATTCTGATAAACATGGAATAATATCTTAAGTAGTAGGGATATTAAACTATAACCCTATCTTATCTTTTCTTATCTTCTCATTCTTACTCAAAAATTTTGAGATATTAGCAATTTTAATTTAGAGATTAAGAGAGAGCTCGTCGAAATCACCATTCGTCGAAATTTCACCATCGTCGCCACTAGCCACCGTCGTCGTCACCGATCGCCGCACGTTGCCGCTGTTGCACCGCTGTCATTGCCTCCACTCTCTTCTCCCGATCTCTGTGTGAGATCGAAACAGAAGATCTGGATCCACTTGCGGAGACATCCTATTGGGTGTGAATTTGTTGTTTGGTGTTCGATCCAAGCATCGGATCCTCTTCTGATGTTGTTGTTGAGCCAGATGAAACACACAAGGAGTTCCATTGGGCGCAGTTGATGTTTGGTGTTTGGTGCAAGCTCCAGATCTTCTCGTTGCTGCTGCTATTGAGAATTGGATCCATATCCAACCCGAGTAGATTTAAATTCGACCTGCAAAGAACTACCCCCATTAGATGGGCATTTGTTGAATGCTATTTAGAGCTGGTATCGGGTCCTCCATTACCCAGACCCAGTACCTCAGGGGTCAAAAAGTTGGACTCGGACCTGGACTTGCGAGAACTAGGTCCGGGTCCTAGTTAAAAAAATCCACCCGTCCGGTCTAGTAGCATAAAATAAATATTTACACTCAAGTATTTTTCACCCTATACCCTATGGTTCCAACAATTTTTGCACTTAAGTACATGAATAAGTATTATATTTACACATATCTTTAACAATTACAATTTACATGTATATATCTATAACTCTATTATTCAAATTCTATATATTTTGGGGTATATTTTAACGTGTGCGAGTTTGGGTCCGGGTCGGTTTTATTTGAGCGGACCCAGAATCAAATCCGAAAGTTCATCGGATCTTATTTTAGGATCCAGACCTGGACCCGACCCGTATAGATCGGGTCAGCTCCGGTCCAATGCCGGGTTCGTGTCGGGTCCGGATAATGGGTAAATGTGACAGTGATAATGCTGTTTGGAGTGTAGTGTATGCTGTTTGGAGTGTGGGTGCTCACTGTTTGCGTGTGCTACCACGTGCTGTTGTTGAGTCAAATCCGACCTGCAACCCGTAACCCACATACCTCTTGATATTCGACAAGATTCGATCAACTCTAAACTTTAAGATTCATGCTTATTCTTTTAATTTTATTTTCTGTTTTAATTGTTTATTATGCAGTTTTATCAAAAAAAAACCCACATTTTTCTAAAATTGCGTAAGTAGTAATTGCTCAAAATAAACCCTCTATTTTATGGAATTTATTGTTTATTCCTTTGAGATAGAAAAACATAATCTTCCGTACGAGGATTCTAAACTAGATGAATATAGTAGTTCCGAATTTAACAGTTGGAAAAGAAAAGCACAATACTTGATATTTGAACAACAACTTGATGATTGAGTTGAGAGATATGAATGTGGATGCAATTTTTGGAGTTAGTGGGGCAGTAGGTGTTGCTTGGATGAATCCAAATATGAAAATAAGTCGTCTCTCATATCTATGTTTTAGTAGTTGCTTAATTGTTTGTTTGAGTTTTGTTACTCTCTCATATCTATGTTTTAGTAGTTGCTTAATTGTTTGTTTGAGTTTTGTTACTCTCTCATATCTATGTTTTAGTAGTTGCTTAATTGTTTGTTTGAGTTTTGTTACTAAGAGCTAAAGTTCAAAACTTTGTTAAGCATTGTATTTTTATGAGTTTGAAATTTTTTTGTGTGCTAAAGTTCAAAGAATTGTTTTTGAGACATAGGTTTTGTTGTGAAAATAAATAACTATATATTGACTATCTTTTATGATAATGTAGGAACCTTGAACAGTTGCTTGCAACAAACATTGTTGGAGACTGTGAAATCTTCTTGACTCTGGAAGAGCATTTGAAGGTCAAATAAGTCTACAAATGGCAGACTTCTCCATCAAATTTGGAAAACACTTCTAATATGAAGTGTCGGTATGATCTACTCTAATCCATATTAGTACTTTCATGTGTTGAATGAGCTATTCCAACTTCGATTAAATAATCTGTGTTACTTTATGGAAGTGATCACATGTTTGAAAATTTTGATCATAATTAATCTCGTGTTATAATTAGCATGTCTAGGGTTCTTAAGTGTGTCTTATCATACTGTGTGTATAAGTATAGTGGCTAACTCTCAATTTTCAGTTCATGTAAAATTATATATTTGCTTCTCTATTAAAGATTGATGTATAAGTTCTGTAACAAATATATGTAACTTAGGTGAGAGCATCCCATAATGGAGGATGTGACTCAATTTTTTATGTTTGTTCTTTCTCATTTATTGTACTGTGTGTGAATTATAAAATATCGGTCATCATCTCGTTTAGCATTTCAAAGATGATGAAGATTGAATAAAGGAAAGAAATCTTCGCTCGAAGTGTTTGAGCACTTGGACATTGTTAGAACCAAGAGAGAAAGCAAGTAGTTTTTGAAATATGGTAGAGCAATTTTGTATTAACTCATATCATTATTTTATAATGTGCATATATAGTCAATCACATGTGTAAGTTGAGTTCAACAAACAAAGAAATTGATATTATTAGTTCTAATTTTGTATTAGTTCTAATTTTGTGTAGTCCTTGAACACAGCTTAATAAGCTAGAACATGTGAACTATATGTTAAATTGTTTGCTCTTATTAAAACTCATAATTCTATCAAAATGACATCTCATTAAAATATGACAAATGTGAAATTTGTGCTCATATTATGGTCACTCGAAAATCATTTAGTATGGTCCTTAGAAGAACACAACTTCTTGAATCAATACATTCTGATATTTGTGATCTCAGTAGCTTTGTGACGAGATGAAACAATGATTGGTAAAAAATATTTAATCACTCTTGTAAATGATTATTGAATGTTTGTTATATATATGGAGGATAAAACACTTATTTTTAATGAACTAAAAATCTAGTTAAATGCTAAGATCAAAAGGGTTCAGATTTGATAGAGGTGGTGAATATGTTTTAATAATTTCAAACAAATTTGCATTTGGTATAATCTCTAGTAGACTCTATTTACTATAGTCAAAACGGTATTAATAAAAGTTAGAAACAAACACTTAGTGAAATGTTGAATTCTTTGTTATTAACTATTGTTTGATTTTGTGTAATCGTGGATGATGTTGTATTGTTAATCATATTCCTAATATGTTACTACACTCTAAGTTACCTACACATTGTGGATTATGGCATAAAAACACAAATAATTTTGTTAAAGTGAAAACATGTGGTGTGATACATTTGTTAGAGTACATGAACCTACAAGACCTAAAGTGACATATAACAAACATTTTTGTGTACATAGAAAGTGCATAATGTAGTTTTTTGGACAAATTTGGAATCTATCTAATTTGTGTTAGTGGAATCCAGACTTGCAAAGTTTTTTGAGAATGTGTTCATCAAAGATAAATGTATGAAACTATCTAGTCCTACAGACACGATCAATGATTCACAGCTTGAGTCAAGAACCAACTGAACTGACACTTAAAACTTGAATGGCAGATGAGCCAAAGAAGACTCTTTAGTAGATAATGAAATAAATTTTTTGTTATACAATAATAGTTTAAATTAGTTGATTTGCCGAAAGGGGCTAAAACTATAGTAAGTAAGTGGGGGTTTTGTAGAAAAAACTTAATTTTGATTGTTTAGTTGTAATTTTAATACACTTTTAGTAGCTAAAGGATTGACTGAGATAAGTGTGCTGGATTGGTTTAATATATACTCACATGTTTATCATATTGCTACAATAATATTTCTTCTTGCCCTTACATCAATTAAAATTTTGTTTCTCATAAAAAATGTTTAAACATTTTTGTAGTAAGAGATTTTGTACTAAATGTTTTTCATTTAAAAGTTGTTCACTGCCCAGTTTTTTGCTGAACAGTTTTGTTTAAGAATATTTTGCACTAATATGTTTAGTAAAGAAGACTTACAAATTGGTAAAATTATTTTATATTTTAAAACATTAAAACTGAGGCACATATAATTTGACAAAATTTTAACGAGCTTAAATTTGAATCAAGTAATTCAGATAAATGTCTTTAATTCTGTGGTATGTCAAATATAATTGCTCTCATTTATTTGTGTACAAATTGGTAAAATCATTTTATGTTTTAAAACATTAAAACCGAGACACGTATAATTTGACAAAATTTTAAAGCACTTAAATTTGAATCAAGTAATTCAGATAAATGTGTTTAATTATGTGGTGTGTCAAATATAATTTCTCTCTATTATTTGTGTATTGTTGACATGCTTATTGTTGGAAGTGGCCTCTCTATTATAAATAAAGTTAAAACTGTGGTATCCAAAGAATTCAGCATGAAACATCTCGGTGTTGTGGATATCATATTAGGTATAAGGTTGAGTTTCGGTTGGCAATGGATAATTCTTATTCAAATTCATCAAATCAATAATGTTTTCCAAAAGTTGGGATATAGTGACTGAAAGTGTGTTTTGAAACAACTTATGATTATGAAAGGTTGACACCTAATGATGATGCAACTATGAGACAGTTATATCATTATAAACCTATTGAAAGTCACATGTATACAAAGATCTGCACTAGACCAGACATAGCCTTTGAGATAGGTATGATCTGTAGATTAACTAGTAATCATATTAATACACATTGGAGTACTCTTATGAGGCTAATAGGATACGTGAGAGGTACTGAAGAGTTTGCTTTTTGCTACTCTAGTCATTCTTCATGATTGAATGGATGATACGATGCATTATAGTGTTTAGAATTTAGTGAAAGTCGAAAAATAATGGACATGTGGTTACACTAGGAGAAGCAGACATATTATGGAGATCAAAAGGTAAACAAGCTTTGCGCTCTCATCCATGAAATCAGACTTCTATGTGTTATCATCTACAGGAGAAGAGGTTGAGTGGACTGAAGGACTTGTTGTTAGTTATCAATTGAGAAGTTTAAAGTAAACTATCTAATTTTGTTCTCCGACTATCAAGCTACAATGCACTGTAGCACATAACTCACTCTATAATTGTAAGAGGAGTACATTATGGTTAAAAGAAGCATAGTTGAACTTTCTCATAGATAAAGTGCATTTGAGACAAAGTATGTATAATATTCTTGCTAAGATACTTGAAAGTGATCTAATTATCAAAATTATGAGGGAAATGAGGTTAAAAGCTATCGGACCAAAATCTTTAATATCCTAGTTATTTTGAAATTTAGAATTCAATTGGAGCCGTAAAGAAGTTCAAATTTAAGCATCAATTTTAGGTAATTAGCATGCTTTAGATAATTTAAAATGTTTTATGTAAATTTTGTTAATGTATAATTTTATTCCAAATTTGATGATGTTATATATTCTCATAACTTACAATCATCTCATTATTTCAAAAGAAAGCGTGAAAACTTGTCGATGTATTTCTGATGTTTAGAATTTTCATTATATCATTCCAATTTTGATGATATATCTCTTTTATTGATTCATGTTTCATTTCAGTTTTGATGATTCAGAATTTAACCATAATTGATTTGATTGTTCTATCATTCCAATATAAAATATAGTTAGCTCTTTTGTAGAAACTATAATAGTTCTTATTCTTTATTTTGTTAAAGAAACTTGATTATGATGCTTGCATTACATTTTTGCTAAGCTAATGTTGAATTGTACTAAGTTCTTTTGTGGAACTAAATATTTTATTAAATTCGTTAGAATTCTTAGAGATGTGTCTAATGATATTCTTTTTGCAATATACTAGCAAAAATGGAGAAGTTGAATCTTTCAACATAGATTTCAAATAATGATTTGCTCAAAATGGATGTACAAACGTAAAGGAGTTTGCAATGATAGAGTTTCGGTTTATTTCTCTCGAGAATAAATTAGTTACTTGCTTGATAAAACATCTTTTGAGTTTAAAACTCGTGTTCATTGAACTTAAAACTCTTATTTTATTCTTGAAGTTTATTTTCTTTGGTTAATTTTGAAATTATGATAGATTTTTCCAGTTGGTTTAGTCATTGTGAACTATTATTATGTTTTGATATGGTTTTGGAACTATTTGATTACTTTGGTTTAGTCTCATTTGAACAATTCAAGTTATAATTGATTTAGTCTATGAACTATATTCTTTTGTGATTCAATCATTATTTGAAATTGTAGTGATCTAGTGATGAGATAACCAGTTATTGCCTAATATATTAAGAATACAGGAGAAGATTATTGTATATGTAGGTATATTCTCAATATAAATAAAATATTATTGTGTATAATATTGTATGGGGCAACACGTATTTGTATTTGTTATCTGTTAGTTATTGGACCGGGTTGAGTGGGCATAAAGCCCAATACCCAAAACCCAATGTTATTCCATATATACTGGTCTTGTGGTAGTGCCTGAGATAATTTCAATTCTGATAATCAGGGTATAATATCTCAAGCAGTAGGGATATTAAACCCTAACCCTAATTTCTCTTTTCCTGTTTTCTCATTCTTATTCAACACGCTCTAAGAGCAATACCAACTCTATCAGAATATCTCGCATACAGATAATGTTTCCTAGGGAACATGATCGCTCTAAGAGCAATACCAACTCTAACAGAATATATCGCATACAAATAATGTTTCAAGCTAGTATACCTTCTTATTTATACATATACACACACTTTAATTAAGGCAGACATATACATCACGATAAATGGTTTGGATAATCCATAAGACGACTTTCAGATGAACAGTTCAGATCATCTATCCTTAGACTTTAACATTCAACATTGTTGCTGCTTATTTCGGTGTGGGAGCAAACAGATATTGAGTTAATAATTGAAGGAAACTACTTAAATTCAAACCTGTGACCCTGGCCGTTAAAGATGGTTAGAGCTCCTGTGAATGAATCTGGACCATTGATTGACCACCGTGATCTGAATCTGACAGTTGCTGATGCAACCGATGGACCTGCAAAAAGCCTGAGACATCGGGGAGTGGCTCCGGCGACAGACCCTCCGACGCTCAAGTCAGAACCAGAAAAAGAGAGAGTGTGTAAGAGAGTAAAAACTGGCAAATTGTTGATTACCTTTTCACTGAAAAGGGGAAGGGGTAGCCTTGGTATCGGGTTGGGTCGGGTCCTTCACTACCCGGACCCAGACCCGGTCTCCTATGGGTCCAAACATTGGACCCGAAACCAAACCCAAATCTGGACCCGGACCCAGACTCGTGAGGACCGGGTCCTGTTCTGGGTCCGGGTCCTATTAAAATATTCCTATCTGTTCGGGTAGGAGCGAAAGTGTGAGCGGCAAGCGAAGGCGGCAAGTGGAGGATTTAGAATAAAGGAGAGAAAAAAAAGGCATGAGTTTTGAGTTTGGAAGAGGAATATTTAGAATTGAGGAGGAAGGAGAAGAGGGATGAGGATAGAATATTTATTTTATGTTGATTTTTTGAGTTTTCTTAAACGGGCCCAGGTCCAAGTCCGGATCGGGTCTCTTTTGAGCGGACCCGGACCCGAACATACAACAGGTCCCATTTTAGGACGCGGACCCAGATAGGCCGAGTCGGTTCCGATCCAATGCTGGGTCCGGGTCGGATCCGGGTTTCGGATATTTATACCAATGCTAAGGAGGGGTATTTATAGGCCTGAGAGATATTTCAAGAGATTGATTTGTGTCCGTTTGATTGATTTACCTACCTTATCTCTTTCATGTCTCTCCCCCTCAAGAGATAAGATATTCTTGTTAGGGAATAAGAGATTTGACTCCTAACCTGCATGGGCTGGGTGTCTCTCCTAGTGGGCCTAGTTTGTCACTTTTTATGGGCTTGGAAGAAACCCATATTTTGGAGTGGGTCCAGACCTGTAAAAGAGGCCTGTAATGGCTAATCTGCCTGTAGATACTTTGAGATCTATGCAGGAATCGTACGTCTCTGATTTGCGATTTTTACCATCATCATATGCCCTCCACTCCCGGAAGGCAATTTTCTTGGCTTTCGGGGAGTAGTACGTCTTATTTTTAGAATCTGGCGTATAATCTTAGCAGTCAAAGTGTTCAGAGATACTTGGAACTAATCTGTGACTTCTGAAGGCAGTGAGTATTTTCTTGGATTTTTCCATATTTCTTCGGACTTTTCCAAATTTTCTGGAATTTTCTGGAACTTTTCCAAAGTTATGCGGATTTTTTCTAAATTTTCTAGAATTTTTTCCCAATTTGAAGATTACTTTTTCAAATTTTATAATTAATAAATTCAATTTTAATTATTTTTGGAAATTTTTATTTAATTTTAAGAATTAAAAATAATTAATTTTAAATTTTTTAATTAATTTTTCAATTTTTAAATGATTTTTAATTAATTTTAAATGGATTTATGATTTATCGAAGCCTGACTCGCTTTTTGAAGCGATCTGAGACGCAGATCGAGCCCAGCTCGCGCGCTGAGGGAGATCGAACGGTCGAGGAGCCAGAGGAGCGCTGGGGAATACGATGGAGCGACGTGGACGCATCTGAGCGTCCCTCGCCCCCGAGCTCGATTTTTGGAGAGATCCAGCGGTCGGCAGCGGCTGTAAGCTACCCCTTAGCTCGGCCGATCATTTCGCCGAGCTATGGGCTATTTCTTCAACTTTTGAGGATCTCGTCGTGCTACTGTGTCGTAGTGCCACCGTTGATCTGTGATGAGAGGTCGTTGTCTAGCCGTTTTGGTCGAGCTACGGGATTGAGCCTCGCTCGAGATTTCGACGCTCTGTTTTTCGCTCGAGCATCGACTCTGCTACTCCGTCGACCTATGGGAGTATAAAACTACCTCCTCTTGGTCGAGCTGTGGAGCTTGGAAGCCTCGTTGAGCCATGAAGGTTTCGAATTTGCCGAGCTATCGTAGTTTCACTGAGCTATGGGTTATCGAGGCTTCGCCGAGCTACGGAGCTCCTCTTTCGGCCGAGCTGTGGCGATAGCTCGCTATGCTGCGCTATGGAGATTACCACCTCGCCAAGCTATATATGACTTAGAATTTCATGGGTCTTGGGTTGAGCTAAGAGCACCTCCTTCGCCGAGCTCTGTGGTGACCCTTCGTCGAGCCACTGGCGAGTTCTTCGAGCTATGGGCATCTCGTTGGTCGAGCTATGAGCGACTCTTGAGTTTAGGACTTAGATGCTCTATTTGTTTCGATTTTGTGGGTTTTGACAAAGCGCACTGTAGCTCAGATATGGGGCTCGACTGAGGGATCGCGATGGTGGAGCGAAGGTGCGAGGAAATTGACAAGGCGAGGGCTCGCAGTCGGAGTTGGAGTGAAGAGGAGAGCTTCGAGATCAAGCCTGCTTTTTGGCGCTTACTTTCAAAGAAGAAGAAGAAGAAGAAGGGTTGAAGAAGCGGAGCGGGTGTGGGTAGTGGGTACGAAACCCGTATCCGTTTATACCCATTCACTATTTTCCTCTTTGGATTTAGATTGCGAGTTTGGGTCGTGGATCCGACCCGACCCGACCCGAAGGCTTATTTACTCTACCTCCTTATACGAAATAGTGAGTTCATTTTTTTTTGTGGAGAATTTTACCACTTTTGCAACTCTTAGGAGCTTTTTGGAGGTTTTGAAGTTTTGATATTGCCAGAAGCTCGCCTCGTTTGGAGTTGAGTTGTCTTCGATGGAGTTTTTTCTCTCATCGAGGTAGGAGCACTAGTGTGCTTGGGTTTTTGGGAGTTGATCATCTCTTAGAAATCTGGGTTGATTTTGATGGAGAGAGTTTGAGCAGACTTGGAGACTCCGCGGGGTTAGTAGGTTTTGTCACAAGGAAGCTTGACTAGCGATGGGTTCTCTTCTATTGGTGGTGAATATGGCACCCACCAAGTGTTTGTGAAATTTCTCACCCCATCACGTTCGTCAAGTATTTGTGAAATTGCCCATTCCATGACATACACCAAGTATTTGTGAAATTGCTCATCCCACGACATCCACCAAGTGTTTGTGAGATTGTTCACTCCTTCATGATGCTTCTTCTGTTGACCAAACGCTGTGATGATCGTTCATGTTATCGATTGACTGTCATGTTGTCAAGTTACTGCTACTATTGGACTCGAGTTGGTGTGATCTAACCTTTGATTCTTGAGGAGGGCTTAGATCCTGCCACCTGGAGATTTAACCCCTAGGGTCCTAAAAATAGGGATTGATCCCACCTCTCCTCTCTCATTTACCACCTTCACCTTCTTTCCTGAAATTTTTTTGAGAGCTTCTCTCTCTAGAAATTGCAGTGTTTCACCTGTTGATGCTTGGTGGCCTGTCTGGTGTTTTGATGGGAGTACTAGCTTCAGCTGTTGGTTCGGAGTTTCTTCCACTTTGGCTAGGTAATCATTCTTGTGACTGCTGTTTATCATGTCTAGTATTCCATCGATCTGTGTCTCTACTAGATCAGCTGGTCTAGATGGAGAAGAGGGTGTTATGCTTGATCACTCTCCTGGGGAGAAGAGTTTGCATGGTGAGGCCAATCGTTCCACCGTTGTGGGAACGATTATCGAACCTGAGAGAGATAGAGGGTGTACGCTCAAGAACCCGTTGTTCCTTATTTCAGAGTTGATTAGAGAGTATTCGGTAGTGGATCAACAGTTCCTTAGGAGTGGCATGGAACACGACGTGTCGGTGCCCGTCCATACTACTGAGGCTAATCATACCGCTGCCATTCTTACACGCGATGAGTTGGCCATGATAAGAACAGGTTTTGGCATTCCTCGTGAGTACAACCTACTCCTGCTAGGGCCTGGGATAAGGGTGTGTTATGCCATGTCGAAGGAGTACTATTTCTTCCCTTGTGATGCTTTCTTTGTAGGGCTTCGTATGCTCCTCCACCCCTTCATTAAAGAGGTGCTTAACTGGTATCGGCTATGTCAGGTATAGCTGATACCGAACACGTGGGGGCACATTATTGTCTTTGTCTTGCAGTGCCGTCAGCTCGAATCTGTGCCGAGTCTAGTGGTGTTCAAACGATATTTCAAGCTTATCCGACTTAGCCAAATGGAGGAGCATTGGTATCTCAGCCCTCGCAAGAATAGGGGGGCTGGTCGATGCTCCTCGATTGGTAAGATGTTGGAAGGAGAAGTTCTTTGTCGTTCGCAGTGCCGAGCCGTGGGGGATTCCCAGTACTTGGAGGGGAACGGTTCCCTCGGTGGTGCGAGCAAAGCCGGTAATGAGCTTAGAGAAGAAGAGCTTTAGCAACGCGCTTCTAGGACTCGAGGTGTTGTCGTGGCAAGATATTACCAACGAAATGCTCTTTGAAGGCAGTCTTGGACCGGTCGTTCCTAGTATGATTTTGCTGTTATCGTTTTCATGCCTTGCTATCCATGCTTTTGTTGATTTCTAGTTCTATTATTCATGTCTCCATCATTTTCATTTGGTCTTACAGTTTCTGACTACTCCGTGTTTCATCTTGCAGGTAGGACGGACATAGATTTCGAGGACCTTTTTGCAGACATGGATGCACTACGGAATAAGAGGGAGGAAGAGCCGAAGAAGCGGAAAAGGTCGGCGTTGCATTCCTCTTCTTTCTCGGGCTTACCGCCCCCGGTTCCCGTTGCACAGACTGAGCCCCCTATAGGGGTACTGCCTGCCATTGAGGCAAGTTCTTCTTTAGCTGCAGTCGTGGGTAGTGCCGCGTCAGCCCCACTGACTGCTACGACTGCAGCGGTGCTTGCTAGTCAGGGGGACATGATCTACACCCCTAGAACGTGAAAACCCAGGATTATTTTTTGGGGAATTTTGCTGCTTGCCTTGAGACCTGTCGCCACATCCCTACTCCTTTTGACAGGGAAAGGTTGAAGATGGAGCCGCTCGAGAGATCGGTCTTAGAGATAGCAAGGGCACATGTGACGGTATGACCTAGTCTCCTTAGTTGTTTAGCTTGCGCTTTCCTTTTCTTTTATCATTGTATTTTTAACTATTTTCTCCTTTTTTCAGGTGATGAGCCACTTTGGGCACTTGGTTGACTTTTATGCGGCTGAGGAGAAGAGCATGAAGGCCCGCATCTCTCGTGCCGAGAAGGACAAGAAGAAGGTCGTCAAAGATTCCAAAGTGGAGTTGGAAGGGATGAAGAAAAAAGAGAATGAGGCATGCCTTGAGTTGGAGGCGTTGGCAGCGAGGATGGAGGAAATGCGCCTCGAGCTGGAGGAGTCCAAGGAGAGAGATAGGGCATTAGAGAAGAAGAACGCCGATCTTCTGCTGGAGTTGGAGAAGGCCCGCAATGATGCGGCCTCGGAGGTGAAGGTCGAGGTGGCCAAGGTTCATGCAAAGTGCAAATCTAAGCTACAAGGGGTGATGTTGAAGTCTTATGCCATGGTGATCTCACAAATGGTAGAGCGCGTTCCCAGTTTCGACGGGAAGGGCTTCCATGTGACCCTTCGACCTGGTGAGCCCCTGGATTCAAATAGGAATGACGATGGTGAGGTCAGTACTCCTGAGGGTGGCGCGATGAGTGTTTCTGGGAAGATGGACAAGGGAAAGGGCACAGCTTGGGGTTCCTTGTCTGTGATGGTACCGAAGCATGTGGATGCTTGATTCACCTTAATATATCCTTTATCTTCCAGGCTATCATTGATTTATTTTGTATGGGACTCGTAGTTTACTTTTTTTGATGCCTAATTGCGGATTGGCCACTGCATTCATGTATCTTCCTTTTAGTGTTCGAAAAACTATTTTCTAGATTGGTTATCACTTGTCGTATTGTGTTGATGTGCTTTGAAGCGATGTTTGTCCGTGACACTTAGTACTTTAATCCTTTGTCTGACTATTCTTTTGAAATTTTTGACAGACGATTGTGGAATCCAATAAAAACCTTGTAGTGAAGAGGTAGAGCACCTTCGCAAGCGACTGCGCATAATGAAGTTGGAAGTCGACCATTTGCGTGTTCAGTCAGATGAGGAATGGTTGGAATCTGTTTGCCTTAAGTCGGTGCTCATTGAGAGGGATTGCGAGTTAGCATTCTTGTATTCCGATCGTCTGATCAACTTGCCACTGCCTTCGAAAGTGATGAAATACAGTATTGGAGAATGTGCCTTACTCAGAGAGATAGTCGTTGAGAAGGACTTAGAGCTATACCTCCTTCAAGCGAGGCTTGGTGGGTTACCGACAGCAAGTACTTCGCACGTCATTGATGCAAAAAAAGGGCCAATGGTTGGAGAAAAAGAAGGCACCATGACTAATGCAAAAGAGAGTGCGACAGTAGGAGGAGTCAGGTCGATTGTTGGAGGAACGATGCCAACAGCGTTGGTGCCCCCTGGACATCCTAGCGGCACCCCGAGCGGGGCGTCGGCTTTGTTGAGTTTGACTTTGGTTGGTGGAGAGTCACGTGTCTCGTGTGCCGGCCAGCAATCTCAATATATGGGATCGATGTTTTCTGTGAAAGATATGGGCGGCCAAGGAAAAGATGTGAATGTCAGGCGATCCACAAGGAGGCTTGTGTCTCTTAGGAACAACGTTCCTTACCCACTTAGTCGCAAGGACGGCTTGTAGATCAAGTTGTATGATTGATGATTCTGTACTTGTAAATATTTGTAGCACCACTGAATATGAACATGTGGATTTGTGATAATTCTGTGATTTGGTGAACTCTTTTTTTATGCTTGGTCCTTACTGTCATGGTTGAGGTGTCATCGACTGGGTTCTTTACCGCTAAATAACAGGGCCTTAAGTCTGTTGCGTATAGCTAAAGAACTGTCGACGGTGTATGACGAAGTTGGGAATTTCTCCATCTTGAACACAACTAGTTGTAGGGACAACTCTGAAGGAGAGTTGCTTTCCGAATTTGTTGTATAGGGCCTCTGACAGATTGTGAAAATCACATCGAATAGAGTGTTGAACTCCAAGTGTTGCTAGAGTAACTACGATCCATGATTTTGGACCTCTTAATCTGTCGTTGAGGGAATTTAACTAGTTGCAAGAACAAGTCGAATGGCGAATTGAACTCTGAACGTGTGTAACTACAGGTTGCGAGGGTAACTCTGAACCATGGATATGGATTCCGAACTTGTTAGTTTAAGTATTAACAGATTGTAGGAACAGATCGAATGGAAAAGCGCACTCTGAACTTGCTTCTTTGCAAATTGACAGAGTCTATTTTGAGCCATGGGTATGGACTCCGAATTGGTCGTCAAGGCGCTAACAGATTGCAGGAGCAGATCGAATAGCGAAGTGCACTGTAAACTTGCGTTATTACAAATTGTTAAAGTCTCTTCAAGCCATGGGTATGGACTCTGAATTCGTCTTACGGGAAGACTTGTAACAAGTGTTTGGTGTCGTTTATGTATATAAGCTTGGCACTCAACTCGTTGTATAAATCTCCAAGGAACTTTAACTAGTTTCGGGAACAGATTGCTCGGTGATTTCTGCTCTAAATGTACAGGATTGTATGCTGCGAGAGTAATCCCCGAAATGTGGATCTGGATTCCAAACTTGTGTCGTAGAAAGCTTATAACGAGTGTTTAGCGCCGCTTTTAGTATAAGTTGGGTGTTTTTAGCTCATTGTCTGCTTTAATAAATTGAATAAGATACAATGAAATAAATTGGCTAACATTATTAAAAAATAAACTAAGGGGATGCTCTAATGGCAGGCCTTTATTACATGTACGATCGTTAGTAAAAGCGGTTTTTATTGAAAGAAAAAACTAAATGGCTGCTCTAGTGGCTGGCCTTTATTACAAAATTTAAAAAATAAAAATTCTTCGGAAATTAGGAGAGCACATTTCATACACTCTCATTGTACTTTCTAGGGTATCGCTCATTCGAAGTCCCTACTGACACATTTCTGCCCCCCGGGTTTTCAAGTTGATGAGTCGTCAAGCGAACAACTTGGTAGACCTTGTCTAAACTTGCCTGCTTCTGGGGGAGCCCCCCATTGGTGTTCATGGAGAAAGATGAATCTTTTGATGGACCAACGTGCTTAGGCAAGATTGTTTGTTTCTGATGAATGAGTGGAGAGACTTCGGGTATGGGAGTTGAGTGAATTGTTGGGTTCTGATGAGAACATTCTCGGAACTGGGAGGAGGTATCTTGACAAGTTTGAAAATTTTCAGCTTGACAGCCCAGCGTAGCAGCTTCGACCTCGTCTGTTGCCCTTGTGATACAGCGATTGTTTTCATGTAGTAGTTCTTCAGCATTTAGAGGGATAACCGAACCTCCCATGGTAGTAGTGTAGCACGACCGTGCTGCATGTTGGTTTCCTACTACTTGGCCTACGCCTGCTGTCTTTGGAAATTTCATTTTCATATAAAACGCAGAGGCGATAGCATGGAAAGCGACTAGTCCTGGGCGGCCGAACATGGCATTGTACGCGGATTTAACATCGACTACCAGGAAATCTAAAGACTCTGTCTAAGTTGCTGGTGCTTTTCCTGTGTTACATCGAGTGGGACAATTCCCTCGACTTGGACAGGTGCACCGGAGAAGCCATGAAGTGTATAGCTGACTGGCTTGAGTCGATCTCGGGAGAGATTTAGCGCATCAAATGCGGCCATAAACAGGATGTTCACGAAACTGTCATTGTCTATGAGGATACGCCGCACCTCGTGATTTTCCATGCCTAGATTGATAACCTAGTGCATCGCAATGAGGCATTTGATGCCCTCGAGATCTTTATTAGAGAAGGAGACTGAGAGCCCGAACTATTCGGGGGTGGAGTGTTATAAACTGAATTAACCTCTCTTAGAAAGGCTTTGTGAGAGGAGTTAGAATCTCCCCCCATAGGTCCGCCATGGATGGTGTGCAGAATGTCCATATGCTCAGAGTCTCTGGATTCAGTAGGCCTTTCAGGACGCTTATTAGACCCCCATGGCGGAGGGTTTTCGGCATTGTTGTCTCGTTGGACAAACTGAGAGAGGTAGCACCGCTGAATCAGATCTTCAATTTCTTATCTGAGGGCTTTACAATTATCAGTAGTATGTCTGTGGCCTCTGTAAAATGCGCACCATAGGCCCTTGTCTCTTCTCTTTCCAGACGTTGTCATCCTGGGAGGAGGACGACCTATCCCATCTTTTCCAACGCCATGAGAATGGCAGACACACTTGCATTTAGAGGAGTGAATTTTTCGAAGCGGAGCGTAGGAGGACGGCGTTGACCCACACCGTTTTTCTGAAACTTCATAGGTGTTTTCTCACTTGAGTTCTTCCGTTTGTTTCGGAAAAGTGACTCTTTCTTAACTTGGGGGCTAAAAGCTTCCTCGGCCCTGATGTACTTCTCACTCCTTTATAGGAGCTCAGTGAAATCTCGAGGTGGCCTCTTGGCGAGGGATGCTTTCAGCTCTTTATGCATGACGTTGTGGCAGAAGGCTGCAACCGCCACCGAGGAGTCCAAGGAGTAAATTGACCTTGCTTCTGTTGTAAATTGCTTAACGAATTCCTTCAGCAGTTCAGCATCTTTTTGCTTCAGTTCTAGCATGGAGACACTGGTCTTTTCAGCTCTCCGGCTAGTAACGAAGTGTGCAAAGAAGAGTTACTCGAGCTGATCGAAGGAAAATACGGATTCGGGTGTCAAACGTGAATACCATTCCCTTGCTGATCCTTTCAGTGTTGCGAGAAATGTTCGACACATGAGTGCATCGATGGTGTTATAGACCATCATGAGTGTTTTAAAGCTCTCGATATGGTCTATCGGGTCTGGTTTTCCATTGTAGGATTCAAACTGAAGAGCCTTGAAGCCCCTTGGGATAGGTGCGTCGAGGATAGCTCTGTTGAAAGGAGGTCGGCTAGGGTGGTAGGCCCTATTGGAGGGGCTTCGCTCACTCTTCATCTATTCTAGACGTTTCTCTACTTCTTGGATTCGGTGAAGGACTTGATCGTACTTCTTTTGAGATCCGGTTGAGTCGGCGGATCCTTCGTTAAGGGGGAGGCCCAGACCTTGACTCCCTTAGATAGCATAAAGGATGTCAAGTTTGAATTTTTCCAATTTAGCCCTTGTGACTGGGGCGTTTTGCTCTCTGTTATGCACAGGAAGCCTTTGACTCTCATGCATCGGGTTTCCCATTGCTGGACGCCCCCTATGAGAGGAGGATTTTCGTGATCTTTTTCTAGAAGGATGAGGTCTGTGGTTTTCTTGATGTCCCGAATGGGAAGCCTCAGATCGGTCGCACCTCACGTTCAACCTAATTCGCAGGTCGGCATTTGGTTGCTTTTATTGATGATCTTTCGGAGATCTCTAGACCCCCGTGGGCCTCGCGAAGCCATTGAATCAGTTGAGACATTATGGACTGAGATGCGTTCGTACTAAGGATGTTTTTCATGCTGGGAGCCCCCGGTTCCTCTCTGTTGGAAGGAACGTGATTAGGCTGTTGGGGTGACTGCTGAGGAGGAACCGGATCATCCATAGGAGGAGCTGGTTGACGAAGAGAGGTAATGTGACGGCTGGAGGCCGCCCCTTTACCTCTTAGTCTTGGTGGCATGAAGACAAGCTTGACTTGTGTATTATTTTCCTCAGACGGTGCCAATCTGTTGCTGTTTATTTCGGTGTGGGAGCAAACAGATAGTGAATTAATAATTGAAGGAAACTACTAAAATTTAAACTTGTGACCCTAGCCGTTAAAGACAGTTAGAGCTCCTGTGAATGAATCTGGATCGTTTATTAACCACTGCGATCTGAATCTAACAGTTGCCGATGCGGCCGATGGACCTGCAAAAAGCCTGAGACACCGGGGAGTTGGCCTCGGCGACAGACCCTCTTACGCTCAAATCATAACCAGAAAGAGAGAGAGAGTAAGAGAGTAAAAACTGGCAATTTGTTAATTACCTTCTAACTGAAGAGGGGGAGGGGCATTTATAGGCCTGAGAGACATTTCAAGAGATTGATTTGTGTCCGTTGGATCAATTTACCTATCTTATCTCTTTCATATCTCTCCCCCTCAAGAGATAAGATATCCTTGTTAGGAGATAAAGATTTGACTCCTAACCTGCATGGGCTGGGTGTCTCTCCTAGTGGGCCTAGTCTATCACCTTTTATGGGCTTGGAAGAAGCCCATATCTTGGAGTGGGCCCAAACCTGTAAAAGCCTGTGATAGCTAATCTACCTGTAGATGCTTTGAGGTCTGTGCAACAATCGTACAGCTCTGATCTGCTGCGAATTTTACCATCATCAAACATGAAATTATCATGAAGCTTTATTTAAGAGTCATTTTGATTGAGACTTGGTGAAATATGTGTATAGACAGCCAACTCGATCATACCAATTACAGAAAGTGAAAGCCTACGGGGATAAGCTTTGGTAAAGCCATGATATCTTACCTTCTTCAATTCAAACTAACCCCCTAACCCCTTTCGCATGCATCAATATTATACTATAGTGGTCCAATCCGAAATATATTAGAATAAAATAAAATAAAAACTCTTAATTTCCTTTCCTCCTAGTGTTTTTCCACCCAATTTCCTTTGACATTCATTGCATTCCCAAAACATAGTTTTTAACTTTTTCCGTCAAGATTATCACCAAGTCACTCGCCAACAGATTGAAAAGGGTGATAGACAAATTTATTAGTTACAAGGAAACTGGATTCATTAAAGAACATTGTATCCAGGACTGTATTGCTACTGCTGAGAAAACTATCCATCATTGCCACATTTCGAATGCTAAGAGCTATCTCCTTAAGCTGGAATTCGAGAAGGCTTATGACTTAGTTTATTGGGACTGTCTTTTAGAAGCACTGATAGGAAATGAGTTTGGGGACAGGTGGATCAGATGGATCCATATTTTTCTCACCCCTAGTAGGACTGTTATCATGGTGAACGGTGTCTCGGGATAACCATTTTCGTACAAACGCGACCTTCGACAAGGAGACCCCCTCTCCACCTTCCTATTTACCATTATGGCAGACGTTCTGAGGTCTATGATGGCTAATTGCAAACTGGCTAGTTGGATCACTCATGTGGCCAATGGAGTTAATCACCTGGGTTGCTCAATCCTCTAATATGCAGACGACACTCTTCTGTTTGGAAATGGCAACCTCGGGGTAACCACCACTTTTAAAGGAATCCTTTATAGTTTTGAAGCTTGGTCTGGCCTCAAGGTTAACTTCCACAAAAACGCACTAATCCCCATTGCTTTATCCCCACGGGAGGCACGGGAACATGCCACCATTCTTAATTGCACCATCAAGAATTTTTCCATTAAGTACCTACGGCTCCATTGAGATCGGGCAAGCTCAAGAAGGCTGATTGACTACTTATCATTGATCGGGTTGAGAACAATCTTGTGGGATGGAAAGATAAATCATTGTCCTTGCGAGGGAGAGTCACTCTTATCAACGTTGTCCTCTCTAACCTACCAACCTATTATCTAACCTTCTTTGAAATGTCACGATGGGTTATCCAAGAATTGATCTCATCCGAAAGCGATTCTTGTGGAAGGGTACAAACTCTGATAGAGGTGGCTATCACCTCATCAGATGAAAAAAAGCATGCATGAAGAAGATGCACGGAGGACTGAGTATAATTGATCGTCGGGATATGAATCTCACATTATTGAGTAAGATGCACGGAGGACTGAGTATAATTCAAGATTATCTGCATGAGAACGGGATGCGAAATCTGGGCTTCAAGGTGGGCCCACGTGTCTCATGGTTCTGAAGAGGAATTACTAAAGCCTATGAGCCATTCAATAGCTATGTAACATCGTATATTGGAAATGGCGAACTTACTAGATTCTGGTGGGATAAATGGTGTGGTGATCACACACTTAAAGATCTATTCCTAAACTTATATGCACAAGCAGCACAATCACACTGCACGGTGGCCGCATCCTAGAGAAGAAGTTCCTAGAAGCCAACCTTTAAACAGTCACTAGATTCTGGTTCTCAACTCAGGTTTATGGAGCTTCAGACTCATATCACCAACTCGGGAGTTAAATGTTCACATGGACCAGATAGGAAAGCCTGGGGACTAAAAAATAATGACACTTTCATGGTACGTTCTCTTTATGACCGCATTCATTTTCGGGGATGTAGTCCGAAATGGTCAGGTATTATCTGGAAAGAGAAAACCCTGCTGAAAATAAAAGTCTTCTTATGGCTAGTCCTAAACGACGCGATTTCGACCAGAGAGAACCTGGTCAAACGCCAATCGAATATTGATTCTTCTTGTGGGTTGTAATGTTGTCTCTGAAACCATAGATCATCTATTTTTGGATTGTTACAGGAGCAAAGCGGTCCTCATAGATGTCATTAGCACCCTGGGAACTAATGAGTATCCTATAAAGTATGAGGATTTGTGGATCAGCCTGAAGTTCACTACAGAGAGACGTTCTATGAGAGAAGCTTGGTTAATCGCTATTGCTACTACGACTTGGGTCCTTTGGCTAGATAGGAATAACTATTACTTTCATGAGACTAGTAATAGTATTTTTCGTAATTTAATTTACATAATGCATCTAATTTTCTTTTGGGCTACAGCTGCAGCGACAGGTCCTCGATGGAGGTTTGCCAACGTCTTCCAGGTAGAGTACGATGACGATGAAGTCGAGATCGGGACGACGCTTGACTGAGGGGCGAGTCTTTTGTGTTCTCTTGTACTTTTGATTGATCCCCACCCTTCAGGGTCTGTTAGGGAGATTTAGATGCTTTTCTATACTTTTGATTGATGCATCCCACCCTCTCATGTTCGGGGAAAGATCCATATTTTATTCATGTACTGTAGAATTCTGTATTTTACTCAGTTCTCTGAGTTTATTTTATCAGCCCCTTATTAGTGAATATGGTGGCCGTATTCCACGATTTTCTTATAAATAAATTTTTAAAAAAATGCAAAATGAGAAATAAGCCCCTTGTCGGGGCCTATTTGTTTAGAAACTCTACAGAAGTTTCCAAAGCTATATAGCCTAGGTAGCTCCACTAGATTACCCTCATCAAATTATGACCTAATCAGTCACTTAAGTTTTTTTGCACACTTTCAGACTCTTCCCTGCATCCATAGAGATCTCTTCTTTTAGATATATATATTAGATTCTTATGGGAGAAATATGAAATGAAACAGAATAGCATGCAGGTGCCGTCTCCGTTAAAAAAAAAACACAGAAATATTCTTCGTTTCGGTATTAATTAATATTACTATTTCGTGGTAGCAGGTATAAAGGAACAGACAATTCACATATACGTACAGACAATTGTATGTTAATAATATATACAGATCAAAGGAATTTCAACTGAATAAAAATATTTGATAGGGTTTTCAACAACAACAAAAATTTCTTACAATAACATAGTTAACATGGGTTTAATAAAGTGGATGTACAAAAGAAAATTAAAGGGGCCAACACTACAACTGTGAGAATGAGGGGTCTAAAAGTCTAAATCAAATTTCAACATAAATAAATTACTACACAGACACAGACACAGACACACACACACATATATATCTCTACTACTATAATGGGAGAACCCCTTAGTCGGTAACCGCGTCAGTAACCCAACCCGTGCAACGCACGGGTTGGGTTACTTTGGTAAATATTTTCGAAAGTGGACCTGTTTGGTAAATATTTCCGAAGGCGGTTCAGTTTGAAAATTATTTTCTTTTTAATTATGGACTAACTTGGGACAATATTTTCGAACGTAGACCTGTTTTGTAAATATTTTCGAAAGTGGATCGGTTTGGAAATTATTTTCTTCTTACCCTTTTCATGATCCTTCAATTTTTTCCACGTGCACGTGTGCACGTGTATAATACTAGTATATATATAATGCTTTAGTCACTACCAATTTCACTACTATTTTTTTTACTATCTAGGTGGCATACTCCTATTGGAGAGTTCTCCCACCTACTTTATCTTTTCCTATCTATTGGAGTGTACCACCTAAGATAGTGAAGAGAAATACTCTGAAGTTGGTAGTGGATATAGCATTACTCTATATATATAAATATCCAATTGTGGAAATGAAAGAATCCCAAGCATCTTTTTAGAATAAGAGCCAAACCATCCTTTTATTCTCTCTATTGGTGACAGAGGAAACCTAAGGATGTGCAGAAAAATGTAGAAAAATGGTGCACTTTTGCGTAGCATTTTAATTAATTATGAGTACTACTAGTACTATTTTTTTATTGTTTAGACCAACTTTTAAGGAGCTAGGGGCAGAGTGTTTTAAGGCCCACAGTTTCATGGTCCAGATTAAACCACATCATTAATTAATGTTCACATGGAGATCAACCCAATTGTTGTGTCCAAGTCTTTGTCTCAGATTCAAATATGTGACCTTTCATTGTATTTTTTGAATTAAAAGTGACTAGTCGTATACATGTGTGATGCATGTATTTATTTTTTAATAAAAATTAAAGTCAGAATTCTTATTTACACGTGCAATACATGTCTTATTAAATATAATTATATATTTTTAAAAGTTAATGTGAATGCTATAATGAGAGAGTTGGAGTTGCACGTGTGTTGCAGGTAAGTAGGTAGATTTACACCTCCAACTCTTCCATTATAATAGTTATTATATATTATATTATAGATAGATAGATAGATAGATAAATAGATAGTAATTTACACGTGTGATGCACATTTAATATATATTAAAAAAATAAAGTACAAAATCTGATGTAGTGAGGACTCGAACCTGAGACCTCCTTCATATTAGTTGTGCACGTGCAATACGCGTTGGTAAATTTACAAATTTACAAATGACACTAAGGCCTTCTCCCATTATTATAATATATATAATATTAGAGATTAGATATGTGTATTAAGTTTAGGGTAAATTGATTTGTACAAGACGATCAGATCTTTAACTACTAACGGTGCTTTCCCCCTTCCTTGCGCTCGCAGATCCTCGTCCTAGATCCATCAGATCCTCCTACTTCCTTCATTAATTTCGATCCTTTTCCCCTTCTCCACATACCCTTTTCGTGGATTAGGTTTTTTTCGCGTTCGCTTCCTTTGCCTCCGCTCCCCTCCCCTCTGTCACTGTGCGGTGGTCCCGACTGTTGTTGGCGTGCGCCCCCTCTCTCTCCACCGGTTTCGTGTTTGGAGAGCGCCCCCACTCTCTCCATCGGCCCCCTCTCTGAGCTCCCCTTGGCTTCAGTCTATCGATCGGAGTTTGTTGGCTTGCTTCACTGCCCTGGTGCGTTTCAGAAGTCTTCTTTAGAGGTATTTTACACCAAAGCACTGTAAGTTTCTTCTCCACCTCTCTGTTTCATTTTGGGTTTTTCTGTTGTTGGGTGTTTGTCGGCTGGCCGTGTCTTTTACTTTATCACGACCGTTTTAGCCTTGTGGCGGAGTTGGTCGTCTTTCTTCTTATTGCCCGGAGTTTGATCATCGCTTTGGGTGAGATTTATATCTCATTATGTGGTGCGAGTGTGCAGGATCTCTTGCTGCACCGTTTTGATCTTTCTCCGTTGCTCCTTGCTCTCTATTTCTAAGTTCACCGACGATTACTATCGGCGTTGGTGCTCTCTCGAGCCTTATCTTCTTCAGGGTGTTGTCTTGTTGTCCATTACTCTCTCTGAATTTCCTCTTGGTGGGCTGTTTTTGTTGAGGCCCATGGACCTTACTTGGGTGGAGGTTGTGAAAAAAAAAACAAAAAAAAATTATTTCTCAAAAAAATTGTGTTCCGAGCTTGCCCTTTCATGGGCCTTCGGAGTTGGCTCGTCTCAAGCCCTATTTCACGAAGCTTCCTTCTGGCTTCTCATCTCCCTTATCCCGCTCTTCTCTCTTTTCCTCTCCATCCCAATCCTTCAATTCTCCCTCCCATCACAGTAGGCTTCCGCCTGTTTGCTTTCGCTGCCTTCAGAGAGGTCATCTTAAGCTTGTTTGCCCTAATAAGATGAAATGCCTCTTTTGCAACAAGGCGGGACACGCTAAACAGCGTTGTTTTGCTCTCCAAAAAATTCTTGGGCTTCCCATAGGAGTACCCATTTCGGAGCAAATCGTTAATGCGGTGGATCTTTTTTCTCTTCGCACTCAGTTGCAGTCTTCCTAACAGCCTAAACCCTAGAAGCAGACTTCATCCGTGAATGCACCTCTGCTTCCCACCCCATCTTCAGAGCTTCGTATCTCTGACAGTCCTCCCCCTCTTCCTGCTTCATCAACTCAGACCTCTCGCCCAGCCAAGCTCCCAGTTACTCAGATTTTTCTACCCAAATCTGAGTTAACTGATCGATTAGCTTATTTTGGTAACTTTGGAGCTATCTCCTTTACTGGAGGATCGGTACCTTTCTACACAGTTAACTCCTTTCTTAGCAACTATTGTAATGTTGTCGACTGGGATTGGGTTCTCTATTATTGCTCTAATGGTGATTTGGTCATTCATTGCCCCTCCTCCAAGATTCTGGAAGACCTTATAGCGAACCAATCTCTTACCATTGGCACCATCTCTCTAGCAGTACGCAAGTGGGATAAGATTCCTTCTTCTGCTCCGGATCCTGGCTCTCCTGCCACGAAGGTCTCTCTGGTTGGTCTTCCCCTTTTTTGCGATACCCTTCGTCTTGTTGGAGAGATGGCTATATGTGTTGGTGAGATTGTTAGCATTACTTCTAAATCTAGACTGGCCTCTGGCAGTCTTCAGATTGAGGCCATCTTTCGCTGCCTCTATTCAACTGCTCGTATTGAAGCGTTCTGCCTTACGGATGGTATTTCATCTTTCTCCGTATCAGTGCATTATCATGAATCTTCGTCTGCTAGCCAGCGACCTTCTATTCCCTGTCCCGGTACTAAGAATTCTACTTTTGGAGCTGATCTTTCCTCGTCATTCCATCCTGGAGCTTCTTCCTCTCCTAAGCCTAAAGCGCCTAAGTTGAAATTGAGTGGTGTTGGTGCTTCTCGCAGCAATATTCATTCGCCTTACAGACCGCCGATTCATCATCCCATCGCCCAAATCTCTCCCTCAAAATCCCCCAATCTGGTTTGGATTAACCCTGATCGCCATGGTACTAAAGGGGGCTCTAATGCCTCTTCTTCAATCATCCCTTCACCCTCTACGGCCCCGCAGCCCATTTTCTCCAAACCTGCTTCTGCGGAGGTATCGCCTCCCCCCTCTGTTAAAGATAAGAAATCCTCTTCTCAGTGGCCAGCTTGGGAAGTGAACCCAAACTTTGCATCGGATTGGGAGCAATTCCAACAGCTTGCGCACTTTCCCACCCCGAAGAAGTCGGACCCTGCATTCTCTACTTCCAAGACCTCTCTTGCCCCTTCTACTAAAGATACAAGTTGGGTTGAGCAGGACTCCCTCTTATCGGAGGAAGAAGCGGAGCTGGCTCGTGGTTCTTCTAAAAAGGTATTCGATGTCATTTATTTTCAGTACTCTCTTGATAGTGTTTATTTTGTTTCGGCTAGTGTTTTTATGCTTGTCCGGCTGGGTTTTTTGGGGTATTCTAGCTCGCTGGTTCTTCGTGTTGGGTCCAGCTTACAGTATGCATTTTCTGCTCATGCTTACCTTAAATGGACTTCCATTTTTCTTGCGGAGAAGGCCCAGGTTTTATTGAAACCTTCTTCTTGTTTTCTACTTGAATCTGTTAATCGCATCTCCACATTTTCCGTTGGAACGATTAAAGACTCTACCCTCTCTTCTTCTCCCTTTGATTTGGAGGTCTTGCATGGGCAATCCTCTCCCATTCAGGAGAAGGATGTCTCCCCCTCCTTTTTAATTCAATCTCCTCGCTCCAAACATCGATTCATAAGGTCGAGCGCGCGACTTTTGGCTAAAAAATCTTGTCCTTCCGTGATTTCGGATTTGCCCGTTATAGATAGCAATTCCAGTTTAAGGCAGCGGATGCCGCCTTCTGCCCACTCCTCTCTTATCCCAACCAACCAGTTAGGTTCCATTTACGTCCCCATTTTTGCTTCGCTCTCCAACTCTGAGCTAGCTTCGTCTGCTCACGACCTTGGATTTCTGATTGACCCAGTGGACTCTCCCCGTATCCGTTCTCTTAGGAGGAAGGAATATTCTAGAGTTCTAGAGTTCCGCCTTTTTAATGATTAGTGTCTCCTGGAACATCCGCGGTTTGCACTGCCCTTCTAAGCAAAGGGCGATATTTGATTTAATTTCATCGTCTCACTGCGATCTTATCTCCATCCAAGAGGTCCAAACTAGCTCCCTCTCCGGCAATCTTTCGTTCCTTAGGTGGATCCATTATCTCTAAATGGATTTCACTGGATGCGATTGGATCTAGAGGAGGTATCCTCTTTGGATTCAGGGAGGCTCACTTTTCACTTATTTCAGTTCAACGACTGAATTTTTTCTTAATCGTTAAACTCCACTGGACTACTTTCAATTGCCCGCTTACTGTCATTTCGGTCTACGGCCCCTCCTCGGCTGATAGACGTCCTTTATTCTGGAACGAATTTTTTTCGTTACAGCAATTCTCATCGGAACTCTGTTTCTTTTGTGGGGATTTTAATGTCACCCATTTTGCTTCTGAAAGATCGAATCAGGTCTTTTCCTTATCGCAATCCTATCTTTTTAATGATTGTATTCATGATCTTCAATTATCAGACTTACTTATCTCCGGTAGGTCGTTCACTTGGTCCAACCAACGTGATCTCCCTACTTTTGCCAAACTTGACCAATTTTTAGTTACGCAAAATTGGTTGATGAGATTTCACCAATCGTTCATCCAGGCTCTCCCCAACCCCTCGTCTGATCATGTTCCTATATTACTCCATTCTAATTTCCGCTTCAATTACCAGCACAAATTCCGTTTTGAAAAACTCTGGCTGCAAGACCAGCTCTTCGTTAATCTTGTATCTGAATGTCTAGCTTCGGTTACCGGTTCATCCGGTTTGGGCAACATCCTTCTTAAGCTTCACGCCATCAAACATGGTTGTAAAATCTGGCGTTCTGAGAGACATAGCAATACTAATTTCCTTAAAAATTTTCTCTTGCAAACCATTGATTCCATTGATAAGATGGAAGAGTTAGGCCCGTTATCTGAATCTTGTCGATCGGAACGCCGATCTTGCAAGCAGGATTACGCAGACATCCTTCACCAGGACCATATTAAATGGGCTCAAAGAGCTCGTGTCAACTGGTTTAAGGAGGGTGATGCGAATACTGCTTTCTTTCATAACTTTGCTTTCCATAGACAACGTTGCAATCGTATTTCTTCCATCTCTGTTCAGGGGGTAGATCTGACCTCCGATGAATCCATTCATCGGGCATTCCTTTCTTTCTATAAAAATCTTATTGGATCGAAAAAGCATCGCATGATCGAGCTTGATTGGGTCCAACTTTATGGTCACCAACATCATGATCTCTCCTCCCTTGAAGCTCCTTTCTCCCTCGAAGAGATTAAATCGGCCGTCTTCGCTTTAAAAAGCGATTCAGCTCCTGGGCCAGACGGTTTTCCTGCTTTCTTCTTTCAAAAATTTTGGGATTTGCTCAAGGCAGACCTACTCAAAATGTTTCAAGACCTTCACCAAGGTTTCTTTTCTTTTGACTGTATCAATTACGCCAACATTGTCCTCACCCCGAAGTTGGTGGGGGCGCACCTTGTCTCTGAATTCATACCTATCAGTCTCATCAACACTTCTTTCAAAATCATCATGAAAGTCCTTTCTTCTAGATTGAGTGCTATTATCTCTCCCATGATCGACTCGGCTCAGTCAGGATTTATCAAAGATCGATTCATTCTTGATAGTGTTGCCTCGGCTTAGGAAATCATTTCCCATTGTCATAGATCCCATTCGGAGGGCATTCTCCTAAAGCTTGACTTTCAAAAAGCCTATGATATTGTTAATTGGGATTTCCTCTTGGACATTCTTATTTATCGAGGTTTTGGCCCCAAATGGATAGCTTGGATTAAATCCAGCTTATACTCCGGAACCTCCTCTATACTTATCAACGGATCGGAAGGTCACAAATTCAAAATCAGGTGTGGTCTCCGCCTAGGAGACCCTCTATCTTCGCTGCTTTTTTCTCTTGTAGCTGATGTTTTTAGCAAGCTGCTCAGGAACGCTTGAAATTTGAATATGATTGAAGGCCTCGGCAGCTCCCCCATCTTTGAGGGAGTTCTCAACCTTCAATATGCGGACGATACTATTATTTTCACCAAACCAAATAACCACTCTCTTCGTAACCTTAAGCTTCTCCTTTACTGTTTTGAAATGGCTTCCGGCTTATCGATTAATTTCCAAAAATCCTCTGTTCTCTGGTTAGGTGGATCTCCCAATCGCCAAGTAGAGGTTTCCAATTTTTTTAATTGTCCCGTCGCTTCCTTCCCGATCACTTACCTTGGCATTCCCCTTCGCTGGGGTAGACTGCATAGATCAGATTGGCTTCCACTTATTGATAAAGTCGAGGCCAGGCTCAATGTCTGGTCGAGCAAACTTTTGTCTAGAGGTGGCAGGCTTACTCTTATTAACTCTGTTATTTCTGCCATGCCGCTTTATCTTATGTCTTTCTACTATTTACCCTCCTGGGTGATTAAAAGGATTGATCAAATTAGAAGTAACTTTTTTTCGAACGGTTCATCGTCCTTCAAACCAGGATCCCATTTGTGTCAGTGGAAACTGATTTGTACGTCCAAGGAGGAAGGTGGTCTTGGTGTCTTAGACATTCGTAATCATAACATTGCTCTTCTTGGTAAATGGTTATGGAAACTCCATAACTTTGATCATTTACCATGGATTAAATGCGTTAGAAGCTATCGTTCCAGCTCTTTCAAATGGTGGGAGTTTCCCGAGGCGACTTATCGCCACGCCTCCCCCTTTTGGAAAGGCATATGGAAGGTAGCTTCCGCTTTTCAGTGTGGTATTTATCGTAAATGCTTTGACGAATCTAGAGCTAATTTTTGGACTGATCTGTGGATTGGTAATACCACGCTTGCCACGGCTTTCCCTTCTCTCTTTAATTTGGCTGTTTACCCGACGGCGTCTATAGCGGACTCTTTTGCTTTGATTGGCGATACCCGTTATTGGTTTATCCCTTTCACAATTGATCTTCCCCTATCATTGGCTGAAGCCTTTGAAGAGCTCATCTCTTCTCTCAATAATTATGATTGGAAATCAGCCGAGGGCATTGGCTGGCGCTGGTCGGTAGTTGGTTCTTTTTCTGTTAAATCATTTTATAATTTTCTTAATGCGAGGGGAGTTCGATCTCCGGTTGCTAAATTCTTCTGGGAATCTAAGGCTCCTCTCAAAGTGAAAATCACTTCGTGGCTTGCCTTTAATTACAAGTTACTCACGGTTGACATTCTAAACAAAAGAAACTTAGCCTGGGGACAACTCTGTGCGCTGTGAGATCAGCACGCTGAAGATGCTAACCATCTCTTTATTCAATGCTCCATTATCTTGCCTTTATGGAAGATTTGCTCCCTGGCTTGCAGTACTGGTTCAATTCCTCCTGACTTAGCATCTGTTTGGGCTGCTAAGCCCGCGAACACTTTGTTCCGTAAGTTCTGGATCCTGTTGATTCATATCATTATTTGGATTACTTGGAAGGAGAGAAACTCCATCTTGTTTCAGCATCGTAGGCACTCTATTATTGCGATGATAGATGAGTTTTTGTTCCTTTTCAAACTCTAGTCATCGGAGTTGAATACTTCTGAATTTGTCTCTGCTGCTAACCATAAACTAGTTGATGCTTATCAGCGCCTCCGTACTCTTCAAAGCTTATAATTAGACTGCGGTTTTGTATGTTTTGATTATTATCTCTTTCATTCTTCTTCCTTCTTCTATGCAGGCTTGACTCTTCTAGCTGGTTGCGTCTGCCAGATCAGTGTTTTGCTTTTCCCGGTGCTCATGTACTTGACTGGGGTGCCTTCTATGGAATGTTTGGTTTGATGTTTTGATCGCTCTGGCAGCGTTTTGTTTCGCTTGTTCTTCAATTATGTTTATTATGTTTCTCTTTTGCTGCTGATGTTACCAATTATCAGCATCTTTGGTGTTATCTTTGATCTTCCAGTATTTTAGTATCCTCTTTACTGGGAAGGTTTGTATTCCGATGTTTAAATCCTCTCAAGGAGTTGGGCAGTTGATTTTTGGGAGGACTATGTTAATTCTGAAGCTCTGAGCTTTATTAAATAGTTTCCTGTGGTTCTTATCTTTGCTTACTTATTGTCTTTCTATGTGTGATGTTTATCGCATTTTCTGTTATATTGTTTCCCCGGATGTAATTTTAAGCTGTGTCATTACTACGTTTGCTTGGGATTCTGAGTTGTTCTTGGCTGGGTCCTGGCCTAGTGAGTGTTTTGATCTGCTCTTGGCTCGCGGTTTCAACCTTGCTGTCTGAGGCTTGGGACTTCAGCTTGGTCTTGTTTTCTTTGTGTTGTGGGTGGCTGATGAGTCAGTCTCTTTGAGGCGGGCCTGTTCTGAAATGGCGGTGAGTTATGTATAGGATTCGAGGATCATGCGTTGCCATTTTAGAGCTGGTCTGTTGTAAGGATTTTGATCTCTGTATTTTTATTTATTAGTTGCTGGCTGTAACTATGTTTCTTTTGCGGGTTTTACCTCTTGTAAAGCTGTGATCTGTACATTGCTTTTGATTATAATATATGCGTTTTGGTGTGGCTGGAGTCGAGAGACTCTATCCGTTCTCATCAAAAAAGTTTAGGGTAAATTACATAAAATACACTGTTCTATACTGTCAATACAGTAAATCACCGTGATCTGGTCAATACAGTAAATCACCGTGATCTATGAATCAATGCAATAAACCTCATATACTCGTTTTTGCAGTCTAACCCCTTCCAAAAAAACCCTAATTTAGGTTGTGAAAAGATCAAAATGCCACATAAAAATACACTAAAAAATAAAAAATAAAATCATCCACCATCTTCACCTACACCGTCACTCAACCCCGACCACCACCTCCACCTCCACCTCCACGAAGCCCCAAATCTAACGACTCCGGATTTCAACTCCGAACCCAAATCCAAATCCGCATCCCCTACCACCACCTCCACTACCTCCACTCAGCCCCAAATCCAACAACAACTCCGGATCCCTACTCCAAACCCAAATCCAAATCACCACTCTGACCCGAACTCCACTCCGATCCCGTCCATCTACACTCCAATCCCATCTCCATCTCCAACTCCAAACCCAAATCCCAGAGATGATAATTTTATAGTGTATTTATATAGGAATATTTAGGGTATTTCCAAACCAAAATTATGAATTTTTTTTTAAGGGTTGACTGTAAAAATGAATACATGGGGTTAATTGGGATGACTCATAGATCCGGAGAGTTTACTGTATTGACCATATAGATAATGGGTGTTTTCTGCAATTTACTATGTAACTTTTATAGAGTATAGAAGACTCCTAGTATTAATTTCGAAAATGCTTGAACAGTCGATAAGTTATCGGCAAGAAACTGAGACTAAATTATATGCTTATGAATTTCTTTTATATATATAAATGTTCTCCCTCGAAAAGAATTAGAATGTGTGGAATTTTGGATAATGTTGAATGCGGGTTAGAAAGTTAACGAATACACCATAGAAAGATAGTTATATGTAATACTAAAGAGAGAGAACTTAGTAGAAGTATCATACACTAATCCCACAGTTGAAAAGTTCAATTCAACACATCGACATCTCTGATTAGTCTTTCTTGCAAGATTTAAATCATGCAAAATTAGGTCTTTTCACCGATGATTTCCATAGACTTAGATTTAGCTGACTACCGAAAATATAAATGAACGTGGTTTAATTTATAATCTCTATCACGAATATATAGTAGGGTGCTTAAAATCTTCACAACCTCATAAACTTGACCATCATGATCAACATATACTGAATTACAACTGCAGTTGTGACTTGTGAGCTAATAGATCAGAAGTGTCTAAAAAAATGATTAATACTTGCAACCTAACCATCAATTATTAAGTAAGGGGATCTTCTCATACTAATCACACTAATATATTTGATGACGATTCCAACAAAAACAAGAGAAATCTTGAATATACGAGCTATCTCTATACACATATATCACTTGGACCACTGAATTTGGACCAACAAGCTTGATGATTCCCAACACAACAAGACACTCTGACACAACACCTTCATCCAGTTTATGCAGGCTAACCATAATAGAGGTATACGTACAGAAATTAATCAGTTTAAAATATATATATATATATATATATATATATATATATATATATATATATATATATATATATAACTTTAAAAATAAATAAATAAATAGCAAGAACAATGATATTAAGAGTTGATTCACTAATTATAGGTAGGCGTGCATGGCATGTTACTGATATTATTTTGCCTGCTGCAAACAGCTAGCACTGACTGTTCATGGAAGGAGGGGAAACATGCATCATTCAATTCTCAGTTTGTTGTATGTTTTTGGGACCAAAATTAACCAATTTGTCACACCCAACCAAGAAGTGAGGGGAAACTAGTTAACTTAACCCACTTGCACACAAGGTGATCAAGTTGAAAATAAGGGTGAATTTCTGAAAAATGAGCGAAAGTTTTACCAGTCACAACAAAATTAATATCCATGGTTTTCATTTGTTGTTGGTGTAGTTGTTGTTGTCGTCTTTCTGAATGAAACATCTTGCGATTAGCTACCCCTGGTTACGCTACTATCAGAGTTGTTTAAATAAACATAATTTCTAGAACATTTTTACCCTTATTCTGAAATGCAATGATGCGCATGTTGTTAGTAGAATGCTAAATAAAAAAGTTTGAGACTTAAAAACTCTATAGCGCTTCTTGATCATATATGGGGCATAGCTTGTGTTTGTTATATATCTCATGTCATATTCTACTTTTACTATATCTTAAGCTAATGGGCTCATCCCCTCTCTCCTTTCTCCATTTTTAAATAGAGAAAGGAGTGCAAAAGTAGGAAAGCACACTTATCTTAACACGTGCACATCATACTTCTTTACTTGATAAAACAAAATACAAAAATAAATACAAAAACAAAAAAAAACTCTTCCTCTCTCAACTCTAGGGGTGGGCATCGGTCGGTATCCGACCTAATATGGACCATCCACCACCGATCCAAAGAAGATCGGTTTTTTAATTTTCTCATCCGCAACCAATCCGAACCTTAATTGGATCGGTTTCCATCCAAGCCAATTAAGCTCGGTTTGGATTGGATTGGATGGTCGGTTTGGCGTGCTACTTTTCACCTTCAACATCATTCATAATTTTGTTGAAATTTAAACGATCAACTTCAATCAAACTTAGGGAAAAACCTGCTATTTGTTATTCAGAAATGAATTTAAAATGAAGATTCATAAAACCACAAGTTGTTAATGAATTTTGTACTAATTGTTTGAGACGATGACGTTTAAATGAGTGAGATAAACTGTTGTTTCACTTGCAAACTTCTGTAATCTTAGTTTATTATCATAAAAGAAATTTCAATAATCGTAGCTAATTGAATTTCAGGTACAATAAAAAAAGATTTAGAAAACAATTTCTGCTTAACTCGATTAAAGTAACTACTAAATGTTACATCAACTTTATGATTCTATTAAGTTGAGTCACACTGTAAATGAAGCATTTCTCAACAACATAACACATAGGATTATGAAGAATCAAAATATAGGTAGAACAACTGCTCGGTTTGTATTAAAGAAATTAAAGAAGAATGTTTGTATCTCCAAGAAAATGAGAAATGACTATTTGTATATTCAAGAAATTAAAGGAGAATTATATTTTTTATGGACTTATGCATATAGGTACGGTCGGTTCGGTTTCATCGGTTATTTGAAAGCCTCATCCAACAACCGAACCGGTCCAATTGGTTATTGAAGATCAAGAACCGAGCCAATCCAAACCCCTAATTGGTTCGATTAAAAACCGGTCGGTTCGGATTGGATTGGTTCGGATTGGTCGGTTCGGATAATAGTTGTCCACCCCTACTCAACTCCCCCTCCCCCAAAATCCCGCTAACCCTCCTCCCCAAAATCTCAGCAATCGTCGTTCGCCAACCCACCCAAATCCTCGCCGTGGACGCTCACCGGCCTGCCAGGGTGATGACACAATCGATAAGAATTCTCCTATGAGAAATTAGGTTTTTGAATTCGTAATTTGTTTTGTAATATAGTATTCATAAAACCCTAATTTATCACCTGCTTTTACTCTTGATTTCTAATTAGGGCGTTTCGATTCTTGAAATTTCCGACCCCAAACTCTAATTATGGATTCAAAAATAATGATTGGTTATTTTCAAACCAAATCCTAACTAATGTTCTGTTCTTGATTCTTTTTTCTTTTTTTTTTTTGACTGGTAAAAGGTAGGATTATCCTACCTCACAGAAGATACATATATATATAAGTAAGAGAAGTTAACAACTATTACAAAGAGTAACCGAAGTAGGGGTTCAACGAGTCGTTTGACGAATCCAGGTTCGAGATGGCATGCCTCTGTGTCGTAGAGAGGGCATTGGATTATTGTCGTACTCCTCTACTAGTCACAACGACATGATCTCATCCCCCTTCTCCATCAACATCCTAGAACTCGTTTGACAAAAAAAGACCCCTATCAGTTAACCAAAAAATATCACTTAATAGTTACATCAGCATAGTCTAAAAAGTATGTTTCCAAAAGAAGCAAAAAAACCATCATCTGCAAAAGAGAAGAGAATCGCTATAAGTTGCTAGGCCGAGCAACTGCCTTCTTCGCTGTTCATCTGATCAATCCGTATGAGTGCTTGTTTCAACAATGCATCCTGCATACCTTCCCTTTCCATCTCTTGCATCAGCTTCGCCTTCTTTTTCTCGCTATCCATCCCATCAATCCAAAAGCGAAAGTAAAAAATTGCATTAGTAATTATTTCCTTTGCTTGCACATCCTTAGAAAAAAAAGTGCGATGATTTCTAGGTAGCCACAAACTCCAACAAATTGAGACAGTCAAAAGGTGCCAAGTGTATCTGTGTCTATGATTTCCAAAACACCAGGTCGTGAAGCACTCGTGTAAGTGATGGGGCATGGTATGAATATTTAGTAGTGTGGTGAAGTGTGTCCAAGTTTCAATGGCAACTGGGCATTCAAAAAAAATGTGGAAGGTCGATTCAACAGGACATGCACAAGTTGTGCATGTAGTGTCACCCGGCCATCCTTTGGAGAGAAGAAATTGTTTCGAGTTGAGTTTGTCCCAACTAAGCATCCAGATGAACACTTTGCATTTGAGCGGGGCAGAGGAGGACCAAGTTGCAGTGTACTATGGGGATCGGAGGCCAACCATGATGAAGAAGTTGTAGGCAGACTTGACAGTGAATGTAGAGGATGCAGTCAGGCGCCATGATGGTTGGTCATCAGAGAGTGTGGGTTGGAAATGCACTAGCAGCTCAAGTAGATGCAACTTTTCATCTCGCATGGAGTCATTGAGGACACAATTTAGCCTTGGTTGCCAGCTCCAAGAACCATCAGACCAAGATCCTTGTGAGAGTATATCAGCCTCTGCATTCCATGCTGCGGCAGCCAAATTTGGGCATAAGGAAGAGATGCTGTCTCCATTAATCCATTTGGACGACCAAAAGTTAATAAGGTTACCCCTACCCAGTCTCCAGTGGATGTTAACAAAGAATTGATCTTTCAGCGAATAGATTCCTTTCCAGAAACTAGAAGCAGTAGATGGGCAGACTAGTTGGTTAGAATTGCTTCGTTGATACAGGCTCTTCAAGGTTTGGCTAGGCAGGCAATCTGATGCTATCAATTTCCACCACCACTTCATCAGAAGAGCATCATTGAAAACCCTTAGATCAAGAACCCCCAGGCCCCCTTGTTCTTTTTGGCTGGCAGATTTTAGGCCACTGCATACTTGCAATGCCTCTAGAATCCTCATCTGCGCCACACCAGAAGAATCTACTGCGTAGCTGGTCAATTTTCCTGATAACCCAAAGGGGTAACCTAAAGAAAGAAGCGTAGTAGACCGGCAGTGCACTAAGCACAGAGTTTATAAGTACAAGTCTGCCTCCTCTTGATAACATTCTCCCTTTCCACACTGAGAGTCTCCGCTCAATTTTAAGGAGCAGCGGTTGCCAGTACTGTTTGCTGAGCTTACCATAAGCAAGTGGCATTCCAAGATAATTTAGAGGAGCCTCTCCTCTTTGCATCCAAGGATAGTTGAGAAAGCTTTGAGCTTCATTTTTAACCTTCCAAAATAAACTATGGATGATTTGTTGAAGTTGATAGCTAGGCCTGAGATGTTTGCAAACAGTTGCAGTGCCACCTTGAGATTTATGACCTCTTCTTCATCTCCCTTGCAAAAAAGTAGTGTGTCATCTGCGAACTGCATAACTGATAACTCCGCAATTGAACCTTTGACAGGTAGCTGGCAGAACACTCCATTCCTGCGGCCATTATGGAGCATCTGTGCTAGGACATCAACTACCAAGATAAAAAGCATTGGTGAGAGAGGATCTCCCTGTTTTAATCCTCTCTTCGAGTTTATTTGACGCCCTCCTTCACCATTTATAAGGATGGAAGACTTAGCTGTCCGCATGATCAAATGGATCCACTTGCACCAAGCCTGGCGAAATCCTCGAGCAATTAAGAGCTGGTCTAAGAAATCCCAATTCACCGTATCAAAGGCCTTAGCAAAATCAATTTTGAATAGTAGAGTATCGGAGTGTCTCCTACTGCACAGGTTAATTGCTTCATGGGCAACAACAAAACAATCCACTGTGGATTTACCTTTTAAGAAAGCACTCTGGGAGGATGATACAAGGGAGTGAAGTATCGGTGCTAGCCTATTTGCTAGCAATTTAGTGAAGATTTTGAAAGAGCAATTTAGCAAACTGATCGGTCTGAAATCAGAGACTGAGTTTGCCCCCTCACACTTAGGAATAAGCATGATGTTGCAGTAATTCAGCCTGTATAAGTTGCCTTCACCTTTCTGAATCGAGAGAAGCATGCTGAGAAGATCCTCTTTAATAGTGTCCCAGAAGTTGTGGTAGAAGCTCATAGAAAAACCATCAGGTCCAGGAGCTTTGTCACTACTCATACCAAAAACCGCTATCTTGACCTCTTCCATGGTGAATAGTGCCTCCAAATGGTCAAGGCTAATAGTCCCTCTGGGGGTAGAGTGAATTCCAATCAATTTGAAAATCTGATCTAGCAGTTGTGCCACAAATTGATTGAAAATGCTTTTCAAAAGCTCCTCTAATCCGGAGAGGTGATGTTTCTAGAATATCATCAACGATCATACTGTGGATAAAGTTCCTGTGTCTTCTCCCATTTGCAATGCAGTGGAAGAAACCAGTGTTAGCATCTCCCTCTTTAATCCATTGCACTCTCGACCGCTGTCTTCAGTAGACTGCTTCAGCTTTGATAAGATTTTGTAGTTCCGCTTGGACTGTCTTCAGGGGCTCAACAACGCTTGGTGATTGTTCAGCTTCAATTTCCAACTTCAGAAGCTTTTCTTGCAATTGCTTCTTCTTCTGCGCAATATGCCCAAAACTTTCATTTCGCCATCTCCTAATCCTTCTCTTAAGAAGTGTAAGCTTTGTTGCAAAGACATCAACCGGGTTTCCTTCACATCGAAAAGAAGTCCACCACTCTTTAACTGCAGGGATAAATGAGAAATGGTGCAACCATGCCTTTTCAAATTTGAAATAGTGCACCTTCTTAATGATTGCTTGATCATCAAGGACAATAGGGCAGTGGTCTGAGGAGATTCTTGGCAGCGAGTATTGGATACAGTTGGGGAATAGAGATTCCCATGTTGCAGAGATGAGGACTCTGTCCAATCTAGCCATCGTCGGAGTACTTCTGAGGTTTGTCCAGGTAAATTTCCTCCCTGAAAGAGGTAAGTCGATCAGCTCCAAGTCGTGGATGAATTTACGAAAAATCCTCATGTCTCTGTTTGAGCCTCTATCCTTAGATCTTTCAGCATCAGACAGTGTTACATTAAAATCCCCACATAGGACCCAGGCATCATTGAGAAGTCTCCGGCGCTGCTGAATTTCAAAGAAACAGAGCTCCCTATCCTCTAGATCAAAGGGTGCATAAACTGTAGTAATTCACCATTTCTTGGCTGAAGCCCTGCATTTGAAGGAAGCAGATACAAAGAAGATATCCACAGCTGAATACGTACAATCAAGAGTCTGATCATTCCATCCCAAAAGAATACCACCACAGCTACCAGTGGAGTCTAGTTGGACCCATTTAGAAATAATCCCACCTCCAATTGACGAAAGTTTTTGTGGTCCAGAATTTCTAAGCTTTGTCTCTTGCAAGCAAATAACAGAAGGCGCACAACTACGAATACCTTCTTTGATCATAGAGCATTTGTCAGGGTTGCCCAACCCTCTAACATTCCAGCTTGTAATCTTCATTGAAAAGAAAAATAGCACAAAAAATACGCACAACAAACACCAAAGCAGAAAAGCAAGACTGCTAATCAGAATGCTGTTGTTGATCAGTTTGATCAACTACAGTCTTCTGGCGGCCCCTGAACTTTGAAATCGAGTGTGGCCCCAAAGCCGCCACTCCAATGGATGCCGCAACATCAACTATATCCTCATTTGATAGTAAATCAAAAGGATTGAGATGTGCATTTGAAACTGAGACATTTGAGGAGGAGGTACCTGCGGTCTTCCTCTTAATAGTGGTTGACAGGTGCTTCATGAATGGTCTGGTGCTCTTGAGCTTGCCTGTGGACCGTGACTTCTTCACCTTCTTGGAGGGGCCATCCTCGAATCCTGGGGGAACAGCAGTAGATGAGCTAGCAGCTCTAGAAACAGTCTTCCTCTGTAGAGAGCGGGTGCGGAAACTGCCACTTTTACTGACACCTTCTGTGAAAGTCACCTTGTCTTTGCCTTCATCACAGAGTTTACGCGCCTCTTCTCTCATTGACTCTCGGAGCGCCCCTTCAACCGTAGGTTTAATCTTGACAAATAGGGATAGCGGCAGTATGACGGACTTCCCTTCCCACATCATTTCACGAACCTCCTCTTGAGAACTGCCATATGAGGATTTATCAGGATTTTGTGGAGCCAGCACACTGCCCTGTGGGGCCACCTTCTTGTTACTGCCTGATGAATCAGAAGAGTGAACACAGAGTGGTGCCAGAAGTGCAGGATTTTGCTTAGGCGAGTGATCCTCCACGAATTTGGGTATTAGGGTCGGATTTGGTGGAATCTCCACAGCTGGCACTGATCCCACTAATTTGGGGGAATTTGAAAAACTTCCACATCAGCCTTTGCATGCATGGATCCCGGGGCCGTTGGACCCCCACCCCCCAAATCACGGGAATTTGAATCTGCAATGGCATCTATGGCCATCGCCAGTCCCCGGCACTCCTCCGATCCCTCTATCTTGTTCTCAGCATGTCCCTTGGGTCGCCAAAAAACTTGCGCTTCCCTGTTCCTCCAAAGCTCCAGCAGTAGTAAACAGTTGGACTTTCCCAGATTGCACATCTTCAACGGGGATTGGGTTACCTAGTAGAAGTACTGAGACATCATGGACATGGTTTGGCAGATTCCAAGGTGTAGTATACCTGATAGTGAGGGACTTGGGCACAAGAGTAAGATCTTCAACCTCAATAAGGACCAGTGCTTGATCCCTGGTATCAGCATGCAACATCTCCCGACTGAGCGTAATAAGCTTACCAAAATGCTTAACCAGGCTCTCAATCGACTCCCTATTCCGCAGGTGAAAGGGGAGGAGTGGCAAGTTAATCCAAATGAAGCAAGGTTTCGGCCTCAGCCTTGCACCAAAATCCACTGACCATGGGGAAAAGGCAGCACTGAATCCAGAGAATTTGAAAACACCCTCAGTTATCGCTACTTCAACCTCGGTAACAGTCAGGAATTGGACGTGGTAGACTCCATCGCTGACTCTCTTCAGCACCCACCTCCGGCCTTGTCTTCCCCAAGAAAAGTTGAAAGCACATTCAAGGTCTTTTGTCAGTGGAATGTGTCGTGGGTTAATGAGGTGGAGGAAGGCACTTGCATGCAGTGCCGGCAGAGCTTGGGAGATGGCATTGTTGTGCGGGAGATCAACGACCAGCGTCTCACGCCGGTTGTGAAGTGGACAGTCCTTCACCTTATGACCAAATTTTTTGCAGTTGAAACAATGAAAACCTATTTTCTTACACTCCGCCGTGGTATGGTCACTCTCTCCGCACTTGAAGCAGTGCATTTCCATCTTCTTCGTTGATCGGCTGGCTGGATGACGCCGAAACTGGGTTTTTTGTGGGAAAATGGCGGTAGGTTTTGGCTGAAAGTAAGGTTTGGGTTTAGGGTTAGTGGGATTAGTGGGATGTGAAGGGACGTTGTGATGCAGGGTTTTGGACTGTAGGGGGGGGGTACGGGGATCGAAGCGGTAGTTGATGTGGGTAATGATGATGGGGGGGTCTGCGAGGGGGGAGTCGAAGTACTTGAGCATAGGATCTGCTCAGGTCCCGAGGGAAGACGGCGCTCTCTCTCCTCACCCCTCTCTCTCTCCATTCTCTTGGAAAAACTGTTATGTGAATAGAAATGTTGTCGTGATAACTTGATAGTACCCTGTTCTTGATTCTTTGTTTCATCAGATCCAAATAAATTAGATTTCAGAGGCCATGGTAGATTTGGGATTTCGGAAAACGAAGAAAAGAAGGAAAGAATAAACTGTGGGAAAGTAAGAGGTAATGTAAGTGTATTATTATATGTTTGTTTTTGTTTATTCACTTATTTACACTACTCTCTCCAATGTGTACTCCCAGAGATTACGGAGATGGCTGTTTGGCCTGTATGTCATGCCGTCGTTGCAATTGGCCCGGATCTAGGTTACCTGAATATCAACTTTTATTCTTCAATTTGATGGTAATTGTGTTCACTACTTCTCATAATTATTTTTCATGAAAAATTAATTTTGTTAAGTTCTTGAGCTTTTCATTTATTTTAGCAATCTCTCATAATTGTTTTAGCAATTTTTTTTTTATTTAGAATTGTTTTAAGTTTTTATATCCTTTTTTGGGTAATATTTAATTTGTTTGTGTTTGAGTATTTTTCTGTTTTTTTATGATAGTATGGTCAAGTTTTGATATTCGGGATCAAATGAAAACCTAATCATGTAGGGTTTCGGATTAGAAGAATGGGGATCGTCAAGTATGAGATTGGAACGAACTGACTTGCATATGAGGGCTTTTTCTTCTAATTGTTATCTGTTTTCATTTGGACTTTTACATTCTAAGTAATATGATCATTAAATTTTCAATTACAAAGATTGATGGATTGTAGATGATGGTAAAAAGCATGAAAGTTGAATAGTTTGGTCCATTTTATCATTATTGTATTTTATTATTTTTATTTTCTTAGGGTAAAAGTGAACAAATGAGTGAATATATAAGAAAGCTAAGGACTTGCATCAAATGGTTGATGAAATGAGAAGATGAAAATTTGATGAAGCAAAAGAAGCTTCGGAAAATGCTGGAGTCAGAAGCGAAACAACATGCAGATAGTGGTATCTTTTCTATATCTTTTGTTTTGTTTGAAAAGTTTTGGTGAATTGTATATGTGTTTTATAGTTTGATCATTTTATAGAGACACAACTAAGGAGTAATATAGAACAGTTGGAGACAAATATTGAGTAACTTCATAGACAATATGAGTATTTGCAACCAAGCTTTGGAACAGAGGAATCTGACAAGATTGTAAGTCTCTTTCTTAGCATCTCTAAATTTCGGTAATTATTCGACTATTTTTTTTTATTTTCTTTTAATTAAATGATGTTGGTTGGTTTGAAAGTGTGAATTAGTTAATTTGTAGATTTGTCATCTTTTCATTATATTGTGATTGAAATAGCTAAGAGGCATTTCTAAATTTTTAAGTAATATATAATTTTATGAGTCCCTCAAAATTATTTTAGTCTGTGCAATTTGCACAGGGTAACACTAGTTAGAAATATACTCCCTCCGTTTCAAAATATAAATCATTCTAGTCTCTTTTTTTTCAAAATATAAGTCATTTTAGGTTTACGAGGCAAATATTTTGTCATTTTTTAGTGTCCATCAAGTACTTTTTATAAAATTTTTAATTTTACCCTTATCTTCTTTATAAAAGGATTAATACTAAAATTATTGAGGATGGCAAATTGGACATTTTATAATTGATAACTCATTTATGAACTTCAAAAATCAAGAATATTTGTATGTTTTGTCAATCCTAAGTTTTTTCTCAATAGAAGTGTAGAAATTTAGAATGGCTTATATTTTGAAACGGATGGAGTAATAATTAATGTTAGTCAAGTTTCTTATGTTGTTAATTAGGAGACATTTTTCTAAGTTTCTTATGTAGTTAATTAGGAGACATTTTTCTGAAGTTACGAACCAATACTAGACTAATGATCATTGTCGGGGCCAGGCTCCACCATGAGGCCGGTGAGGCGGCCGCTTCAGGCTTTCGGATTTTTTGCAATTTTAAGATCTCAAAATTTGTATTTTCCTTGTAAATATAGGCACGTATTTTACGCGTAAAAAAATTGTATTGTTATTAGGGGTCCCAAAAATAATTATTTGGGCATTTTGCCTCTAGCCCTCGGGAACTCAGGGCCGACCTTGATCATTGCTCAACAATAATATCGGTGAAGGATAACTCTGAAACCATGCATGGGAATCCAATCAATCCATCACAAGATCGACTTCTCTCAAGTTGCTCGCTCCTGTAGTTTTCTATTTAATGGACTGAGTTATGGAAAGTAAATTAGTAGTAATTGTGCGTGATTGAGTTCTTGTTCATCTCAGTTTACTAGCGTCTCTGGAAAGAAAGAAAAAAATAATAATAATAATAATAATAATCTTTCCCAAGAGGGAAAATAACAATAAAATCCATCATAAATAGCTATCTATCGCACTCAAGTGCCGAGGACCACAAATAGAAATACAGATACTTTTCATTTTCTGAAGTAACAAAGTCTAGTTCCAGATATCAGGCTGGGTTTAAATCTTATATCCAAAAATCTATTATTATTTGGGGGTTTATTGATTAATTTATCAAGTCCCAATGCTGCAAATACTTTGTAGACAATAACAGAGCACTTTGGTTATGTCTACTTCATTGACAAACTCCGATCGAATAGCTGATTCTGGACCAAAGTCAATTTTCATATCTAGTGGCAAACATCGAAATCTCTTGCCAGTCTAAGTCGCAACTACCATTAGTAATCTCTCATGATCTGTCTCTTTTGCGAGATTGGTGACCTGAACATATCTTACAGTAATGTGTTGCTATCTCATTACAATGTATGATTTTTTATTTATTTATTTATTTTTTTGTTTGGGAGTAAATAGTGGGAAATTTCCCACCCCAATACAATGTATGATTATGATTTATCAAAAATGCTTATGGATGTTAAGAAAAGAAGTAGATGCATCAATCTAGAAAGTTGAAAAGATTAGTTGGGTTTGTTGTCAATCACACGTTAGAAGTCTCTCTCATCACAAATGGTTGCGTAACCATAATTAGGATTTTAAATGAACCCCAAGTGGCTTACAATATCCATAAAAATCTCTAGTTTAGGATTCAATCAGATACTATAATTTAATGTGAGAAAGTTACAGGTCATTAGCAAATAGCATTGATATCCCTAGCTCTCATTATTATGCATCCCATACAAGGAGATCCAATACTATTATTTCTCTTCATGCAGAAAATGAAGACATCTCACATGTTAATCTTATTTAGAATGAATTTTTTTAACTTTTATAAGGGCTTGATGGGGGTGTTCAGGTGATACTTTATTGTCTATTGATTGGAATAAATTATAATTATATCCTCCTGAATCAAATATATATATATATATATATATTTTCTTTTTTCTTTTGTGGGGGTGGGGGGAATTTTTTCCCAAAACGCCCCATTTTTGCAAAGTATTTCCCAAACCGCCCTACTTTTTTTTTTAATTCCCAAAGCGCCCCACTCGGTCTTCCAAAGACCGAGTCTAGTGCAAATAGACTCGGTCTTTGAAAGACCGAGTCTTGCGCTTTGAAAATTCAAAGAGCAAGACTCGGTCTTCCAAAGACCGAGTCTATTTGCACTAGACTCGGTCTTTGGAAGACCGAGTCTTCACTCTGTGCGTTTTTATAATCGCAGATCCCCTTTCTTTCTTCTTCTTCTTCTGGACTTTAACCTATTCTATTTCTCTAACCCATCTTCCTAAATCTAGGGCGACCTCCTACTTCTCAAAATCTAATCTTAATCTAAATATATATAACAATATCTTCCTAACCCTCTAACGATCTCCACTATAATATCCCAAAACCCTTATTTTGAAAGATCAATTTTTTTGTTTTTTTGCTAAAATTGAAGCGGATAGCAACTTCAACTCTTTTACCGAAATATCTACGGCTCTATCCTTGACGCTTGTGAAGGTATGATGAATATTGGCCTTTAATTTTCTGAATTTTGGTATAGATTTTGTTTGTGGTTAGATAATAACTCGCGTATTTTAATAAATATACGTAGGTATGGATCTTGAGATTCCTATTTGGTTATACTTTGGTGGTGAAATTATTCGTGATCCAAAGATTGGTTGTTGTTATAGTCATTTGGAACCGGAAATAGTTTGGGTACCCCGTACCATTACATTTGAAGAACTAGTTGAGAAAATCTATGAAGTTACTAATTGGGATAGGAATGAATGGAATGTAAAAATTTTAGCTCGATACGCAGCTGGAAGAGGAGGTGTTCAGTTTTTTATGACAGTGCCCGTACCTACTGATAATTCGCTGAAGTCATTGATTGCTAGGACATTTGATCCGAATTGTGTTTGGTCTGTATTAGAGTTATATATTCAGCAAATTCGAGTTGTAAATGCTCAGCCACATGATATCCCTAGTGCAAGCTTCATACGGGTAGTACCTACACAGCAGTCGAGACCTAACCCCGATCAATCTTCACAACCAAATTCGGTATCCTCACAAGAGAACACCTTCACAAATACAACAATTCCGGATTCTGTAAATGTTGAGCTGCCACGCCAACCAAGCCCGGTTCCTGACTCTGTTCCAAATGACAGTATGTTTGAACTCTTTCAAAATGCAGTGATTAACAACAGTTTATTAGATGATGATGAAGAAGAGGAAGAAACAGACGATGATGAAAGTCTGGAAAGTGATGATGGAGAAGAAGATGATGATGTAGCTAATGTAAATCCTTCGAACAATAGTTCTAATGAAGTGAGAGCTACTGATAGGTATGCTAATGTTAGCGCTCATGTTACGGAGGAGATGGCTGAAGCTGCTAGAGTACCCCCATTTCCACAAGAGTCTTCTGGTTCATCCAATGTAGACGAATTCTACGTTGGACAGGAGTTTGTTAGTAAAGACTCCCTTCTGCATGCTGTGAAGGTGTATAATATCAAGAAACATCGGGAATTTGTCACATTGAAAACATCACCGTCACTTTACACTGTTAAATGTAAAATGGCACCTAGAAAACGTACAATAGAGGAGATCGTACAAGGTCCCCCAGAAGTAAGTGATGGTGGATGCCCTTGGAGATTACGAGCTATTCTTCCAAAAGGAGGGAGAAATTTTGTGGTGAAGAAGATAGTTGGCCCTCATACTTGTACGAATCCCACGTTGAATCAAGACCACTGTAAAATTGATGCTAACCTTGTTAGTAATTTGATTGTGGGTGTGGTGAAGAAGGATATTGCTGTATCACCGGGGGTAATTATTGAGATTGTGAAAATAGAATATAATTATCAGATTTCATATAAGAAAGCTTGGAAAGCAAAACAAAAGGCAATTGAGAGGTTGTACGGTACATTCGAAGAAGCATACACGAAGTTGCCTTTTCTACTAACAGCAATTCAATCAGCAAATCCAGGTACCATTGTCCACTGGGATAAATTTGTGTCTAGCCCCGGCGAGGAAACATTCAAGGGAGTATTTTGGGCATTTGGTCCTTCGATTGAAGGTTTCAAGTCTTGCAGACCGGTTATTAGTGTAGATGGAACTCACTTGTACGGTAAGTACAAGGGTTGTTTGCTAATTGCTGTTTCTCCGGATGCGAATGGTTGCTTATTTCCTTTTGCATTTGCATTGGTTGATGGAGAGAGTATAAACACGTGGACTTGGTTTATGACTTGCGTCCGGCATTATGTCACCGATCGCACTGAGTTGTGTGTTATCTCGGATCGTCATGCTGGTATATTGTCTGCTATGGATTTGCAAAACGGTTCTTGGAACGAACCGAATGGATTTCATCGTTATTGCATGCGTCATTTTGCCACAAATTTTTTTAGTAAATTTGGTAGCAAAGCATTGCGCAAGAAGGCCAAAAGTATAGCTTGTCAGCACCAACCCAAAAAGTTCATGGCCAAACTCGCCGAACTTGAAACCGTCAATGTCGAGGCGGCTAACTGGTTGAAAGAGAAACCGGTTCAGAAATGGGCACTTTATGCAGATGAAGGTCGACGATATGGAATGATGACTACGAACCTGTCAGAATGCTTCAATTCAGTACTTAAAGGAGTCCGTAGTTTACCAGTAACTGCAATAGTTGAGACGATTTTTTTACGTCTCAACTCTTACTTTACTACTCGTCGACAGGAAGCTAATAAGCTATTATGTGAAGGGAAAATTTTTGCTAAACGAGTACAAGATTTAATTGATATTCGCCGTGAAAGAGCAAATCAACATGTGGTCACAATGTTTCATCATCAGCCTGGAATTTTTTCCGTCAAAACTGGTATACGCATGGTAAATGGAGAACGGAAGGGTGGGAACTTGCACACCGTGAATTTGGGTACGAAAACATGCACATGTATGAAGTTTCATCTATATCATATTCCCTGCTCTCATGTAATGGCAGCCTGTGCATATCGTGCAATCGATCACAAGCCTTATGTTGATAAATTTTACCTTATCACGTCATTGGCAAATACTTGGGCTCCTGTGTTCAGTCCTATTCTAGATGAAGCATATTGGCCTACTATCGACGGTCCACGACTTGTACCAGATTCTAGTTTGCGACGTTCACGGAAAGGCCGGCCTAAATCCACGAGAATACGCAACGATATGGATGTGAGAGATAGTTCTAGCAGGGGTACAAGAATGAAATGTTCAAGATGCGGGTTGGAAGGCCATAACAAGCGTCGATGTACTAACATAGCATCTCAAAACAATTGAAATTTCATTTTGTTTTTCCTATTGTGTTTGTAATATTTATTTCGAACTGAGCATGGATGTGTTTGTTTGTAATAGTCGTTTGTAATAGTTGTTTGTGTGTGAAGATGTTCTTGTTTGTTTGTGCTTTTTACAAGCGTGGATGTGTTTGTTTGTGAAGATTGTTGTTGAGAAGTTCAAGTTGCGATGTATATTTGTGGCTTTTTGTTGAGTTTTTTTGTGAAGTTGGATGTGGTATGGGTGTATGTTGAGTTTCTTTGTGAAGTTGGATGTGTTCATATTTGAAAGAAGCTTCTGAAGCTTGTTTGAAAGAAGGTTGTGAAATTTTTGAAAGAAGCATATGGCTGATACCAAAAAAAAACACACAGCCTTAAGGGTCGGTCTTCCAAAGACCGAGCTCAATATTACTAGACTCGGTCTTTGGAAGACCGAGTCTTGAAGCTGATTGTGAAGTTTTGCAATCAGCTTCAAGACTCGGTCTTCCAAAGACCGAGTCTAGTAATATTGAGCTCGGTCTTTGGAAGACCGACTGTTGACTATTTCTCACTTCCAGAATCAAGCGAGGCTCTGTAAGTGATTGAACACAACAAACGGTCTTCCAAAGACCGAGCTCAATATTACTAGACTCGGTCTTTGGAAGACCGAGTCTTGAAGCTGATTGCAAAACTTCACAATCAGCTTCAAGACTCGGTCTTCCGAAGACCGAGTCTAGTAATATTGAGCTCGGTCTTTGGAAGACCGACTGTTGACTATTTCTCACTTCCAGAATCAAGCGAGGCTCTGTAAGTGATTGAACACAACAAACGGTCTTCCAAAGACCGAGCTCAATATTACTAGACTCGGTCTTTGGAAGACCGAGTCTTGAAGCTGATTGCAAAACTTCACAATCAGCTTCAAGACTCGGTCTTCCGAAGACCGAGTCTAGTAATATTGAGCTCGGTCTTTGGAAGACCGACTGTTGACTATTTCTCACTTCCAGAATCAAGCGAGGCTCTGTAAGTGATTGAACACAACAAACGGTCTTCCAAAGACCGAGCTCAATATTACTAGACTCGGTCTTCGGAAGACCGAGTCTTGAAGCTGATTGTGAAGTTTTGCAATCAGCTTCAAGACTCGGTCTTCCAAAGACCGAGTCTAGTAATATTGAGCTCGGTCTTTGGAAGACCGACCCTTAAGGCTGTGTGATTTTTTCTCAAATTTCACACATCACACATCCAAACTCACACATCCAAACTCACAAATTTCAAATTTCACACATCCAAACTCACAAATCTACACATCCAAACTCACAAATCTTGAGCTTCTTTCTCAAATTTGAGCTTCTTTCTCAGAAATCTTGAGCTAGTAATATTGAGCTTCTTTCTCAAATTTCACACATCCAAACTCAGAAATCTACACATCCAAACTCAACATCCACACTCAACATCCAAAATCAACATCCACACTCAACATCCACACTCAACATCCAAACTCAACATCCACACTCAACATCCAAACTCAACATCCATACTCAACTCAACATTCAAAAATACTACATCAACACAGCTACAAGATCAGCAACCAAGTTAAAAAAATAAAAAAACTACATTAAAAAAATCTACATTAACAAATACTACATTAAGAATACTACATTGAAAATACTACATTAAAAAAACTACAAAATCAAAATAATTAGAATTATTACATCAAGGGTCCGGTGTGAAGTAATCTGGGGGTCTTCTGTGTCGTCTACGACGCTGGGGAGTTGCCTGTGTCAGTGCAGACAACGGGATCTCCGGCTCTTCTTCAATCTCATCCCCAACGAACTGTTCTTCATCACCTTGTGCCTCAATATCAGGGTCTGCTTCTTGTTCGTGTTCCGAATCACTCCGAGGTTGGGGTGGCGGCCTATGAACAGTTCTCTTTCGTCGTTGACCGGTATGACCGCCGGTTCGATGTGTGGGGGTCCTAAGTATCGCATCTAATGTTGCGCCCTCCCCCACAAGATCAGCTTGTGCACGGCAACACGATAACATCTCCCGTACAGTAACCTTCGTCTGATCGGCGATGTTGCTATTTAGCATATGCGCACATTTCTTGGCAAGGGACCAAGTCTGGGCCAACTGAGAAATATGAAAGATTGAATTAGATGCACATAAATATATAAAAACATATCGATATATAAATTGTGAAAATTTAAAACAAAACATTAAAACTTACAAAGCCACGAATAGCGGATCCCTTTGGTTGGTACATCGGCAACCTCACCGAATGCTCATCTACTGGTTCGGTCCCTGGTCGACGTATCGGTACAACGACTCCGGCAGGAGCCTGCAACGGTGGGGAAATGAACCGTCTAGTGACTCTCTCGTACCAAGACAAGTACACACCATGCAAGGAGAGGTCAAAAGGTGGGGTGTCAACGATGATTTCTTCGAAACGGTTAATGTTCCATCTCTGAACGTAATCGAAGAAGCAAGTGGCCCAGTTGTGTCCCGGTGTACGGCCCATTCCAGTGATGTTATGCATCTCGGCATTGAATGGCACGGTAACTGGAATCCCCTGGTGCAGACCAAACTGTCGTAAGACCCTATCGGGGTAGTAGAACTCAACAACCCCGAAGTTGATTAGAGGTGCTCTCGTGAGCCACAAATTACGCCTGAACGTACAGATCGGTGGTAGCCGAATCAATCGCTCCTCTGTGTACGGGGTCCACACCACACAGTCGGCGGCCAACCTGTCCAACTCGTCGCGATAGTATGTCAAGCACCTGTTGGGGTTGGCCGTCCATGTCAGTTTTCCTGTCCAATACACACCAATCGGAGGTAGCATGTCTATATCTTCAGAAAGAACTCTCCAATGTTGGGACTGGATCCGTACTACGGGCCTACCTACGTGAATCCGTTCCCAACTCCATATCTGCAGTAGAATTAGAGGTCCATTCATCTGGTTCGAACCTATACTGCACAGACACAGACTCCGATACAGTGCCGATAGAATTGCACTGCCCCAACTGAAACGGCGGATCCTACCTATATCAGCGATTAGGGGCAAGAACATAAGCGCTACGGTATTCCCGGTTGAGTTTGGAAACAGGACCGTGCCGAATAGCGTTAGAACATATGCCCTAAAGTAGCACTCCACCTCCGCTGCAGTTGAAGCGTCATTCAATCTATTTTTGAAGGTATCCTTCAACCACTTTAGGCGGATAAATTTCCCATTTATCGCGCCAGCTTCCACTGCAACCCCTAGAAACTCCTCCACGAGATACACGGGATCGAAGTCCATCGATCCTGTCACTGCCTCTCCATCGATTGGAAGCCCGGTTAGTATAGCAACGTCTTGTAAAGTCACCGTCATCTCCCCGACTGGCAGGTGAAATGAGTGTGTCTCGGGCCTCCATCGTTCAAGCAGTGCTTCGAGAAGTGGACGATCGCACTTGATGGATGTCATCATGGAAATTCCGTAGAACCCACAATCTCTAAGCAACTCGTGTATGCGTGGGTGCGCAGGTAGCGGGTGCCCAGTCCTAAAACGGCACTCCGTAGCCTCGCCGTTCCAAACATACTGCGATCGATGCATCGGCTGGAGAGTGAGAAGTGAAGGGTCGAGTGGTCCGGGGCCTGCAGGAGGGATGTATGAAGACGAAGGGCCCGCCTCATTTGGATTGAATTCAACCTATATAACAATAACATTTACATCAGTAGACCGAAAAATATAATACAATTCTATTAGAATCAACATTTAATTACTTACATTAGTAGCATCGGTAGAAGCACGACCACCACGACGACCACGACCACGATCACGTCCACCGCGATTACGTGGAGGTCTACTACTTTCTCCTACCTCCATGTTACCCCTTGTGCGTGCCATTTACAGTAGACTACAAATCCTACAAGTTCAACAAAAATGTTATTAACTACACAAAAGCTAGATATAAAAACAAATTATATATAACAAAGCCGTTCATTCTCTAATTTTAGCAAAACACTAGAGTATAACAAATTCAACAAATTCTATACATAACCTAGACTCTATAAAATTCTAAAAAACTAAATTCAACACCAACCTAACAAGTAATTTCTTATAGGATAGCGATATTGCTGTGTTGTTGTTTGCTATGTGTTTATCATTTTATTTTCAACTTCATATAGGAAATTCACTTTGTGCAAAACTGTAAACTATATATACGTTGTCTAAGTAAAAATTATATATATTTGTTCGTGGTATTGGAAACATTTTATGGGCTTGGTTTAGATGATACTGCAGGCGAGACAGTTGAAAATTAAAATGACAAAAATGATTAATGAGGGACTTTATCTAACAAGAATCGCTTATCAAGAACAAGAATTGATCATCAAATTAATGTTTAAAAAATAGCTCTGACGCAATGATTGAAGGAAAAATTTTCATCAGAACTTTCATTGTTGAAATAGTAAAACTACCTCGTCATCAACCTAGATTATCAGAAATGGACCAATTCCAGAAATGAAGAAAGTTCAAACTTTGAAATTATGAAATTTTCATCAGCAACTGCTTATAATAAAAGGAAATTTTAACTAGGAAATAATCAACCCTCATTTGACATGATTTTTTTGTCTAATTCCATTTAACTTTTCAGATCATACTCAACATATTTGATTCTCCAAGTAGTAACTCTTTTATCAAACAAAAGGTCAATGATTTGGTGTTTAAGCCAAAGCCTGACATCAAAAATCACAATCAAATAGGGGCCGGCCTAACAAAGTTTCCCCTTTGTCAAAACTATCGTCAAAACCCTAATCAATAACTATAAATTGAACCATCAGCAACACCAAAAATCAAACTCAAACTACATCAACTCACACCTCTAATGCTTCAGAAATATCGCTATACATAACCTAACAATACAGCAATATCGCTATACATAACCTAACAAATTCAACAACTTCACAATAGCATCAACACTAACAAGTAATTTCTTAAGCAATAGCATCAACACTAACAAGAAATTGGCAATAGCATCAACACATGGACTTAGGAAATGCTTCAGAAATATACCTAACAAGTGGGAGAATCCGAAGACGAAGACGAAATTGGCAAGAAGAGCTTGACCAGTACAACCGAAATCTTCCAATTATGGGTATTCGGGGTTTAGGGTTTAAAGAAAAAATCGATTTTGGGGAATAGGATTTGGTAAAATCGAAAATGAATTAGAAAGTAATTGGTTTTGGGAAGTTCAAGATTCGATTTCGAGAGTAATCGAACGGAAAATGAGAGAGTGCGACGGATTTGTTGAGGGAAAGAGCGAAAGAAAAAACAATCGAAAGTGAAGAAGAAGAAAGAAAGGGGATCTGCGATTATAAAAACGCACAGAGTGAAGACTCGGTCTTCCAAAGACCGAGTCTAGTGCAAATAGACTCGGTCTTTGGAAGACCGAGTCTTGCTCTTTGAATTTTCAAAGCGCAAGACTCGGTCTTTCAAAGACCGAGTCTATTTGCACTAGACTCGGTCTTTGAGAGACCGAGTGGGGCGCTTTGGGAATTAAAAAAAAAAGTAGGGCGGTTTGGGAAATACTTTGCAAAAATGGGGCGTTTTGGGAAAAAATTCGGGTGGGGGGGGGGGGGATTTAAAGGATGATATTAAGGATATTTGCAATGACCTTTACTCATTCTCTTCATTTCTCTATAATTAATTATACTCATATTATTTTAATCCCAAAGATGGCTGATGCTAACACTGTTAAACAATTTAGACCAATCAGTCTGTTTAATGTGATATTCAAAATCACTATGAAAGTTCTAGCTAACCGATTGGCTTGTGTGATTAGTTCTTTCATTGATTTAATGGCAACAATGATGCCATTTTTATCTTTATTTCTGTCAATTACCCTGGGGGGTGAATAGGGTGGTCATGCAGAATTAAAAAATAATAAAGTAAATGCAAGAGTGATACGAAAAGCAAATACAGACGACGCATCGATATAACGTGGTTTGACCCCCAGGTCTATATCCACACCACCTACTGTAGCAATTTTCCGCCACAAACGTTTCACTATACTCAAAATCCTTGTACAGTGATTCTCAGATTCAGACCGAGAGACCTATTACACCCACAGGACTTCTAATCTAAGTCCCGTCAATCTCACCAAAGTGGAAAAGAAATGAAAAGAAAACTCAAGATCGTTAATATTGACTGAAGAATACAACCAAATAAACGCTCACACTCGGATTGATCAAATGAAGGATTAGTTCAGAAATTTTCTCAGAAGTAATTTGGGTGAAAAGACACAGTGGATTCGTCAATATTAATAGACGAGGAAGTGTATCGATCAAAAATAGAAACGATACTTTCCAAGAATATACACAGCGCAAGGTGCGGTCGACCGTCATATTGGTGCGGTCGACCGTTCAGCTCTCTAACGTAAAGTAGAGAAGTGAAAGGTCGACTGCTCCTCAAACAACTTAAGGTTGCGGTCGGCTGCTATGCGGTCGACCGGTCATGAAGTGCGGGCAACCGGTATCGCGCTGTCTATTCCGAATCCACCCTATTTTCTTACCATAAACTGATCCTTCTTTAATTAATCTTATACAATTATAATCTCATGAAAATAGAAAGAAAAACACAGGTCTTGATATCTTCCTCTTTTGCTTGTGGACCAATTAATCAAGAACTCTTTTTGAATATCTTCCTCTTTTGCTTGTGTTTGCCATTATTCTTTATTGCTTTCCTTGTTTGTATATTTGTGGATCTCTCTTAGATCTCTTTTTGATGCTATTTGATCCTGAAAATCTGACACACTAAATTCAAACTTATTATTATGAGTGAGCACGTTTTGTGCACACCAAAATTAGAGTCAACAATTTTCTCCTTTTGGTGTGAACAAAATATGCATGAATGTTTGAAAATTTAAAACACAACATATAAATACTCCCTCTGAATTTAGCACATTCTGTAATACAGATTTTCACATAGATAAAGCTTTTAAGGGAGTGAGTACTCCCCCTTAATATAATTCTCCCTATAATACAGAACTTAAAGAACAAATATAAGAGAGTGGTGATAATAATATACATAGTTGTTCATGAAATAATTTGAAAACTTATGAAATAAGGAGAAAACATTTTGAAAACATTCTAAAAATAATTGAAAACATTCTAAAAATAATTCTCCCCCTTTTTGGAACACACCAAGAGGGGATAAATAGAGGAGACATAAGTAAAATAAGCCTTGGAAAGTTCGTAGAACAAATCATCAATGAAAACACCAAAGAGAAAACATTACAATGAATACAATCTTGTAAAAGAAATGGAAGAGAATCTTCTTACATGATACCATTGATAGCGAGACTTTTTGCTATACAGTGAGAGCTCTTCATAATATCATAGATTCAAGATTCTCCCCAATACACATGAAAGTAATAAAAAGAATCAAGATTTTGAGAAAGAAACATTGATTTTATAAGACTTTGAAAATATGAACCAGAGAGGGAATCGGTCGACCGTACGGTTGACCGCAAGAGAGGTTTGTCAAGAATCATCCAGAGAGCATACCGGTCGACCGTAAAACCAACAGAAGCGACAGAGAGCAATAAGCCAAATTAGAGAGTCGAAAAATAGTCAAAAACCGAGACTAAGCCGGTCAACCGCACAGTCGACCGACCCACACAAAGAGTTTTTAGGCAGAAAAATCAATAACATTTAATGCTCTTCTCAAGAAGTAAAGAAAACGTTTTTCATCTAAGGGTTTTGTAAAAATATCAGCGAGTTGTGAATTAGTTGAGACATACTCAAGAATAACATCCCCTTTTTGAAAATAAAATGCTAGCGAATGTCTATATGATATTAAAAGTGACTATGTAACTTATATCGAATAATCGAGAGAAATGAGTTTAAATTTGCTTACCAGACAAAGAATTAAACTAAACTTGTTTTACCTAAAAAAAAGAATAGGTTTTTCCCTTTCCTTTTCTTGATAGTGATGCAAAAATGTTGTTTTCATCCGTCATGAGCTTTAGGCATCCACTATCAAGGTGCTACCAATCTTTAGGTGAAATACATTGATGTACCTACATTGAGATTAGTAGGTATCCAAGTAGGTATTGTTCTTGCACTTGCATTCTTCTTTATCCAAACGAAGTTAGTATTCCTTTTTAAAGCACAATTATAAGAGATATGTCCTAATCTATAGCAGTAGTGACATGTGATACGATTATGCCTTGGGTCATGCACACTTGCATAGTTTTGAGTTGATTTGTAATTATGTTGGTGACTATGCATATGTGTATGACATGATGATTTAGATTTTTGATGGTGTATTGGCTCTTCGTAACCAAGCCCTCGATTATCATAATAAGATTTTGAATTCTTTGTAATAAGGTAACTAGGCCCTTCATATTTTTCAACAATTTTCTCGAGCTCAATTACACTTTTACAAAGTCTTTTCCTAGTCATCTTATCGTCTTTTGTATTCCAACGAAGAGTGTTTAGGGTAGCATCAAGTATCTATTATGTTCAAGAGTTTCATTACAGCCTTCCACTATCTCATCAAATTTTTTTTTACAATCTTTTAAATCATCAGTGAGCTTAGCAATATAAACAAACTTCTCATGAATTTCTCTCAAGTGTTCATCATGTATTGCTAAGGATTCTTGAATTTATTGTTTTAAGAGTTCATTTTACTCTAGCAATACATCATGATCTTTTCTAAATGACTCGAATTTTTCAATGATCAAGGAATTTTTATTTTTCAGTTTTTGATTTTTTGCGGTGCAAGAGTCATGAGATTCATTTGGAATTTGTTTATACTGTCTTAGTTCACGACTCAATTTCTTAGCATAATCTTTTAATCCAGTACACATATCTACTAACTCGTCATAAGTAGGTTCTTCGATTACCTCTTCTTGAGATGGTGATTGCACCTCACCATTCTCAAGAGCCATGAAGCCGACATTGTTGTGGTATTGTCCTCCTCACTTGAATCTGAGTCTAGTCACATTGCCTTCAACGCCTTCTTTCTCAATCCTGAATTGGAGTGATGATAATCTTTGTTCCTACCTTTCGATAGGGGACAGTTTGGGCGTATATGTCCTGCCTTGTTGCATTTGTAGCATACATCATTTTTTGTCTTTGTCTCTTTCTCCTTGTGACCTGCTGTATTTTTTGCGTTTGAGATGCTTACAGAATTGTTTAATTAGCCGTATGAAATCTTTGTCTGATTCTTCATGGTTTGACTCTGATTTTGATGGATATGATTTATCTGCCTTTAGTGCAATGATTTTCTCTTTAGTCTTTGGCTCAATCCCTATGTTTTATCTGTATCTTTTGGTCTCCGATATTTCCATCTCGTAAGTTTTTAACTTTCCTTGGAATGTATAATAGTCGAATCCCTTCTCTTCAAGAGTCTCTCTCATTCCGGCGGCCTTCACATCCCATTCTGGCGTGAGACAACTAGCTTTCCGACCTTTCGGTCATCATCAAGCCCCTTACCTAAGCTCTCAAGTTCATGGGCAATTATATCGAAGCGGGAGAGCATTTGGTCCACAGTTTCAACTGGCAACATGCGAAACACATCAAATTTATAAAAACACAAATTTACTTTAGCTTTTACCTCGGAAGCAGTTCCTTCATGCCGCTTCAGCATGTTGGATAACTCCGCCGGTGTGAATGCCTTCTTTCCATCGCTAACTGGGATTTCTGTTTTGTTGATACATACATTCTGATATGGCTAAAAAATAGGATTAAATCGGGACCGTTCACATCGGACTCGAATCTTAAAGCTCAGGGGCAAAACGGTAATTTCACATGCAAATGGGTCCGAAGCGGGTACTGGGTCTCCTTCTCACAGATCCAATAACCCGCAAACGGATCCACATCAGCTGGGTACGAGTTTCAACCCGCTACCAACCCGATCCGACAAGATACAATCAAGGTCCCTGATTAGATCTAAATCAACGGCCATGATTCACAGCTATCTTTTCACTGGGGATTAGGGATTAAATTCCTTAACTGATTATAGGGGATATACCTTATCAGATTACATGCCTTATCTGATTACGGGGAATATTCCTTATCTAATCACGGGGATTACATTCCTAAAACCAGTCCCTAAGACGCCTATAAATACCCCTCACCCATCTCCATTAAGAGGTAATCAATCTTTCTCTAGTTAAACGCTCTTTCATAGTCTATCAGATTACTGACTTGAGCGTCGGAGGGTGCGTCGCCGGGATCAACCCCGGTGTCTCGCACTTCCTTGCAGGTGAACGGCGGGAGTCAACGGTCAAGATCCGGCGGAACAGGTTAGGTGTTTGCTATTCAGGTTTTTCACGAACTCACAAATTCATCTGTTTGCCCCCACACCGAAATTAGCGGCAACAGATTGGCGCCGTCTGTGGGAAACACACGAATAGCAGCCCCTCCTCTTTCCGTCGACTAGATCTTCTCCAGCCATGCCTCCGAGAAAAGCCAAATCTAGGGGGTCCAACCGTGGGCCCAATCCCGCCGATCAGCAGGAGCCAGTCCCTGACCAACCCGTTCTGCAGCAGGAACGACCTCCGCTTCAGACGGAAGACCCCCTTCAGCAAGATCAGCCCCTTCAGAATCAACAACCCCCAAGGGTCCTTCCGGTCCACAGAATGCCGGTGCGGGGGGCTCCCGCATGAAGCAACCTCTCCATCAAGACCACGTCTCCATACACAACGCCTCTACGAATTCCATGGCCTCTCACAATCCCCAAAATCAGAAGGAGGAAGAGGACCTACGCCACCGTCTGGACGAGAAGCGGGCCCGAAAGGGAGCCTCCCGCCAACAACGTCCGGGTGAGCGGTCCCCTCACCGCCGAGACTACAAAAGGTCCCATGTCCGAAGGGGAAGGAAGGAATCCCCCGAGCATCACAGAAGAAGACCACGCTCCCCCGCGGGTCGGCAGCAGCCTAGGAACGATGAAGCGCCAATCACCCGTGCCGAGATCCAACGAGTTTGGAGCACAACTCTCTCATAGAGTTCCTCCTCGAACTCATCTCACAAATGGCTCTCTTCCAGAGCCGAGCTTTTCCCTCCGCTCGCCGCCGAAGCGGACCTCTTCTCAACAAGTCCGGAGCACACAACTCTCTCCTAGAGTCGCTCCTCGAACTCATCTCACAAATGGCTCTCTTCCAGAGCCGAGCTCTTCCCTCCGCTCGCCGCCGAAGCGGACCTCTTCTCATCGAAGTTCGGAGCACAACTCTCTCCTAGAGTTCCTCCTCACATTCGTCCCGCAAACAGCTCTTTCCCAGAGCCGGGTCCTCCCTCCGCTCGCCTCCGAAGCAGACCTCTTCTCATCGAATTCGGAGCTCACAACTCTCACCAAGAGCTCCTTCTCGCACTCATCTCACAAACGGCTCTCTTCCAGAGCCGAGCTCTCCACTCTGCTCACCTCGGAGCGGACCTCTTATCAACAAGTTTGGAGCGCACAACTCTCTCCTAGAGTTGCTCCCCAAACTCTTCTCCCAAATGGCTCTCTTCCAGAGCCGAACTCTTTGCTTCGCCCACCTCCAAGGCGGACCTCTTCTCATCGAGTTCGGAGCACAACTCTCACAAAGAGCTCCTCCTCGCTCTCGTTTCACAAACGGCTCTCTTCCAGAGCCGAGCTCTTCACTTTGGTCACCCCCGAAGCGGACCTCTTCTCATCGAATTCGGAGCTCACAACTCTCACCAAGAGCTCCTCCTCGCACTCATCTCACAAACGGCTCTCTTCCAGAGCCGAGCTCTCCACTCTGCTCGCCTCCGAAGCAGACCTCTTCTCAGACAGCCCGGAGCTCACAACTCTCTCCTAGAGTTGCTCCCCAAACTCTTCTCCCAAATGACTCTCTTCCAGAGCCGAACTCTTTGCTTCGCCCACCTCCAAGGCGGACCTCTTCTCATCGAGTTCGGAGCACAACTCTCACAAAGAGCTCCTCCTCGCTCTCGTTTCACAAACGGCTCTCTTCCAGAGCCGAGCTCTTCACTTCGGTCACCTCCGAAGCGGACCTCTTCTCATCGAAGTTCGGAGCACAACTCTCTCCGAGGGCTCCTCCTCACACTCGCCTCACAAACGGCTCTCTTCCAGAGCCGAGCTCTCCACTCTGCTCACCTCGGAGCGGACCTCTTATCAACAAGTTTGGAGCGCACAACTCTCTCCTAGAGTTGCTCCCCAAACTCTTCTCCCAAATGGCTCTCTTCCAGAGCCGAACTCTTTGCTTCGCCCACCTCCAAGGCGGACCTCTTCTCATCGAGTTCGGAGCACAACTCTCACAAAGAGCTCCTCCTCGCTCTCGTTTCACAAACGGCTCTCTTCCAGAGCCGAGCTCTTCACTTTGGTCACCCCCGAAGCGGACCTCTTCTCATCAAATTCGGAGCTCACAACTCTCACCAAGAGCTCCTCCTCGCACTCATCTCACAAACGGCTCTCTTCCAGAGCCGAGCTCTTCCACTCCGCTCGCCCTCGGAGGGGACCTCTTCTCAACGAGTTCGGAGCTCGCAACTCTCTCCAAGAGCTCCTCCTCGCACCCGTCTCACAAACGGCTCTCTTCCAGAGCCGAGCTCTCCACTCTGCTCACCTCGGAAGGGACCTCTTCTCAACGAATTCGGAACTCACAACTCTCACCAAGAGCTCCTCCTCACACTCGTCCCGAAAACAACTCTTTCCCAGAGCCGGGCTCTTCCGCTCCGCTCGCCTCCGAAGCGGACCTCTTCTCAGACAGCCCGGAGCTCACGACTCTCTCCTAGAGTTGCTCCTCAAACTTGTCTCACAAATGGCTCTCTTCCAGAGCCGAGCTCTTTGCTCCTCTACCTCCAAGGCGGACCACTTCTCAACGAGTTCGGAGTCCAGCTTCTTCTACATGGCTGCTCCCACAACTTGTTAAACTAACCACACGATGGTTCGGAGTCCAGCACTCGGTTCGACTCTTCTTCCGCTCGCCCACAGACGAGCCGGAAGTAGATCGCCGTTCGAAATTGCTCCTACAGCCGTTGAATGGATCGGAGTCCAACACTTGGCTCGATTCTACTTCGCAAGTTCGCTCCTAAGCGGACTAGAAGTAGCTCGCCATTCGAAACTGCTCCTGCATCCCTTAAACTAACCTCACAATGGTTCGGAGTCCAGCACTCGGTTCGACTCTCCCTCCTCGACTCGTCTTCAGACGGGCCGGGGGTAGATCGCCGTTCGAAATTGCTCCTGCAGCCGTTGAATGGATCGGAGTCCAACACTTGGCTCGATTTTGCTTCGCAAGTCCGCTCCTAAGCGGACTAGAAGTAGCTCGCCATTCGAAACTGCTCCTGCATCTCTTAAACTAATCACACAATGGTTCGGAGTCCAGCACTCGGCTCGACTCTTCCTCCTCGGCTCGTCTTCAGACGGGCCGGGAGTAGATCGCCGTTCGAAATTGCTCCTGCAGCCGTTGAATGGATCGGAGTCCAACACTTGGCTCGATTCTACTTCGCAAGTTCGCTCCTAAGCGGACTAGAAGTAGCTCGCCATTCGAAACTGCTCCTGCATCCCTCAAACTAACCTCACGATGGTCGGGGTCCCATGGCTCGACTTTACTTCACCGGCTCGTCCTTAAACGGGCCGGAGGAAGATAGCCATTCCGAACTGCCCCCACGACCATCCGAGCTGAGCTACCCATCTACCGAGAAGCAAAGTGGCAGAAAATGTGCCCCAAAATCCGTGCTCGGATCTGCCGAACAAGATGCATCTGCCGAGCAGCTGAGCAGATGAAGAACAAGAAGAAAAAGAGGCTAACGGGTCAGGGTCGGATCCAATACCCTCGGTCCGACCCATACCCTTCTTAGCTCCTTCATTCTTCTCCTTCTTCAGTCTTCCCGCCAAAGGTACCCAACACTTCTGCCCTTCTTCACTGTGCGAAGGAACGAGGCAGGGGAGAGAACCCGAATGCCTCTCCTCCCCTTCTCAAGGCCAAGCTCTTCACTCCGCTCGCCTCCAAAGCAGAGCTCTTCCCGATGAGTTCGGAGCTCACAACCCTCCCCTGGAGTTGCTCCTTGCACTCACTTCAGAGAATGGGTCTTCCCAGCACCTCTTCTCCTAGGAGTGGAGCTCCTCTTCAATAATCTCCAAAACCAAACAGAATAGAGACAACTTCAGAGCCCCTCACCTCTCCCGTATGCCGACCCATCCTCCCAAGCCGAGGAGCAGAGCTTCATCGACCCATCCCCTTCATCAACTCACTGAACTTCTCCTCACGCTCGAGCCATCCGAACAGCCGAGCTACCGAATAGCTCAGCCGAACGGCCGAGCCACTGAGCACGGAGGGGCAGAATCTTCAAGGAACACTTCCTCCAAAATGCCTCAGCGCCTCGGCCAACAGCACTGAGTCTCCGAGCCGAGGTACCGGGGTACCGACCCGCGTATATGGCAAAAAATCGTCCCGAGGCGATTTCGCCGTTAGATCATCTCAAAATTCGCACCCAATCGTGATGGACGGATCAGATCGCGTACGTCACCACAAAACGACAAGATAACGTTTTCTCGAAACTCGTGCCTCTTGTCTCGTGATTCGTGCCACGATCGTGATCAACCGCCCAGATGGCTCTTCTACAAATCGAGCTCCCCACTCCGCTCGCATCCGAAGCGGAGCTCTTCTCAAACGAGTTCGGAGCTAGAACTCTCTCCTAGAGTTGCTCCTCAAGCTCCTCTTCCTGATGGCTCTTCTACAAATCGAGCTCCCCACTCCGCTCGCATCCGAAGCGGAGCTCTTCTCAAACGAGTTCGGAGCTAGAACTCTCTCCTAGAGTTGCTCCTCAAGCTCCTCTTCCAGATGGCTCTTCTACAAGTTAAGCTCTTCACTTCAAAGAATGGGTCTTCCCATGGCTCTTACGAGGATCTTCCTAGCACCTCTTCTCCACCCCTAGGAGTGGAGCTCCTCTTCAAAAATCTCCAAAAGCCAAGCAGAGCATCACCTCTTCCATATGCCGACTCATCCCCTTCTCCTCACGCTCGAGCCGTCCGAACAGCCGAGCTACCGAACAGCTCAGCCGAACGGCCGAGCCACTGAGCACGAAGGGGCGGAATCTTCAAGGAACACTTAATTCAAAACAGACAATTCAGCACCTCGGCCAAACAGCCCTGATGCGCCGAGCCGAGATACCGGGGTACCGACCCTCGTATATGGCAAAAAATCGTCCCGAGGCGATCTCACCGTTAGATCATCTCCAAATTCGCACTCAAGCGTGATGGACGGATCAGATCGCGCCACATCACCACAAAACGACAAGATAACGTTTTCTCGAAACTCGTGCCTCTTGTCTCGTGATTCGCGCTACGATCGTGATCAACCGTCCAGATTGAGCCGTGCAGCTCGGATCTGCCAATCTACCCAACTGCGGAGCGGCGAAAAATGTACCTCGAAATCCGGGCTCGGATTCGCCGAACAAAGCAAGCAGATGAAGAGGAAGAAAGAAAAGAGGCTAACGGTCGGGGTCGGATCCGATACCCACGGTCCGACCCTTACCCCTCTTAGCTCCTTCATTCTTCTCCTTCTTCCCCAACACTTCTCCTCTTCTCCACCGAGCGGAAGAACAAGACAGGGGAGAGAACCCAGTTGCCTCTCCTTCCTCTTCTCCTCTTCTCCACTGTGCGAAAGAACAAGGCAGAGGAGAGAACTCAAATGCCTCTCCTCCCCTTCCTCTTTCTTCTCAGAAGAGCTACCGACCTATCGAACAGCAAAGTGGGAAAAAATTCTCCTCAAAATCCGTGCTCGGATCTGCCGAACCAGACTCATTTGCAGAGCAAACCAGATGTTCCCAGAAAGGATCCGAGGTGCCGATCCGAGGTGTCGGGGTACCGACCCTCGTTTTTGGAGAAAAATCGTCCCGAGGCGATCTCACCGTTAGATCATCTCAAAATTCGCACTCAAGCGTGATGGACGGATCAGATCGCACCACATCACCGCAAAACGACAAGATAACGTTTTCTCGAAACTCGTGCCTCTTGTCTCGTGATTCGCGCCACGATCGTGATCAACCGTCCAGATTGAGCCGCGTAGCTCGGATCTCAAATCCGAGCTACCAAACTACCGAACCGCTAAAGCGGCAAAAAATCTCCTCAAAATCCGTGCTCGGATCGACCGAACAAGAAGCAGAGGAGAGAGAGAAAAACAAGGGGGAGCACGTGGGGCCGGGTTCGGCCCGTTAAGGGATCCGAACCCATCAACCCACGACCCGAACTCCACTCCTCTTCTTCCCCATGTTCCCGCCAAAGACAAATCCCAACAAACCCTTCAAAAAAAAAAAAAAGAAAGGGGCCACGTGGCATGCCACGTGGCATCATCTCAATGATCCGAGGTGCCGATCCGGGGTGCCGATCCGAGGTGACGGGGTACCGACCCTCGTATATGGAGAAAAATTCGACCGAACCCATCTCACCATCGGATCGTCTCAAAATTCGTGCTAAAACATGATGAACGGCTCAGATCTCGCCACGTCACCACAAAACGACAAGATAACGTTTTCTCGAAACTCGTGCATCTTGTCTCGTGATTCGCGCCACGATCGTGATCAACCGTCCAGATTGAGCCACGTAGCTCGGATCTCAAATCCGAGCTACCGAACTACCGAACCGCTAAGTGGGAAAAAATTCTCCTCAAAATCCGTGCTCGGATCTGCAGAATCAGATTCATTGGCCGAGCAGCAAAAAAAAAAAAAAACAACAAACAGCGTGGGTTCGGACCCGTTAGGATCCGACCCGAACCCTTCCTCTCTCTTCCCCAATCTCCCGCCAAAACGAAATCCTTCAACTCTTCTTCTCCATACTCCAGCCACAGCAAAACCAACCGAAGATCAGGAAAACCCACCATCTTCTTCCTCAAACACCGACGCCGAGCTCCTTGCCGACCTCCACCATCGGCAATCTCCATCATCCACGCTTCACCATGGCCAAGCTCCAGCACCCAACACTCACCATCCACTCGTCAAGCTCCTCCGCACACCGAAGCTCCGCCTGCCGAGCTCAAGCCACGCCAACGTCGAGGCTCCACTATGCTGAGCTCTCCCTCCTTCACTCGTCGAGCTCCTTCGTCGAAGCTTCGACCACCTCCATGGCCGAGCTCCAAGACAAATGACGAGCCGAACCCACTGCCGAGCTTCATCACCGACACCAAGCTTCGGACTCCCCTCCGCCGAAGCTCAAGTTCTCCGCCAAACTTCACCACTTCCGAACTCCTTCGCAACCGAACTTCACCTCCATTGCCTCCTTCGCGCGAGCTCGACCCCGCCGTCTCCAATGCCGAACTCAGCCCATCGCGAGACCAACTCCGATGAGCTCCATTACGGAGCTCAAGCACCGCAGGCACCTCGCGACGCCGAGCTCTCCATTGCTTCGAGCTTCAACTTCGCCGAAGCTCCTTGTCTGGCCGAAGCTCCATTCGCGCCGAGCCTCGCTGCGAAGCTCACCTCCGAGCAGTGCCGAACCCATTGCCTCCTTCGCGAACTCACTGTCGAACTCCACGCCGCGAGCTCCGGCCCCTTCGTCGAACACTTCCGAGCTCCTCTCTCCCCTCCACCAAGCTCCGAGCTCCGGCACGCTGTCGCGAAGACGAAGGAGAGCGAAGACGAGAAAGAACAGAGGAAGCAGCGGAGAAGAAGTGGAAGAAGCAGCGGAGAAAGAAAGAAAGAAAGAAAGAAAGAAAGAAAAAAAAAAAAAAAAAAAAAAAAAAAAATGCCACGTGGCGGTCCACGTGGCGACATCTCAACGAGCCGGGGTGACTTCGCCGAAGCACCGAAGTGCCGAACTCGTATTTGGAGAAAAAAAGAGCCCGGGCCACACGATCCGTCCGATCGTTCCAAAATTCGCGTCGCGACACGATCGACGCTCAGGAATGCGCCACGTGTCCCGATCGTGATCTGCCTCACGATGCGCGCAGATCTGATCATGATGAACGGCCAGAAACGTGCCACGTGTCCAGATCGTGATCTGCCTCACGATGCGTGCTCATCTGGTCATGATGGACGGCCAGAAATCTGCCACGTGTCCAGGTAATATTTAAATTATTTATTTATTTATTTAATTGTTTTTTTTATTTAAAAAATCCGAAAAAAATATTTAAAAATCGAAAAAATTAATTAAAAATTCTAAAAATAATTATTAATTCAGAAAAAATTATTTTTAATTCTGAAAAAAAATAATTATTAAATTAGAATAATTAATTAATATTTTAGATAATTAATTATTTAATTCGGAAAATGAATAAAAAATTCAAAAAAATGAGGAAAAATTCAGAAAAATCTGGAAAAATCACCAAAAATCCAGAAAATTCTGAGAATACTTTTGGGCATTTTACAAGCCCATAATAACACTGTTACACCCCGAGCAAGATTCCAAACTCCCTTAAGAACACCGATAAAATCCCGTACGCCATTAGAACAGTTAAACTACTCCTCAAAGGCTGATTACACTCAGTCTTTAGGAGTGGGGGGCTCGTGATATGGCTAAAAAATAGGATTAAATCGGGACCGTTCACATCGGACTCGAATCTTAAAGCTCAGGGGCAAAACGGTAATTTCACATGCAAATGGGTCCGAAGCGGGTACTGGGTCTCCTTCTCACAGATCCAATAACCCGCAAACGGATCCACATCAGCTGGGTACGAGTTTCAACCCGCTACCAACCCGATCCGACAAGATACAATCAAGGTCCCTGATTAGATCTAAATCAACGGCCATGATTCACAGCTATCTTTTCACTGGGGATTAGGGATTAAATTCCTTAACTGATTATAGGGGATATACCTTATCAGATTACATGCCTTATCTGATTACGGGGAATATTCCTTATCTAATCACGGGGATTACATTCCTAAAACCAGTCCCTAAGACGCCTATAAATACCCCTCACCCATCTCCATTAAGAGGTAATCAATCTTTCTCTAGTTAAACGCTCTTTCATAGTCTATCAGATTACTGACTTGAGCGTCGGAGGGTGCGTCGCCGGGATCAACCCCGGTGTCTCGCACTTCCTTGCAGGTGAACGGCGGGAGTCAACGGTCAAGATCCGGCGGAACAGGTTAGGTGTTTGCTATTCAGGTTTTTCACGAACTCACAAATTCATCTGTTTGCCCCCACACCGAAATTAGCGGCAACACATTCCATACCTCTTCTCCGAGCATCTGTAAAAAATGAGACATACGAACTTTCCAGACGTCATAGCATTTTTCATCAAAAAATGGTGATCATGTAAGACTTGTCCCATTGGAGACGAAAGGCTCCGATGAGTACAAGTTTTGGGGAGGAGGGATTTCGGCCATTGGGCCTTTTGGTTAAGCTTTTAAGCTTTTTATAAGCACCTCGCTCTAATACCACTGTTAATCACCCTTGGGGGGGATGAATAGGGTGATCGTGCGGAATTAAAAAATAATAAAATAAAGTAAAGTAAATGCAAGAGTGATAAGAAAAGCAAACACAGATGACGCAATGATATAACGTGGTTCGACCCCTAGGTCTACGTCCACACCACCTACTTGTAGCAATTTTCCACCACAAGCATTCCACTATACTCAAAATCCTTGTACAGTGATTCTCATATTCAGGCCGAGAGACCTATTACACCCACAGGACTTTTAATCTAAGTCCCGTCAATCTCACCGAAGTGGGAAAGAAATGAAAAGAAAACTCAAGATCCTTAATGATCTTGACTGAAGAACACAACCAAATAAACGCTCACACTCGGATTGATCAAATGAAGGATTAGTTCAGAAATTTTCTTAGAAGTAATTTGGGTGGAAAGACACAGTGGATTCGCCAATATTAATAGACGGGAAAGTGTTACGATCAAAAATAGAAACGATACTTTCCAATAATATACACAGCACAAGGTGCGGTCAACCGTCATATTGGTGCGGTCGACAGTTCAGCTCTATGACATAAAGTAGAGAGGTGAAAGGTCGACTACTCCTCAAACAACTCAAGGTTGCAGTCAACTGCTATGCGGTCGACCGGTCATGAAGTGCGGACGACCGATATCGCGCTATCTATTTCGAATCCACCCTGTTTTCTTACCATAAACTAATCCTCTTTAATCAATCTTATACAATTATAATCTCACGAAAATGGAAAGAAAACCACAGGTCTTGATTGTTGGATCCTGTAGGCAAGGCAAGAAACACTATAGGGGGGAGGGGTGAATAGTGTTTTATAAAAATAATTGCGGAATTGAACTTTTTCTTCGGTCCAGTCGACTTGAAAAGAGAAACCAGTCGACTGGGGCGACAGTTAAGAAGAGTATTTTAAGACAATTCTGATTAGTCGACTTATAGAAGAACCAGTCAACTTACTAGACAAGTTTTCAAAGAGAATGCAGTACAAGTCTGATTAGTCGACTTAAAAAGGGACACAGTCAACTGTCCAGACAAGTTTCACAGAGAACTTAAAAAACCAAGTAAATGAAATGCAAGTTCAGAGAAATACAACCACAGAGTACACGCGATGTATCCTGGTTCGGTCCTCTCGACCTACATCCAGTTCCCAAGCAACCCACTTGAGATTTTCCACTATTCTTAAAAAATGTACAAGAATACCCTACGGTATTAGACAACAACCTTGTCCAACCCGTAGTCTTTTCTCACCACTAGAGAAAGCAACCCACTCTTCCACTAGAAGTGAAAACCTGACTCTACACCCTAGAGCCCTACTTTCCAACCGAGAGGAACCACTCTCACAACCCGAGAGTGAAAAACAACAATAAAATGTTTACAATCAACCTATAGCCTTGTTGTGAATGTGATTTTGTGCGTGGCTATTAGGTCAACTTTCGAAATCAGTCTAAAACAAAATTACTGTTATACTAGATTAATTTCAGAAAACTAAAAATTTAGAGGATTTGAAAGCTTGTGAACTCTTGTTCTCTTTTTGAAAATTAGTACTTGAAAGCTTGTAAAAGAGAGTATTGTCTTGTAACCTTTTTCAAGTAATTTCTACACTCTATTTATAGAGTTAGAATCACTGGACGTTGAGAAGCAGTTGTACCAACTGTCAACCAACGGAAATAAAACTTTTGAATTCGAAAAATTAAATTTTGAAATCAGTAAACTGTCAGAACGACTTGAACAGTCGACTAGTTGCCGTTATGAGTCGACTGGTTAGAGTTTGAATAAGTTCAGATAGTTTCGTACTAAGACAGTCGACTGGTGCCTAATGGCAGTCGACTGGTACTTAACAGCTGAGCATTTTCAATCTTATTTCGATTTTTTTAAGTTTGAAAAACACTCAATTATTTTAAAGATATGTGTGAGTGTGTGTGACAAGGCTATTACAGGATTTCTAAGACTCAAAGAAATAAAAAAGTTACAATTGTTACAAGACACTTAATACAACATATTGAAGTATAGGTCTTGTCTTGAGTCTTGAGTCTTGAGATGGAACTTTAGCCTTTGTCTTTTTCTTTGAAGCTGGCAACCTTGTAGCTTTCTTGATCAATTAGCTATAAGAGCTTTGTTTGTAGCTTTGCTTGATCAACTTGCTTTAAAAACCTTGTAAAGCTTGTTAGAATATTTTGCCTTTGTGTATATCCTGTAATATATAAGAAGTAGCACAACAATTTTTCTATTGTGTTGTAATCATCAAAATCAAGAATCAACATTGATATCTTCCTCTTTTGCTTGTAGACCAATTAATCAAGAACTCTTTTTGAATATTTTCCTCTTTTGCTTGTGTTTGCCATTATTCTTTATTGCTTTCGTTGTTTGTATATTTGTGGATCTCTTTTTTATGTTATTTGATTCTGAAAATCTGACTCACTAAATTCAAACTTATTAGTATGATTGAGCACGTTTTGTGCATGTTGAAATATAGTATTTGTATATTCTATTTCCTAATATAGGAAACAGATTCCTCAAATCTCTCATCTCCACAATCTTCTCTCAATCCCTTTTCTTCTTCTCTAAGAATGTAATCCTTATATATAGATGTATACAGTAAAGAATAAAAAATAACAAAAATAAGAATCAGTTTTCCTAAATCTATTTTCTTCATGGTATCAGAGCCTAATCAGATCTAGGCCAAGTGAAGAAGAAAAGGAGGAGGCTGATCACCTCCATCTTGATCTGATCCCGTTGTTGATCCCGTCACTGATCACTGACTCCGATCCCGTCAGATCCCGTCGCCGAAAACCTCAAAGAACCCATCCTTCTCTTCCCATTGAGCCCCACATCGAAACTCCCAAACCAGAGGCCACCGCCATTTCAACCTAGATCAAGCAGCCGCCATTTTAACCGCCTAAACTCCCAAATCCTCCAATCCGCCGGCTTCGACTCAGCCCACCGCTCCGCCCTCGACTCGCTTGCCAACGTCACCCTCCTCTTCCTCCGCCACCTCGCCAAGTCGGCATCTTTCCACGCCAATCTCGCCCACCGCACCTCCCTCAACGAACCCATCCTCCAATCCCTCCAAGACTTGGAGCCCCCTCAGCGCATTTCGCATTGCCTGGTGGGGTCCACCGTGGTCCAAGAACTGATCCGATTCATCGATTTGCAAGAAGAGGAGATCCTGTTTGCGAGACCGATTCCAAAATTTCCGGTGTTAAGGAAGTCAAGCGGTGGGACTCCGTGCTTTGCACAGATTGGGGAGGTGTCTGAAAAAAGAAGACCTACTCGAAGAAGCGCGAATCCCGCGGAATTCGCTATCCAAATCTCAAAATCGCCGTCTCCCAAATCCTCCAACAAACTGATAGAGCTGTTGTTGTGGGTACTGTAGCTGTTGTCTCCCTCTAACCTGTTGCTGTTTGGTGTTCGGGAGAAGAGGGTATTTCTGTTTGCTGTTTGGTGTTCGGGAGAAGTGAAGTTAGTGTTGCTGTTTTGTGAAGTGGATTTGATCGGTGTTCTGATCTGTTCTGGAGTTGCTGTTTAGGTGTTGGATTGTTGCTGTTTTGGAGCTGTTCTTGACCAAGTTGTGTTGTTTGCTATTGGTTGCTGAGGATCAGATCCGTTGTTTTTCCCTTTGTGCCGCTACCATGGGACAAACTGATAGAGCTGAGAAGAGTATTGGACTCGCTTCTACATTAGTTACAGCTGTAGGTAATGATGGTAAGAGCATCCACAGTCATTTTCTATAAATGCCATTTTGCCATATTATAGCAAACGAATGTCTGCAACGGTTTCTCATTTTGCCATTTTATGGCAAACGTTCTATTCTTGTTTCTCAAATATGAGAAAAGAAGATGAGAATTCTCAAATTATAAAGGACGGGGAATGATTCCCCGTCTCTCAAATTTTAATATATTTTATTATCATAAGACGGGGTATCTTATAGCGTCTGGTAAATTTTATTATTATTATTTTTTTTAAAAAGGGTCAGACGGGATATCATATCCCGTCGTTCCCCTTTATTTTTTTAAAATTTTTTTTTTTAAATGAACGGCCATGATTGGCCGATTAAAAAAAAAAGGGGCAAATGGTGGGCCGGTACATGATGTACCGGCCGGGGAATGATTCCCCGTCCATGAAATGTGGTCCATTAAATGGGTAGGTTTAGGTAGTTAATTAGGTTTAGGTAGTTGTATAATTAGGTTTAGTTATTATTTTAATATTTAATTTATTTAATTAATATAGTTTAATAGTTAATAAGCAATTAACTATTTTAATTTAATTTTAAAAGTTGAGACGGTATATGATATACCGTCCCACTCAATTTTTGGCGAACAATATAGCAAACGACCACTGCATCGAAAGCTTCTATTTGCTATTACTGTAGCTGCCATTTTATAGCATATGAAAAACGACTGTGGATGCTCTAAGGTATTTAATATTTCTGCTTCTGTTATGAATAGTGCATGGATAATTGATTCGGGTGCTACTGACCATATGACTTTTGATTCTAGACAAGTTCAAAATTTTCAACCATCCACTAAATCGACTGTGTCCACTGCCAATGGCGATCCTGCCACTGTTACTGGCGAGGGTACCATATATTTCACAAACAACCTAACCTTAGATACTGCCCTAGTTGTGCCATCCTTGAATTTCAACCTATTATCTGTTGCTCAAATAACTACTGCCTTACATTGTATTGTAGTCTTTTGGCCTTTCCATTGTGTGTTTAAGGATATTCGGACTCGCAAGACGATTGGTTATGGGGTTAGACACGGAAAACTTTATTACCTAGATTTAGAATCTGAATGTTCGAGCAAGTTGACTCAAGCTCTAAGTGTGGAAGGCTCCGAAGATGAGAAGAAGAAATCAGATATTTGGCTATGGCATCGACGTCTAGGGCATGTTTCTTTTGGTTATTTGAAAAAATTATTTCCAACTTTATGTTTGAAGTTAGATATATCTGTCTTTCGGTGTGATGTGTGTGAACTCGCAAAAGGTCATCGTGTCTCTTTTCCTCCAAGTCCAAGTAGAAGCTCCCTTCCTTTTATGATTATTCATTCTGATGTTTGGGGTCCATCCAAAACTACTACATTTGGAGGAGCCAAATGGTTTGTGACCTTTATTGATGACTGTACCCGTATGACCTGGATTTTTTTGATGAAGTCGAAAAGTGAAGTTAGTGGTTTGTTTCAGAAATTTCACAAGCATGTTATGATTCAGTAAAAATCACATATTCAAGTTCTTAGGAGTGATAATGGCGGAGAGTACCTGAGTTCAAATCTGCAACAATATTTGGTGGAACACGGAATTGTTCATCAGACTACATGCTCGTATACACCTCAACAGAATGGGGTTGCAGAAAGAAAAAATAGACACTTGCTCGAAGTGGTCCGTGCTTCTCTCATCCATAGAAATATGCCACTCATTTATTGGGGAGAAGCTCTTGCTTCTGCGGCATACTTAATCAACCGAGTTCCCTCTAATACCCTAAACTTCCTCACACCATTTCAAGCATTAATTGAAGCTACGAATGCCCCAAAAGTCGTTAACTTGCCACCTCGTGTGTTTGGGTGTGTTGCATTTGTTCATCTTCATCAACATGAACAAAATAAGTTAACTCCTCGAGCTGTCCGCTGTGTTTTCGTGGGATATGCACAGAATAAGAAAGGGTATCAGTGCTATCACCCACCAACTCAAAAGATATTTGTAACTATGGATGTTGTGTTCCATGAAGATGAGATGTATTCTTTCTCTGAGGTTGAACTTCAGGGGGAGTACCGAAGTGAAGTTCAAACTCTTGCCTATGATGAAGTGGTTACTATTCAAACTGAACAATCAGATATAAGGGGAAAAAATCAGGATGTAAGTAATGACGATAACTCGAATGAAGACTTGGTTGAGGAAGAAAATTTCCACGAAGATCTGCAGTCAGTGCCGAACCTCCATGAAGATGAGCCATCTCCACCACCAGCACCATCAGAACCATCTCCACCACCAGTACCATCAGAAAATCAGGATGTAAATAATGACGATCACTCGAATGAAGACTTGGTTGAGAAAGAAAATTTCCACGAAGATCTGCAGTCAGTGTCGAACCTCTATGAAGATGAGCCATCTCCACCACCAGCACCATCGAAACCATCTCCACCACCAGTACCATCAAATCTATCTCTACTCCCAGTAGAACCCCAAAACCAATCATCATCGCTGTCCGAAGCTCCAAGAAGAGAACTCCCAAACCGTACTACTAGAGGTATCCCAAAATCCACTTATGAGCCTAATCCCACTAGTAGAGTCAAGTATCCCATGAGTCATTATGTGTCTACTCACCGATTGTCTGAATCAAATAAGTCATTTGTGAATCAATTATCTGCTGTATCTATTCCTAATAGTGTGCAGGAAGCCTTAGCCGATCTAAGGTGGAAAGCAGCTATGGATGAGGAGATGAAGTCCTTGAAGAAGAATGAGACTTGGGAGATAGTTGAGCTACCAGCAGGGAAGAAGTCAGTAGGATGCAGATGGATTTATACAATGAAATATAAATCGAATGGTTCGATAGAGCGGTACAAGGCAAGGCTGGTTGCCAAAGGGTACACTCAAACATATGGAATTGATTATGACAAAACATTTGCACCTGTGGCAAAGTTCAACACTATTCGAGTTCTTCTATCACTTGCTGCAAATCTTGACTGGCCGTTGGAGCAATTTGATGTGAAGAATGCATTTTTGCATGGAGAATTGATAGAAGAAGTCTATATGGATCTTCTACCAGGGTCGAACAGAGCAGTCCAACACAGCAACAAAGTATGTCGTCTGAAGAAAGCATTGTATGGACTGAAGCAGTCACCAAGAGCCTGGTTTGGGAGATTTACAAAATCAATGAGGACATTTGGATACGATCAGAGTAATTCTGATCATACTCTATTCCTAAAAAGGAAATAAGGTAAAATTACTGCTCTCATTATTTATGTTGATGATATGATAGTAACTGGAGATGATCCTGAAGAGATGAAGGCATTAAAGAACTACTTATCACAAGAGTTCGAAATGAAAGATCTTGGTCCTTTGAGATACTTCCTTGGTATTGAAGTTTCTCGCTCCAGAAAGGGGATATTTCTTTCTCAAAGAAAATATGCTCTAGAATTATTGAAGGAAACTGGAATGTCCACTTGTCAACCGATTAGTACACCATTGGAAGAAGGACTGAAACTATGCAACGAAGCTGATCAAGTGCCCTGTGATAAGGAAAGATATCAGAGATTTGTTGGACGACTAATGTATTTTGCACATACACGGCCAGATTTGTCATATGGTTTAAGTGTGGTAAGTCAGTTTATGCATGCCCCTCGGGAACAACATATGGACACGGTAATAAGAATTATGAGATACATTAAGTCAGCCCCAGGAAAAGGAGTTTTATTTACGAAACATGGTCACTTGAAGGTTGAGGCATATACTGATGCTGATTGGGTAGGATCTACAATCGATAGGCGCTCCACTTCAGGATATTTCACCTTTATTGAAGAAAATTTAGTTACATGGAGGAGCAAGAAGCAAAATGTTGTTGCACGCTCTAGTGCAGAGGCTGAGTATCGCGGAATAGTTTTAAGTATAACAGAAGCTTTATAGCTGAAACTCCTGTTGCAGGACTTAGGCTATGGTCCAAAGGAACCTATGAAGGTGTATTGTGACAGTCAAGCGGCGTGTGATATTGCGGCTAATCCAGTTCAGCATGATAGGACGAAACATGTAGAGGTGGACAGATTCTTTATCAAAGAAAAATTAGATGAGAAAGTTATTGAGATATCCAAAGTGAAGTCAGAAGATCAACTCGCAGATATCCTAACCAAGGCCGTTTCGACTCGGCTCTTCTTGAAATTTGTTGACAAGTTGGGCATGCTCAATATCTATGCACCAACTTGAGGGGGAGTGTTGAAATATAGTATTTGTATATTCTGTTTCCTAATATAGAAAACAGATTCCTCAAATCTCTCATCTCCACAATCTTCTCTCAATCCCTTTTCTTCTTCTCTAAGAATGTAATCCTTATATATAGATGTATACAGTAAAGAATAAAAAATAACAAAAATAAGAATCATTTTTCCTAAATCTATTTTCTTCAGTGCACACCAAACTAAGAGTCAACAATTTCTAACTCAGTGGTTGCAGATACAGTTCATGGGACATCTGCTTCTATTAACAATGGAGATCAAGGATATCTTCATGTTGGGAGTCCGGCTAATCAAGAAGACACATTGTTGTATCTAACTCTAATTTCTCTAAAACTGTTAGTATTGATGATCTTATCCAAGAGACAGTTTTAGCTGGTGATGATGAAGTAACCTCTAAAGAGTATGTAGTGGATCTTATCTCTTCTACCCTGGACTCAATTTCAGCATTGTCGCAGCATTAACAGGAATACATTACAGAGGTTCTTTTGGTCTCTTCTCTTCAAGTTGCATACGAGCGGAATGAAATTACTAGTGATGGGGATCCTCTGGTGGTGATTGATCCTTGAGTCTAGAAAGGTTATTTATTAGGTTGTTTCTTACCTCATGTTTGGACTTAGTTTATGTGCTTCTCTATGTCTTAATCTTCTGGTGGTATTTTGTTCATGAAGCATGTAGCTTCATTAGCACCATAATACATTTGGTTCATGTTTATTTGTAAGCTAACTTTACATATTTTGGGTTTTAATGACATTTTAGTTGAAATCTGTTTAGGATTCAATCCCTTTATCAACAAAAAAAAGTAGTAGTCAAAAATTAATTATTATTATTTTCTCTGAAATGTGGGTTTTCTTCTGATATATGAATTATTCAACAAAACAGTCTTTCTGATATATGATATATGAATTAATTTTCAACAAAGAGTCAAAAATTAATTATTATTATTCACTCTCATCGCCTTCAGGATTCTCTTATCGTTCTTTCAACCCTTAACGCGCTCTAATTTTCTCCCTGCACTAGTTTTCGACGGTTGTTAGCTTTATTCTCTCCTTCAGTCTTTGCGTGCTCCCTCTTTCAGTCGGTTAGCTCCACGGTTATCTGCGCTCTCTCATCTCTCTAGGCGCCTTCGTCGATTGTTGTTCGGCGGTTTTATCTAGTTCTTTTCATGTTTTCCTCGTACTAAGTAGTGGCCCGCTCATAGGCTAGCTTTTTTATGCTCACTATGCTATTTCGTTGCGTCTGTTGGCTTGTTCTTCCCTGCTCTCCGCTGAGTTTTGTCTCGGGGATTCTGTTTATGATGCTTTTGCTCATTGTATTTTTTATGAGCCTTTCTGTTTATGACTCTTTTGCTCAATGTATTTTTAATGAGCCTATGGAGAGGTTTTTACACTGTTCCTTATTGTTGATCAAGGTTTGCTTGCGTCTCTTGCAGGGCTGATCAGTTGAGTACGATTTTTAATGTTGTGTCCCGTTCATGCTTCTTGTTCTTTTGGTAGTGAGAGGGCGTATCCTCTCTGTTGGACTTTTTGCAGCTTGATGTTGGCTTAGCTCTTCCCCCTTTTGCTCCTACATGGCTACGACTTCTCTTACGCTCTTCGGTTCTAAGTCTCTAGAGGCTTCCTGTCACCTATAGTAGGTGCTTATTTGGACTGCTAGTCCGTTTTGGTTATCGGCGGTAGCTGATTTAGTTTTTGGTGGGCATGCGTTGTTATGCTCCTCTATTTCTCGTTGGCTTGTAATCTTAACTATTGATGCTAATTGCCTTTATCTTAATCGACTGTTTTTAGCTTTGTTTGTTTGTGTTCTGGTGTGGCTTTTATTTTCATTGTTTTTATCGCGCTTTTTGGTTGGTTGTGGCACTTCTCATGATAGTCGACTGGATTGCTGTTACTACCTTGAATTTATCTTGATGATGCTTTGCTGATGGCCCCTTTCCGCGGCCTGAGGTTGGCAGATTGTCCCTTTAGCCTCTCCCTGCTACTCGTTTTGCATCACGCTTCTTGTTTTCCTGATGTTCTCAGTCTGGCTCAATTGTTGGCGATCTCTCGACGTGCCTCACTGGGTTTCCTCGAGCCTACTAGTGTGGTCTGGACGCCGAGGTAGCTCTTGCTAAAGCGGACCCCTTCCATCCTCTGGCGACTTCTCTTCCCGCCAGTATCGATCGCAGCTTTTCTGCCGTCCCAGCGATCCGGTCTTGGCCCTGAGCGTGCACACCATATCACCTTGCCTCCAAGCCGCACCAGTATTCAAGTTTTCTGCTCTTCTGTTACTGTCGATCCTCTGGGCTGTTTCTCTCTAGAGGAGATTAGTTCTGTTATCACTTGTTCTATGTCTTTAGCCGTTTGTATAGCTTCTCTAGGCTTTTGTTTTACCCCTGGTAAAACCTGTCACTTTGTCTTTGTACAGCTATTATTTATCTATAATATTTGTGTTCTGGCTGGAGTCTTTAGACTCTATCCATTTGCATCAAAAAACAAAACAGTCATGTAAATGTAAATGTAAATGTAAATGTAAATGTATGTTATTGTTTCATAAAGGTATAAATAAAAACAAAATTATATTTCATTTGAATGAATTTCAGATTTAAAACAATTATACATTTACATTCTTTCAAAAGAGAAAATAAATCCAATAATAAAACAGAGAATTTTTACATGATTCCACCCTAAATCTAATTGGTATGTTCTAATCCTCTTAAAACCCCGGCGGAGTTTCAAAACGGAAGAGTTAAAATTGCATGAGCACACAACTCATAATATACATAAATTTAAAATATAGATACTCAGAACAGTCCAAACTTGTTGAAAGTAATGTTAATCACCCTAGAGAAGGTGAATATGGTGATTGTGCAGAAATTAAAATTTTAAATAAAATGTATAAAGTAAAGAGATAGAGTTAGAGAAAGAAAATAGAGTATGCACGCAAGACACAGCGATATAACATGGTTCGGCCTCCAGGTCTACGTCCACACCACCTACTTGTAGCAATTCCCCGCTACAAGCGTTCAACTATATTTTAAACCCTTGTACATTGATTCTCGGAATTCAGGCCTAGAGACCTATTACACCCGTAGGGCTTCTACAAACAAGTCCCGCAAAACTCACTGAAGTGGAGAAGGAAAAAATTATCAATATCTATCACGATCTTGACTGACGAAAACAATCAAAGCTCTCACACTCGGATTGCTGATTGAAAGATTAGTTCAGAAGAATTATGATTGCAAGGGATATAGAATACTCAGTCAATTCACCTCCATTTATAAAGCGAGAAAATGTATCTTTCCAAAAATGAAAAGATATTCCTGAAATAGTCAAAACTGTACGAGTGCAGCCGACTGCTTTATTGAGCAGTCGACCATTCTTCTTTTAACCCGAAAGTCCAGCGATGAACGATCGACTGACTCATCTTTTCAATATGATAAGCGGTCGACTGTTGCGACGGTCGACCGCTATCATGCAGATTCAACATTAATTTGACGAATCTACTTCATATTCTTTTCAAATACTAATCGATCAATCAACGACTCTTTACATAGTATTTTCTCTAAAAAACATAAATAAATAATTAATTATTGCTAGCTTTCTTGAGGATTTGAAGCACATGTTTCTTATGTTGCAATCTTCTTTGATCTTTGCAATCTTTTCTATACTTACCATTTTTGCATGATTGCAAATTATTTTATTACTAGATTTGCCTGTGGCCACGTGCTTACGGCACGTCTTCAGAACGATACAACATATGAAAATCCTTGTAAACAGTAAATCAGCAATTATGTAGCTGAAGTTTGAATAGTATGACAATAATTAGTTGTAAATAAAACTCCATGTTTCCATTAGTATATGGTGAAAAATAATTATAAATTAAGATATAAAAGTCCATATTTCCATACATACATATATATATATATATATATATATATATATATATATATATATATATATATATATGTATATATGGGGGGGGGGGGGGGGGGGGGGGGGGGGGGGGAGGGGAGGGAGGGAGGGAGGGAGGGAGGGCCACTTGATAGCTTTCTTTGTGTTTTATTATATAGATGACTTTCATTTTTTTTCTGTAAATCCTGTAAATCTCAACTGAAAATATTAGTTGTAAATGATACATTTTGTGCACACCAAACTTGAGGTCAACAATCTCTCCCTTTTGGTATGAACAAAACATACCTTAGAATTTAAATTTAAAACAAATTCAACTGCTCCCCCTTAATCCAATACTCCTCCTAAATTCAAGCACATACGGATTAAATGTTCATGATGCATCCTATATGCATAAAACAAATCAACAAATTATGCTTGAAAATTTGCATTCGAAAAAATTTGTTTAGAGCGACGCATATTCAAAAAATACATGAACACAACTTTAAGGGAGAAGATTTATGAATAGACAAATTGAATTCTAAGCTAGGAAAAATTAAAGTAAAATTAAATTCTAAGATGTGTCTCTCCCTTTTTGGAACACACCAAAAGTGAAGAGAGCGAGATACGGAGAAGGACAGAATGTGGGACGGTCGACCGCACTTATTCATAGAAACCAACCAGAAGAATTTACAGGATGAGATCTTGTTGATTTACTAATATGAAACATACCAAAATTTTGTCAATCAAGCACACTGAAGCAGATATAGAAGAAATCTAGTCATTTAACCAACTTCATCCAACAAAAAGATACATGATAGAGAAGAACAACTTTCAAATGGAGAACTATTTAAGTTAAAAAAACATTATCAAAACCATTACATGAAGACTATTCCTCATCGTCGTCATCGTCATCATCATCTTCATCACCTCCCGAATTCAAGAAAGGAGGAGGAGGCACTAGCTCCCATTCATCCGGATTTTGAACAAGATCCGCTATTAGATGGTATTGATACACATTGGCTTGATGTTGTTCAAACTAAGCTTACGTCATAGAAGTGAAGGGATCTTCATGGCGATGAGAAGCAAAGGAAGAGAAAGGTTGATCTGGTTGGGCTTGCTGAGATTGATGATCTTGTTGGGCTTGACGACGGCAAACCCGCGGGGTAAATGGCATATCAGTTCCCATTTGTTAGGGAAGAATGGGCAAGGGGGACTTACTAAGAAGATAGGTTCCCACTGATATACGAGTGTCAGTAGCAAGTTGATAAATAAGAGAGCTAAAGGGAGGAGTACGATTTCGAGAAGATGCAAAACTCACTGTGCAAATAATAAAGGTTGCAAGGTCAAATTTATATTCGCCCAAAATAAGGAAAATTATGAAGGATTGATCTACCCGGATTTCAATTTTATCATTCTTTTTAGGCCATATGTTGGCATTGACAATTTTATTGAGAACACGTGCAACATCCGTGTAATTTGTGGGAGTCGGACGAGAAATACGAAGAAATTCAGGTTTAAAAATCATAGATTTTACAGTAGATTCTTTAAGTTGAAATTTTACCTATTTTTTAAACTTAAATATGGAAAACCTCACCGTGTTTTATTAATGAGAAATAACAAAACAAAAGTTCATAATATAGAATACTCAATATCAACGAAAATGTACATATAATATCCAAAAATAGTAATATTACATCATATCAATCTGATTCCTGAATGAGAAGTGAGATTAACACCCAAAACTTATCAGATAACATATATGATGAGGGTAAAAAATGCAGGAAATCAAGGACACACGATTTTGGCACGAATCTTAAAGGTCCTAGGGGTAAAACGGTGATTTCACAACAAGTATGGACTTGAATGAGCAACATGGGCTGTTTACACGCCCAATCAACTCGACCAAGTCCACCCACTCGAGTATCCACGCATCCCAACTGGAGAGTCCCAACCAGTTCAAAACTCCTAACCAAACCACTCATCCAAAAGGTGGTTATGAACCAAACTCTCCATTCAAAAGGAGTCCATGTTCATCCAAATGAGCAAGTTTAAACCCCCTATCTCGAGGGAGTAACCGTTTCGATCTCTCCATGCATAAGACAGAGTGTGACAACTATACATCTTCATCAAAAGAAGAATTCTGACTCGATCTCTTCACGCGGAGAGGGTAACCAACCTTATCAAAACACCGGAAAATAGAGATAAATCCAATATCTTAAAACTGGCCCCCCCAGCGACTATATATATACTTCTTGGCTTCTTCAGAAACCAGGTAATTGAAAATTCTGCTCTCAAAACTCTCATCTCTCTGAGCTTTCTGACTTGGGCGTCAAAGGATCTGTCACCGGGGTTAACCCCGGTGTTTCAGACTGTTTCGCAAGTCCACGGGAGCGATCACATCTGTCCCCGACAATCAGATCTCAGAGTCATCAGCAGTTTGCGACGGTCTAACATTGATGAAAGTAAAAGATTAGATATTTATTATTTTCATTTAAAGAATTCAAATATATGTTTGCTCCAACACAAAAATTAGCAGCAACAATATATATTCAACACATTTGGTGTGGCATTAAGAAGCTAGGCTCCCAACTGAACAGCATGTCTTAATTGAAGACCCTGATCACTTCAATAAGTCCAACCACCCCTTCTCAAAAGTGGAGGGACAACAGCAAAGTTAAGAAGGAATTTGTGGCAAACATTGATAGAGGAGTAGCATACACTTTCGAGATTAGATTCCACTTTTGAATTCAATTTAGATTGCTACCTTCTCTATCAATAACATTCTCTATGTAGCTCTCCCAAGTTTCCAATTTTCTACATAATATTTAGAGTCAAATATGTGGCCTGATAGTTGGTTTTGCTTGTGTTAACTGTAGGACTGGGTCATTTGGCCCTTGAATGGAGTATACGTGGGAAAAGCATTGCGGAGGGAGCACAGAACAAGAGAGTGTGATGTGATAGTGTGAATTGTAGGCCCTTCATTTGGACCACATCAAATTGTGAGACAGTAGGGCCGGCCTCATCATATATATAAACGAAAATGAGAGCGCTAGCATACTGAGAAGGAAAGGTGGGGAACCATATGCCCTAGGGCATGTAAGAAATTAAGCTATACTTTCATGTAAGACGGAGTAGTAGTTGGATCTCCTAAAAAATTGTACCCCTTCACGATCATTCCGATTTGTGAGAAGATCCTGGAAGATGCATAGATCTTACGGATATCTTGGTGACCCCGTTGCTTTTTATATGAAATCTTATGCCTCGAGGTCATGATTATATTACTAACTTAAGTCTCTAGCTCCACCATCTTTTTTTTAGATCATTATGAGTAAAGCATAGTAAAGATAAAATTTTCAAAAGGGTTTCTAGGAGCATATATCCACACTCTTTCTCAAATTGTCACATTTCTCATATTTTGAGAATTTGAGAGCTGCACATGTTTTTTATTTTACCATAATATGAGAAATGGGGAACAGCCGCTTCTCATATTTGATAAACGATTTGGCAATTCTCAAAATATAGGGGACGAAACACCACTTAATTTTTTAAAATTCTTTAAAGGGAAGCAACATATTTCGTCGAAGAACTTTTCAATAATTTTTATTTTATTTTAACGATCAGACTGAACAACATGTTCCGTTCTAAGAAATTTAAATAAAATAAATAAAAAGGCATCGGGCAGGAAATGTTGTCTCGTCTGACGCTAAAAACTCCTTGGACAGAACAACATGTCCCGTCCCACCAATGGAGTAATTAAAATGGGATAATGATGACCACTTTAATCATGGTTAAGTCTTAAATTAATGGAATAAAAACTAATTTAATCACTAATTTAATAACTAATGACCATTTAATTACTAACAAAATAACTCCTTGGACAGGACAACATGTCCCGTCCCACCAATGAAGTAATTAAAATGGGATAATGATGACCACTTTAATCATGGTTAAGTCTTAAGTTAATGGAATAAAAACTAATTTAATCACTAATTTAATAACTAATGACCATTTAATTACTAACAAAATTTTTTAGTTGATGTAAAAATTACGGAAAAACTCTCAGACGTTACATCATGTTTCATCTCACCATACACTCTTAAAAAATATTTTAAAAAATTGCTCAAACAGAACAACATGTTCCGTCCATTCTCAAATTTTGTCAAACGACAACTGCAAACAACAATATTTTTGTCATTTCCATTTTCCAATTCACCAAATGTTAGAAAAACAAGTGTGGATGCTCTAACACCTATACCCTTAACAAATATGCTATTATCATATATGCCGCTCAAAATGTGTACTTTCACATTTACCATTAATAATGTAAGTTCATTTCTTATTTATTCCTAGCAGGTGCCTCTAACTATATGTTTTTGAAATTTCATAGGATTGATTGCAAATGTAGGTAGGAAATTGAAGGAAGAGTATGAAATTACAAAATACAGTAAAATTGTCCATTTCTTAAGATAAATAAGAAAATTTAATAAGATTTGATGTGTTTTGGTTGGATTTACAATTGATTGAGTTTATAGGGAGAGAAGGAAGATGAAGTTAGAACGACAAAGAAATGATAAATCTGTCAATTTTTATCAAGTTCATCAAAGAAAACTCAATATCCCTTCATTTCTTTTAAAGTGTTTTAAATATTTTAATTAATTAAAGTGGTCACTAAGAGCACCCACTATTGTTTCTTCTAAATTTTCTACTTTTAGCAATTAGGATTTCGAAACTATACAGCGGAGCTGTTATCGTTACTGCTATTGTTATTGCCAAAGGTGAAAGATTTTTTTTTTAATAGGACGGATGAACTTCCTCCGTCTAATGCAAATTTATCAAAATTTAATTTTAAAAAAATTGGGACGGATGATGATCCTCAGTTTGATGAATTTTATTTTTTTAAAATTTTCTGAAAAAATGTTGGACGAATCTTCTTCATCCGTCCGATAATTTATTTTTTTAAAATTATTCCGAACTGATTAAAAAAAGGAGAGAGAGAAAAAAGCACAGACGGATGAACTTCATCCGTCTGAGCCCTTTTTTTTAAAAAAAAAAATGGTTTTTAATTGGTGGAATATTGAAATTACTATTTTGCCCACCTATTCTATGCATATTTAAATAAGTTGAGGGGGGGTAAATAAGTAACTAAAAAAATTAATAAAGAAAACTTGAGAGACGGATGAACGTCTCTCATCTAAGCCTTTTTTTTTTTACAAAATAAACGACCGACGGAACTTCATCTTCCGTCCATCCCATTTTTTTCCTCAACGGATTATCTTCTTCCTTCTTCTATATTTAGCACACTTCTATTGCGACTTCTAAGTTTAGCGAAGTACTATTCACTCCTATTCTAAAAATTGGGTTTTTAGCAAACGATTGTGAAAGTATTTTCCAACTCAATCGTTATTTTTTAGGTTTTTAGAAAACGATAGTGGATGCTCTAAGAGATGAGACCCACATTGTTATGGAAAAAAATAACGAACATACACATTTGTGAGGGTTATATGTGGTATTTCACATAGTTGTTAGGAACATACGTATTAAAAACTCTTATCAAAAAGAGTAAATTTTACTAAACTATACTCATGTTTCACCAATTTATAGATAACTATACTCAATATCTTTTTTTTTTGTTGCATATGGGTGTACTCCATCCACATTTTTTGTGCGGATTGATGTACTCCGTCAATTCAGATATCATGTGATACCAAATGACGATTTTTTTTGCTATTTTCTGGCTGATTTCTTCATGATATACCTCTAGTTGCTATTGTTTAATAAGGTAATTTCCATAATTAAATATTCTTATTACTCCATTTCCCTATCTAAAAAAATGAAAAATAAGATAGAGATAAGGTAAAGAGTTGTTTTGGAAAAGTATATTTTAATAATTAAAAATAAATAAAAATTAAGCAGTAATGGAGAAACAGGTGCTTAGAGCATCTGTAGTCGTTTGCTATTTATGGATAATATGCATTTTTGACTTAAAAACCCGCTGCAGTCGTTTGCTATTTATCCATTTTATCGATAAATTGCTACAGTAGATTGCTATATTTGAGAATCCGCATAAGCTTTATGCATATTTGGGTAACGACACATGATGTGCCGTCCCACAAAAAAAATTATTTTTTTTTCGTCGGACGGCACATAATGTGCCGTCCCATTCGTAAATTATTTATTTTATTCAATTTTAAATCCCAAAAACGAATTAAAAAAATCCAAAAATTCTCCCCCCCCCCCCCGGACGGCACATGATGTGCCGTCCCATGGTTTTTTTTTTTTTTTTAAAAAATTTTAACATCATTTTCACCAATCAGACCCCATTACTGCTAATTATTATTATTATAAAAATTTTAAACATCATTTTCACCAATCAGACCCCATTTTAAACATCATTTTAAATATATGGCATTTTAATCAGACCCCATTTTAAACATCATGGCTGGAAATTTTTTTAAAAAATTTTTTTGGTTTTTTCTAGTCAGACGGCACATCATGTGTCGTCTCTCCTATAAAAAAAAAAAAAATTTTTATTTTAGCTTTCGGACGGTACTTCATGTGCCGTCCCACCTAATTTGTTATTTTTTTAGTATTTTTTTATCGTCAGACGGCACATCATGTGTCGTCGCTTATTTTAATATTAATAGAAAGCTAAAATATAGTTTTAAACGACTGCAGCAAAACTAGGATATCTATATCTATTTATCCATATATCCATATTTTACCATTCAACGACTACAGATGCTCTTAGATCAGTCAAAGTAAGGGAATTACTATCAAACTGATCAAACATTGATGTTGTTAATCGCAACCACTTTACATGTATAGTACACCTATACACCCCCAAAAAACGATATGGATATAGGTATTTGTAAATTTGTGAAACATGGGCATAGTTTAGTAAAATTTACCCTTTCAAAAATTCAGCTGTAAATTGGCAATTTTGAAAAACCAATAAAAATAGATCATTTGTTTACAAAAGGATTTACCCCAAAAAACAAAAAAAAAATGATCACTCGAGAATATGTTAAATGCGCTTATAGCCCAGAAAGGGGGTTAAATTCTCATGTTTTTTTTACCATTTTGAAGTAGTTATACATTTGAGAAGAGAAAATAATCTCTAATCTCTAATCTAATCTAATATTATAATGGGAGAGTTGGGGTTGTCATTTGTCAACATACAAACTCGTGTGTTGCACGTGCAACTCCAACTCTCCCATTAATTACAACAAAAACAAATAAATAAAAAAATTCTACCTATTTAAAACGTGCAACGCATGTACAAAATAATTTTATAATATTTTTTAAACACTAAACATACACATGTGTTGCACGTACAACTCAAATTATACTTACGTGCATTGCACGTGCAAATTGTAGTTTTTCTTTCAAAATATTTTTTCCAAATACGTGCAACGTACGTCCAACTCCAAAATTATTTCTTAACACGTAAATCGCACATGAAAATTCTCCAACTCTTATCAAAACGTGCATCGCACGTGCAAAATACTAGTGATTAAGTAATTGCAATGAAAGAATTCCTATATATCTATACTAGTATGATGCACGTGCGATGCACGTGGAGGAGGAAGGAAAAGGACAAAAAAAGAAAAAATCTAGTATGATGCACGTGCGATGCACGTGTAGGAGGAAGGAAAAGGACAAAAAAAACCTACCAACACGTGCGCTGCACGTGTTTGCACACATACAAAAAAAAATAAAAAATTGTTTATTTGTTTGGAACCCCATCTCTCCCATTATAATAGTTATTATAGAGTTAAAGATATGATGCAGTGTGATGCACGTGTAGGAGGAAGGAAAAGGACAAAAAAAACCTACCAACACGTGCGCTGCACGTGTTTGCACACATACAAAAAAAAATAAAAAATTGTTTATTTATTTGGAACCCCATCTCTCCCATTATAATAGTTATAGATATAGATGGATATATGGACGGTAAATTTAAACTATGTAAGTAATGTAAGTATAGGTATGCATAATATAAGCTGGCTTGGGACAAATCTCAAGCCCCCCAGGTCTTCATTAAGCCCAGGCCAAGTTTAGGGGCTTAGGCCCGGCCCATGTATTATAGAAGGGCCCAGCCATTTTCATATCCCCTGAAGATGATAATGGGCCGGGTTGTACCGAGTTTAGCATGGATCCTAACCCGCCATAAAATCTTCAGCTGGATTTGTTTTCTTCCACCCTAGCCTCAAATTTCTCAAATTTTAATATTAAAGCTCTACCTTGCCCATCGGTCCTTGGACAAAGCTCGGGCTTTTCGGGCCAGCCCTATACTTTGATCCTCAAATCGATAAAGTCTTCGCTTTTGTTTATATTTTGTACTTTTTACTTTTTTTAGATTATTAAATAAGAGTAATGTTTTAGCCACTACCAATTTCACTACTATTTTCTTCACTATCTTAGGTGGCATACTTCTATTGAAGAGTTTCCCCACCTACTCTATCTTCTCCTACCTATTGGAGTATGCCACCTAAGGTAGTGAAGAGAAATGTACTGAAATTGGTAGTGGATGTAGCATTACTCATTAAATAAATAAATAAATCTATTACATTTTTCAAAAAATAGCAAAAAAACATAAAATGTAATAACCATTTATTCTTTACATAAAAAGTTAAACTAAACCAACAATGGCCCATATGATCATACAGTATAACACATATACAGATATATATTATGTAATAACCCGTATCCTTAAGTATATGTATATATAGTATTATTGGAGTATTATATATATATATATATATATATGGGAAAAGGAGTATGAACAACTTGCTCATTTAGTAAATGAGCAATTGATGAGGTGGCATGCATGTGATTGGAAAATTTTAAAAGTGATTAGTTGTTCAATGTATCACATGCATGCCACATCATCAATTGCTCATTTACTAAATGAGCAAGTTGCTCATATCCCTTTTACCCTATATATATATATATATATATATATATATATATATATATATATATATATATATAGGGTCGTCTTCGGTTGCGAACCCATGTGTGCGAACTCAGCTTGCGAACTCCTGTGCTTGCCATTGGATCCAAAATAGCTCCATCGATGGTTATGATTGAATCCGCCCTCTTCTCAGTTATTAGCGGGGGTAATTTGGTCATTTTAATTTTCAGCCCATTACCCCCTTCACTCATATATATATATATATATATATATATATATATATATATATATATATATATATATAGGGTCGTCTTCGGTTGCGAACCCCTGTGTGCGAACTCAGCTTGCGAACTCCTGTGCTTGCCGTTGGATCCAAAATAGCTCCATCGATGGCTGTGATTGAATCCGCCCTCTTCCCAGTTATTTGCGGGGGGTAATTTGGTCATTTTAATTTTCATTCCATTACCCCCTTCACTCTGTCGTTCGAATCGTTCGATCTCTGACCCAAATCGAAAACCCCCTTCTCTCTCTCAGAGCGAGCGAAACCCTAATCTTCTCTGTGCGATTTCTTCATGCGAACTCCTGTGTTCTCCCCGAATCTCAGATCGGAATCAATCCCCTTCTCTCTCTCTTCTCGAAACCGTAACTCTTGTGTGCGAACTCCTCCTTCCAAATCAGTAACCTCCCTCCCCCTCCCCCCCCCTCTTCGCCCCCCCCACGAAACCCTAGTCCGATTCATTCGACGACGAAACCCTACCTCCGACCGCCCCATACTATCTCCAATCGTCTTCGCCCATATCGAAACCCTAGGGTTTTGATCAGGTACAAATTTTTTTTTTCCGCTTTTCTTTTTTCGGCTTGAATTTGTAGGAATGAGGTATTTTTTTAAGAGAGATCGAATGTTTTGTTTGAATTTGTAGGAAGCGTTTGAGCTTCACCAAGTCTTTCTTCATGGCTTGATTCCGACTATGGATATATTTTTGCCAATACACTGATGCTTGATTTCAATTGAGGGAAGTGTTTGATTCTGACTATTCCTTTTTTAAAATTTTAATTGCTTACTTTATTGCATTTTGATATAGGCAGTGATGACAATCTAGAATTTACAAGCAGTTGTAGGCATTTTGCTACTTCTTCTGTTTGTGTACTTTTGTGTTTATATTTTACAAGCATTTGTACGAACAGTTCGCACACAAGAGTTCACAACGAAAGGCCACCCATATAGAGTACAATGAGTGCAGCATTTAGTTTGTTTACTCACTGTTTTCACCATGTTTGATTTGTATTTGCTGAGCTAGTAGGTTGCAATTATTTAAATGAAAGAGGGGTTAATTTATACTTGTATTATGGTTTGAACTCATCGTGCGAACCATAACGCTGGCCGTCCAATCCAAAAACCCTCCATCGAATGGCTGTGATTGTTCACGCTCTCTTCTCAGTTATCTTTAGGGGTAATTTGGTAATTTTTTGGTTAGAGACATATACTCCTCCGTTGCAAATGGAGGGGTAATTTGGTAATTTGGTAATTTTTTGGTTAGAGACATATACTCTCAGGGACATCTTTTTAGAGGTTTTATTTATTCAGATTATGGTTGCAACTAGTTGGCATGGCATAATAATGCAGCCGTAGTGAGATCATGCATCTGAATAAGTGCTATACTAAATCCTGATTCTATTTGATGAATTTTCCGCATTTTGTTTAGCTGAAGCTGGAAAAAAAATTGCTAAGCTGAAGCTGAAACTTTTTTACTTATATGTGAAACTGAAACAAAATTTGGTTTAGCTGAAATATGAGTTGAAACTGAAACAAAACATGAGTTGAAACTGAAACTGAAATATGAGTTATTATTGATCATGAAATGCCAAATTTGTTTTGGTTTCATGTACCCCAAATTTTTTGGGTATCATGGTTCTTAGTCAGTGTGTTCCATTTTAGAAATTTTGTATAGATTTATTCAGATTGTGGTTGGAACTAGTTGGCATGGCATAATAATGCAGCCGTATAGTGAGATCATGGTTATGAATAAGTGCTATATTTTCAATTTTGATTCTATTTGGTGAGTTTTTTAACTTGCTATGTACGAGGTAAATCAATGCCTACAAGAGCTTTAAACAACATAAAGAGCTCATTATGCTTGGAACAACATATGTGCTATACTCATGCTTGATTATATTTGACTTATTTCATAATTACTTATTATGTGCAAGGTTGTTCTGAGTCTATTTGTACTTCAATTGTTTACAATTTACGGTGATAATAGTGCAATCCGATATTGCTAAGATTTTTATGTTTTTTTTTTTTTGGGGGGGGGGGGGGGGGGGGGGGGGGGGGGGGGAGGTGGAGCAGTTCCCTCCTTTTGCTACTTGACAGAGCTTCGAGCAGTTTCAGCATCAGCAGCACCATTGCATTTCACTAGAAGTCCGGCATTTTTTTCATCTTTTAGTTTGTACTACTAGGGTCGATTTTGTATAATGATATTCCACTGTATAATGTAATATGAGGTTCGAGTTTGTATACCGTAAATTTTTGGTATAATGAAACTTTTTAACTTAAACATGAAACTGAAACAAAATTTTGTTTAGCTGAAATATGAGTTCAAACTGAAACAAAACATGAATTGAAACTGAGTTTTCATGAGTTGAAACTGAAACTGAAATATGAGTTGAAGCTGAAATATGAGTTGAAACTGAAACCGAAACAAAATTTGAAGTTGAAGTATGAGTTGAAACTGAAGCTGAAATATGAATTGAAACTGAAACTGAAATATGAGTTGAAACTAAAGTTGTAATATGAGTTGAAACTGAAACTGAAATATGAGTTGAAACTGAAGCTGAAATATGAGTTGAAGCTGAAATATGAGTTGAAAATGAAACTGAAACAAAATTTGAAGCTGAAATATGAGTTGAAACTGAAACTGAAATATGAGTTGAAGCTAAAATATGAGTTGAAACTGAAACCGAAACAAAATTTGAAGCTGAAGTATGAGTTGAAACTGAAACTGAAATATGAGTTGAAGCTGAAATATTAGTTGAAACTGAAACCGAAACAAAATTTGAAGCTGAAGTATGAGTTGAAACTGAAGCTGAAATATGAGTTGAAACTGAAACTGAAATATGAGTTGAAACTGAAACTAAAATATGAGTTGAAACTGAAGCTGAAATACGAGTTGAAACTGAAACTGAAATATGAGTTGAAGCAGAAATATGAGTTGAAACTCAAATTGAAACAAAATTTTGTTTAGGTGAAACTGAAATAAAACTGAGAAAGAAAATTGTTGTTACGAGCCAAAAAATCATGTCCCCACACATGCAAATGGAACTGGTAACATGAACCAAAAAAAATAAATGCAGATATGGTGCTAATAAACCCCGATTTATAATAGATTGCAACAAAGTAAATTGATCAGCATAATTTCTAGCAGGAGCCTTTCTCAAATTATATTCGAAGTAAATTATTTCATACAAGGAAAATATTTAAATCGTGGACAAAATATATATTGGTTTCCTATTACAATGGCCACAAACAAAAAAGCTAATTATTCCGTTAAAGTGGTACAAAAATAGACTACGAAAAGAAAAGAAAAGCAAGACTATCATCCCATGGCAATAAAGAGCTCAATTTTCTGTAACGAATTTCCAGCATCACACATTCGGTAACCTCCAGTAACCGTACAAACTACAAGCAATAAAAAAGAAAGGGTCACATTATTTATCTGAGATATCAACACAACTAATCTGAAAATATTTTAAGTAAATGTTGGCTCAGAACACAACCTAGCATATGACAGGGATTTAGATAATTATCAACTGAATCAAGCATGACTGAAAAGCATCATAATTATATTCACACTTGGGTTGCAATATTATGCCATGCCAACAAGTTGATCCATAATTTGATCAAAAATTTGAGCTGAAGCTTAAACTTTTTAACCTACATCTTAAACTAAAACTAAATTTAGTTCAGCTGAAATTGAAACATGAGTTCAAATTGAAATTGAAATATGAGTTGAAGCTGAAATATGAGTTGAAACTCAAACTGAAACAAAATTTTGTTTATCAGAAACTGAAACAAAACAATGATTTCCAAATAAGTCGAAGGAGCAAAACAATCATGTTCCATTTCTTCATTTCAAATAGCAAAAGCATGTTCCATTTCTTCAGCTTGTAAAAAATATTTTTTTTCGTCATTGCCTACTAATAAACAAAATAAAACATAGCCAATAATAAACTTCAAAATTGAATACACTATGAATGAGGAACTTCCCTCAAGCAACAGTGTCATCGGTACTTTCTCCCGATGAGGGATTTACTTCATGTCCAATGCGCCCACTAAAACAAGAACCAAAGAAATACTTAGTCAAGCTCACAAGCAATTTAAAAAAACAATATGACGGAAGATTAAATCAACCAATGTCTAAAAGATGTGGAATATTTACCCCTCTAAATTGTTTGGGCAATTTCTTGAATCGTGTAGTCCGCGTGTACCACAAGCTTTGCACCATCTAGGTTTCCTTACTTTCTCTCTAGTTGGCTTCAATCGCTTCCCACTAGGCCTTCCTTTTGTATTGCATTGCTTAGGCTCCTCCACGAGAACTTTAGACTTTTCCATGGATTTTTCATATGCCGGTCCACTACTTTCGGGTTGTACAAGATGAAAGCCTTTAATACTTTTGATCATGTTGTTCCGCATGAATTCGTAGCCTTCATTGGAAGCTAATCCAATATCAACTTGTTGTTGGGCTAATTTACTCAACTCACAATAGCGAGAACCTAAATTCTCACTACTACCTTCATGAAGGCCTCTCCTATTAGTGAACATATTGCTTCTTCGGATTACATCTCGGGTCCAACTTCTTAAAATATATTGCTTTGGTAGTTCTTTGTGATCGGTGTACTTAAGATATGCCAAAAGATGCTTACAAGGAATGCCCACGAATTCAAACAACAAGCATGCACACATAACCATTTGAGTCTCTTTAGAATAAGTCACCACTTTTGTATTTTCTATTTCGCCACACTTCTTCACTAGGTAAATAGCTTGGTCCTCATCTTCTTGCACCAAATTTACATTATATATTAAGCTTGATTTTAGTTCTTCTTGAAAATCATAAAAAATAACCAATGTGTACACTTGCGCCATTTGTGCCTTTATATACCATTCGGTCTTCAATTTTGGTTTCTTCTCAATTATACGATGATTTTCTTGAAGTTCTTGTTCTCTTTGTCTTGCAATGACTCTCTCGAATATTAAGGCAAACTCATGTAGTGAGTACTTCTTTTGAGTATGTTTCTTTAAGAAAGCATTCATTCCCTCGCTCCTTTGGCTACTTGACATTCCGGCCCAAAAATGTGGTCTATGATAGACAGGGGCCCATTTCTCACGAATTTCATATTTATCTTGCAACCACTTATTGTTTTCCACACCATACTTACAAAGCTATGATTTTCAATTTTCTTCAAAAGCAGTACAATCATCAGAATTGTAGACAATATTCTTAAAAGCTTTCATAAACTCAACATCTTGGTTCATTTTAGGCACCTCTTGTGGTATCTTATCTAAAATATGCCAAATACAAAATCTATGGCAAATTTCAGGAAAAATAATTTGATTGCAGCACTTATCCCACGGTCTTGATCAGTGACCATGCCAAATGGTGCATGTTTCATTACTACTAACCATTTTTGAAATAACCATATAAATGAGGAAGTTGTTTCATTTGGGATGAACCCACACCCTAGGAAAACAGATTGCCAATGATGGTTGATTCCAACAAAGGGAACAAATAGCATTCCATAACGGTTCGTGCTATATGTTGCATCGAAGGAAACTTCATCACCAAATTCTTCATAGTTCTTTCTAGCAATACCGTCGACCCAAATACAGTGACTCAACCGACCAAACTCATCTAGTTGGAAATCATAAAAAAAAAGTAGGATCTTTTTCTTTTTGCTAATTGAAAAAATCAATCAACATTTGTCCATCGTGCCCTTTCATAGCCTCCCGTAAGTCTCTCTCATGATTTCTAGCACCGGTCTCAGTGAATCCAACCCTATCATGACCCCCACTCGAATTTTCAACAAAAATCATTTGTTTGCACGTTGGAATATTAGCTTGTGTAAGTTGATCCATTATTACTTTATTGGAATCTGACACATTATGATTTTGCGGTAACAAATGTCTTCTACCGGGTGGGGTAAATACATGATTGTGTAATTCAGTAAGTAAATAAAGAACCCATGAATGTGTTTCTTCATTTAATTTCACACGAATTAAAGCTTTGCAGTCGGATCTACTTGTAGTCCCCCGCCTAACATCATTAGACTTACTCTTCGAAATTCCAGCTTTATTACAAACAAACGACTTATCCAATACAACGGTTCCCTTCAATTTGGTTGAACCCTTACGCATTTGAAAACCCCCACATGTAACGTAATTGTTATAGAAATTTTCAACTTGCTCTAAAGTATCAAAAGTCATACCGGGCTTTGGTTTTAGGTGGTCGTCCACAACCGGGACAAATTCACCTACTTGTACATTCAAAAAATTATCACCAACATCAAATCTCCTTTCATCAATATCCATACCTATTATCAAAGGAAACGAAACATAAACCAACACAACCAATTACTCAACAATTCTGCAAATTATTTCAAAATATAATGAAATTTAAACAGAAAAAAAATACCTCTTTCCTACAAATTCAAGCAGAAAAAAGAAAAAACGGAACCAAAAAAAAAACTTTGTACCTGATCAAAACCCTAGGGTTTCAATATGGGCGAAGACGATTGGAGATAGTAGGGGGCGGTCGGAGGTAGGGTTTCGTTGTCGAATGAATCGGACTAGGGTTTTGCGGGGGGGGGGGGGGGGCGAAGAAGGGGGGAGGGGAAGGGAGGTTACCGATTTGGAAGAAGGAGGAGTTCGCACAGAAGAGTTCACACACAAGAGTTAGGGTTTCGAGAATAGAGGGAGAAGGGGATCGATTCCGATCTGAGATTCGAGGAGAACACAGGAGTTCGCACGAAGAAATCGCACAAAGAAGATTAGGGTTTCGCTCGCTCTGAGAGAGAGAAGGGGGTTTTCGATTTGGGTCAGAGATCCAATGATTCGAACGACAGAGTGAAGGGGGTAATGGGCTGAAAATTAAAATGACCAAATTACCTCCGCTAATAACTGAGAAGATGGCAGATTCAATCACAGCCATCGATGGAGCTATTTTGGATCCAACGGCAAGCACAGGAGTTCGCAAGCTGAGTTCGCACACAGGGGTTCGCAACCGAAGGCGACCCTATATATATATATATATATATATATATATATATATATATATATATATATATGGGTAAAAGGGATATGAGCAACTTGCTCATTTAGTAAATGAGCAATTGATTATGTGGCATTCATGTGATACATTGGACAACTAATCCTTTTAAGGCTTTTCCAATCACATGTATGCCACATCATCAATTGCTTATTTACTAAATGAGCAAGTTGCTCATACCCCTTTTTTCCTATATATATATATATATATATATATATATATATATATATATATATATATATATATATATATATATATTATAATGGGAGAAGGCCTTAGTGTCATTTGTAAATTTGTAAATTTTTAAATCTACCAACACGTGCAATGCACGTGCATAACTATTATAATGGAGGTCTTAGGTTCAAACCCACACTACATCTACTTTTTTACTTTAAAAAAATTATATTTATTAAGACGTGCATCGCACGTGTAAATTACTAGTATATATGAAGGGAAAGCTTCGGTTGTGCACTCCTCTAGTGCACACAGCCGTGTGCACTCCTCTGTAGCCGTCCGATCTGAGTGCTTGATCAAGATCGTCATCAAATGGTTGGGGGGCGCTCCCGCTCATCTGGCTTATGGGGCAGGGGGTGGGGGGGATAAATATGTCATTTCACACGCTCTGAACATCCCCAAGTCTCCTTTCCTCTCCTCACGCTCTGAGTCCCCCCGCTTCTTCCCCAAATCGATGATGATCTTCTCAAAACCCTAGCTCCCCAAAATCCCCAAATCGACGATCACCCCCAATTCTCCTCACGCCCCATCCTCCTGCCGCTCTCATCATCCTCACGCTATCACCTTCGTCCCTCTCCTAGTCGTCTTCTCAAAACCTTACCTCTAATAAATCCCCAAATCGACGATTCTCCTCTCCCTCTCTAATCTCCTGACTAATCACCTCTCGAAATCCACCAAACTGCTCCGAATCCATTGTGAGATCTCTCTCTAGGTCGACGAAGCAGTCTCGTTCTCGATCGACGCTGCCAACTCAAAAATCGAAACCCCAAGGTATAAAATTTTCCCTTCAATTGAGTTAAATCAAGTGACGCAATGTATATTTTGTTTTCCCCTTAGCCAAGAGAAACGACAAGTCTTCGAATCTACTGACCCATCATTGTTTTCCCCTTAGCCAAGAGAAACGACAAGTCTTCGAATGGGTATTTAGTTGTTTTGTATTTGATGTTAGATATTTCCTTAAAGAAACATGCACTCTGTAATCAATTATATTAAACAGATATGTAACTATTTTAGGATAGCAAACTTGTTGGAAAGGTATTTACTGCAGGAAAGGTTACTAAAGAGTAGCGAAGATTTAATCTAATGAACCTTTCCATACCAAAGGAGGAAATAACATGAAGAAGAAAAAAACTGCCATTATTCGATTCTGTATTTGTGTTCTAGTGTTTATGCAAAAGTATCAAACTTATATCATAGATAAGGGCAAGTTTGAGTCTCATATAATTTGTCTGCTATCTTTGGATCAAAATTTTGTTACAAATATTGGAAAATTTGTAACAAAATCGAAACCCCAAGGTATAAAATTTTTCCTTCAAAAAATTGCTTAATTGGACTGGTATTTCTTAGAGGCAGTATTGTTTATAATATTAAGGGACGCAATGTATATTTTGCAATAAGTTAATAGAATGTGATTTTTGTGTGTTTAGTGGCTTAAACCTGACAGAATGTTGTAGGATGGCATCGAACTACTCTTCCAACCAAATCCACAATTACTATGGTGGTAGCTCTAGGTGTTCCAGAGCCAATTCAGGAAAGAGAATTAGAGCTCCCAAATGTTTTTTGTCGAATGCAGACAATGGTCAAATATTCTACCTCGGGGAAGAACCCAGGTAAAGCCTACTACAACTGTCCTAATTTTCCTAGTGGATGCGATTTTTTTTGTAGAAACTGCCATTATGGGAAAGAAGAGGATAAAGATGCGACAATTAGATAACTGTATGATGAGCTTATGATTCACGTTGCTGAGGTCAGACGATTGTGCCGGTGCGAGGAGGAATGGTGACTGGGCGGGTGCAAAGAATTATTCGGTGGTTGGATATCTCTGTAAGGTATGGGTGTCCATGTTGTTGTTTCTTGCGTTCTTGAAGTAGTGGTGTGGTGGTAGTGGTGGTGTCCCTTCAAGTATAAAGTTTATCTTTGATATTTTGTGGTGGTGGTGTATTTTGGGTGGATGTTTATATTTTGGTAGATGTATCTATCTTCTATGTTGTATTTTGGTGATGGTGGTATATTTTGGATGTATTTTGGAGGATGTATCTATTTTCTATGCTGTATTTTGGTATGTTGTATGGTCTACTATATAATGTTTAATTATTAGTGAATTTGTGAAGGGTACTAGAAGGTTATGCATGGATTTTGTAATCCCATCTTGCTAAGTATGAATTTGATGGTTAATATTTTTTTTTGTTAAGTAATCCCATCTTGCTAAGTATGAAATATTTTTTTTGTTAATTTGACTGACAAATAAGAGTAGTTATCTTAAATAAAACAGCTCTACTATGCAGTTTATTGCTAAATTAAAGTTGAGAATGTTGTTATCTGTTTGCTTGCTTGGTGTTGGTGGTGTCTCTGATCTCTAACTACTCAACTTCAAGAACATGCAGTTATATGCCACATTTTTTGAAGTGGGTATAGGAGTAGTATATGCCACATTTCCTCCAATTTTCTTTGTTGATGACACAGTCAACTTCAAGAACATGCAGCTAGATACTTCATGGTTTGAGGTCTGGTCTGGTGGTTGGTTTGGTTTAGTTTAATACAGCATGTAGGAACTTGTATTGGTAGTTACATACCAATCAGTTGGATATTCTTATTTCCTTCAGGATTTAAACTTAACTTGGTTCTTTCATGAATGTTGCAAGTAACATTCATGAAAAGAAATACCCTTATGAACCAAAGGTCAAACTTACTTTACTGCCCTTCTGGGTGATTCTCTAACAATACTATGAAAAGAAATAAATATTTTGCAAGGAAGCCAAGAAGATGAGCATACAAGCAAATCCTGGCCAACTCCAAGCGGACAAAGAAACAACAAAAAGCATTTGCATCCACAAGCAATGTTAATGTAAACTAACGCAATTATACCTTTGGGATATGAATCTCATCTAATATTCCATTATAGCTGTTTGGGATATACAAAATTTACAAGTAACATAACAAGGAATACAAGCTACTTTCACCTTTTGTACAATTAAAAATATGTTTATTAGAAAAGGAACGAAGACACCCAGATTCCTAATGAGACGATTCCCACTGTAGCAAATGCGTGGCTTATCTCTATAACGAAGTTGGGTCCTTCTGTAGGCAAGTTCTGCCAATCTGTCCTCCTAAAACAAAAAGACCAACACAAGTGAACAAGATATCTAGAAAGTTGATACCATCGATGATAATACAAAGAGTTGATTAACAAGAAAAAGAAGACCTAACAATACAAATGAAGTAACATACATAAAGGCATAATCACTGTAACAAAATCTACAAAACCTACTTAGGTTTAATCAATGTCAATGAAGAATATGACATGCAAATGAGGTAATCGTATTTCTAGGTGCATTTCTGTAGAGAAAACTAAATTTTTTTACAACATTAAACTACTGTTTTAAGTTACGGAAAATACCCTAGTCTGCTATCACAATGCTAATATTGTCCTGTGACTTCAGATCCTGTAGGAGAAAAGGCAATTCGTCAATACATTACATGAGAAACTCTTTCTAAACAAAACATAGTTTTTGAAATAAAATAATATAAAAAGTGCGAGTTAAGATAGTACCAAAGCAGCCTCAGCCAGAGCCTTGTTAACTCTTAGTTTGGTGTGCACAAAACGTGTTCACTCATACTAATAAGTTTGAATTTAGTGTGTCAGATTTTCAGGATCAAATAACATCAAAAAGAGATCCAAGAGAGATTCACAAATATATAAACACGAAAAATAATAAAGGAAGATTGCATATACAAGCAAAAGAGAAAGATATTCAAAAAGAGTTCATGATTAATTGGTCTACAAGCAAAAGAGGAAGATATCAAAAACCTGAATTTTTCTTTCTATTTTTGTGAGTTTTTAAATGTATAAGATTGATTAAAGATGGATTAGTTTATGGTAAGAAAACAGGGTAGATTCGGAATACACAGCGCGATACCGGTCGACCGTACTTCATGACCGGTCGACCGCATCGCAGTCGACTGCAACTTGAGTTACTTGAGAAGCGGTCGACCTTTCACCTCTCTACTTTACGTCAGAGAGCTGAACGGTCGACGACACCAAAATGACGGTCAACCACACTTTGCGTTGTGTATATTCTTGGAAAGTATCGTTTCTATTTTTGATCGATACACTTCCCTGTCTATTAATATTGATGAATCCACTGTGTATTCTGAACCTAATTACTTCTGAGAAAATTTCTGAACTAATCCTTCATTTAATCAATCCGAGTGTGAGATTTTATTTGGTTGTATTCTTCAGTTAAGATCATTAACAATCTTGAGTTTTCTTTTCATTTCTTTTCCACTTCGGTGAGATTGACGGGACTTGGATTAGAAGTCCTGTGGGTGTAATAGGTCTCTCGGCCTGAATCCGAGAATCACTGTACAAGGGTTTTGAGTATAGTGGAACACTTATGGTGGAGAATTGCTACAAGTAGGTGGTGTGGACGTAGACCTGGGGGTCGAACCACGTTATATCACTGCGTCATCTGTGTTTGCTTTTCTTATCACTCTTATATTTAATTTACTTTATTTTATTGTTTTTAATTCCGCACGATCACCCTATTCACCCCCCTCTAGGGTGATTTACAGTGGTATCAGAGCGAGGTGCTTATAAAAAGCTTAAAAGCTTAAGCAAAAGGACCAATGGACGAAATCCCTCATCCCCAAAACTTGTACTCATCGGAGCCTTTCGTCTCCAATGAGACAAGTCTTACACGATCACCATTTTATGATGGAAAATGCTATGACATCTGGAAAGTTTGTATGTCTCATTTTTTACAGATGCTCGGAGAAGAGGTATGGAATGTATGTATCAACAAAACAGAAATCCCAGTCAGCGATGGGAAAACGGAATTCACAAAGGCGGAGTTATCCCTCAAGACAGCAAATTCCAAAGCCATGACAGCTCTTTATGTAGGGTTGAACAATGAAGAGCTAATGTGATGCGGGTGTAACTGCAAAACAGCCTACGAGATATGGAACAACATGCTGAGGCGGCATGAAGGAACCGCTTCTGAGGTAAGAGCTAATGTGAATTTGTGTTTCTATCAGTTTGATGTGCTTCGCATGTTGCCAGGAGAAAATGTAGACCAAATGCTCGCCCGCTTCAACATCATTGCCCACGAACTTGAGAGCTTGGGTAAGGGGCTTGATGATGATCGAAAGGTCGGAAAGCTCATAAGCTGTCTCACGCCATAGTGGGATGTTAAGGCTGCGGCAATAAGAGAGACTCTCGAAGAGAAGGGATTCGACTACTATACATTTCAAGGAAAGCTGAAGACGTACGAGATGGAAATGTTGGAGACGAAAAGATACAGGAAAAATATCGGGATTGAACCAAAGACTAAGGAGAAAACCATTGCACTAAAGGCAGAAATGGCCCGACCATCAAAAGCTGATTCAGATCATGAGGAGTCAGACGAGGACATTGCTCTATTAACAAGACAATTTCGTAAGTACCTCAAGCACAAAAAATATGGCAGGTACCAAGAAGAAAGAGAAAAGGAGGAGGATGTGTGCTACAAGTACAAGAAGCCGGGACACATCCGTGCAAACTGCCATATTCAACAAGACAGTAACCGAGAATACTATCGCTCAAATCCAAGTCAGAAAAAGAAGGCGCTAAAAGCAACGTGGCTAGACTCGGATTCAAGTGAGGGGGAGTAAGGCTACGACTATGTCGGCTTCATGGCTCTTGGACATGATGAGGAGCAATCACCATCTCAATAAGAGGTAATCGAAGAACCCACTTATGATGAACTAGTAGACATGTGTAATGGTTTGAAAGACCATGCTAAGAAATTAAGTTGTGAACTTAGGCAATATAAACAAATTTCAAATGATACAAATGACGCTTGCATAACAAAAAATCACAAACTGAAAAATAAGAATGCCCTAATTTTGGAAAAACTTGAGTCATGTCGAAAAGATCATGATGGTTTGCTAGAAGAAAATGAGATTTTAAAACAACGAATTTGTGAATCGCTAGCAAAACATGATGATCACTTAAGAGAGATTAAGAAGAAATCTGTTTATATTGCCAAGCTCACAAATAATTTAGATGAATGTAAAAGAAATTTTGATAAAGTAGTGGAAGGATGTAATGATCCCTTAAACAAAATAGGACTTTTGATGCCACACTAGATACTCTTCGTTGGAACACAAAAGACGATGAGATAACTAGAAAAAGACTATGTAAAAAGGTAACTGAGCTTGAAAAAATTATTGAAAAGTATGCAGGGCCCAGTTACTTTATTACAAAAAGATTGAAGATCCTATCATGATAATCGAGGGCTTGGTTACGAAGAGCCAATACCTCATCAAAAACCATCATGTCATACACACTTGTATAAAAATCAACACAATCACAAAACAAATATAAATCATACAAGTGTGCATGACCCAAGGCATAGTCGAATCACATGTCATTTTTGCTGTAGACTTGGGCATATTTCTTATAACTATTCACTAAAAAGGAATACTAATCTTGTGTGCATGAGAAAGGATACAAATGTAGGTTCAAAACAAACTTGGGACACACAAAATTATACCTACTAATCTTGATGTAGGTACCTCAACGCATCAAGACTAAAGATCGGTGGTACCTTGAAAGTGGATGCTCAAATCACATGACTGGTGACAGCAGATATTTTTCATCACTATCAAGGAAAAAGGGGAAGGACATCATCTTCGGATATAATAGCACTGGTCAAACCATTGGTAAAGGTAAAATTAACTTTGTTTCCTCATGCTCTATTAAGGATATTCTATTGGTAAGAGATCTAAAGCATAACTTAATTAGTGTTAGCCAACTATGTGATAAAGGGTATACTGTTACTTTTGATAAAAATACATGCACTGTACTGGATAACAATAAATCCTGTTTACTTCTTGCTAACAGATGCAACAATGTATATGTCATAAATTCAAATGAATTAGCACAGGAAAGTATGAAATGTTTTGTTGCACGAAATGAGGATGGATGGCTATAGCATCGAAGGCTTGGTCACACGGCCATGGATAATCTGAACAAACTTGTGAGCAAGGAGCTTGTGAGAGGAATTCCCAAAATCAAATTCGAAAAAGACAAACCGTGTGAGTCATGCCAATTTGCGGTTCATGTTGAAAAGAAACAGGTTTCTATTGAAGAAGAACCACAAGCAAATGATCAAAATCAAGTGGTGCTTCAAAACAAAAATAAACCTAAAAACCAAATCAATGAGATTCCTACACAATAAATTGATGCCATGGAAGATGAAAATATACAACATCAAGGCTCCACAAGTGAGAGACGTCCTTCATGGAAAATTATGTCTAGTCATCCACCATCTCTTATACGAAGTGATATGTCAAAAGGGGTAACTACTCGCACTCAAGCTCATAATTTTATGTGTTTTACCACTTTCATTTCCATACTTGAACCTAAGAATATTAAGGAGGCCTTGCAAGATAATGATTGGATCATTGCAATGTAAGAAAAACTTAATCAATTCAAACAGAATCAAGTATGGAGACTTGTTCCTCGACCTCACAATAGGACTATACTTGGCACTAAGTGTGTGTTTAGGAACAAGTTAGATGAATCCGGTTCAATCACTAGGAATACGGCCCGTCTTGTTGCACAAGGTTATAATCAACAAGAGGGTGTAGACTTTGATGAAACTTTTTGCACTCGTTGCTAGGCTTGAAGTCATTCGTATTTTACTTGCTTTTGCTGCATATATGGATTTTACTCTTTTTCAAATGGATGTTAAAGTGCATTTTAAATGGATTTATTTCGGAAGAAGTTTATGTGGCACAACCACCGGGATTCGCTAATCTCACACACCCAAACCATGTTTTTCGGCTTGATAAAGCTCTTTATGGTTTGAAGCAAGCCCCTCGTGCTTGGTATGAATGGCTGAGTTCGTTTCTTCTTTACATAGGCTTTTCTAAAGGAAAAGTAGACACTACACTATTTATAAAACATGCTTTTAAAGATATTTTAATCGTTCTAATTTATGTTGATGATATTATATTTGGATCCACTAATGAAAATCTTTGCAAGGAGTTTTCAAAGCAAATGCAGGATGAGTTCGAAATGAGTATGATGGGAGAACTAACGTATTTCCTTGGACTTCAAATACAACAAAGAAAGGATGGCATATTTATAAACCAATCCAAGTACGCAAAAGAACTTGTCAAGAAGTTCAGACTTAAAAATGCTAATGCTTACAAAACTCCGATGGCCACTACCACTAAGCTATCCAAAGATGAATCTGGTAACAATGTCGATATTTCTACTTACATAGGCATGATCGGTAGTTTACTTTATTTTACTGCATCATGTCCTGATATTATGTTTAGTGTCTGTTTATATGCACGTTTTCAATCGTGTTCCAAAGAATCACATTTGGTTTTCGTTAAGCGTATCATTCGATATCTCAAAGGCACACCAAATACTGGTCTTTGGTACCCGAAAAATAGAAATTTTTCTGTTATAGGATACTCTGATGTAGATTATGTCGGGAGATTGACAGATAGAAAGAGCACTAGTGGTACATGTCACTTCTTGGGCGACTGCCTTGTCTCATGGGCATCCAAGAACCAAAATTCTGTTACTCTCTCTACTGTCGAAGCTGAGTATATTGCGGCAAGGTCCTGTTGTGCGTAGGTATTATGGATGAAACATACTCTCGAGGATTATAAGGTATTCTTTGATCATATTCCAATAAAATGTGACAACACTAGCACCGTTCATATGACCAAAAATTCTGACCAACACAGTCGCACGAAACACATTGATATTATGTATCATTTCATTAAAGATCACTTTCAAAAGGGGAATATTTTACTTGAGTATATTTCCACTGAGTCGCAACGTGTTGACATTTTTACAAAACCTTTAGACGAAAAATGTTTTTACCTCTTGAGAGCAGCATTAAATGTTATTGATTTTTTTCGCCTAAAAACTTTTTGTGTGGGTCGGTCGACTGTGCGGTCAGCCGGCTCAGTCTCGGTTTTTTATTATTTTTCGTCTCGATTAACTTTTGCTTATTGCGGTCGACCGTACGGTTGACCGATTCGCCCTCTGTGGGTTCTGTTGGTTATGCGGTCGACCGTGTGGTCGACTGACATGCTCTTTGAAAACTTTTTGGAAGAAAAAAAAAATATTCTTTTAAAAATCGCAGTGTACGGTCGACCGGTATGCGCTCTGGATGATTCTTTTAAAAATCTCATTTTGCGGTCGACCTCGAGGTCGACCGGTTCTCTCTCTAGCCTATATTTTCAAAGTCTTATAAAATTAATGTTCCTTTCTCAAAATTTTAATTTTTTTTGCTTTCATGTGTATTGAGGAGAATCTCGAATCTATGATATTATGAAGAGCTCTCACTGTATAGCAAGGAAGACTCGCTATCAATGGTATCATGTAAGAAGATTCACTTCCATTTTTTTTACAAGATTGTATTCATTATAATATCATAAAATATTTTCTCTTTGGTGTTCATTGATGATCTGTTCTACGAACATTCCAAGGCTTATTTTACTTATGTTTCCTCTATTTATCCTCTCTTGGTGTGTTCCAAAAAGGGGGAGAATTATTTCTCAAATGTTTTCAAAATGTTTTCTAATTATTTCATAATTTGCAAATTATTTCATGAACAACTATGTATATTACTCCCACCCCTCTCTTATATTTGTTCTTTAAGTTTTGTATTACAGGTAGCATTATATTAAGGGAGAGTATTCACTCCCTCAAAAACTTTATCTATATGAAAATCTGTATTACAGGATATGCTAAATTTATAGGGAGTATTCGTATGTTGTGTTTTAAATTTTCAAACATTCATGCATGTTTTGTTCACACCAAAAGGGGGAGATTGTTGACTCTTAGTTTGGTGTGCACAAAACGTGCTCACCTTATACTAATAAGTTTGAATTTAGTGTGTCAGATTTTCAGGATCAAATAACATCAAAAAGAGATCCAAGAGAGATTCATAAATATACAAACAAGGAAAGTAATGAAGGAAGATTGCATATACAAGCAAAAGAAGAAGATATTCAAAAAGAGTTCATGATTAATTAGTCTGCAAGCAAAAAAGGAAGATATCAAAAACCTAAATTTTTCTTTCTATTTTCGTGAGTTTATAAATGTATAAGATTGATTAAAGATGGATTAGTTTATGGTAAGAAAACATGGTGGATTCGGAATACACAGCGCGATACCAGTCGACTGTACTTCATGACCGGTCGACTGCATCGCAGTCGACTGCAACTTGAGTTACTTGAGAAGCGGTCGACCTTTCACCTCTCTACTTTACGTCAGAGAGCTGAACGGTCGACCGCACCAAAATGACGGCCAACCGTACTTTGTGTTGTGTATATTCTTGGAAAGTATCGTTTCTATTTTTGATCGATACACTTCCCCGTCTATTAATATTGACGAATCCACTGTGTATTCTGAACCTAATTACTTCTGAGAAAATTTCTGAACTAATCCTTCATTTAATCAATCCGAGTGTAAGCATTTATTTGGTTGTATTATTCAGTCAAGATCATTAACGATCTTGAGTTTTCTTTTCATTTCTTTTCCACTTCGATGAGATTGACGGGACTTGGATTAGAAGTCCTGTGGGTGTAATAGGTCTCTCGGCCTGAATCCGAGAATCATTGTACAAGGATTTTGAGTATAGTGGAACACTTGTGGCGGAGAATTGCTACAAGTAGGTGGTGTGGACGTAGACCTGGGGGTCGAACCACGTTATATCGCTGCGTCATCTGTGTTTGCTTTCCTTATCACTGTTACATTTAATTTACTTTATTTTATTATTTTTAATTCCGCGCGATCACCCTATTCCCCCCCCCTATGGTGATTTACAAGCCTCACAAGCTAGCTGAAACACAAGCAAGCATAAATTTAGTTAAGCATGAACATAATAATCGATAAGTTAAAAGGAGCATAGATCAGATATTAAAAAAATAAAAAAAAGGAGAGTGGGAACCTGAACGTCACCATGTTTTATGAGTTGGTTCCTAACAGATGTTTTCATGAATGTTGCATGTAACTGAGCATTTAAATTGTAGACAATCGACAAAACTCATACCAATCAGTTGCACACAACATGCACATCTGGCAAAAAATTGAGATTCACTGTCGAAAAAAAGTACTTGGGGCATTTAATGATATCCATGGTTAATGATCAATAATCGAGTTCATATAGCAATCTGGTAATCGAGACAATGAAATATAACTTGCACTTTATTGGAAATGCACACAAGCAAACTCTCTCTTATCCTTCTGCAGGAGTTACATCCTCAAAACTGCAACAATAAAATATTGCATAGGTCATAAATGTGTGAGTCTCAAACTTGAAGCTAATTTTAGAGAAGGCTTACCTTTTCCCCAAGCACTCGATAATATCTAAGGTGAGGGTTGCTACAGAAACACAAGAAGGTTGAGCACAGCACCTCCAAGAGAGAAGCATACAGTTCATTCTAATACTACTTCATTCTGACAAACTGCTACTGCTGTAGTTCTTCATATGAGTTTCTACGTATCTTCCACTGGCAAAAAATACAGAAAGTTAGATCAATTTACTTCCAATTTATTAGAAAATAGGAAAAAATATTAACAGAGAGGATGATTGTGTTCATAACATGAACTTAATTAGGCTCAGAAATTACATTAATTCACAACACAAGGTTCTCAAATGATGACAACATTTTCACTGGGGGAGCATAAGTGTATCAAGCATAAGTGTTTGGGTTTAGCTCACAATAGCGGGAAGCAAAATTCTCGGTATTATTGCCTTCATATGTACCAAAATTTATGAATGTGTAGCTTCTTCTAATTACTTCTCGGCTCCATCTTCTTAAAATATATTGCTTCGGAAGTTCATTACAATTAGAGAATTTAAGAAAGGCCAAAAGATGCTTGCAAGGGATGCCAACAAATTCAAACATAAAGCATAAACAACACCCAAATTGAGTATCCTTGGAATAAGTAATCATGTTCTCCTTTTCTGACCTACCAATGAATGTCACTATATAATAAGCATTAGTGGCATTGACATCACCTTCCACTAAATTCACATTATAATAGGCTTGCTTTGAGTTCCTTTTGGAATTCATAAAACATTGCCAAAGTGTAGACCTGGGCCATTTGTTCCTCCATATACCATCCGATCTTCAATTTAGGTTTTCGATCAAGTGTACGATGGTTCTCATTAATTTCTTCTCTTTGTCTTCCAATTACTCTTTCGAATAACAAGGCAAATTCATGAAGTAAATACTTCTTTTGTGTATGCCTCTTTAAGAAAGAATTCATTCCCTCGCTTCTTTGTCAACTTGACATGCCAGCCCAAAAATGAGCCCTATGATATACTGGGGCCCATTTCTCACGAATTTCAAAAATATCATTCAACCATTTATTGTTTTCTGCCACAAATTCCATGACCAATGACTTCCATTGTTCTTCAAAACAAACACTATTATACGAATTCCAAGTATTATCTTCAAAAGCATCCAAAAACTTAACATTTTGAACCAATTGAGGCACATCCAAGGGAATCTTATCTAAAAATGCCATATGAAATATCTATGATGAATTTGAGGGAAAACTTATTTAATTGCAGCACCAATACTCCGGTCTTGATCTATTACAATGCTAAGAAGAGCTTTCTTCATGAATCCTAGCCATTTTTGAAATAACCAGAAAAAACATGAAGCCGTTTCATTTGGGATGAAACCACAACCTAAAAAAACAGACTGCCAATGATGATTAATTCCAACAAATGGAACAAATAACATACCGTAACGGTTTGTACTATGTGTTGCATCAAAGGAAACTACATCACAAAATAGTTCATAATTCATACGAGCAATCCCGTCAACCCAAAAAACAATGAGACAATCTACCAGACTCATCTTGCTCGAATGCATAAATAAAAGGAACTTTTTCCTTTTGCCATTTGAAAAAGTCTACCAACATTTGACCATCAGTGACCTTTCATTGACTCCCTCAAGTCGCTTTCATGATTTCTAGCATCGGTTATGGTAAATCCAACCCTATCATATCCCCCACTTGAACCTTCGAAAAAAAGCTTTTGTTTGCATGTAGGAATATTAGCACCCGTAAGTTGCTCCATTATGATTTTATCGGAACTTGACACACCACGGTTACGGTGCAACAAATGTCGTCTACCTGGGTGAGGTGAGTGCATGATTGTGTACCTCGTGAAAGGAATAAAAAGACCATGAATTCGTTTGTTTGTTTAATTTCACACGAACCAATGCATTGCAAGCAGTTCTAGATGTAGTACTCATTCTAATTTCATTATTCTTACTTTTCGACACCCCCGCTTTATTACAAAAAAAATATTTTTTTCCACTATCTCACCATTGTTCAATTTATGAGGTACCTTACGCATTTGAAAACCCGCACATTTCGCATAGCTATCATAATAATTTTCTACTAGCTCAAGGATATCAAATATCATACCTATCTTTGGTATTAGATGCTCGTCAACAGTGGGTATAAAATCACCTCTTGAATACACAAAAATTGTCACCCAGTTATGAGCAACCTTCCCCACTCTCCATACCTATTACAAATTCCAACATATAATCAAATAGTTATCACAGTATACGTTCATAATTGATTCAATAAAAAACCAGAATGACTAAAGTGTTTAAAATCTACCTAATATTATACCTTGGGGTTTCGATTTTTCAAATTAACTTAAGAATATTTTTTTTACCATAAACTAAAAAATCTACAAATTACTATCCCCAATCTATCCCCCAATCTACCTAATTTCATGAAGGTCTGCAAATGACCATAATTTTTTTTAACAAGCTTAATCCAAGATGATACTAGGTTTTCGATTTAACTCAATTGAAGGAAAAATTTTATACATTGGGGTTTCGATTTTTGAGTTAGCAGCGTCGATCGAGAATGAGACAGCGTCGTCGACCAAGAGAGAGATCTCACAATGGATTCGGAGCAAGGTTTTGGTGGATTTCGAGAGGTGATTAGTCGGGAGAGGAGAATCGTCGATTTGGGGATTTATTGGAGCTAGGGTTTTGAGAAGGTGACTAGGAGAGGGACGAAGGTGATAGCGTGAGGATGATGAGAGCGTCAGGAGGATGAGAGCGTGAGGAGAATTAGGGGTGGTCGTCAATTTAGGGATTTTTGGGAGCTAGGGTTTTGAGAAGATCGTCATCGATTTGGGGAAGAAGCGGGGGGACTCAGAGCATAAGGAGAGGAAAGAAGAGTTGGGGATGTTCAGAGCATGTGAAATGACGCATTTACCCCCCCCCCCCTACATAAGCCAGATGAGCGAGAGCGCTCCAACCATTCGATGACGATCTTGATCAAGCACTCAGATCGGACGGCTACGGAGGAGTGCACACGGCTGTGTGCACTAAAGGATTGCACAACCGAAGGTTTCCTATATATATATATATATATATACTAGATTTGCCTGGGGGCACGTGCCTACGGTACGTTTTCAAAACGATACAACACGCGAAAAGCCCTGTAAACAGTAAAACAACAATTATGTAGCTCAAGTTTGAATAGTATGACAATAATTAGTTGTAAATAAAAGTCCATGTTTCTATTAGTATATGTTGAAAAATAATTATAAAATGGGGTGTAAAATCCAACTTCTTAGAATTTTAAGGGTGGAAATGATGAAATTTAGCTGTTGAAGAGATATTTGTTATTTTCAATATAACATGTGCAATAAAAAAAGCATAAAAATTTTGAAAATTTTACAAACCTAAAATCTTAAAATCGAAATTTCTAAGTAATTAAAGAAAGAATGGGAGAGAGAGAGGGAGAGAAAGAGAGAGAGAAATATGAAAAAGTGAAGAGAGACGAGAAAGATAGTAATAAAGTAATGAGTTTTTTGGTTTTGCGGGAGAAAATTTGGTCTTGGGGTTTGAATTTTTTGGAGGGAGGGGGGGGGGGGGGAATGTGTTTTGTCAGATTGGATCTGAATATTTGATTTTGGGGGGATTGAAAGTGAGCCACTTGATAGCTTTCTTTGTGTTTTATTATATAGACTAGATTTGCCCGTGGCCACGTGCCTACGGCACGTCTTCAGAACGATACAGCATATGAAAAATCTTGTAAACAGTAAATCAACAATTATGTAGCTGAAGTTTGAATAGTATGACAATAAAAGTCCATGTTTCCATCAGTATATGGTGAAAAATAATTATAAGTTGGTGTATAAAAGTCAAGTCCATGTTTCCATACACACACACACACACACACACACACACACACACACACACACAGAGAGGGAGAGAGATAATTAAATAAATAAATAGGTTGTTTTGGGGGAAAGAATTTGAATTTGAGTTTTGGGGGGGAACTTTTGGAGGGAAAATGTGTTTTGTGAGATTAGATCTGGGCCTTTGATTTTGGGAGGGATTGAAGGTGAGCCACTTGATAGCTTTCTTTGTGTTTTATTATATAGACTAGATTGGAACGTGGCCACGTGCCTACGGCACGTCTTCAGAACGATACAGCATATGAAAAATCTTGTAAACAGTAAATCAACAATTATGTAGCTGAAGTTTGAATAGTATGACAATAAAAGTCCATGTTTCCATCAGTATATGGTGAAAAATAATTATAAGTTGGTGTATAAAAGTCAAGTCCATGTTTCCATATATATATATATATACAGAGAGAGAGACACAGAGAGAGAGAGAGAGAGAGATAATTAAATAAATAAATAAGTTGTTTTGGGAGGGAGAATTTGAATTTGAGTTTTGGGGGGGAACTTTTGGAGGGAAAATGTGTTTTGTGAGATTAGATCTTGGCCTTTGATTTTGGGAGGGATTGAAGGAGAGCCACTTGATAGCTTTCTTTGTGTTTTATTATTATTATTATTATTATTATTATTATTATTATTATTATTATTATTATTATTATTATTATTATTATTATTATTATTATTATTATTAGTATTATATATATATATATATATGTGTGTGTGTGTGTGTGTGTGTGTGTGTGTGTGTGTGTGTGTGTGTGTGAAATAATTAGCGGTAATTGGACCTATAGGTTGGTTTATGAGCTTGGTGTATGGAATGATTATTTGGACTGTGATTTGTATGAAATGAAGTGGTTGGTGCATTTGGCCTGTTGTGCTTTGTGTGATGGTTGCACGTGCTTTGAAGTGTGAGTGGGTGTGTGTTGTCATATCCCACATCGGAAATTCACTAGGAGAAGTGGAGATTATGTATAGTTGCCTAGGATCAAGAGGTACCTGAAAGCTATAGCATCTTTTGTGAGCCAAACCTGTGGTGAGCTGTTGTTAGAATCTGTTTTTCGCGTGCGCAGCTGAACAGGGCTCGGGGCGTTACAAATGATATCAGAGTCAACTTTCGACACCGATCGTGATGCCATATTGGTTGCAAGACCGGTACAAATGGTATAGGACCTAGTACGGATCACATAGAAATAACATTCATGTGTGGGTCACATTGGCTAGAAATGTGATCATGTATTAGATTGTATGCTCAAGGCTCATCGAGGACGCTGAGTTCTTAACGTGAGGTGTATATAATACCTCATACTTAAGAGTATATATATAGTATTATATGGAAAGATATAATAATAATACTAATAGTTGGGCCTATAGTGTGATTTATGGGGCTTTGGGTGTATGGGCTTGATTTGGATTAAATAAATGATTATGGGCCAAAGAATGAGATTTGGCTGCCTGGTTTGTGAATGGGCCCCGGCGGTGTGCCTTCCATGCTTTGCTTGAGTGTTGCATGCTGCCCCGGGGGTGTGCCTTCCATGCTTTGCTCGAGTGTTGCATGCTTCATATGCATCTCATGTGAGGTGAGATGCATGTGTGCTAAGTTGGTAGAGTGAGCAATTGATCCCACATCGTAGGGGTGTTGGTTTGATTAAAGTTTAAATAATAGTTGCCAATAAACAATAGATACCAAATAGTTATGATATTTTTTGTGAGGCAAGTCTATGGTGGGGCCGTTGTTAAGATATATTTTTCGCATGTGCATGCACGCATACGTAGTCACGTGCCCAGCTGAGCCGGACTCGGAGCGTTACATATTAAATATTTAAAGATGAGAAAAAACCTTAACCAAATCATAAATTTAAACAGCATGACTAAATAACTCTACCCATTCATTTTCAGTTTCAGAATCCAAATATGCTTCACGTTTTAGCTATTTGTCCCACCTCTTATAATTCAATAAATTCAAATTCACTTCATTTTCTACAAGCTTGTAAAAGAATATAGTGGAAATTTAATTGATTCATACTTAGGCTCTTAATGCATGAAAAAATCATTTGGACTGGTAAGTCGTTCTATAATGTCAATGATCATGATGTTCAAATAACTTGAATTGAAAGAGGCGTGGTTAGGTTAAGCTGGGGCTTTTGTTAGGTTGGGTTAATAGTTAATGGTTATATGAGTAAAATTAATGAATTAAGCCACAGAACAAAATTTATATATGCCTAGGCACCTAAAATTACATGGACTACATAGGAGCATGGGGTCGAGCTTAAGCAAAACTCTAATGTATCCCTATTTTTAGCGAGCTTAGTTTAGTGGTCCTACCCTACCCTACCCTTTATTTAAAGGGCCAGGGGAGAGTAGGGCTTTTCCCAAGGATGGGTTCACAGCTTTTAGGGCTAGCCCCAAACCGTTATCATCCCTAACTCTGAATAAACAAGCACTAACTTAAAAAGAGACCATATTATGGCCTGCTATTATTTGTATATGGGCCCATTTTCTATCCCTTTAGGCTTTGAGCAAAATAGCACAAGATCCTTCAAAGGGAAGTATTTCTTTGTGTTCGGATAATTAGGTTCATAGAGCCAAAGGCCCTTCTCTGGGTCTGTTTGGTTCAAAGGAGGGGAGGGGAGGGATTTTAATGGAGGGGAGGGAAAGGGAGGGGAGAGATTTAATGAAAACTCTGTTTGGTTCAAAGGAGGGGAGGGGAGGGAAAATAATTATTTTCTTGTTTGGTTCACAAGGGGAGGGAATGGATTTTATAATAAAATTAATTTTATACCCTTTTGCATATAATAAGAGCATGAAGTATCAAATTTTGTCAGCTCAGAACAATCAGAGACAGAGCATGAAGTATCAAATTTTGTCAGCTCAGAACTAACACAAACAGAACATGAAGTATCAAATTTTGTAAGCTCAGAACTAACACAAACAGAGCATGAAGTATCAAATTTTGTCTTCTGAGAACAAACAAAAACACATCATGAAGTTTCAAAATTTGTTAGCTCAGAACAATCAGAAACACAGTATGAAGTATCAAATTTTGTAAGCTCAGAACAATCAGAAACATACTTCATTACTAAAGTGTCGAACACTAAGCTAGGGAATATGTAATCTAGTAATCTACTTCGATTTTGAGGAACATTCATAGAATATGAAATCAATTAGTTGACCAACATTTTACCTTATAATTTTGACTTCCATTTTCAAACGAAAATGTGCCTAGTGTGCTTTCATCAATTAGTTACCCAAATCGCCTTTCTCCTAGTATTACTATCGTTATCATGTTTTGAACTTTTGTCATCTCCTACAACAAATCAAGAACCCCATGATCTTAACCTTTTGGGATTGAAACCAGCACGAATCAGTAAACTTTCCCGTAATTACAAGTTTAACATGCCTAATTTCCACACAGAATCGACGAATTGGGATTGTTGAAAATCAAAGTTGCATCTTACGTCTATCATGATCACATCAATCAAACTAGAGTAAAACGCTAACTCTACGATGACTGTATCAAACTCCAACACATCAGAGTCGAATGAAAAGAAAGCACTAAAAGAGGAAAGGATCGCAACGGGGACGGCGACAGGGGACGGCGACAGTGGTGCGAATGGTCAGCGGAAGTAAGCGGGAGAGAGGGTTAGGAGAAAGGGCAATTTAGTCCAGCCACTTTAAAAAATTAGCTGATATGGCTAAAAATGGGGTTAAATCGGAACCGTCCAAATTGAGTACGAATCTTGAGACGTGGGGGTAAAATGGTGATTTCGCCTACAAGAGGGCCCGAAATAGGTTTTGGGTCTTCTCCTCAAGAACCCAGTAACCTACGAGCGGACCCACCAACAAGAGGGTGCGGGTCTTAACCTGCTGCACACCCAATCCAGCGAGATAAAATCAGGGTCCCTGATTAATCTTGATCAACGGCCCAGATATGCATCTATCTTTTCACCGGGATTTGGGGATAAAATTCCTTACCTGATTACGGGGAATATATCTCATCAGATTACATTCCTCATCTGATTATGGGAATATTCCTTATCAAATCACCAGGATTACATTCCCAATCTGTTCCCTGGGACGCCTATAAATACCCCCCGTCCATCTCCATGAAGAGGTAATCAATCTTTCACCAGTTTTCACGCTCTTTCATAATCTCTCTGATTACTGACTTGAGCGTCGGAGGGTGCGTCGCCGGGAACAACCCCGGTGTCTCGCACTTTTTGCAGGTCTCCGGCGGGATCGACGACCGAAGTCCGACGGAACAGGTACACAGGTTTTCTATTCAGTTTCCCTAAGAATCCACAAGTTCTATCTGTTTGCCCCCACACCAAATTTAGCGGCAACAGATTGGCGCCGTCTGTGGGAAACCAACGAATAGAGACCTCTCCTCTTCCCGGTGAACAGGTCTTTTCCAGCCATGCCGCCTCACAAAGTTAGGTCAAGAGGGTCTAACCGAGTACCCAACCCTGACCAGCAAGAAGTCCTTCCTGATCCCGCTCAGCAACAAGGACAACTTCCCCCTACCATGGAAGAGCCGCTCCAACAGAACCTTCCACCTCCCGATCCAAAAGGTCCTAACCCTCAGAAACAGTCTCTTCACCAAGAGAACCTCTCCATCCACAACGCCTCCAGTGCTTCTATGGCCTCCCATCATCCCCGAGCCTCTGGTCGCCACACTGTCCCCCCCAAACGCCCGGAGGATGATGACCTCCGTCGTCATCAGGATGAAAAGCGGGCTCGGGAGGAGGTCTCCCGCCAGCAAGAGCGATCCCCTCGTCGAAATGTTCGGAACAGAGAACTTTCTCTAATACAACGCCGCATTCTCCGAAGATTGAGGAACAAGAGGAGATCCATGAAAAGAAAGCTTTCTCAGAGAGAAAATCTAAACACTAACATCAAATCACCGAGAGTACAGGAGGTCCCCCATCCGAAGAGGGAGGAAGGACTCCCCCGATCATCACCGAAGGAGACACTCTCCCGCAGGACGGCAACAGCCTAGGAACAATGAGGCACCCATCACCCGTGCCGAGTTCCAACAGTTCCAAGCGACCGTCCTGCAGGCCCTCAACCTCCGTCAGAATCCTGTTGGGCCGAAGCTCCCATCCCCTCCTCCGGTCCGAAGCCCTCGCCGACGGTCTCCCTCTCCTCGACCCGCTCCTACCAACTCCCGGCACACTCCAAGTCCTCGCCGTTCTCGAAGCTACCATCGGCGCAGCCCTCGCTCCCCCTCATACGAAGACGAGTCCCGTGGCCCGGCGGATTACCGTCGGAGGGATGACACCATGAACCGCCGCCTTAATGAGGTGGAAAAGCTCCTGGGTCAGATAAACCGAGAAGAGGAGCTCAGGGGGAGGACCCTACGTCCTAGCCGGCCCCCATTCTCCCGAACCATAGTGGATGCCCCTGTGCCGTTCGGTTTCAAACCTCCCCAGTTCGAGAATTACACCGGGGAAACCGATCCAGTTGATCACATCGAAAGCTTTAAGACTTTGATGCTCCTCCACCAAGCTTCCGATGCCCTCCTCTGCAAAACATTCCCCGCGACTCTCAAAGGCCCGGCTCGAGAGTGGTACTCTCGCCTTGCCCCAGCGTCGATATTCTCCTTCGAGCAGTTCGAAACCCTCTTCATCACCCACTTTGTTAGCAGCCGAAGGACTGAGAAGACCAGCATCTCACTATTGCACCTCCGTCAGCAGAAGGGAGAGAAACTGAGAGACTACGTGAAGAGGTTCACAACTGAAGCCAGAACCATTGCCTCCCTCGACCAGTCGGTTGCTACCGCAGCGTTCCAATCCAATATTCTCAACTCCAACCTCCGCTCCTCCCTCGCCAAGAAGCCACCACAGGACTTTTCTGATCTCCTCCTTCGCACAGAAAAGTACATTCGGGCCGAAGAGGCTGAGCAGCAACCCAACTGGGAGGTGCCTGCCTCCGGGTTTAAAAGGAAGGGGACGGAAGAAGAAGGAGACAAGAAGCTCCAGAAGGATAATGCCGGCCAGCGCCGACCTCCCCCCAGATTTGAGAAGTTCACTCCCCTCAACGCTAACCTCTCAGCCATCTTCATGGAGGTCGAAAAAGACGGAGTCTTGCCTCCGGCTCCCAAGATGAACACCCCCGCCAAGAGAAGAGATAGAGAGAAATGGTGCCGCTATCACCGGGACCATGGGCATGACACCAACGACTGTCGTGCCCTGAGGAACGAGATCGAAGCCCTTATCCAGAGGGGACAACTAACGAAGTTTGTAAGAAAGGACCGAGCCGAGCTTCCTCCCCCGCCTCGGGGGGCTAACAAGCGTCCGGAAAGAGAAGAGACGCCAGACTTCGAGGAAGAGCGAGTCCTCCACCTCATCCATGGGGGTCCAATGGGAGGCTCCTCGAACTCCTCTCGGAAAGCATTTATCAGAGAGGTCAATTCAGTCCGAGCCACACCTCCTCCCAAAGGCCTCGGAGTGCCAGTCACCTTCTCCGACGAAGATCTCGAGGGAGTTCGTATCCCACATTGTGACGCCCTCGTCATTTGCCTCCACATGGCGAATTTCAAAGTGGAGAGGATCTTAGTAGACAACGGCAGCTCCGTCAACATCCTCTTCCTCTCCGCTTTTAAAGGCCTAAAGCTCTCCAGAGACAGACTCAAGCCCGCCGGTTACACTCTCCATGGGTTCACAGGGGTTCCGGTAACTATTGAAGGGGTGATCACCCTCGATGTAACGGCCGGCCAAACTCCTACCACCAGGACAGAGCCAATGGACTTCATGGTGGTGGATGTTCCCGCTGCCTACAACGTCATTTTGGGCCGGCCTGGCCTCGCAGCTCTGGAAGCAGTTCCTTCAGCATACCATCTGAAGATGAAGTTCCCCACCCGATCCGGGGTCGGGGAAGTAAGGGGAAATCAGGAGCAGGCCCGGAAGTGCTACATGACCTCAACCCTTGGGCCCGTCCTCTCCTTAGAGACCCTGGAGATTCCCCAAGATTCTGCAAGACCGACCTCCGAGCCAGTGGACGAACTGGAGGAGGTGCTCTTCTCTGAACAAGAGCCGACCTGCAAGTTCTTCGTAAGCAAGACCCTCCCGTCCGCCCTATACTCAGATATTGTGAAATGCATCCGAGCCAATCAAGACCTCTTCGCATGGTCCGCAGCAGACATGCCCGGTATCTCCGAAGAACTCCTAGTCCACCGCTTAAGCGTTGATCCGGGGTCCAAACCGGTTCAGCAGAAGAGGCGCAAGTTCGCCCCCGAGCGTCAGCTCGCTATCAAAGAGGAGGTAGATAAGCTGTTGAAAGCCCGATTCATACAGGAGGTAAACTACCCGGAGTGGTTGTCTAACGTAGTAATGGTGAAGAAGTCCAATGGGACGTGGAGAATTTATATTGATTTCACCGACCTCAACAAGGCTTGCCCCAAAGATCCCTTCCCTCTGCCGAGCATCGACACTCTGATTGACGCAACCTCGGGACACGAGCTCCTCAGCTTCATGGATGCCTTCTCAGGTTACAATCAGATAAGGATGTTCCCTCCAGACATCCCGAAGACATCGTTTGTTACCGACCAGGGCCTTTATTGTTACAGGGTCATGCCGTTCGGTCTCAAGAACGCCGGTGCAACATACCAACGCTTAGTCAACAAGGTCTTCCAGGCTCAGATCGGCCGAAACATGGAAGTGTACGTCGATGATATGCTTGTAAAGAGCATCTGAGGTATTGATCATGTGGTCGACCTTCAGGAAGCCTTCGACGTCCTAAGAAAGCACAGTATGAGACTCAACCCGAACAAGTGTGCGTTCGGCGTCTCATCAGGGAAGTTCCTCGGCTTCATGGTTAGCCAACGAGGGATTGAAGCAAATCCGGAAAAGATCAAGGCCATATTAGACATGGCCCCTCCCAGAAATGTCAAAGAAGTTCAGAGATTGACCGGTCGCCTAGCTGCCATAGGGCGCTTTCTGTCGAAGTCCGGGGAGAAGTGTCTCCCGTTCTTCAAAGCCCTCAGGGGGGCTAAAGGATTCGAGTGGGGACAGCAGCAACAAGACTCCTTCGACCAGCTTAAAGCCTACCTCGTCAATCCACCTCTCCTCAGCAAACCGATACCTGGCGAATCACTCTATCTCTACCTGGCAGCTTCCGAACAGACGCTTAGCGCGGTCTTAGTCAGAGAAGAAGAAAGGGCTCAGAAACCCATTTACTACGTCAGCAAAGTGCTCCGGGACGCCGAGCTCCGGTACCCGAAGATTGAGAAAATGGCCTATGCCCTGGTAATGGCCGCGAGAAAGCTTTGACCCTACTTTCAGTCCCACTCAGTGGTCGTCCTTACCGACCAGCCGCTGAAACAGGTCCTTCACAAGCCTGAGACTTCGGCCGCCTCATGAAGTGGTCAATCGAGCTGAGCCAACATGATATAACTTATCAGCCTCGGACCGCCATCAAGGCTCAGGCGCTGGCCGAATTCATAGTTGAGAGTACAATCCCTGAGCCCTGCCAAACAGCAAAGGGGCCACCGGTTTGGTCGATTTATGTTGACGGATCTTCTTGCAATGAGGGAAGCGGGGCAGGAGTCATCCTGGCAGGCCCAGATGACTTCATCCTCCAGTACTCCCTCCGTATAAACTTCAAAGCCTCGAACAACGAAGCCGAATACGAGGCGTTATTAGCCGGTCTCAGAATGGCTCGAAATGCAGGGGCACAGCGGCTACAGATCTTCAGCGACTCTCAGTTGGTTGTCAACCAGGTCCTCGGAGAGTATGAAGCCCGCGATGACAGAATGGTTAAATACCTGGCTAAAGTCAAGAGCCTCATGGCGCTGTTCGAGGAGGCCCTCATCCGAAGGATCCCTCGAGAAGAAAATGCTCAGGCCGACGCCCTATCGAAATTAGCCTCCTCTTCCCTTCAAGGTCTTGAACAGACCGTATTGATAGAAGTCCTCTTGAAGCCGAGCATAGAGGACGAAGCGCCAGACTCCATTGAAACATTGCCTGTCCTCCTCGAGGACGACTGGATGAAACCCATCGTCGAATTCTTAAAAGACGGACTCCTCCCTGAAGATCCGAGGGAAGCAAGAAGAATCAGGACCCGAGCCGAGCGTTTTGCTTTAATCGAAGGCATCTTATATAAACGCTCCTTCACCCAGGTGGACGGTCGACCTTACCTAAGGTGCCTTTCCCCCAGGCAGGCCGACTACGCCCTGCAAGAGCTCCACAAGGGCATCGGCGGAGCTCATTCGGGGTCCAGAGCTCTAGCGCGCAAAGTATTGAACTACGGGTATTACTGGCCCACTCTCTTACGGGACGCCGAACGACACGTTCGGCAATGCAGCTCCTGCCAAAAGTATGCAGACATCCGACGCCTTCCACAAGCACCGCTCACCTCCCTATCAAGTCCGATCCCCTTCGCCATGTGGGGGATGGATTTACTAGGACCGTTTCCACCAGCTCCCGGACAGCTAAAGTTCCTAGTCGTGGCAGTCGACTACTTCTCTAAATGGATAGAAGCCGAGCCGCTGGCTACAATCACCGAGCATAGGGTCGTTCAATTCTTCTGGAAAAATGTGATTTGCCGGTTCGGCGTTCCCCGAGTCATAGTCACGGATAACGGGACACAGTTCACTGGAGCCGCCTTCCGAGCCTTGTGTGAGGACCTCTCCATACAACACCGATTCTCCTCCGTCTCCCATCCCCAGTCGAATGGCCAGGCTGAGAATGCCAACCGACAGATTCTTTCAGGCATCAAGAAGAGATTAGACAAGTGTTCCAAGGGACTATGGGTCGATCAGCTGCCGAACGTGCTCTGGAATCACCGCACCACCAAGCGGACCCCAACAGGCGAGAGCCCATTTAATCTCACCTATGGGGCCGAGGCCATCATCCCCCTAGAAGTCGGAATACCCTCTCCTCGCCTGATCGCTTATGAAGAAGAGCAGAATGCTAGAGAGCTCAGAGCAAGCCTAGATCTGATAGACGAAATCCGAGAGAGAGCAGCCATACGCCAGCAAGCTTACCGAAGAAGGATCGAGCTAGCATACAACAAAAGAGTCCGCCCAACGGACCTCAAAGAAGGGGATTTAGTCCTCCGGAAGTTGGCCATCTCGTTCCCCGGACAGAAAAGCAAGCTGGCCCCGAACTGGGAGGGACCGTACAAGATCTCGAAAGTAATCCGCCCCGGTACGTACAAGCTAGAAGATCTCGAAGGTAGAGAAATTCCCAGGACTTGGAACGCCGACCATCTTTTGAAATACCAAGAGAAGGCAACTACGTCTCTCCAAGTAACTCGAGATGTCGAACCGTTCCCTTCCTTTTACTAGTAGTGGTTTTTCCTTTTGTTTTTTTTATTGTAATAACAGCTAGCAACTTTAGAAGCAGCCGATCATTAGATATTAATAAATGAAGTTTCTTCATGTTTTCACTACTATTACATCCCTCTGTTTTTAACCCCTTAAATTAACAATGGTTCTGGAGTCCAACACTTGGCTCGATTCTACTTCGCGAGTTCGCTCTTAAGCGAGCTAGAAGTAGCTCGCCATTCGAAAATGCTCCCACAGCCGTTGAATGGTTCGGAGTCCAACACTTGGTTCGACTCTACTCCGCAAGCTCGCTCCTAAGCGAGCTAGGGGTAGTTCGCCATTCGAAATTGCTCCCACACCCCTTAAATTGACAATGGTTCCGGAGTCCAACACTTGGCTCGATTCTACTTCGCGAGTTCGCTCTTAAGCGAGCTAGAAGTAGCTCGCCATTCGAAAATGCTCCCACAGCCGTTGAATGGTTCGGAGTCCAACACTTGGTTCGACTCTACTCCGCAAACTCGCTCCTAAGCAAGCTAGGGGTAGTTCGCCATTCGAAATTGCTCCCACACCCCTTAAATTGACAATGGTTCCGGAGTCCAACACTTGGCTCGATTCTACTTCGCGAGTTCGCACCTAAGCGAGCTAGAAGTAGCTCGCCATTCGAAAATGCTCCCACAGCCGTTGAATGGTTCGGAGTCCAACACTTGGTTCGACTCTACTCCGCAAGCTCGCTCCTAAGCGAGCTAGGGGTAGTTCGCCATTTGAAATTGCTCCCACACCCCTTAAATTGACAATGGTTCCGGAGCCCAACACTTGGCTCGATTCTACTTCGCGAGTTCGCACCTAAGCGAGCTAGAAGTAGCTCGCCATTCGAAAATGCTCCCACAGCCGTTGAATGGTTCGGAGTCCAACACTTGGTTCGACTCTACTCCGCAAGCTCGCTCCTAAGCGAGCTAGGGGTAGTTCGTCATTCGAAATTGCTCCCACACCCCTTAAATTAACAATGGTTCTGGAGTCCAACACTTGGCTCAATTCTACTTCGCGAGTTCACTCCTAAGCGAGCTAGAAGTAGCTCGCCATTCGAAACTGCTCCCACAGCCGTTGAATGGTTCGGAGTCCAACACTTGGTTCGACTCTACTCCGCAAGCTCGCTCCTAAGCGAGCTAGGGGCAGTTCGCCATTCTAAAACGCTCCGACGACCCTAACCTAATCAACCAAGGACCCCGAAGTCTAACACTTGGCTCGATGCTACTTCGCGATTTCACTCATGAACGAACTAAAAGAAACTCGCCATTCGGAGTCCGAAGCTTTAGAAGTTACGGCACGGCAGACAACAGTCGCAAGAATAAAATACACAAGTTCGGCAATAACGCATTTATTGATGAAACAGATGTGGTACAAAGGCAAATAGAGCAGGAGCACAACTCATCAAAGGAAAGTTACAATGCCGACTTATTACACTTAGCGAAAAACAAAAAATAAGCAAAAAACTCGCGGAGTCGACCACTTCAGCGCTTCTTCGGAGCCGGAGCGTTCCGCTTCAAGGACACTCGAGAGTGACGACGCTTGTCCCCGGAGCGCGACCCCAAGCCGGCAAATTGGGACGTATCCTCGGCACCGCTTCTAGTAGTTACTCCGACGGACGCCCCGCTCAAGGAAATCGCCACCGAGCTCTGCGCGTCCCCCGGGCTAGGTTGGCCGATGCGCTGACGGCTCGCCATCTCATAGAAGGTAATGCCCCGTTCACTCTCAGCGCGAGTGCATGACGTGCTTCGAACGTTGATCGGCCCTGAATGCGGCTTAAGACGGGCCACTTCCGCCTCCAACTCAGAGATCCTGTCCCGCAACAAGTCGTCTTTGACATCGACTTCGAAACGTGGGGGTATCGCGGAGTCCGGCACTCCAGATCGGCTAGCGATGAGGTGCCGAAGGTGGGTGACCTCGATGCTTTTATCCACCGTCGCTCTCTTCAGCGCTTCGACTTCGGCAGTCAACTCGACTCGTTCGGTCGTCAACTTGGCCACCTCGGCCGTCAGCCCCTTGCCCTCACTCTGAAGCTTCGCCTCTACGGACTGCAGATGCTGTATCTCGGAAAGCAGCTCGTCCTTCTCCGCTGTTATTTTGGACAAGTTATGACGAATGCACTGAACTCGAATCTCATTACTGAAATCAGTTGGCAAATGTTCACCTTCGGGTATAAGCTCGGCGATTCTGCTTTCCAAACGACGAATCTCGATATCTCGCCGGCCAAGGACGAGCTGGAGATGCTTCCTCTCACTTTCAGCTCGGCGCAATCCGAGCTCGACCTCATAAAGTCTCTCTCTACACCTAGCCAGACACAGCCTTGTCGCCCCTAGGCCGGCCTCGGCTGGAACTTCCTCGTCCGGGCGAGAAAGTTCGACGTCTTGGGCGATCACCATAAGCTGCAAAGAGATCGGAGTAATCAGCAAAAACGTCGAACATGGCCGAAGCACCGCACTTGGAAAAATTTTCATCTCTAAAAACAAGAGGGGACAGTTCGGCAAAAGAGGGGGCATAAGACAAAAACTTCCGAACATCAACACTTGCAAAAATTTTCTTTTCATTAAACGTCAAAAGAAGCGGTGGCCAGTCCGCTATTAGGCATTACAAAGTTCGAAAGGAAAAACAAAAAAATCAAAAACAACAAAGCGAAAGGCGAATTCAGGGCCCGACCTCTTTCCCCGGGCGACGAGGCGAAGTAGGCGTTGACTTCGCCGAAGGAGACGCTGCCGCCAGCGGAGTGGTCGTGGTGCTGGGGACTTCGCCAGTAACCCCAGTGTCGGCATCAGCGTCGCCCTCCTCCTCTTCCTCTTCCCCTTCGGACTCGGGGTCGAAGCCCTCGACGTGTCCGGGGAAGAGCCGCCATCCCGAGACGTCCACCCCGGGGTATGCTTCTCGCACCCGGTCGAGGGCGGTGGCGAAGGCCTTCGCCATGTTCAGCGCGAGGTACCCCTGGGCCTTCTCCAGGGTTGCGTCCTCCGCCGCCTTCACGGCCGCCGCCTGCTTCGCCTCGGCCTCGACCAATTGGTTGGCCGACCCCTCCTTCTCCCGAAGCAGCTCGTCCTCCAGCCTCTTCACTTCGGCCTCGAGATGCTGGATCCTCGCCGACCGACCCTCATGCTCGACTCGGAGCTTGTCGAGCTGGTTCGACATCCGAGCCTTCTCGTTCCGAGCCTGGTCGGACTCCTGTCTCGAGGGCGATCAGCCTCTCGGTGAGGTGGCCGAAATGGACGACGATCTACAAAAAAAGAAGAAGAACCGAGAGAGTTAGAAAAATTTTCTGTGATTCAAAGGGATGAAACGAACGAAGGGGACTCGGAACTTACCGATACCGCCGAACGAGCGATCTCGATCTCGTCGTCGCCTTCCCTCCCCGCGTCCATGGCGGCGCGGTCCTTCGGGGTGGCGAGATGCTTGACGGCCTGCATGCTCGCCAACGAGTTCCCGAGGAACCCATCGTGCCTCCGGACTTGCCAGTCCGGGATATGGATCCGCTTGTGCTCCTCCGTCAGGAGCTCCTCGCCTGCTACGGTCAGCGGCGGGGTCAGCATGGCGAGCGCGGCGGCAATGGGGAACTCCCCCACAGGTGCAGGAGCCGAAGGCCCCGCCACGGCGACGACCAGGTCGTCAACAACCTCCACCGCCTGGACGGGGGCCGCAATCCTCGGCACCTTCGAGGTTGAGGGCAGCTTCGATGCAACCCTCTTGCGCTTCTTCGGCGCCTTACTGGCGAGCCCCGCCCTGAGCGCCAACACCGCCTCGTAGTCCATGGATTCTGCATCAAAAGCAAAAAATGATTAGCACAAAAAACAACAAGGCAGCAAGTACGGAAAAAAGAACTTGACGAGAGCCGCGTACTAGGATCTACGCGGCAGAGCCCTCCCCTGTAGAGAACGTCCTCCGTCAAATCCTTCCAATCATACTTCGGCCGGTCAAGGAGGGCCCGGACCGCCTCTTCTTCTTCTACTGTAAGCCTCGGCAGCGCTGTCGCCCTCTTGGGCACCCCTTCTGCCCAATTAGTGGGGATCGGCCAGGCTTCTCGACTCCGCACGATGACCCACTTCTCTCGCCAGTGCTTGATAGAGTCGGGGCAGACGACGAGCCTGCCGCCGTGCCTCGGAGTCAGATAATACCGGTACTCCGACTTGTTCCCTTGGTGGAGCCGGTATATCGTCCAAAGCACGTTCAGCTGCGGCTCGATCCCTGCGGCCTGGCAGTGGAGAACGAAGCCATTAATCACTCGCCATGCGTTCGGCATGAGCTGAATGGGGCAGACCCCGTACCAGCTCACCACGGTAACAGCGAACACGTGGAGAGGTAGCCGAGCACCGGCGATAAAGGCATCGACCGGCCAGCAACACATGGTCACTGGCAGCGGCGAATTAGCCCTAACCCCGGGGCCCGGCAGCATGATTTCGTACTCCTCCGGGATGAAAAAAGAGTCCCGGATCGCAGCCAATTCCTCCTCGCGCAGGATCGACGCCGCGTCGTCCGCCTCCGTCGTCTCCCTCACTTCGTTCTCCTCGAAGGACCTCTCCCTCCCGTGGATGATTCGCTCGGCCTGGTCCTTCGGGAGCTCCCTGACCCTGTGCAGTCCCGTCAGCGGACCTGGCAGCTGTCCGAACTCCCCCATCCTCTTCGGATCCTCGACGATTGAATCCTTGCCGAACACATTGCCCTTGGTTGGAGTCGGAGTCGAGGCCTCGGCGCCTTCAAGGGAGGGCTCGGACCAAGAGACTTCATCTGAGACAGAAGCTACAGACATAATTTATAAATTACCTTGAAAGAGAGAGCTGCCGAAACACTTCGCCTGAGTCAAACGCCGGTCACCGGAAAAACTCGCCTGAAACACAAGAGAACGCCTGAGCAAATGAGAGGAGAAATGAGAAATGAGAGGGGGGGTGAGGATTTATAGAAGGGGGGCACACCCCACGAGGCTAATGGGCTCGTACGACCGGCCCATCTAAACCAAGCGGCGGAGCGATCCCAATCGTCACCTCGATAACTGCAACGAATCATGAGTTGAATTTAATGCGCATCCCATCTGATAGAACCCCAGAGGTCACTGCAATTAATGAACGTCCCATCTGTCAGGGTTGTCAGAGTTGTCAGAGTTGTCAGAGGTTCAAATGGCGCACAGAAAAGACAAACTCCCAAAAACGACAAGTCTGGGAGCTCGGCACTCACTGCCGAGCGTTCATGACACCGACCCTGTTATGGGGGAAAAGTCAAGTTCGGCACTCACAGCCGAGCGTTCGTGACACCGACCCTGTTATGGGGGAAAAGTCAAGTTCGGCACTCACTGCCGAGCGTTCGTGACACCGACCCTGTTATGGGGGAAAAGTCAAGTTCGGCACTCACTGCCGAGCGTTCGTGACACCGACCCTGTTATGGGGGAAAAGTCAAGTTCGGCACTCACTGCCGACAATTCGTGACACCGACCCTGTTATGGGGGAAAAGTCAAGTTCGGCACTCACTGCCGAGCGTTCGTGACACCGACCCTGTTATGGGGGAAAAGATCGAGTTCGGCACTCACTGCCGAGCGTTCGTGACACCGACCCTGTTATGGGGGAAAAGTCAAGTTCGGCACTCACTGCCGAGCGTTCGTGACACCGACCCTGTTATGGGGGAAAAGTCAAGTTCGGCACTCACTGCCGAGCGTTCGTGACACCGACCCTGTTATGGGGGAAAAGTCAAGTTCGGCACTCACTGCCGACAATTCGTGACACCGACCCTGTTATGGGGGAAAAGTCAAGTTCGGCACTCACTGCCGAGCGTTCGTGACACCGACCCTGTTATGGGGGAAAAGATCGAGTTCGGCACTCACTGCCGAGCGTTCGTGACACCGATCCTGTTATGGGGGAAAAATCAAGTTCGGCACTCACTGCCGAGCGTTCGTGACACCGACCCTGTTATGGGGGAAAAATCAAGTTCGGCACTCACTGCCGAGCGTTCGTGACACCGACCCTGTTATGGGGGAAAAGATCGAGTTCGGCACTCACTGCCGAGCGTTCGTGACACCGACCCTGTTATGGGGGGAAAATCAAGTTCGGCACTCACTGCCGAGCGTTCATGACACCGACCCTGTTATGGGGGAAAAGTCAAGTTCGGCACTCACTGCCGAGCGTTCGTGACACCGACCCTGTTATGGGGGAAAAGATCAAGTTCGGCACTCACTGCCGAGCGTTCGTGACATCGACCCTGTTATGGGGGAAAAGATTGAGTTCGGCACTCACTGCCGAGCGTTCGTGATACCGACCCTGTTATGGGGGAAAAGATCGAGTTCGGCACTCACTGCCGAGCGTTCGTGACACCGACCTCGTTACGGGGTAAAGAACAAGTTCGGCAGGTCGCCAGACCCGCTCCTAGCGCTCGCAGCTATGCCGAACTCGCTTTTCTCTCCGGAAAAGCTTGCCGAACTGCATATGGACCTCGGCCTCCTAGTCGGCGAGCCCTGGGGAGAGTCTAAGGCGCCATGCAAACGTATGAGACCTCCGAACGACGAATTGACGCTTCGCTAGGGTTAAGAGGGTATCCCTACAAAAATGCCACACGACCGTCAGAGCTCATGAGCAACTCGGAGCTCAATCCACTTGGCAAGTCACCTCACTGCCTCCTCCGGACTCACAACTCTCCATTTGAAGTCCGATATATAACTCCGCCAGCCATTAAACAGTCAAACTACTCCTCAAAGGCTGATCAAGCTCAGCCTTTAGGAGTGGGGGGCTCGTGATATGGCTAAAAATGGGGTTAAATCGGAACCGTCCAAATTGAGTACGAATCTTGAGACGTGGGGGTAAAATGGTGATTTCGCCTACAAGAGGGCCCGAAATAGGTTTTGGGTCTTCTCCTCAAGAACCCAGTAACCTACGAGCGGACCCACCAACAAGAGGGTGCGGGTCTTAACCTGCTGCACACCCAATCCAGCGAGATAAAATCAGGGTCCCTGATTAATCTTGATCAACGGCCCAGATATGCATCTATCTTTTCACCGGGATTTGGGGATAAAATTCCTTACCTGATTACGGGGAATATATCTCATCAGATTACATTCCTCATCTGATTATGGGAATATTCCTTATCAAATCACCAGGATTACATTCCCAATCTGTTCCCTAGGATGCCTATAAATACCCCCCGTCCATCTCCATGAAGAGGTAATCAATCTTTCACCAGTTTTCACGCTCTTTCATAATCTCTCTGATTACTGACTTGAGCGTCGGAGGGTGCGTCGCCGGGAACAACCCCGGTGTCTCGCACTTTTTGCAGGTCTCCGGCGGGATCGACGACCGAAGTCCGACGGAACAGGTACACAGGTTTTCTATTCAGTTTTCCTAAGAATCCACAAGTTCTATCTGTTTGCCCCCACACCAAATTTAGCGGCAACATTAGCCATATTTTCTCTTCCCTCCAAATCCCCCCACTTTTGGAGGGGAGCCAAAATTGACTCAGGAGGGGTGTTGCACCCCCCCATTTCCCTCCCCTCCCCTCCTAAAAAATGAACCAAACAAGAAAAATATTAAAAAACCCCTTCCCTCCCCTCCCCTCCCCTCCCTTCCCCTCCAACCAAAAAGTGCCTTAGATCTGTATATTATGCTGAGTTAGACTTATGCTAATTATAGAAAGTTTGACTCAAATCTATATCACTTTCAAGATATACATAACAGACATATTATATTGAGAAAAGTGAGCCTCCTCATATTTGTATGAGAAAAAAATTTCATACAAAGTGAGGTGTCAAAACAATAATGTTTATATTATAGATTTGTTAAAGAACATCTTGGTTCATCTTTTCTTTTTTTGAAGGGAAATGTCACGCCCCGCTTCTCAAAAACATGGAATACGAGCGCGTGACGAAGCCCAGCGAATGATTTTGACATCATTCATAAGTTGTAGGATCGACTCAGTATCACAACAAGAATATAACAAGAGATATATATAACCAAGCATGCATGAATAATTTATTAAGCAACAAAAAATAATTGAAACCAAATAATAATATTCAAATAGTCTTCAAGTCTGGAACAAAAGATAAAACTCGGGACTATAAGCCCATTACAAGTTTCATACAGCAGAAGAAATAAATAACTTAAGAAAAACAATTATTTAAACAAGTCCTTGTTTCAAGTGAAGCCTAGAATATCTGCTCACCAATTCCAGCAGGCAACACGTCTCCATAGTCTGTTTAATAATTATAAAAAGGGAAAAATAGGAAAAACAAGAGAAAATGCCCTTAGTGCAAGTTAGAGCCACAAATAATAAAAACAATTATAGGTAATGTGGAACAAGAATTGGAATAAAAATGTAGCAGGGATACAACAAATAGTGGAAATCCAAGAACTAGCTAGCAAGAAAGACAACTCAAGTAAACAGGTTGGATAACAAATACTAATAGTAGAGCAAGTGACAAGTGAACATGTAGGGGTATCTAACCTCAAGTGACAGGCATCAAGTACAAGTATCAGGTAACAAGTCTCAAGTCTAGTGTCAAGTTGTCAAGTACAAGTATCGAGTTTCATGTATCAAGTCTTCAAGTATCAAGTCTCATGTTTCATGTCATCAAGTATCAAGTAAACATGTATCAAGTTCGAGTTTCATATATCAAGTCTCATGTATCATATAATCAAGTATCGAGTAAGCATGTATCATGTTCAAGTCTTGTAGTTATTACTATCTAGGTAGCACCTTATGCATCCATACTTTTACTATATGGTTGCTACAGTCAATACAATTTCGTTTAGGCCTAATAATGGATTTTATAGGGCGGCGTACTCAGGTATCAAGTATCAAGCAAGCCATAGTTCATGAATCGAAAAATAAATAACAAGTTCACGAAGCAAGTTCGCGAATCCACTAACAAGTTCAAGAACCGCACAATGGGTTCATGAATCAAACAAGTTCATGAGCCAAGTAACTAGCTCCATGAATCGATCAAGATACAACATGTTCATGAACCAAGTATTGGAAAACACGGGCCCCCTTCCGAGTACACTTACCTATATTGTCCACTACTATAGTCTTTCCCTTAAACCCCGGCTTGTTACTTTTATTAATTTTTATCGAGCAAGCATGCAAGTGTGTGAAACAAGTCAAGAAATCATAATCATGAACATGGAACAAGTTTGAGATATTTATATAGCATATTCGAGGGTCAACATGAATAAAAATAACACGAACCACTAGTAGAAAATGCTACAGTCGCAATAGAAATTTCCCTTATAGAAGAGTACAATTCCATGGTTAGTGTACATTTATAAGGGATTTTTCTTCATTCCCTTGTAATTGTGCTGTTGCGAAATCTCTCCTGGTTAATGTACACATTCGCAACGGAATTTTAACTATCCCTTGCGAATATTAGCCACAATAGAATATCTGCAATGGAAGTTGTACCTTGCTATCTTCATATACAAGAGAATATTTACAACAAATTCGTCTCTTGCAAGTGTGTTTTAAAAGGGATTTTTTCCGTTGCTAATGAACTATTGCTACAGAGATCTGCAAGATAGTGATTCCCTTGCAATTGCTATATCGCGAATGCAATTGCACACATTTTTTCTTCATTACTGATTATATTTGAATGGCTTAACCAAATTTACAAATTAAAATAATGTATTTTGACAATGAAGAACATATAATTATTTCACATATTGATTCACACAATTATATAAAGAAAACACAATAATGCAAAATAAATTTGAATATTATATAATTCAGAACCTTCTCATTACAAAATTTTTTGTTTGTTTCATAGTGCTAAAACAACAATACATTCTAGAAGAAAAGATAAGTTGTGAAACTCCAAGAAACAAAATTAAATGTTTTCAAAATAACTTTTAACCCGCTACTGCTTCCATGTATCCCCAACTTCACTTTTCACGTAAGGTCTTCTACATGTTCCTCATTATCCACTGTCTCATAGTCATCGCCACTACATATAGACTACATGAAAAAGAAACAATACAAAATTAGAACTCGTTATTCAATATATATAGATAATAATATGGACGTTTGAGGGGTCATAGACTAAATTACAGTATAGATAAAACAACGAGCAAACTTTGTAACAAGTTTTAAACCTGTACTGAATGAGAGGTATCCACTCCAGCTCCAAATAGAGCTCTCCAGACTCCACATTCTGCAGCTTGAGTGCAACACCTTGCTTAATTTTCCCGTCGTCAATGCTAATTATTGCATCATCGATGAGGGCATTGTCTGCAGATTTCAACCACCTTCCTATCTGCATGTCGGCGAGAAGATCAGCGTCCCCAAATGCCATTGCGGCAGTAATCACTGGCTGTAGATCAATTTTCGCCTCGCCCATCAAATCATCCGCATAGAGCATGTCTTGATCAAACACTTGCTGTAGTGTTATAAAGAGAGAACTATCAGTACAATGAAAAAAAGTTTTGCAACTAGGAGTTCGAAGATTCTTCAATTTTTAAACCACTCTTGTTCCATTTGGATTCACTAAGAGTTTCGTAAAAAGCTAATGGATTTTCCAAGAAAATTTAGATGCACCAAAAGGTAAAGAAAGCACAAATTGCACATCTTATGACCGTATCATATGTGCATGGATCACTACATATGTGCATGTGCATAACAAAACAAAGTATCTGCAGTAAATAGGTGGTGACCGGAAGAATTCATTGGACTCACAAGTTTTATAGGGCCGTAAGATTCAGGAAATGAAAGCTTAAGCTCCTCATTCCAAACTGGGTTCAGATTACTCTTCATCACAGTTGTCTGTACTGTCTGTAGTTAAATTGACAAAGATAAATAGCATCAGTTTTTGATATAAAACATAAACTCAAATTGCTCACTGAAACACGCAACCATATTTTGGTCCTAAAATAATACTTACTTGCTGCCCAAGAGTCAAAACAACATAAGGATCACTGCTCATATAATCTCTTATTGCCAAATTTGTGCCTTTCAAAACTTTCACCTTCAATATTCCCATAAACTCGATCATGCCCGCCTTCAAACCAAAACAAGCAACATAGAAGTTACTCTTCTCTTTCTCTTCTCTAAAACAAACAAGCTTCATTTAACTTCTAGTCTATCACCTATTTAACAAACAAGCAACATAGCAGTAACTTCAGTAACTCTAAAACAAAGTAACTCTAAAACATAGCAGTAACTCTAAAACAAAGTATCTGCAGTAACTTCTAGTCTTCTCTAAAACAAACAAGCTTCATTTAAGCTTCATTTAACTTCATTTAACAAACAAGCAACGTAGCAGTTACCTATGGACGTTTTGAGAATGATCCTTATCTAGTCTATCACCTATTTACAGTAGAAGTTGCTCAAGTGGTAACCTTCGCCAAAAAAGAAGAGAGAAAATTTCAGTCAATTTGATAGTAAATTGAATCAGATAAGATACGAGGCAAGCTCATGGATACCTGTCATGTATTTGCATTATCATCCATACCCAAAGTTCCTGAAGGAAAAACCGCCACTCGGTGCCACCATTGGGTGTCAGTTTTGGCCTATATGCTTAGTAATAGCATGTAGGCTATTGGAATTAACAACGAACTTTAACGGACTGCATCTGCATCCAGAAGCACAACATTTTAGTCAATTCATACCACACGTCTCCCTTGGAAGCATTGGATATATTTCTATCCATCACTAACTTGAGGCTAAATTAATAAAACACCCTCAAATTTGGGGTTCTATTAATTAATTATTCGCAACTCTCGCTAAACTAATACACCCTCAATTCTTATTTCTTCGTTTAAACCACCAAATTTCGTTTTGAAAACTACTTTTAAATTTGCAATTACAATGCGAAAAATTACCATCAATCTGTAGATATGATACAAAAAACTACCGTGAACTTAATTTCTCACAAAAGAACTACCCTCTACTTAGATGGATCAAACTTTAAAATTGAGAGTGGTTTTTTCAAACTTAGAGAAATCTGACAAAATCAATTGTCAGATTTTATGAAGTGGACCTTAACTTTGGTATATCCACTTCTTTTATCTAGATTTGATGAATTTCAGTCCAAAATCAATTGCAGCCAAGATGCAGTCAACTAAATTGTGAAAAACTCTTAACAGATTAATAGAATTGTTCAATCTGCAAATAAATCTGGATGTGGACACTTTGCCTTTCTCATAGATAAGAAAAAAAGTTTACCACCTGAGAATATTTTATTTCCATCCTATTTTTATCCCATAAACACTAATCTAATTGTTCATGTATATCCCAGAAATTTGGGGAGATGAAGCAAGCAAAATATTTGCAAGGAGGAGAAAAACTCTTTATCAAAATTATACTTGATTTACTTGATCAAGTTTGCTGATAATGTTCAGATGTACATCCGGAAATTCGTCTTTTAGCAGAGAAAGTAAAATAGGAAGTAGTTGTTCAAGAGTGGTATCCTATAGCAGAAAAGTTTGTACAGGTGAGTATGTTGAAAAGCAAAGAAAAATTATAATTGACAAGAGATTAAATAATTCTGGTAAAGAACAATATATGCAAGCTTTCAATGTCGGAATTAACTCTTCAGAATGCAATCAGATGCAATATGAAAGTTAATACTAGCTAGTTCCAAAAGCGATTAACTTTTTTTATAAGCATGAGATGAAAAAGGAAACAAATAACATACAATCTAGCACTTAAATTTACGAAGCCTCGGAGAGGCAATTTCTATTGAATCAAGCTTTTTTAAGGTGACTTGTTGAAGAAAGTTGCTATAGCAAATTCAACTGACAGTAATTCATGACGTTAAACTCAGGTAACCTAGTAAAAATTGGATCGGTTAAACCCCATAAGCAAAGTATCGGAATTAGGAAAAGCTCAGTAACTAAGGAAAGGCTCACAACTCAATAACTCTGACTATGTAAATCAGGTCCACTAGTAATTCTGACTATGTAATCTTCAGTTTTATCAATGAACAAACAAAACCAAATAAAATTAACAAAAATCTCAGTACCGTAGCTGGCTAGGGTTTGATTGTCCTTCAAGATCCGTCCTTTATAGGTCAGCTTCTGCTGCGCCGTCGGAACCTCGCTCCTCGTAGCAACAAGACTCTTAAACGCCACCATCGTCGAATCGAGCGGCGTTTCCACCGACAACTTCGAACCATTCGAACATCGCGCGTTCACGGTGTCGGAATCGCCCATTAGATGAGAAGAATCGGTGGTTCGAAACCCTAGTTTGGGGGAGGAATTTGGGGTTTTTGAATAAATTAGCGGATTTTTGGATCGCCCGGGAATGAAGAAAGAGATGGGAAATAGAGGGAGAAAAGGAAAGAAATCAGCAAGTAGAGTATTAACGGGACAAGTGGAGTATTAATGGGACGGAGGTTTTGGTTTTGGGGAGAGGTTTTGGTTTTTTTCCTTCATTTTTTCCCTTCTGTTTTGGATCGGAAAGAGATGAGGGTTTTGATTTTTGATTTTTTTTTTTTACCCGCTCAATATTTGAGAAGTATGGGTATCTTTTTAATATCAAATTGTTGAGCGGTAAAATTATATGTGTAAAGCACGTGTTCATACTTAATTTATTTTAAAATTTAAATATTTTATTTCTACTTTGGTAATGGAATATTATTTGTTACAATTGTTCCCATGTAATTATCAACATCTGCAACAATTCAATAGAATCTCTTGCGGATGTTAAAACATTTGCAATGGATGAGTTTGTTGTGATTAATTTATTGTTGATGGTAGCACCAACAAGGGATTTTTTGTGCTTGCAAATAATCCATTATTATTGCAAGGTTTTCTACTAGTGAACAACGAAAATCTCAAATCTGGACAACATGATGTTGTTGTACCAAAAGTGTGATTCCCGTTGTTACGAAATAGCAAATATGGATCCATCAGGAGGTCTAGAAACTAGACTCCTGCCCGGTTCCAACGCATATAATTAAGGTACGAGAAAGTTGTGGTAAGAGCATCCACAGTGGTTTGCTAAACCTATTCTAACTTTAGAAATGAAAATTTAGCAATCAATGAATGTCGCTGCAGTCGTTATTTCTAAATTTTAAAAAAGCATAGTATGAAACGGATCTTGTTCATCCGTCTAATATTTTTTTAATTTTTTTTTTGGTTGGAAGGATGAAGGTCATCCGTTCCATGCTAGTTTTTAAAAAAAAAAATGGTTGGAAGGATGAGGGTCATCCGTTCCATGCTTTTTTTTAGAAAGAAAAAATGATTGGAAGGATGAAGGTCATCCGTTTGGATGGTTTGCCTTTTTTTTGATTTTTTTTTTGGATTTTATATTATAAAAAAATCAAACAGAACTAAAAAAATAAAAAAAAAAAGTCAGAAACTTCTACAAACGGATCATCTTCATCCGTTTGCTCAATTCGGATTTTTTTTTTTTAAATCAAAGAAAATAAAGAACGGATGATCATCATCCGTCCAATGCCATAAACGGATTATCATCATCCGTCTTCTATATTTAGCAATCTTCTATCCAGGCTTCTAACTTTAGCAACTTACTGTACATTTCTATTCTAACTTTTGAGTTTTTAGCAAACCACTGCACGTCGGTTTTCTAAATGGATTTCTAAATTTTGAGTATTTAGCAAACCATTGTGGATGCTCTAATAGGTGTCAAAACAGCGAACTACACAGCTAATGTATTCAGGCAGAATTTGTGTATTTGAGTTTATACATGTGAAACAGTATTGAAATGTTACTAATTAATTCTGAGATAATTTGGGGATGTTCTCTAAGGTGTCCAGAAACAGCATGTAAAGTTTCAAGTCAAACTCTTACTGTTAACATCGTTAAATTAATTTGCAAACTAAAGATATGCAGCAGTTTTGTGAATTCTGTAACTAACAACACAGCTGCAGTAAAACTGCGATAAATCCTAGACCATAACTCGGAATTTAAAAATTCCGAAGGCTATCGATATCTAGACATCTAGAGCTATATTTACTGTTCAGGGCTCAGATTCAGATTCTGATATTAAAGGGGTCAAAACAGCAAGTAAAGTTCAGGACAGCAACATGTGGGAAGGTCTTTTATACCTAAGTTGCATGATAATTGGTAATTGGGCGTCTAATTTAATGTGTGATACGAATACGGGGTAATGGTTATCAAAACAGCAAGTAATATTTATTCCTCAACTCAAATGGGTGCAAGATCATCACATCCAAGATACAACACACATCTACAAATCTAGGGTTTTTTAATTTTATGTGTTCATGTGACTATGTGATAAAATGAATCCAAGTAATTTTTAATTATAACAACGAAGGTGTTGTGATCCTGAAGATTAAGGAATTGATGAAGAAAATTTAAGATCGACTATTGATAAGACAAGAAGGAGTCACAACTACAACCTATTTGTGGTATTTTCAATTAAATACTTGTACAAGGTCAATAAATTGTACAAGGAGAATACTTGCCTTGATTGGATGAGGGCGATTAGATCCGATAATTGAGGAAAACAGGATCAAAAACCCCCGGCGAAATCTCCCAAAAGCACGCGCGAACTCTGTGCGAGAAATCAACATCAAAAGAGAGAAACCCCACACCAGATCGGGCCAGAACAGGGGACAGCGGGATCGGATCTGGCACGGCAAAATAGCGAACAGCGGATCCAGCCAATCGACACGCAACCTCGCACTGGATCTGGACGAACAGGGGACAACGGGATCAGATCTGTTATGGCCAAACAGGGGACAGCGTGTTCGACCAATCTTTGGCCGCCTTCTTCCTAACGACAGCAGCGAGCGGGAGAGGGAGTGGAGGATCAGAGACGGCGGCTGGCTAACGGCGATGTGGTCGGGGTTCGACTGGGGAGCAGTCGAAGACGGCGATGACGGCGATGGGGTGGCGCGCGTTGAGTATGGTGGTGGCTCTGCTTTTGGGTTCGAAACAGGGGAGGAGAGCAGGGAATTGGGTTTGGGGTGTTTTCGGTGTGAAGGCAGCGACTGGCGGAGGTCGAGGGTGATCGGAGGGCGATGGTGAGGCAATGGGTGATGGATGATGGAGGCAATGTTAAGGCAGAGTGGGTTTTGATGGGCTGGCGGGAGTGAGGGAGACGATGAAGACAGTGGATGGATTCGGGGATGTTGAAGGCGGGGATGGTGGAGGTGACTGGCAAGGCGATGGAGACGAGGGGACGACGGCGGTGGCGAGGAGGCAATGGGGACTACCGGAGGTGGTAATGGCGAAGGTGGATTGGGTCGAAGATGCGAAGGAGAAGGAGACGGAAGAAGAAGGAGAGCGGCGGGGTTAGTTAGGTTTAGCACAGTAATCTAGGTTTAGGGTTAGGGTAAGAGTAGATTAGGGTTTATATATGGGGGTTTTGGGTTATTGGGTATTAGAGTATCCGGTTTTAGTGGGATCCAAAAGGAGACTTAGTCAAAATTCCATAAAAATGGGGATAAAGAGATAAATGATATGAAACAGTTCATCTCTTCATGAAGAACGACCCAAAAGAGCAAGACGGACATACAATTGAATTAGATATAGGCACCCAAAAATTGAGTTGAAATAATATAATGATTTTATTCGAACGGAAACAAAATACAGGATCCCAAATTGATAAAAGAGTACAATGGAGCAAAATATAGTATAAAAATACAGATACGGGAAATAGGAGTTACAGGAAAGGTGGAGTATGGCCACCCTGTTTCATTAATAAGAAGTTAATAAAACAAACTCATAGTACAGAGCCAAGTACAAAGTCCTACAATACATAAAATAAACTACATAGAACCTCCCCGAACATAGGGTGGAGGGGCAACACAAGGAACAACACATACATACATTAGTCAAGAGTACAGTAACATTAAACTCCCCCCAACAAGCCCTGGGGTGATGGGGAACGAACATCAGTTAAACAACAGAAGATCTAGGCCTGCACCTCCCTCATTCAAGCGTCGGCCCGATCTCGACTTCTTCATCGTCGTACTCCTCCACCTGAAAGACACTGGCTATCCTCCCTCTAGGCCCTGTTGCCGCAGCTGTAGCCCAAAAAGAACTAAGGTGCATAATGTGAGTTAAATTACCAGAAATACCATTATTAGTCCCCCGAAAGTAACAGTTATTCCTATCTAGCCAAAGTACCCAGGTCGTAGCAGCGATAGCGATAAACTAGGCTTCTCTCATGGCTGGTCTCTTAGTAGCGAACTTCGATTCTATCCATAGAATCTCATACCTACTAGGGTACTCATTTGTCTCCAGGGCTTTGAGGACCTCAATGAGGATCGATTTGCACCTGGGACACTCCAGAAATATATGGTCTCTGGTCTCGAGGAGAGCATTGTAGAACCCACAACTAGAGTCAATATTCAGGTGGCGCTTAGCCAGGTTCTCTTTCATTAGAATTGCATCGTTAAGAACTAGCCATAAGAAGACTTTAATTTTTAGCGCTGTTTTCGTCTTCCAAATAACAACCGACCATTTCGGGCTACAACCCCTGAAATGAATACAGTTTTAAAGGGAGCGTACAGTGAAGGTGTCGTTCTTTTTAGTCCCCCAGGATTTCCTATCTGGTCCTTGTGAGCACCTAATTCCTGAGCTGGCTAAATGGGCTTGAAGCTCCATCAGCCTGAGCTGAGACTCAGAGTCCAGTGCCTGTTTAAAGGCCGGTCTCCAGGACCTTCTCCTCCAAGCTTCGGCTACCAAACAGTGCGGTCGTGCCGCACGGTCATACAATTCGGAGAACAGATCTCTAAGTGTGTGATCACCACACCACTTATCCCACCAGAATTTGGTAAGTCCGCCATTTCCAATAAACGACGACACACAGCTATTGAAAGGCTCATAGGCTTTAGCAATTCCTTTCCAGAGCCAGGAGACATGTGGGCCCACCCTGAACCCCAGATTCCTCGTCCCATTTCTATGTAGGTAAGCCTGAACAAATTCCTGCCAACCCTCTCTATTAGGATGAAAGATTTTCCACCACCACTTACCCAATAACGCAATATTCATGTCCCGAAGGTCAATAATACTGAGACCTCCATGTATCTTCTTCATGCACACTTTTCTCCATCTGATAAGGTGATAGTCGCCTCTATCAGGATTTGCCCCCTTCCATAGGAATCACTTTCGAATGCGATCAATTCTCTGGATAACCTATTGAGGCATTTCGAAGAAGGACATATAGTAGGTAGTAAGGTTAGAGAGGACTGCATTGATAAGAGTGACCCCCCCCCAGGACAAAGCTCTACCTTTCCATCCTGCAAAACGGTTCTCCACCCGATCAATGATGGGTAACTGGTCGGCCTTCTTGAGCTTGCCTGGTCTCAGCGGGAGCCCTAGGTACTTAATAGGGAAGTTCTCGATGGCACAACTGAGAATCGTGGCATGTTCTAGTGCCTCATCAGGGGATAAGGCAATGGGGATAAGAGTGCTTTTGTGGAAGTTAACTCTGAGGTCGGACCAAGCATCAATGCTATAAAGAATTCCTTTGAAAGTGGTTGTTTCCCCGAGGTTTCCATTCCCAAACAGAAGAGTATCATCTTCATATTGGAGGATTGAACACCCTCGGCGATTGACTCCGCTGGCCACCAGAGAGATCCAACCAGCCCATCTACAGTTATCCATCATAGTCCTCAGCACGTCTGCCACAATAGTGAAGAGAAGAGGGGAGAGGGGATCACCTTGTCTAAGGCCACGTTTGCACGAGAACGGATGTCCCGAGACGCCATTGACCATGATAGCAGTCCTGCTGGTGGTGAGACAAGTGTGGATCCATCTGATCTATCTATCCCCGAACCCACCTCCGGCCAATGCTTCCAAAAGACAGTCTCATTCCATCATAGGCCTTCTCAAAATCCAGCTTAAGAAGGTAGCTCCTAGCATTCGACGTGTGGCAGTGGTGGATAGTTTCTTCAGCCGTGGCAATACAATCTTAGATACAACCCTGTAACAATAGAGGCCCTGATAGGTCACAAATGAGGTCTTTGGGATATCCGGGGGGAACATCCGGATCTGATTGTAGCCTGAGAAGGCGTCCATGAAGCTGAGGAGTTCATGAACCGAGGTGGCATCAATCAAAGTGTCAATACTTGGAAGAGGGAAAGGGTCCTTGGGGCAAGCTTTGTTGAGATCGGTGAAATCGATACAAATCCTCCAAGTTCCATTGGACTTCTTCACCATTACTACATTTGACAACCACTCGGGATAGTTTACCTCCTGTATGAACCGGGCCTTTAAGAGCTTATCCACCTCCTCTTTTATAGCTAGTTGGCGTTCGGGGGCGAACTTGCGCCTCTTCTGCTGGACCGGTTTGGACCCCGGGGCAACACTGAGGTGGTGGATTAAGAGCTCTTCGGAAATGCCGGGCATGTCTGCAGCTGACCAAGTAAAGAGGTCTTGATTCCTTCGGATACACTGGACTATGTCGGAGCATAGGGCGGATGGGAGGGTCTTGCTAGCAAAGAACTTTCGGCTTGGGTCCTGCTCAGGGAAGAACACTTCCTCCAACTCATCCACCGGCTCGGACGTTGGTCGGGTGACATCCTGGGGGATTTTCAGAGTTTCTAGGGAGAGGACTGGACCGAGGGTAAAGGTCATGTAGCACTTACGGGCTGTCTCTTGATTGCCCCTAACTTTCCCTACTCCGTCCCGGGTGGGGAACTTCATCTTGAGATGGTATGCCGATGGAATGGCTTCTAGAGCTGCCAGGTCGGGTCAGTCTAGGATGACATTGTAAGCTGTGGGGACATCTACAACCATAAAATCCATCGCCTCCGTTTGGGTAGTAGGAGTTTTGCCAGCGGTTACGTCGAGGGTGATCACCCCTTCAATAGTCACTGGCACTCTCATGAACCCATGGAGCATGTAGCCAGCGGGCTTGAGTCTATCTCGGGAGAGTTTGAGGCCCTTGAAAGCGGCGAGGAAGAGGATGTTAACGGAGCTGCCATTGTCCACTAGGATCCTCTCCACTTTGAAGTTCGCCATGTGGAGGTTGATGACGAGTGCGTCACAGTGAGGGGTTCAGATGCCCTCGAGGTCTTCATCTGAAAATGTGACGGGCACTCCAAGGCCTTTAGGAGGAGGGGTGGCACGGACCGAATTGACTTCTCTTATAAATGCCTTTCGAGAGGAGTTGGAGGAGCCCCCTATTGGGCCCCCATGGATGAGGTGTAGGACATGCTCCTCATCGAAGTCGGGCGTTTCATCGCGCTCTCGGCGCTTGTTAGCCCCCCGAGGCAGGGGAGGAAGGTCGGTTCGGTCCTTTCTCACGAATCTGGTCAGCTGCCCCCTCTGGATGAGGGCTTCTATCTCATTCTTTAAGGCCCGACAATCATTGGTGTCGTGGCCATGGTCCCGGTGATAGCGGCACCACTTCTCTTTATCCCTTTTCTTGGCGGGGGTGTTCATCCTCGGAGCAGGAGGTATGATCCCCTCCTTCTCAACTTCCATTAAAATGGTAGAGACATTGGTGGTGAGAGGAGTAAATTTTTTAAATCTGGAGGGAGGTCGGCGCTGGCCGCCATTGTCCTTCTGAAGCTTCTTGGCCCCTTCCTCTTCTGTTCCTTTTCTCTTAAACCCGGAGGAAGACCCCTCCAAGTTGGGGCGGTGCTCAGCTTCTTCGGCTCGAATATACTTTTCACTCCGGAGGAGGAGGTCAGAGAAGTTCTGTGGGGGTTTCTTGGCGAGGGAGGAGCGGAGGTTGGAGTTGAGGACATTGGATTGAAAAGCTACTGCAGCGACCGACTGGTCGAGGGATGCTATGGACCTGGCTTCAGCTGTGAACCTCTTCACATAGTCTCTCAACTTCTCACCCTTCTTCTGGTTGAGGTATAGTAGCGAGATGCTGGTCTTCTCAGTTCTACGGCTACTTACAAAATGGGTGACGAAGAGGGTCTCGAATTGCTCGAAGGAAAATATTGAGGAGGGGGCAAGGCGATAGTACCATTCACGAGCCGGACCCTTGAGAGTTGCGGGAAAGGTTTTACAGAGCAGAGCATCGGAAGCTTGATGGATGAGCATTAAGGTCTTGAAGCTCTCGATGTGATCGACGGGGTCAGTCTCCCGGAGTAGGTCTCGAATTGAGGAGGCTTGAAGCCAATTGGTACGGGTGCATCCATTATAGTTCAGGAAAAAGGAGGTCTGCTAGGACGAAGGGTCATTCCTCTAAGCTCTTCTTCTCGGTCTAACTGACCCAAGCGCCTCTCCATCTCATGGAGACAACGATATACAGCGTCATCCCTTCGACGATAATCCTTGGAGCCTCTAGACTCATCTTCGTACGAGGGAGAACGGGGGCTACGACGACGGTAGCTCCTGGAGCGGCGATGACTTGGGATGTAGCGGGGGTTGCCAGGAGCTTGCGAAGGAGTTAGGGACCATTGGCGAGGACTTCGGATCTGAGGAGGAGTGGGAATCCTTAGGGCATTGGTGTTATTGGGACGGAGGTTGAGAGCTTGTAGGACAGTTGCCTGGAACTGCTGGAACTCGGCACGGGTGATGGGTGCCTCATTGTTCCTAGGATGTTGCCGACCGGCGGGGGAATGTGGCCTTCTTCTGTGATGCTCGGGGGACTCCCTCCGCTCCCGTCGGATAGGGGACCTTCTGTAGTCTCGGTGATGAGGGGACCGCTCATCCGGACGTTGTTGGCGGGAGGCTCCCTCTCGGGCCCGCTTTTCATCCAGACGGTGGCGAAGATCCACATCTTTGGGCCGATTAAAGACTTTCTGTTGGAAGTCAGAAGCTCGGGGATTGTGAGAGGCCATAGAGTCCGTAGAGGCATTGTGGATTGAGACATGGTCCTGGTGGAGAGGTTGTTTCTGAGGGTTAGGACCCTTAGGAGGTGGTTGATTCGAAGGAGGAGGAGGAAGGTCCTGTTGGAGTGGGTCTTCTGCTGGAGGAGGAAGTTGTCCCTGCTGTTGGGTAGGTTGGATGGGGATTTCTTGCTGCTGATCGGGGTTGGGTCCTCGGTTGGACCCTCTGGATCTGACTTCCCTAGGAGGCATGGCCGGAGGAGATCTGTTTCACGGGAAGAGGGTAGGCAGCTATTCGTTAGTTTCCCACAGACGGCGCCAATCTGTTACCGCTAAATCTGGTGTGGGGGCAAACAGATAGTATTTGTGGATTCTTGGAAAAACTTTTGAATAGCAAAACCTGTATACCTGTTTCGCCGAAGTTTGACCGATGCTCCCGCCGTACACCTGCAAAAAGTGCGAGACACCGGGGTTGTTCCCGGCGACGCACCCTCCGACGCTCAAGTCAGTAATCAAAAGTGATTATGAAGGAGCGTAAAACTGGAAAAAGATTGATTACCCCTTAATGGAGATGGATGGAGGGTATTTATAGGCGTCTTAGGGGATCAAATTAGGCATGTAATTCCTGTGTATAGATAAGGAATGTAATCCCTAATTCCCAGTGAAATGATAGATATGAATCAAGGCCGTTGATTAAGATTAATCAGAAACCCTAATTCTATCCTAATGGACCGGGTTCGCTGCGGATTGAAACCCGCACCCAGTTGGGGTGGACCCGTTCGTGAGTTATTGGATCTTTGAGGGAGAGATCCAATACCCGCTTCAGGCCCAACAATAGGTAACATTACCATTTTACCCCTAAGCTTTAAGATTCGTTCCTGATTTGGACGGTTCTGATTTAACCCCGTTTTTTAGCCATATCATATATGATTGCATTTCATCTTATCCTGCTGCCTGTCCTGTTTTGTACTGAGATTTCGATCCTGTTACTATTAAAATCAACTGGAACTATATCAAAAGAAATTGTAGCTTGATGAATCTAGTTTCCAGAACATCTTACGGATCTAGATTCCGATATGTGAGCTGTTAGATATTACATTTTTTACTGCTGGCTGTGTATTTCCAGATTTGCTGTTTAGTGGAACATCGACACAACTTCTAATTTAAATACAGTATTAACGGTAGAATAATGACATGAAATTCTCCAGGAAATTAATAGACATGCTTAGGGTTCACTTTCTAAATTTTGTAGATTTTTATGTTGAATTTACACCTTAATTTCACACGTAGAGATTTGACTATAAGCTGTTGCCAGAACCCTTAGGCTGTAAAGAGCAGAGTAACTGACCTAGTTATAGTCAGAATCAATTGAAAGTTAATAAACATAAGTTGTAGCCCTATGTGTCTATTTTCTTTAACATCTGACGGAATTGAATTTCGATATATAATCTGCAAGATATTAGACTTTTAGTACTGCTAGGTCTGCTCTTTCCAGATTCACAATTATATGTGTATCACCATGAATTATTAATTAAAAGAACATGTTAACAGTAAAATTAAAATGTAAAATAGATTTTGCTGAGACTAGACATGCTTATGAGTCACCCTAAATTTTTGTAGATTTAATTGATGAGTTTTCTGACCTGAAACATGTATGAGAATACATTCTATAACCTGCTGCCTGAAAATGAAATTCGAAAAAGATAAGGATTTGAACCTAGTTCCTGGAAAATTTGTATGTCGTATGTATATTTTCTGGAACCGGCAAGGAGTCTAGTTTCTAGAATTCTTTACGGATCCAGATTTGCCTTCCTGTAGCAGTGGGAAAGTTCACTTTTGTACAACAACGTCTTGCTGTCAAGAATGTGTGCTTTCATAGTATTGCATGTAAATGTGTTAACCTTACATTTAGTGAATGAGAACCAAATATATATCATGCATTGCAAGCATCCTTATCATCGCCTTGATACTCTTATACACATTTTCATGATCATGATTGACATAATAAAATGGTAACAAGTCGGGGTATTATGGGTTAACTTAGTAGTGGATAATCTAGAAAACTGTACTCGGTAGGGTCCTTCTTGTTTATATGGACTATTGACATGGAAGGTGGAAAAATGCTTGTTATCTTGTTATCTTGTTATCATGTTATCACGTTATCTTGTTATCATGTTATCTTGTATGCCGAGTACATGCTCTGTAGATCCCACCACTATGGTCTAAAACGAACACTGTTTGCATGCACTGAACCTGTGGTATAGGACACAGTAGTATGTGCATTAGATAGAATAATAAAATACTAATAAACCTAAGTTGATACTTGTACACTTGATTATGACTATTGACATCGACATTGTTTATCGACTATTGTTATTGAAAATCGTTTATCAACATTGTTATTGCTTTTGATTTTGTTTTTGCCTCATATTCCTTGATATACCATGTTCCTTTACTTTTTGTTTTCACTACTTGCTGCCCGTACTTGCTCTAATGGACATTTTTCCCCAACTCTAGTTGATCAAACTACAAGTGCACAAGGAGAATTGCCAGAAGGTATTGATGAGCAGTTCTTCTAGGATTGGAGTAGGAGTTTGCCTTGCAATAAACTATTTCTTCCATATTAATTTTTATATTCGTATTGTTACCTTGTTGAACCCTGTATTCCAGATTTTGTTGACCCGAAGTTTGTTTATTCGCAGTTGTAGGTTATTACTTTGGACTATTGCATGTTTTATCATGATATCTTTGTTTATGTGATTATGCTTTTCTGCGTGGTTGTGATTTTTCTTTTCCATATTTTTGAGTTAAGACTGTTCCAGCTTATGGATGATGTTAATATCATTCGCTGGACCTTCGTCACGGACTCGTATTCCCGTATTTTGGGAAACGGAGTGTGACATTAACTAAGCCTAATTATTTATTAAATTACCTAACTAGTATACTGAGTATAATTAACTAATTAATTATTAAAAAAAGCAAAATTTTTGAAAAAAAACAACCGGACGGAACTTGAAGTTTCGTCTGTGGTTTTTTTTGACTTTTTTGGGTTTTTTAATTTAAAAAATAATAATAATTTCGGATGGACGAAACTCCCAATCACAAAAAAATACCGTGCAATAAAGTTTCGTCCAATCAATTAAAAAATCTAAAATATTTGAGACGAAACTTGAAGCTTCGCCCGGTGGATTAAAAATAATATAAAATATTTTAGACGAAACTTGAAGTTTTGTCTTATATAATATGCATATTGCTATATCCTCTCTCATATATAGCAATCTATTATAGCGATTATGACAAAATATGCATATATAGTAAACGACTGCAACAATCGAAATGCTAAAATATGCATATTCAGCAAATATAGCAAACGTTTGTGAATGCTCTTATATCCACAAAACATATAGCATAAAATGTAAAAGAAGATAATTTTCTTACCTATGTGTGGATTAGTTTTTTATTGTATAAAATAAATTAAGAAAGAGAGGCTCTGTTTAATAATACTAGTATTTTTCACGTGCGATGCATGTTTTGATAAGAGTTGGTGGATTTTCACGTGCGATATATGTGTTAAGAAATAGTTTTGGAGTTTGACATGCGTTGCACGTAATTGGTATAAAAAAAATTTGAGTGAAAAGCAACATTTGTATGTGCAATGCACGTGTTTATAAGTAAAATTTGAATGTTACGTGCAACATATGTATATGTGTTAAAAAATTATTATAAACTTGTTTTGCACGTGTGTTTCACGTTTTAAGTATGTTGAATTTGTTTTATTTGTTTGTTTTGTTGTAATTAATGAAAGAGTTGGAGTTTCACGTGCAATGCACGGGTTTGTATGTTGACAAATGACAACCCCAACTATCCCATTATAATATTAGAGATTAGAGATTACGAGTGGAAGGTGATTTTAATTTCACTTAAAAGTACTCTAAGGGGGCGTTTGGTATGCGGATTGGAGAATTCCCAGGAATTAGTGGATTCCCAGGAATATGAGGGTGGGAATGAAGATTCCCGAGAATGTTGCAATATTGTGTTTGGTATACGACATTACATGCCTGGGAATACTTTATTACCGTGTTTGGTATAGAACAATTCATTCCCATCAATCCATCTCTATAGTAGACATTACCGAAAATATCCTTTTGGCTTTATTTAAAAATAAATAAATATAAAAGTTATCTAATTTAGTAATTGATGTATATATTAATGAAATGTCTTAAATTGTTGTATAATTTCAATGAGACTTTGTACAAATAAATATAAAAGTTATCTAATTTAGTAAATGATGTATATTTTAATGAAATGTCTTATACAAGTTTAAATTGCTATACAAGTTATAGCATACTAACATATAGCATGTTTTCGATCAGTTTAACACTAATCGAGAAAGGTAACAGCTCAACAGGATTGACAAAGCTTCATATTCATATAAGCTGACTTCGTTGTAAATTTATTTGAATTATCAAGCACCCACACCAGATTTGCTTATCTTAAGCGGGTTGGTCGTAAAGAAATAAACACAACTTCAACTCTCTAGTCAGTATAATAGTATATCAAAACCATTCTACTTGTATTTTTGTGTCTGGAGTTATCAAACACATTTTCTAGTTTACTTTTAGTGATGAAGGTTGTATACAGTTGCATCAACTACTTGAATTAGTAATTAGTAAGTACTAAGCAGTAATAACTAGTTGAATTAGATCCAAGAACTCAGAACCACATCAATTGATAAATAAATTAAACTCAGACCCAAGAACCCAAACCCAATAAATAACTGGACCGGGCAAAAACTCTACAAAATTGGATGGATATGAACTCGGCTTGATATAAATTCGAACGAATCCCAGCCCACAATCCCTCTCATTATCTCTCTTTATCCCGTTTCCTCTCTCTCTCAGTGACGGGGAGAAATCTGATAAGAGCGGGTTATATGATAAGCCAGAAATCTGGAGGGTGTTTTGGGTATGCAATAATGTCACTCATTTTTTATGTGGAGGAATCCACAAATCCCACCTAAGAAGAATGTTTATCATTCCAAACTAATTATTTTGATAACCTTGGGAATTTAAGATTATTTACAAAACTATACCTATGTCTTACCAAACCAGGTAATCTATAGGGTAATCCTAGATTTCCTTATACATTACAGCGTACCAAACGCCCCCTAAAAAATGTATATCAAATTTTTTTTATTTTTTTTATGGTGAATTAAAGTACTTGCTGAAGAAGCGAAAAGCACAACTCCAAATATGGTAACAAAATGCCAGCTTTAGTATATATCTGAATTTTTTTTAAAAAAACTGCTTTCTGGACAGCAATGGTAAAAAGAGCCATAGTTTCATAAAGTATACTATTGTTATCCAGTGCAAATTGCACATCCTAAAATAGTATTGAGTGATTCATAAAATTATATAGAACTTCAAAAAAGTGTGAGAGAATTAGGAGAAACTTAGGATTATTATCCCTATCGTAATTACCGAAATCTTCATTATTATTCTCATATAAGCAAATAGTTTAGAGAATCACTGTTAAACCATAATGTTATCTAATTGAATGTTATGAAAGCTAAAAAATGCATACAATGAAAAGATTTCGCAAATTCAACTAATTTATGTTAACAGGTATATTATAACATCATTAACATTCAATAAGTATGGTATACATTATAATCCATGTATTATAGCACAGGTTAGGATAAAGATGATAGACTAAAAAAATTATATAAAAATAATTTTATGAATTGTGTTTGCTTAAAAATCAAATTCTAAGTTAGGTGATAAGGATGAGGATGGAGATGAGTTTAGGAAGAGATGTGAGATTTTGTGAGATTGAGAAAGTGGGAAGGTAAGAGACTGTTTGAGGGATTGAAGTTTTTTTTTGTTTTAATTTTAAATAAAATCATATCGTAGTGCACGTGTTAGTTAAATAAGAATTTCTAATCTGATTCTTCTTTTTCTATTTCAAAACAGAGAATATAATAGTACAAACAAAATTAGCATATATAAGATACTAGGTATGCCCGTGTGCACGTGCTTACGGCACGTATTCGGAACGATACAACATATGAAAAATCATGTAAATAGTAAGTGATGATTTATATAGATGTTTATTTTCTAGTAGACGTTGATATATTGATGTACTCTGAAGTAGGATTATGGAGTGACCTTGATGTTTATTGGTTTGTATATTGCAGGATCATTTGTCAGCAGCTTGGGATTCAAAAATAGTACTGTGAATCTACAAAGGTAGTGGATCGGAAATTCCTTGCGTTGTGAACTTGAGCGAAAAATCATGTAAACAGTAAGGGATGATTTATATAGATATTTATTTGTTAGTAGACATTAATGTATTAATATACTCTGAAGTAGGATTACAGAGTAACATTGATGTTTATTGGTTTGTATATTGCAGGATCATTTGTCAGCAGCTCAGGATTCAAAAATAGTACTGTGAATTTACAAAGGTAGTGGATTGGAAATTCCTTGCTATGTGTGACTTGAGCATAAGAGATTTCTTTTTTGATTTAAAGTCTGACATAAGTAGCAATTCATCTTTTAATACGGTTGTCGCCTCAAACTGCATGAGTTAGTTTTCCCTTATTTGTTTTTTATGTAGTTAATCATGTATGAATTTAAAAGAGAAAATTTGTTGTGATGTATATGTGAAGTGAAATTGTAGCAAAGTAGATCAAGATACAATTTTGCAGCTACTACAACCCGAAATATAGGGATTACGCATGGATTTGTTCATAAAAATACGATCAAGCGAGTCAATTAAAGAATTTGCAACGATCTTTAAAAACTGCAAATGCCCAAATATTCAAAAAAAAAACATAATCCGAAATTGCATAATAAAAGAAGCATTCTAATCAAAATTAACTCAGTGAAGCATTCTAATCTAAAACAATTGCTAAGTGAAGTATTCTGCAATCAGGTCAAATATGGTAATTCAAAAACAATTAAATGGAAGTAAATGTTATTGAGTTACGAAAGTCTAATTCGAAAAAAAAGCATAATTAAAAAATTTGAAATAATAAAAAAAACATAATCCGAAATTGCATAACCAAAATAAACACACTGTTTTTTTTTTTTTTTTGGGTTTTGTTTTTGTTTTGACATACCTGGGTAAAAAAAGAGAAGAAAGAGATAAAGAATTATGAAAAAGGAGAAAAAAAAGGAAAAGAGAGATAGAGTAATAAATAAATGAGTTGTTTTGTTTTGGGGGGGGGGGGGGAAATTTTGAGTTTTGGGGTTCAAATTTTGGGGGAAAAAATGTCTTTTGTGAGCTTAGATCTGGACTATTGATTTACTTCCAAATGAATGAGAGCCACTTGATAGTTTTCTTTGTATTTTATTATATAGACTAGGTTTGCCCGTTGACACGTGCCTACGGCACGTCTTCGGAACGGTGCACCTTGTTTGATCATATAAAATAGTTTTGGAGGTCCAGCAAATTAATTGAAGTAGCAAACATATTATATGAGAAACTTTTTGGGTCCAGCAAAAAACATATTATATGATTTTTTTTTTTGATTTTTTTGAATTATTTTTAAAGTTTTTAAATTAAAATTTTTTTTTTTAGTTTTTTAATTTTAAATTTTTTTTATAAAAAAATTACAATTTTTAATTTTTTGAATAGAAGAGGGAGGAAGAGAGAGAGAATATATATATATATATATATATATATATATATATATATATATAGGAGTTGTTTTGGATGAGGGATTTGAATTTGAGTTTTGGGGGTAAACTTTTGGGGGGAAAAATATGTTTTGTGAGGTTAGATCTGGGCCTTTAATTCTTTGGGAATTGAAGGAGAGCCACTTGATAGCTGGTGTTTTATTTTATAGACTAGGTTTGCCCGTTGACACGTGCCTACGGCACGTTTTCGGAACGGTGCACCTTTGTTTGATCATATAAAATAGTTTTGGAGGTCAAGCAAATTAATTGAAGTAGCAAACATAGAGCAAAAAATATATTATATGATTTTTTAAAAATTATTTTTAAAGTTTTTAAAATTTTTAGTTTTTTAATTTTTAATTTTTTGAAATTTTGAAATTTTTTATTTTCTTAATTTTTTTGAATAGAAGAGGGAGGGAGGGAGGGAGAAAAAAATAATTAAATAAATATATGAGTTGTTTTGGGTAGAGATTTGAATTTGAGTTTTGAGAAAAAATTTTTGGAGGAAAAATATATTTTATGAGATTAGATCTGGATCTTTAATTTTTAGAAAAATTGAAGGAAAACCACTTGATAGCCTTTTTTGTGTTTTATTATAGAGATAGAAAAAGTTAATGGTACAAACAAAATTCCGGCAAAGGTCCCGGCCGGGTTGGTCAATTCAAGCATCCCTATCCAATTTCACCGTCACCGTTCAATCCATCCGTTTCACACCAAACGGACGGTCAGATTCGGACACCAAAAAACGCACGGCGCTCACGCTTTCCCCAAACTTTCCGAAAAGGAAAGGAAAATATCTTCTTCAACGGAAAAAGAAAAAAAAAATCTAAAAATCGAAAAAAGTAGAACAAACAACAAGAAGAAATCCCCAAATTCGTACAGTATAATGGGGGTTATCATGCCCAATTTGGTAACAGGCACCTTCTTCGTTCGCAAAGCGTAAAGGAGTGAGAAAGGGGAGAAATTTGGGTGAGAAAAATAAGCAAAGGAGTGAGTGAAATCGAAGGAAGAGGAAGAAGGAGAAGTAAAGATGGTGAATGATAGTGGTGGGTCTAATAAAAAGGAGGATGAAGGGACTAATAATAGCCCTTTTCCTGAAAAGGTATGATTAATTTTTCTAACTCTTATAGTTTCCTTTAATCATTAATTGTCGGTTTTTTTTTTTTTTTTTGCAACTTTAAATTTAGCTAGCTAATTTATGTTGATGGGTAGTTCCTTAATCTGTTTGAATTGGAGGTAATTAGTATTTTAATCATACTTCATTTATGTAAACTAGGAGTTCTAGCATTATAGATAAGGTCGTTCCACTCATCTATTTTCAATTAGAGCTATCAATGATACTGTACAATGCACTTGTTATTTATCTTGCTCATTTAAGCTATATTCATTTTTTATTTTTTTTTGGTGGACATGTTGTTTCTTGATTGACCGACATTTTAATCCATGAAGGGTTGTGGGTTTGTGTTGATGTGTTTGTACAACTTTAATTGGCCTCTTGTTGGGATGTAGTATTAAACCAAATTCGAGATTGCCGGCAAGAGAAGAATTTTGAAGTTATATACAATTGCATTCAAATTCTTGAGGGACTAGTAAATCCAAGAGTTAGAAGGATTGCATATTTGAAGTTCCCTGATTTTATTTCACTTGGTTAATTTAATTATTCCGAAGCAATGTGTTAAGATGCTTTCCTATAGAGTCAACTCATCTTTCTTTTCATTTCCCTGCTTCTTTTGTCCTCTCGCCTGAGTCGCCTCTTTCAATTACGTGTGCTCAATGAACTTCTGTTAAAGAAGTAGTTTTTCTTTTCTTTCATAATGTAGAACCGTTAAAGTCGTATATGTGATATTATTTTCATTTTACCAATATGATTGGGTTACGTGTTTTATTTGATGTTGGTTTTAATATTGTGTGTTAGTTTATAACTCGACTTGTTTTCCCACTTTATCTCCTACTAAATTTATCTCCGTGTGCACCCTTTTCAAGTAATATAGGGAATAGGTCACCATCATTAAAAGTATTCCCCATAATGTCCAATATATGCTTGAGAAAAAGAAGACGCATGTGTTGCACGTGCAGGCTAGTTTCACACACTACGGAAATGAGGCCACGGATTCATACAGATACCGTCTTTCTCAAGTTCTAATAAGTAAAGATACTAACAACACTGGCCAGTTTCTTTATTGGCTTCAATCATTTATTTATCTCCATGATCCTAACAATGTTATTGAAATTCTTTTTTGTTTTTTCCTTATCAATTTCCTCTATCAGGAATGCAGCACCTTATCTATAGTCGTAGGTTTTACTGGTGCATGGGTCCTATTTCAGAAATATCAAATCTATTATGAATGCTACCTTTTTCTCTTCTTTTACTTACTGTTGAGAAGTATTTTTTTTTCTTTAAGTACTGTTGAGAAGTATTGGTTGTGGTTCGAAGTATCACTTAATGTTCATTTTATTTCAGGTCCAAGTCGGAGGATCTCCTATGTACAAGGTCGACAGGAAGTTGGGTAAAGGTGGATTTGGTCAAGTTTTTGTTGGTCGTCGGGTAACTGGAGGTAGTCAGCATAGCGATCATACAGCTGGTCCTGGTGCTCTAGAGGTATCTCAATCTACTGCATACTTGTTACGGCATTGTATTTGTTTTTATTTATTCCTGAGAGTTTCTTCTTGCTGGTTAACTCTCCCCCCCTCTCCCCAAACCAGGTTGCCCTTAAATTTGAACACAGGAACAGTAAAGGCTGTAATTATGGTCCACCATATGAATGGCAGGTTTACAAGTATGTTTCAAAAAAATCCTTTCATTTTGTTTATTTATAATCTTTATCTTTTTAATTTTTATTGTATATATGCCCCTTCTTTTTGACAGTGCGCTTGGAGGCAGCCATGGTGTGCCAAAGGTGCATTATAAAGGTCGACGAGGCGATTACTATATCATGGTATGTTCTCAAATCAAGCTGAAGGGTGTTTTGTTGCTTACCATTATTCAAAAACTGAGTATAGTGAATTCACCTATATTTAATTGTGCAACAAGTACTATTTATTCGGGCTTACTTTTGATTTCCTCCATGGTGTACTTGTGCATGTGCAGGTTATGGATATGCTTGGTCCTAGTTTATGGGATGCGTGGAATACTTCGGGTCAATCGTGAGTCCTTGATATTTTACCTTAAGCTGTGATGTATCACTTTGTCCAAATCAGGATTTTATTTACTTTCATATATTCAGTTGCAATATATAATTCATGGAAAGTACCTTCTTAAATTTAAACCAAGAGTTCTCCTCATGAGATCACAGTTCTCTCTTCGACTGAAATAGGGAAACCTCTCTCTGAAATGGTAGGCACTTTTTGCGTGTGTGTGGAATTCGGCCATAGACAGCAATTTTGGTAGTTACTTCATTTTCCACTCAGTAGAGTATTTGCTCTCGTTGGGAAACAGAAGAGCTCCTTGTTCTGTTTTCCATAAATTGAGTAGTTTGTAAAATTTGGGCAGACCCTTGGGCCTTGAGAATGGATTATTTCCTTTTGACAAATAAAGATCTCTGTTAGGAATATTTTGGTTATTAAGGTATTCTTCTGTGCATGGGGATCTCATAGGCCATTCAATTTATCGTCTTAGATCATTTGACAGTAAATGAGTTGAGGAGAGTGCACTGTTGCATGCCAATTATCTGCATTATCATTTGGGAGATAGTGCCAAGTGGGTTGGTTTAATTTCTCAAATTCCAAACATTAGGAAAATCACAAAGGGCAGTAATGTCAATGCATCCATAAAGTATAATTTTGGACTCTGGAGAAGCACTTGCTTGAACAAGTGAGAAGCTTCTTTAATGAGCTCAAGATGTGTGAATTAGTTTCACTTTTGGATGTGGTTAGCTTTATCACTTTTTTTTTTGAATAAAGGGCTACGCCGTAACCTGGTTTCAAACCTGAGTAGTGTTAAAAAGTCACTAGACCTTGTAAGTGGGGCCTAGGCTGCTAGTCACCAAGTGGTTTTTTAATGATTTTTTTAATATATTTATAAGAAAATATATTATTGCATAAAAAAAAGATATATATAATACTAAAAAAATAACTCAAAAAATCATAAATGGGAATTAGCTCAATGGTAGAGCGCTTGTTTTGCATATTGCACATTTTCAAGATTCCAATGAGAGAGGGACAATCGATTTGAGATTTTGAGGATTTGGGGAAAGCATGATCAATGTTGGAGATTTCTGATTTAGGGATTTGGGATTTTTGGAAAGAGAGAGAGAGAGAGAGAAGCACAGGGGTCGAAGGTTTTGAAAATGTGGAGATTTAAGTGAACTGATTCACTTAACACACAAAAACCTGTGCAGACTCGCATAAGCAGCCAAATCGATTTTTTAAAAGGCCCAGGCACTAGGCGAGTCGGCTGGAGACATCGCCTAGGAGAATTTTTGGAACATTGAACCCGAGACCTTCCTTTACCCATCCTTTCCCTTTACCATCTGACAACTCACTAATTACGAATTCACTAGTGGTTAAAATGCTTGCTCTTCTAAATTATGTATATAAAAATGCAACTATGACTAAGTTACATTGTTTTAAAAACCTAAATACTTTTTTATCTATTTGTATGTGTAAAAATATATCCATTCAAAAATAAATTGTTAGATTGGATTAGGAAATAAATAGATAGAAAGATAGATGAGTAAAGTGATTATCTACTATAATTTTGTAGACATCATATAAGATGCATGTAGATAGAAAGATAGATAAGAAAAGTGATTATCTATGTTAGAATACAAGTACAATTTTCCTTAACCCTTCTACAACTTCGAAGTTTTAGCTTAGTGGCAGGGACTTTCACATGGTATCAGAGCAACCCAGGTTCGAATCTCACTGGCTATGCAATTTAAATGCGGATTAAAAAAAAAAAATACCGCTGCGTATTGTCCAGGTCTCGACCCACAATTTGTTGGGTATTTATCTTGTTTCTTTGGCCCATAAAAAAAATGGGCGCTCGACCTGAGGGGGCGTGTTAAAATACAAGTGCAATTTTCCTTAACCCTTCTACAACTTTGAAGTTTTAGCTTAGTGGCAGGGACTTTCACAATCTACTATAATTTTATGGTATCTATTTACTAACTGCTTTTCACTTATAGGATGTCTGTGGATATGGTATCTTGCATTGCCGTGGAGTCCATTTCAATCCTTGAAAAGATGCATGGCAAAGGGTAAATACCTTCTTTTTCACCCTCTACTCACCACCACACGCATGGAACCCCTCTCCCCTCTTTCTCTTGCCCCTTGACAGTAGAAAATCCAAATAAATTTTAGAGAAAATTTTCTTCTTATTCTACCACATGCCTTATACTAGATATGTACATGGTGACGTAAAGCCGGAGAACTTTTTACTTGGTCAACCATCAACAGCTCAAGAGAAGAAGTTATTTCTCGTTGACCTTGGACTTGGTAAGAATTTTGTTATGTTCAGCTTTCCTTGTTAAATTGTGATCTTGTTTTACATCATCCTCACTGTATATTGACATATGTGAGTTTCGTTTAATTGATGAATTTTGCAGCAACAAAATGGAAAGATAGTGTTAGTGGTTCACATGTTGAATACGATCAACGCCCAGATGTATTCAGGTATGCTTGTCATATTCTTTTAATTATAATATTTATATTTAATAGTCATTCACCTTATTGTATTAACTCCTTTAATTCCTATTACCTTCCTATTTAATTGTTACAGAGGAACTGTTCGGTATGCTAGCGTTCATGCTCATCTGGGTCGAACTGCAAGTAGAAGAGATGATCTGGAATCTCTAGCTTACACCCTCATCTTTCTTCACAGAGGCAGGTTACCCTGGCAGGGATATCAGGTAACTGAAGTATGCAAAATATTTATGATATTTGTATACTACTGTTTATGTTGTCTAACCTTTCATTTATTTTCTCTACTTGTACATTTCTCTCTCAGGGTGACAATAAGTCATTTTTGGTCTGCAAAAAGAAGATGGCAACATCCCCTGAAATGCTTTGTAGCTATTGTCCTCCAGCTTTCAGGCAATTTCTCGAGATTGTGGTTAATATGAAATATGACGAGGAGCCTAACTATTCAAAGTTAATCTCTCTGTTTGAGGGGCTAATCGGGCCGAACCCAGCAATTCGGCCAATAAATACTGATGGTGCTCAGAAGGTTAAATCGGTTGTATGTGATTCTTTGATACCTACATTTTTCGTTTTGAGTATTGCTAATATCTGCTTATGTTGTTTTGTTAGCAGGTTATTTATCAAGTTGGGCAAAAACGGGGTAGGTTGCCAATTGAAGATGAAGATGATGGCCAACCAAAGAAGAAGGTCCGATTAGGTGTCCCCGCCACTCAGTGGATATCCTTATACAATGCCAGACAGCCTATGAAACAGAGGTACATTACATCATTCTTTTTGCTGTTACTTCAGAATTTTTGAGTTTAGGAACAGAAAAGAAAAATGAGAGAGTAAGGGAGGAGAGGCGATGAAACAGAGGAATGAACGCTTTGGGTTGTTTAACATGTTTTTCGTGCAGAATCCTTTTTTCTTATATTTGCAGAATTAATTAATAAAGATACTCACATGTCACTGGACACACTTGTGTTGCTGTCAACAGGTACCACTATAATGTCGCTGATTCACGTTTGCCACAACATATTGATAAAGGAAATACTGACGGTTTGCATATAAGTTGTGTTGCATCATGCACCAACCTGTGGGCACTCATTATGGATGCTGGGACGGGTTTCACTTCTCAAGTTTATGAGCTATCGTCATATTTCCTTCGCAAGGTATGACTACTTAAACAATTTCGTATCCTTAGCTATGCATCCCCGCAAAAGAATGGGCATGTGGTGCTACTTCTTCTTTTGTCAAGTTTAGAATGTCATGCTTTCTGGCAGGAATGGATTACGGAGCAATGGGAAAAAAACTACTATATTAGTGCTATTGCTGGTGTGGATAATGGAGGCTCGCTTGTAGTTATGTCCAAAGGTTTGTCTCTATAACTTGTTTAAAAATTGGTTAACCTTTTCATCTTGCAAAAACTCACATTAGCTCTCTAGCTCTTCTCATTTTCTCTTTCTTCGTGTCAAATAAAAACCATGGGCAGGATCTAGGGGGGGCTGGGGTATGCTACAGCCCCCCCCCACCCACCCACCCACCCACACACACATATTTAACATTTTTTTGTAATTTTTTTTTGGGGTATATTAGTGTGGAACGTATGCTTGAGTCCCCCCAAATATTTTTTAAAGCCCACCCCATATATATTTGAGCTTTCTATTTATTTTTTTGACCCAAGCCCAACTCTATTCTATCCAGTATCTATAAGAACTTTACTCCTCTAGTATCTATAATAACTTTATATATATTTTGCATGTTACCTTGTGCGATTTTTTTTCCCATCCCCTTCACTTTTCAATCCTGGATCCGCCCCTGATAATAACCCACAACCCAACCCACCGATTTTTGAAACACCTGTTCAAACTCACAATCCCCACCTATTCTTATTCCCTTCTCAGTTCTAAACAGCCTAACTTACCTGCCCAACCTACTCATCCAAAACCCACCAGCCACAAGACTGCAACTCTTAACACCAACCCTTTCTTCAATTTAGACACTATTTCTTATCTCATTTTCTTACATGGTCATTGTGGGCTGAGTATGCCACATTAGTTAATGTTTCAGGGTGATTCAGGTGATTATAGAATACAATCTTTATGATTTATTAAGTCAATTCTATTCACATCCTTTTTGTTGTGAAGAGGATTAATATAAATTTATAATCAAAGATATAGAGTTTGTAATGGGAGATTATTTACCTGTTGATATTCTTCCATATATTCTATTTATAATTTTTCTTCAACATACTTACCTCTATATTGCTGCATGATTTTCTTTTTGCATTCCAGTGTATTCAGTATTTCTGGTTTTTTATTTAATTTTTTCTATAAAAATTGTCAGGGACACAATATACACAGCAGTCTTACAAAGTTGGTGATTCTTTCCCCTATAAATGGATAAGCAAGAAGTGGAGAGAAGGATATCATGTCACTTCAATGGCTACTTCCGGAAGCCGGTGGGCCATAGTAATGTCCCGAAATGCTGGTTTTCGTGATCAGGTAGGATATCTCTATAGTCCTTGCTGCATATACCTGTAAACAATCGGCACTGATTTTGCAACTGATGAAAATGGAATAATGATTACATTTTTATAAATTGTTATTGCTCTTAAGTTAGCCAAGTATCCTATATGGACAGGTCACTGTTTCTGCTCATCCATGCTAGTATTGCTTCCTGTATCCAATTACTTATTATGTCTTCCTAGTTTTATGTTGCTTGCCATTTATACTTGCTTGAAATAATGCTGTTGATTTCTTCTGAACCTAATTTGCATTAATATTTCTCAATCATGAGGAATGAAGTCCTGAAATTTAACTCGTTAGTTACAAATAGAGGATACTTGTTGTTTCATCATTGTCATTTGATTTGTTCTCGTGAAGTAGTGATAACTCTTGGTTTCAATCTGCCTTCCTATTTTAGGTTGTAGAATTAGACTTCTCGTATCCAAGTGAAGGAATCCACAAACGATGGGATGGTGGGTACCGAATTACATCAATGGCTGCCACCGCCGATCAGGCTGCCCTAATTCTAAGTGTACCACGGCGTAAGATCGGGGATGAGACTCAAGAGACACTCAGGACCTCAGCATTTCCTACTGCTCATGTTAAGGTGCAATTTTCTCTTTTATGTTTATCTTATATCTATCTAGATAAAAGGGCATTTATTCTTCCTTACCTCATTCCCTGTCCAAAAACAGTAATTATGAAAACAAACCCAAAACTAGATACTTAATGCCCCATCGCATTCCATGTGCAATGCATGCGCATGAAACTATACCGTATAATTAAAGAGTAGGAAATTATTTTGTATCCATGTAGAATAGACTCCATTGCTAATCCATGTGGTGATGTACCTTTTCACTTTCTTCCTAGTGGCTTAAGTATTCTAGAAAAGATAAAGGAATGACCAGTTTCTATGTAGTTTATCTGATTATAAACACATCAATAATATTCTATTTTCTCCAATATCCTACTCTACAATATAATTACACAAATCAAGTAGGCTATGTACCAGATATCAAATCCATCTGGTGCTATAAGCAGATTTAAAACTTCAAACTACCTAGTGCCCTGCTCGATAATTTTCAAAAGGAAATTTTCTCATCGAATGAGAACTCCATATTATCTTTTTTCCAAGTCCGTAGCTAGAATTTAATGGAGACGTATGATCTTCCTTGCTGCAATTTCAACATGGTAATCATGAAAAACCAAACAAAGCTCTCTGATCAGAGCATGTCATTATAGTGCAATGTCTTTATTAGTTTTAATCTATATTTCTTTAAGGGGTGTTTGGTACGTCGTAATGTGCAAGGGAGTCCTCCATTCCCTTGTGGATTACTTGGTTTGGTAAGAGGAAGCATAGTTTTGGAAGGAATGTTGGAACTTGGATTCCGATGGGAATCAAAATCCTTTCTTGGGAAGGGTTTTCATCACCCCCCCCCCCCCCTAAAACCATGGGATTTGTGGATTCCCCCATAAAAAAGAATACAATTACCCCCCCCCCCCCCCCCCCCCCCCCCCCCCAAACCCACAAAAAAAAAAAAAAGAATAAATAAACACCAACAATAAAGGATTCCCGGATTGCAACGTATCGGGCTGAATCTGGTATTTATCCCCGAAATATCACCCAACACGTCCCCTGAGATGTTTGACTACATGTTCTAAAAGTCACTGAACTTAAATGTAATGTAAGATTTTCTAGAGCTAGGCCTGGCACTGACCCAATATTTTGGTATACAAGAATCACTCTAGAAATTCTCATGGTGGAGAAGAGAGGTTCAAATCGGTCCCTAACTTACCCATTCTATATGAATCACTATATTAGATCCCTTCTGTCTTTAGTAATTGTAATTTGTTTCTTTGTTATCGCTTTTGTCTTTCTTTTCTTTATACGTCCTACGACGAGAGAGTCTCTCACCCTTAGGTTGTCTGGATGCGTGTTGGATTCAAGGATTTGCCCGTCATGCTTTAAACTGACCCAACTCCGACATCCGACAATTAGAACCTTGGTATGTTGTGCATTCTTGTATGAAAATTTATGTGCAGTGAGTGCATAAGCATGTTGCATTCGTTAATACATTTAGTTTTCTTAGTTGTGTTACTTATATGATGTTTAGGATATTGTAATATATTTTCTATCCTACATATTAGTCCGACATATATTAGATATCCCGATATTTCCCCCGATATTCTTGGACTGCTACGCCAACAGTATCCACTATTTAAAACCTTGGCGGAAGTTTGAATAGTGCGATAAAAGATCATTCTTTTGGATCGGCAGCATTCTGCGAACAGAGCACAGTTATGCTAATAATGTGTATCGAATATTTATCTCCTTTATCAAATGAAAGGTTGTATATGTATACACTACTAAATGTCATCTTCAGTCATTTTAGTATTCTTTCTTGTTTCTTTTCTTTTATTTTCATTTCTTTCTTGATCTAAATTCTTGCAATTTTGTCATCAGGATAAATGGGCAAAGAATCTTTATCTTGCTGCAGTTTGCTATGGTCGAACTGTATCATGATCTTTTTGGTGCAGAAAAGGTATTCAAATTGGGAGAGAAAAGGCAACAGGCTGTACTGTTGTATCTCTATTGGCTCTAATTTATTTGTTTGTCATTTGTAAAGAGGAGAAGAAATAGAATAGTGGAGGGCACAGATTATCTGTGTTTTTGTATACTATGCTATCTGTGTATACAACCATAACAACTTTTGCCATTTAAAAATTTATAGCTTTTATAGACCCATTATTGGCATTGATCTCAAAATTAGGAAGGTTTGTATATTCATATTAATTTGTGTTGCAAACGGCTCAAACATTTTGTGCTGTGAGCTTTTCAATGAAACAGTGTCTAAACTATCGCTTTGATCTATTTTGTCTGCAACTGTTTCTTTTTGTTTGTTTAGAGTACTCTGAAGATGTGCTTGTAACAAGTCTTATCTTTGCTTTGAATTGTAGTTTTACCGTGCAAGAACTCTTTTGATGCACTTTGACAGTGCTAACTGGACTGGTTTCCTTTTGCGTGGGTTACAGTATCAGATTTAATGTATGTAGTTCACCCATTGAAGCGCATTGAGAGGATTGGAAAAGATTTGTTTTCAATATGGTGGTATTAAGAACCTATTTCCATGTCCTCAGAAATTGCCAACATTTCCCTGCATTCGCTATTTAAATATTGGAAACTACTTCCAAATACTGATCAAAACACAATCTTAGCATCTGAATCATCAAAATATACTTCAGAAAAGAGTGATTTTGACTCTCAGGATGAGAGAGCTTCATGACTTTTACAGGTGCCAGAACTTTACAGTCCACGGGTTGAAGCCGTGATTTTGCATCTTGTGGTGATAGTTGTTAAAGAAGAGGAAAAGAACTCTTAGGGTTACATTGCATTAGCATGGTATTGGCTGATCTTTTGAGGAGACCCATTGCATAATCAAAGAATGGATGCTGCTTCAGGTGTTGAAGGCTTAGTTAAATGACCGATAACTACTTTCCCCCTCATGCACATATTTGACTTTTAGCATGTAGCATTTGCACTTTATGTTTTTTCCTATTCCAGTAGAGCTGAACTCCAAATGGATTTTCATACAACATAAAATCTACAAAACTATAATTCAAAGTTGTGCACCAATTCCAGTGCGTGGAAATGGCTAACCCAAAAGTGGCAGAGCAAATTTCTGACAAGATTGCTGCTTTTAACCCTAAAATCTGGATACAAAGGACTACAATTTTCATTCTCATAAATATTACAATCATATGATACACTGGCAACAATGACTATAAACACAAACAATCCTAAAGCACCCTCTTATTAATGTCACAGGGTAGGTATTTCCCAATATTTACTATGAAAAGGAAGTACAGTATCTCCCCTTATGATCAATATACATGAGTGGTTTTGCGAGGAGCCAAGTATTCAAGGTCAAGAGCTCTAGCTTTCACTGTCGGTGTCCCTCGGGAAGTGGAACAACTTTGTGGAATGGTACATTTCTTTGAGGCAAGGATCCATCTTCTTCATCATCATCAAACTCAAGCACATAACTAGGATATCAAAAAGAAACACGAGTCGGTAGATGCTTATCAATCAGTATAAGTAGCAATAAAAACTAGTTTGTTCGTTAATAAAATTTGGATAGAAACAAGAAATAGGGAATACATTGGTGGATAGCAACGGAATTAAAGAAAAAAAGCACCAAGTATTAAGTTTAGCAGTAGCATGATTTCTTATTAAGTCCTCTTCAATGAAATTGCTTTAAGTTGCACTTGATTTGCTGCACATATAACTTTTTTCTCCCCCTTTAGTTCTTGTAACCGATTCAACTCCCATTGATGAAATTAGTCATCATTGTTGAAGTCTTCAGCTATTTTTAAATGTTTGCTGATTTCCAATATGTGCAAGGAAAAGAGTACCAAATACATGCACCCATGGGAAAATTGGCCGACATTATTAATAAGAACAATGCTTATTCTGCTACACTCTAGGTACTACTTTTGATCCCATATAACCCATACCAAATACATGCTTATTCTGATCCCATATAAACCACATTCTTATCAAGCGCTTGTGGGCTCCATGCTCTCTCTTAGAGTACAAAAATAGAGTACAAAAGTGTGGACAGCACTACTCTATTAAAATGAATCATTATAATGCTCAATAATTCTCAATGTATAAAACAAAAGTGAAGAGGAAAAACACGGAGGTACATGTACCCAAAAAGAGTAATGCTACATCCACTACCAATTTCACTACATTTCTCTTCACTATCTTAGGTGGCACACTCCAATAGGTAGGGAAAGATAGAGTAGGTGGGGAAACTCTCCAATAGGAGTATGCCACCTAAGGTAGTGAAATTGATAGTGGCTGAAGCATTACTCACCCAAAAAATTGATTTAGCGTGAGCAAACAAGAGTAATGCTTTAGCCACTACCAATTTCACTACCATTTCCTTCACTACCTTAGGTGGCATACTCCTATTGGAGAGTTCTTCCACCTACTCTATCATCCCCTACCTATTGGAGTGTGCCACCTAAGGTAGTGAAGAGAAATGTAGTGAAATTGGTAGTGGCTCTAGCATTACTCAGCAAACAATAACTAGCAAACAATACCAGGATGATGTCATGCAGACTGCAGTTTCACACACTCCTTTTGAAGTTATAATAGTAGGGAAATAAAATGCCATGATGCTTCACCATATCAAGAAATTTCAGTGGTGCACACAAGTTATGAACCACGATCTGAGAGAAATTCGTATATTATAGCACACTCCCCCAAAAAGGAGGATAAGAGGACTAATAAATGAGAGTAAGATGACTTACTCATCAGCTTTCCTCTGGAAATTTGCAGATCAGTGAGTCCAGCACCACATAAAAAGAAAATTTTAGTCAGTCTGAATTGTCAGCTATATAGAAAAGTATACCATATAACTAAAATTCTCAAGTATAAACCTTACATGGAATATTATACATAAGATCCTTTCATTAAAGCATGAAATGTAGCAGATACAAAGTTTCATGCACAAGTAGCAGTTAGCCACCAATGAAGACGATGTCTATACTGAAAACAGTTGTAAATATCTTCATTTTGTGTTTCTGTGCGTTATGCAATTAATGTCAGAATAATTCTAACATTGCCATAGTATCTGAACAAGTCACAAATCAAAAAAATAATATTAGAATTACCATCTAGTAATAACCCAGTTCCCAAATGGATGGTTAGTTGTAGGTCAGGAACAGAACATAAATTTCAATGCATGCATGACTTCTACTGAGGTTATTCTATAATAGATTCAATTCCACGTACAATGCACTTGTCTAGGTTTGTCAGTTTCAACTTTCAAGCAAGAAAGTGTAATGATCCCATCAATTACTTACATGGTGTTTGGTTTAGTAATACGACATTTAAGGGTATCAAGCTGATATGGGTAAAAATAGAACCAAATTGGGACCGTTCAAATCGGGCACGAATCTTAAAGCATTCAGGATAAAAATAGTAAATTTACTAGGATAAATAGTAAATTTACTAGAAGCGGGTCTGTAAAAGGGATATGGGCCTCTTTCAAGCCCAGCTCCCCAAAACGGATTTGTCAAACTGGGTTGTCATAACAACCCAACATGAAGGAGTTCATGATTATCTAAAAATCATTTTAAACTCATAATTATCTATAAGAGACGGTTCAAAAATCATCTCTCTTTACAAGAGAAAAGTCCTAACTCTAACTCCGCAACCGCTTCTATCATTTCATGAAGAAGAGAATAACCAGCTCTATCAAAAACATTGGGAAGTAGAAATAAATCATTATCTTGAAACTGGCCCCCTAACCGACTATAAATACTCCATCACCTCCACAAAAATCAGGTAACCAGTATTTTGCCACTAAAAACTCATATATTTCTGAGTTATAACTCGAGTGTCGGAGGGTCTGTCGGAGGGGTCAACTCCGGTGTTTCAGATTTTTGCAGGTCAATCGGAGCAATTTTCACTATCCAGTTCAGATCATATGATTCAAACGAATCTTATTCAGGAGTCAAGATCAGTTGGAAAAACTCATGATCGGCGAAAGCTAAAAGGCAGTTCTTTTTATTATTTCTAAAAGAATTCACAACATCTGCTCCCACACAGAAAATAGCAGCAACACCAGCTATCTCCAATATATAGTTGAGAACGAGAGGCATGTATATTGCAAATTCAAGTTGGCTTCAGTTACCCAATTTTAAGTAGGTGGGCTTCACACCACCCTTCTCTAGTTATGATAGTATATAGACAGTAACTTTAAGTGAAGTGAATCAATTGTTGCTGCAATACTGCACTTCATATCAAAATATATGTCGTAGTACCTTGCGATGATTAACCACTGTTGCTTTATACAAGGCGGTTGTTCCAGGATATACTGCCAATACATGCTTGTTAGGGGCGAAATCTGGAGCACCAGAAGGTTCGCCTTTCTTTGGAAATGGTATTATGCGTGTCATGGGCAGTTTGTACTTTCTGAAAAGGGGAAATAATAATCACAAAATTTTCACAGAGCTCTGTGGGAAGAGAGAATTTCCATAGCAGCACACCTCAGTTATAACTGACAACCATGATTCATTCAGGACAACAAAATAAATTACAAAATATAATTTTATTTCATGTGCGTTGTACGTTTTTTATTAATTACAAGCAATATAACGAATTTGCGACCATTATTTATGATGATAAAAAGAAAGAATGTGTTACACATGTAAGTTGGCTTCAAACAATGGGAATAAGGTTGTGTCACCCAACACTACCCAAGTTACAATATCAATTATGTGGGCATTTAATATGATTAACCAATTCCCAATGCTAGGAGAAACAAAACGTCTTTTTCATGTGACTGGCTGCACTTCAGCACTCTGTTTGTGTCAAAACTAAAGTGCTAAGGACCAGAGTTTCAGAACTTAGCATCCGTATCGGATATCGGCTTCCATTTATCAGTAATATATGGCATATTGTGAGTATCAGTAGGAAATTTTCCAATCCGACTAGGGCAATGCATCTCGGTATCAGCTCATATTTGATACCATGCTAAGGACTAGTAATTTTCACGTGCTGGTCTACTTCCTTGGTTATGGGTGCTCACAAGTATCTGTGCTGGTCTACTTCCTTGGTTATGGGTGCTCACAAGTATCTGTGCTGGTTTACTTCCTTGGTTATGGGTGCTCACAAGTATCTTTCACCATACATTAACATGTCATTAAGTAACTCAAATAAACAACCAATGTGCATTGCCGTATGCAACAAGTGAATAGAAGACTGTTTAAACAAAATGATAATTGCATAGGAGATACCTTTGAACACTTTCTTCATCATCACCTGGCTCCTCATCAAGCACTTCAAATCTGCATATGCATGGTATCAAACACGATGCAATCTAAATAACTATCTCTACTTACCATAATAATGTGTACCTACGAGTTGAAAATTGTTTTAAAATAATCAAAATTGAAGAATATTATTAGTACAAGTTATATCTTCTCTTTATGTATCTAGAATGGCAAGAATTCAAGAAAAAAATGTTTTCCATTATACAGCAGCGGTAGTGACGATAAACAAATGAAACTAGAACAAGTTTTTCCCTTCAAGTGATTTCTAATCCTCAACATCATTCTTAAGATAGCACAAGAAACCCTGCATATATATAACTATTTTGAGATAAAAAACAACAATCAATTTTGTATGGTAATACTTATTTACAATATTAATATGGAACTAAGGTGGAAAAAAAATCTAGCTAAATCATATTTGATACCATGCTCGGGTGGTTTGGGCATATCACACGTAGACCTAGTAATGCCCCCGTTAGAAATAATGATTTGATAAGTATTGAGGGTAGAGTTAGGGGTAGAGGAAGACCTAAACTAACTTGGATGAAAACGGTGAAAAAAGATATGATAGCTTGTGACCTTACAGAAGATATTGCACTAAACCGAGCAAAATGGAAAATCAGGATTCATGCAGCCGACCCCAACTAGTTGGAAAAAAGGCTTTGTTGTTGTTGTTGTTGTAAATCATAAATGATAAGAGATACCATAATTTTCTACAATTTTATCTGCTGAGTTGGTTCCTCGAATATTCTCTCCATGAGACTGAACAAGGTTCTTCAACCAATCATCTTGAACTTGAATTAGTGGACTCGTGAAAAAATTTCAAGTATTGACTTGTGAACTTAAAGATAATCGTAGATTGCTCTAGTTGGAAAATGTAGTATTGACTTGATAGGATTGAACATTTTATTGAAATGTAGCAGCTAAATAGAAACTGCGATTGACTAAGTTAAAATGTTCAATCATTAGGATTGAACATTTTATCAATCGATTACGTCATATAAGTTTACTAAATATGAAAATTAAATTGTATAATATATATGCTAAATTTATTAAGATGTTATTTAAAGGTTAATCTTAACTTGCTAACAGAAAATTTTACAAAATATCATCACAGCCATAATCAAGCTCTAAAGGGGCTCAATCCAAGCTCCCTACTAGTTCAACAGGCCCCAAATGAACACTCTCACAAGCCGAAAATAAACCACACTTCAAACACAAAACGAACATGGTGATAATACACGCAATCAGAAGTAGCACAAATTAAAAGACACAACAGGACTCACACTTGAGAATAAGAAGGAAAAGAAAACAGTATATCTTACTCAAAGATAATACAGTTAACAGCTAATACGTTTGAACAGAAGTACATTTCAACTGAGGTACTTCGTGGGCAAAACATTCCCATAGTTACTTATTATGATAGGCGATCCGTCAATTATTTTCTACAGTTAGGAGTTTAATGTGTATAAAGGAGAATCAAAGGGATGACAAGTTAAACGCGAGGACTAACACAGTTTTCTCATACGTCCCTCTTTTGCAATCACAGTGCCCAAACATGGGTAAATCACAATAGTTACAAGTCTGACAGTTTGATAGTCACTATCTGAAGTAAAATGGCATATTGAGTTTTCAACCAAGAAGATGCATTATGAAGTTCCACTTCCAATTCACTTTATTCTCTTTAACCATTGTCTTCAATTATTACTACCCGATGAAATTTTAATTCCTCTAAAGCAGAGGCTTAAAACTGTCTCATCACAAAACAATGAGCAGTAATTCTGTACTCCTAAATGTTAGACAATGTAGTCGATATCTAGGCCAATAAGTAGTTTTCGAAGTGTGAACAACGAATCGAAGACAAAATATCCTATCACTCATAACCCAAAATCAGGTAATATGTCAGCTGATACCGGCATTTTAGCGGATATTTGTGTACACTGTATTTGAAGAAATACAGTATTAAAAATGAAAAATAAATACGAGATCAGGAACAAACAGTGATCAAATCCCCTTCTATATATAAGTTAAGTTTTTGAGTCGGACTGGATTTCGAACCTAATATTTTGACTCAATTTCAAAGCTAGTTTTTATGTTGTGTTATGTTATTGGCATTTGTGATGCAGATTATAAGAATCATTCTCATTCAGTTTGCAATGCAACAAATTGCCCATCCATCTAACAAATATAACTACTTGTTCACAAATTTACAAAATCTGAATACAATTAAGTGAAAAATATTAATCCAAACTGATCTGCCCACAATTAGATAACCTAAAAAGAAACCAGAGAAGGGTACACCAAAGCTTAATAGCTACTCTAAGGCAACTTGGATGATATTTAATTCATCGATCTATTAAAAGAATACTAAATGCTAGTAAATACTTCACTGAAAGCTCAAGCTAATGAGTTGTGGGCCAAGAGACAATGTTTGTCAAATACTATTAGAATTAGGATCGTATTTGGAAACGGAGTTATGGAGTTGGGAAATGAATATAGTGAGAGTCGGATTATCTTGTAACTCTACAAAAACTTCAGTTATCATAAACTCTATTCACAAACACACCCAAGAACTCTTGTATCAGCTAAATATCATGATCAAACATCTGAAACTTAGTGATAACAGAATATTAAATCCACAAAAAAGATGATAACAGGAAGATTCCAAAGACTTACTCTTTGGCGTCTTTATCAAAATGAATTACTTTCACAACAAACCATTCATCCTTTTCCGCATCATCATTTGTGACCCTAGCTGCCACCTGAAAATGAAAAGACTGGATAAACTTTTATGGGGCCATTTGAGTATCAATAGGTGAATACAATTTTAAAGGAATAATCTAAAAATTGCATCTCTTTAGCCATTCAATGGGCTCTCATCTAATTAGCAGAAATTAAAGGGGATGCCATCACCTCACAAAATACTATATAATCAAATTTAGTTTTTTTGTGTATAAAAAGGTGAGAGATGTGTTCTCCTGTGAAGAGGAATATACTCATCAGCAGACGAGCCACACATAAGACTACTTTACATTGACCATCAATATGGTACTGTTGAAGTGATGATAACAGCACCTGTTCTCCCTTCAGACTTGCAAGCTGCTCTAGATGGTTTCTATTGGCAACAGCTGGAAATCTACAAACATTTTCATCTGACTTCATCCGCTTCTTTTTCTGCTCGCTAACTTCTGTAATAATAATGAACACAAGTAGAGAAAATAAGTCAGTGTGGATCAAGAATTTGGCTAAAGCTGCCAATGACAGGAAGTATCTATTAAATGTTACGGTCATACATGAAAACCCTAGAACTAAAAATGAAGGTTGAGGGAATTTATTTATCCTCTCACTTTCACCTGCATTGCAGGCTGAGAGCCCTTCTCCATAGGCTGGAACTAGATAGATGCACTATGGTAATATTTAATCTACTTTAAGTTTGAATACAACCCAGATGGAACTTAATAGGTGGCTCTCAAACCACCGTAAATATCCCTACCACTGGTCCAGTACATTAAAACTCAAAAAAATTATATATATTCTTCTAACGGAATTATTCAGAAAATATTTTGACAGTACACAGTTTTGTGAATTCGAATAAATAAATAAATCTGAATTGATACCGGCACATCGGGGATTACCCACTTCAGCAAGGACCAAACATCCTCAAGGATGGTGAAAGCTGAATTTAGCTACTTTAAATTAAAAATACTGTATAATGAGATAGTCATAGTTTGATGAACTAACTTAACAAAACACACGTGCACTTTGATAAATGCAAGGAGGATTAAGACCTCAGGTTTTTGGCATATTCCACAGCACACATAATTCACAATAAAATAAACATGAGCATGTAATTTCCTAACCAATTTAAATGAAGCGAACCAGTTGCATGTATCTGTGTTACTGACTTAACATTTACCCACACTATAATTCCCGGGGAAATAATAATAATAATAATAAAATTGGATTCATCTCAACATTGTACTCAACAAAATATAAATATTGACATTTGCTGTAGAGTTAAGAAATAGCAAACTTATTTGGTATCGATTATAATCATCTAGTGACTGAACCCATCGTCATCAAGAACAATCATAGTTCTAGGCCAGAGACTCACCTGTCTTTTTCCGTTGTGCTGCTGAAAATCCAGACTGCAGTAAAGCATCCAATTGAAGCACCAATTGATTTGAAACACTAAAGATAAAATCAGAAAACATCTTGATAACAAAGAAACTGTACATATCAAAAACTATTAAGAAATTCATGCCCATGTCATTATTTACTTCCTTTGCTATAGCAACACATTACAAAGTATTGTAAAAGATAGCAACAGAATTGAATGAGTACAATATGAATTTGAACTCAGCACAAATAAGTCCATAGAGCAGGGGAGCAAAATCATAGATCATCTGAACAGTAATACAAAACATATGAACCCCATGTAAGATAAGCAAACTAAAAAAACATTATTATTATGGCATACCTCACTTCAATTTCGGAGAGTTCTTTTGCATGACTATATAATTGCCGGAGTCTATTTAACGTTGCATCACCTGATTTCTCAACCATTTCTGGAACTACAGTGAGTTGAGCGAAAAAAAACAACATAAAGACCAAATAGAAATAGAAACTGAAGCTAAAAAAATATATTAAAAAAAGAACATCTGTGGCGATTTAAACATAAACATTGGAGCGTATAAATAAATGCGGATACTTTTGAGCTAATAGACATTGGAGACTTGAGCTGGGCTACTTTTAGGAGTATCCAAATACATATACTCTCAGATCAGTTTGAATGATTTGTAAACAAATTGAAAATCCACACCGTAAGCTGTCATCTATGTCACGTAAACTACCTACAAGCAAAATTCGGAAATATTTTGATGACTTTTACTCATCTATGTAGTGACCAAAAATCATGTAATTTTAGGCTATTTATGAAATAGCAATTTACTTCTCGCTTGTAGGAAGGATTAAAATTTCCTTAAATTAGTGTGTGTGTTTGTTTGTTTGTTTGTTTGTTTGTTTTTTTTTAATATATATAGAATGATTCAGATCATATCCAACAGTGTGAATTTTCAATTTGGGTAGACACTTACTTTGGAAATGCATTAAGACCCACAAAATCAAAACCACTGACAAACAATCCCTACTTGCTCAATTTCCTAAAAGCTTCAGACTAGTAACAACAAAGCACGTGCAAAGCTGCGTGTTCTAAAAACAAGAAAGTTGTTTGCTCCTCATCAGCTAAGAACATCATGATCATTCCAGCTCCTCATATTAACCAACTTCCTATTCCAAACTTGGATTTTTAAAAAAAAAAACTTCCACAATTACCAAGACCAAAACTTTATCAACCTCGATCATCGTTCCAACTCAAACTGATTAAAAACAATCAGTAAAATTATAGAAATCGAAACTCACCAGATTGCAACTTCTTGTGGATTCTGTTGATTTCGAGGAGGACATCTTCCTGGTCCGTCCTTAGCGAATCCAACTCCTTGCACTTCCCGACAAGTCCGTTTATCAATTCAACCCCCGACATTTCGGAATTTCGGGGGGTAATTTGTAAAATTGGAGGGGAGGGGGGGTGGATTTGCTGCAACCTAATGGATTTTTGCGGGGGAACGAGGCCAATAGGTGGGGAGGTTAGAGGGACATGGGATGTTGCGATTTGGGGGGTTGGGGGGAAAAGATGCAGGGGGGCTGCAGGGTAAAATTTGTATGCAGTTGTGCGTATGGTGCGGGACTGGGGTGGCTGTTGGATTGTGCAAGCTCACTTTTTGGGAAAAGGATCGGACGGTAGTCGGTGTTCCGCAGAGTAGTATGGGGAAGATTTTTTTTTTTTGGTACCAGATGATTAACATGCTCAAGTTGTGTGCTCCCATTCTCCTTTTTTTTTTTTCTATGTTATTTTTTTTGCTCATTTTGTATAATCTTTTTTTAATCGATAATCTTATTTATTTATTCTATCAAACACATAAAATATTTTGAAAACTTATTACATTAGTTTCTATTATAAAAATACATTTTATTATTCCATTTTTACTCTTCATAAGTTGATGAAATACTCCGTATTGCTTTGTTTAACTAAAATAATCCAAAACAACTTCCTTCATTTTTTATTTATTTATTTATTTATTTTGATACAAATGTGTTGATGGCGTTGCTTCCACCCCCACCTCCTTTTGAAATCATCACTAGGCGCCACCACCCTCTTATTTAAAAAATAGTGAGTGAATAATGAAATTAGAGCATTTTTTATTCTCAATTGCAAATAATAAACAACATGAACGTATATAATTAAAATTGTATAAAGATCGGTTTAGAGAATATGCCAGTTTGAGGATAAAGTCAAGCCTAAAGGCTCTGCCCTAGAAAGCCTGATGCTGCCTCCATGCAGGTAGTCTACGTAGTCAGCTCCTTAGTCGTAAAGATACCCTCGAGTATCCGGCTCTCAGGTCCATGGGCAGGCTGAGACTCTTGACCCGAATAGTGATTTAAGTTGCCCAAAGATAATAATTTAGCTTTATAGTTTGTAGATCAAATATGAAATATATTATTATAGTTATCCATACTAGGACTCTTTATGGGCTATAATAAAACATAACTTATAAAGAAATAAAACTCAATTAACTCTTTCATAATGGTTTTAAATGGTCAAAGTAACAACTATATTAAAAATATGAAATATTGTAATGGATGTTACATTGGCATAAAATACTAATGAATATTAATGATCCTTTATGAAATTTAATTTTTCAAATACAACGTATTCATATCCTCCTCTTCTTTCTCCCCGTAACCCCACCACCTCTTCAACACCAGGTCTCTCTTCCATTATCATCAGCTTCACCCCTTTGCGACTCAAAAGTTTCACATGAGAAATGAGGGTTTGTGAAAAAAAAAAATTTAGGCTTGTAGAGAATCATTTTAATTATTTTCTCAAAAGTGATTATGATGTAATTTATTGGAATAGTACATTCTCAAAATTCAAGAAAAAATGTAGAAAGTTGTTGTGAAATGACTATTCATTTTTAAAATTTGTATACATAAAAAAAGATGAGTCCTTCACTAGATGTAAACAAATCATTTATCGTAAAAACTCTTATTTGCTTCCTTCTAGAGTCAGTCATGGCTTCGACCTTTACTTCCTTGAATCACCTACTCCTTGTCATCAGTGATATTGATATTTCATGTCGATCGTGGTTGCAAAGCACACTCCCAACGGTATACATAAAAAATAAAATAGTCCTTTTAATAAGATTTTAGGGTTTAAGGAATTACGCCTTTTGATTTTGTTTCCCTTCTGTTCCACTTTTCATGTTGAGCTGATAGTGGAACATTATTTATAGGGGTGGTTGCGCACGTACGGTGAAAGCTGAAGAGGAACGGGGTGATGAAGAAGGTTGAAGGATGAATGGAAAGTAGAAGTTGAATCTGAAACATTTATTGTAATAACCCGAATATTCTGAAGTGTTTGTTTCACAAGTGTGGAAAAATAAAAGGACTTAGGTTCAATTTGGATTTGTGACGTTCCGCTTCTCAAAATACGGAATACGAGTACGTAACGTTGACCCAGCGAATGATGTAAACACCATCCAGAAGTTGTACCAGACTAACTCAACAATATGAAACAATAATCACAACCACGTAAGAAGATATAATCACATAAATAAAGATCAACTTCAATAATAAAGGAAATAATCCAAATAATAATATCCAACATCTGGGATAAAAACAAACTCCAGGTCATAAAGCTCAAAAACAAAGTATAATATCAAGACAATGTTCAAAGAAGTAAATCCACCAATAAATTAATTCAAGCAATCTAATCTTGGACTCCATCATTCTAAAATCGTTGCTCACCAATTCTCCTGGTATTGTTCCTCCAGTACCTGCAAACTCTTGATCTAAAAAGAAAGAAAATAATGTCCTTAGAGCAAGTTATGGACAACAAGTAAAGAAAACAGGGAATAATAGGAATATGGTAAATCGAAGAAAAAGGGGATGGGATCCAAGTTAATAGAAAGACAAGAAATAACAATAATGTCAAGGGTCTATGTTTAGTCATGCATTTAATTAATAGTTTCAATTCAAGTTCAATATTGGTGACAGTATACGGGATCAAGGATGAAATATTAAATGCAGGTTATTAATCATTTTATTAGCCTATCTAGTGCATGTACTACTGCGTCCCATTCCACAGGTTCGACGTAAGCACACAGTGTACGCTTTAGACTGATGGTGAATTCACGGTTCGTGTACTTGGCCCAGTAATCAGTGTTTAATGTTCAATGACGGTGATTATCAAGCAGTATTTAATGGCCATCGGTTAGTACAAGTCAAGCAGTAGGGCCCGACCGAGTACAGTTTCCGATTGTTCACTACCAAGTCATCCCATAATACCCCGGCTTGTTATCATTTTATTTCATCCTATGTGAGCATGCAAGAAGGTTTCAATATTGTATCATGCTTGGTGTGACTAATTATATTCGTTATAGACACCAAAAGAGGCAAACATATTAAATTAACACAAATCACACAATCTGGACAACATGACGTTGCTGTACAAAAATACCGATTACTGCTACTACAGAAAAGAAAATATGGATCCGTCAGAAATTCTAAAAACTAGACTCTCTGCCGGTTCCAGCAAATATATATACAACATATGAAAGTTACAGAAACTAGAATAAAAATCCTATTCTTTTTAGATTTTATGTTCAGGCAGCAAGTTATAAATTGTATTCACCTATATGTTTTAGGTCAGAAACTCAACAATTAAATCTACAAAAATTCAGGATGGTTTCTACACATGTCTAGTCTCAGCCAAATTTATTTCATATTTTTATTTTACTGTTAACAAGTTCAATTTAATTACGAAACAGAAAGATATGCATGAATTTGTGAATCTGGAAATTCAGACACGGTTGTACTAAAATACTGATATCTAACAGATTATAACTCGGAATTCAGATGCATTAAAAGTTCTGAAAAATAGGATTCATAGGGCTATAATTCATGTTAAGAAAGTTATTTCAAATTACAACAGCAATATGGTCGAAAATCAGATACAAAAAGGAACAAATTAACAGCAGTCCAGAATATAGTTTGATATGAATAGACCATAATTTCATCATACAACCATATAGTTCATGCTAATTAATAATCAAAGCGATGCTAGATGTTTAACATGCATAATTTCAGTTTTTAAGATGCAATTTCACAAGAATAGTAATCAATTCATCAATTCAAATTCAATCTAACATATTCAATTCATCAACCAATTCTATAACATTGATCTAACTATTTTTCATGTAAACGTGCATATACAATGTACCAGAGGGACAAGGTTTTAGATCAAAGATGTAGGCACGATGTTAAGAATATATCGGGTTAGCTCGTGTAAACCCTCAATACGCTTAATGAAATTTCAAATAGCAATATGATAAAAAGATTTGGAGCTACTTGCAGAGATCAAAGAATCTTGAACAAAACAATAAACTAGTTCAAGAAGAGACTTGCCTTTTAGTTGTTAATTTCGAATATTTAGAATAACGGGATAAGAATCCTGGGCGACGAACCACGATCACGAAAACACGTGAACACGTGCGAGCTACGTGCAATACACACACAAAATAGCAACACAACAACTAGGATCTCCCAACCAGCAACTTCAATCTCGGATCCCCTACTCCACAACATCAAACAGCCAAAATCAGTTCCCCTCATTCTCAATAGCGACGGAGAGAGAGAACGCAACAGGGGACCAACAGTGCTCGCAGGTCGAGAAGCGACGGCAGCGACGAGAGCGAGGGGCGAAGAGGGTGCTCGGGGTGACTGGCGGCGGCACTGCGGTCGAGGAGCAATGCAGCGATGGGAAACGGCAGCACTCTGTTTCGCGATGAAACAGAGAAGAAGACGGCAAGGGTGTTCGGGGCTTGGGACGATGATGATGAGGCGAGGGGGGTTCTACGGTGGTTGCGGAGGACAGCGGAGAAGGATCGAGGTTGTCGACGAAACGGTGGCGGCGAGGTGGATGGGTGCAGGCGATGGTTTCGGTTGAGGGTGACGGGAAGGCGACAGGATGGGGGTAGTCGGGATGTTGGTGATGACGAGGAGATGATGGCGAAGGGGCTAGGGTGATCGGGGTGGTGGTCGGAGAACGGAAGAGATGACGAAGGTGAGGGTGTAACACCCCGCAAAATTGGAAATGACAATTTTGCCCTTGTGTGTTACGCACGTGTATTTTGTAACGTATTTTCACTACGCATTTTGATTACCGACTATTTATGCATTTTCCATGTCGATTTTACCCTATTTTGAGTCAACAAAAATATAATGTTTCAATCTCTGTATTTTTATGTGCTTTTCATGTGTTTCGATACACGTATCAACTACATATTTTTCCATCGCTACGTGTGATATTTTTATGAGTATTGATTATTTATTTTTCGTGTTTGAACTCGTTTTATAAACGGAAGTTCATTTTTCTCCATTTTGATACAAATCCATTTTTTGCACGTATGATGCACGTGCAAATTTTTATTCTCATTTTGTTACTCTCATTATCTATTTTTAGCATGCATAAGTTTTAATTAGCCTTCTTTTAATCCATGGATCTATAGATTAAAATCTATCCCATTAGGAGAGGAGCCCACTAGAACAATTAAATTAATTAATTAGAAGCGAGCCCATGAATCAAGCTCATTAATAAAATTACATTTTAAGTTGAACATGCACTAATACATAACAAGTTACAAATGTTAGTACACATTTAGAACTATAGAATTGTATTAAAGTTGTATGTGTGCATATACATTTGTACACTAAAGTTGGCCAGGTGGTACTATAGGGAAGTTAAGAAAAGTGAATAATGTAGTAGGTGGTGGCCTAGCATTTAAAATATATGGCTGATAGTGTATGAGTGTATGTGGTAAAATGAGTTTGGAATAATGTGAATAAGATGAAGGGGGCCCATGGGTTGAATACACAGCAAGTGTATTTCGGCTGTGTGTGTGGGTGTACACAGGGGAGAGTGAAGGGTAGGCCGGGAGTTAGGATAGAAGTGAGTTAAGGTTTAGAGTAGTGGGGAGATGAAGAGTTGGGGGTTTGGGAGTTATAGCATTTGGAGAGTTTGAGGGAGAGGTTAAGAACGTGAAGAGATGAGAATTTTAATGGAGGAGTTAATTCTAAACCCTAATTTGTCCTATAAATAGCACCCATCTTCTTCTCATTTCACACACCGAAACAAATCAAGTAAAGAGAAAGAAAAGAAAGAGAGGAGAGTTCTTGTGCTTGGAGGCTTTTGCTAGGAGAAGAGGAACTAGGGAGTCTTGGAGCGAGGAGTGGTGTTCATTTTTCTTTCTTTGTTCAAGCTTCTCAAAAGGTGGGTGATTTCCTACTTTCTAATTGTAGAGATTTCATGAGTAATATAAACTTATGTTGATGTAAAATCTATATAATAAAACACAAAGAAAGCTATCAAGTGGTTCTCCTTCAATTCCCCCCAAAATTAAAGGTCCAGATCTAGGCCTTACAAAACATATTTTTCCCTCCAAAAAGTTTCCCCCCAAAACTCAAATTCAAATCCCCACCCAAAACAACTCCTATATTTATTTAATTATTTTTTTTTCTCTCTCTCCCTCCCTCTTCTATTCAAAAATTAAGAGAATAAAAATTTAAAAAAAAATTTAAATTAAAAAACTAAAAAAATTTAAAAAACTTTAAAAAAAAATTCAAAAAATAAAAAAAAATCAAAAAAAATCATCTAATATGTTTTTTGCTGGATCCCCAAAATTTTCTCATATAATATGTTTGCTACTTCAATTAATTTGCTGGACCTCCAAAACTATTTTATATGATCAAATAAGCTGCACCGTTTCGAAGACGTGCCGTAGGCACGTGTCAACGGGCAAACCTAGTATATAGATAAAATCTCATGCTAGGGTAATATGTTATGAATAAAAATAATATAGTGGTGATTAGAGAGATAATAGAAAATTTGACTAAAGAATTAATACCATGGTTCATGTTAGAATGCTTGAAAATTTTATGCACGTTTATTGTGTATATTTTTTTGGGAAATTATTGAAAAATGTCACATTCAAATTATGCCATAGAATCATGATAATTAAAGGGAAAGAAAGAGAGCAAGCAATTTTAGTTAAAGAGCCATGAAATGGGTTGATATGAGTATATTGCCATGTTGAATTTAAAAATATAAACTCTTGCATAAAAGATGTTTTGCGAAATTCTCATGATTGGGAGGCATGTTGTTTTGGTTATAAATTTCTAATTTGTATGAATGGGAATATAAACTAGTTTTACAAATAAAATTCTTAAAATTCAAGTTCTGAGAAAAGAATACAAGTTTATGTGTAGAAAAGGATAAGAGTAACTATTTAAGAATAGAAGTATATGTTTTTAAATAAATTTGAAATTAGTCGTTTACTGCTTTTTAAAATTTATTCTCAGTCAAAAAGTAAAGTTTATTTCAATATCCTAAAAGATTGGATCTTTGAATAAACAAGTCTTGTGAAAAGGAATCGATTTATGAACAATATGAACAAAAGCATTTTTGAATAATTCTATAACAGTAAGTGTGCATGGACTTCTTGGTTACACGGCACACCTTAAGTCCATTACTGTAGCACGCCTGTGTGGTTTTGGGTCACGAGTTCGAAACTCGGCAAACCCTTCTTTTACTTTCGATTTTAAATAAAAATCCAAACAATGGACTTTAGTATAAGGGGCTTCGGTTGCCTCTTTGAATTGCCAGAGTCCATTGGACTCAATGGCTAGCGAGTGTGGGTTTGAGCGTCGGCTGTGCAGTCACGAGTTCGAAACTTGTGGCCAACTTTTCTTTTATAAAATTTTTATTTTTGTGTTTTAGATAAGTTTTAGTGCAAATAAAAAAATTGAGAAAGATCCTACTATTTCTATAAAATGATTTAGAACTTACTAAAAGTAATTTCAGAAATTTTCCATATAAAAAAAAATAAGAGTTTAAAAAGGAAAATTTTAAGATAGAAAGTAAGTAAAGACTGAAGATTTATTAATAGAAAGGTATGATTTTCTTAAAGAGTAAAAGAAATGTATTATGTGAATTATTTACTCTTGAAGAGATTGTATTTGATTATTTGAAGATACTTCATGAGTTTAGAATTGTAAATGGAATTATGATTGTTGTTGATTCATGAATGAACTATGAACAAATAAGAGAACCATGAATAATATTTAATGAGACATGGAACAAATTATGGATAAGTTAAAGACATGAATATAATAAGTTTAAAACATTGATTTATTGGAGGGTATGAATACCCATGATTCTTGTACATGAAAAGTTGAGATTTAGAGTTAGTGAGACCTCGTTACCGACAATTAGGGGTGTCAAAAAATATCATATTACCGTACCATACCGTACCATACCATTACCATACCAAAAAATACCGAAACTTGGTAATACCGTACTAAATTTTCAGTATTGTACCATACCAACTTTTTATGGTACGGTACTGGTACAAAATATTTATACCGTTGGTATACCGTACCGTACCGAATATATTTAATATATATTTAGTCTAATATTTTTATTTTAAAATCAAGGCCTAGAAAAGTTTCAGGCCCAGCCCAGTTTTTCTTTCAATTTTTTTCTACCCTAGTCGGCTACTCTTCTCCAAACTCTTCATTGTGAATTCAATCAGATATCAAATTAGTAATTAGTAATTACCCAATCACCGACGCACCGAACAGATCTTCCTCTTCCCCTTTTTTAGTTTTTTTCTACTTTGAACCTAGGGCTCACGCAGGACGTCCGACGCACCGACTGATCGCTCGACTGATCGCTCCTCGTTCACTTTTTGGTATTGATTTTGATTCTGATCGTCCCCTTTTTTAGTTAATTTTTGTTCTAGTTTCTTATCAGTATCCATATTTTAATTTGTAACCACATCTTTTTGGATAGAATTGAGGTCATAAGGTAACATAGGAATTACAAATTATATTTCAATTTTAAAGGAACTGGGGTTACCATTCAATGAGAAGACCTGTGGGAGAGTCGAGAGACTAGTCTATTTGACCTTCAATAGAAATCAATATTTGATAGTTAATGCAAGTCTATTAGTAGCTATATTCATTAAGCTAAGCAATATTTGGTACTATATGATAAAACTATGTGATTTGTACGCATAGGCTTTTCCGTTAAACAAAAATGTATATATCCTATAACTTATTAATCCATTTGGTTTGCTTTGAGATTCCTAAAGGAGTGCTTTTCTTTAATGAGTATTTTATGAAAATTTCTTAAGGTGGATTGAATTAACCAAAAAGTGAAGCTGTATGTTAATCTAAAAGCTTTCGCATTGAAAAGTTTGTAGTCGAGTTCATTAAATATTTTATGCAGTAGAAATATCCGGGCATACTTTGCTTTCTTTGTGTGCTATAATTATAGGTGTATCATTTCTGTATGTTGAACCTGTATACAGGTGTATCATTTCTGTATGCACACAGGGTATACAGGTTCAACTTTTATATGTGTTGGGTTGATTGATAGTGCAACTCAATTAAAACATGCACACAAGAAATAGAATGAGTTAATAGCTCATTATACACAGTAACTAAATGAGTTGCACTATCAATTAAAACATGCACACAAAAACTAGAATGAGACACCTGTATGTGTATCATATAAAAGTTGAACCTGTATGTGCATACAGAAATGATACACCTGTATACACCTGTATAACTCATTTCTGTATAAAAGTTGACTCATTCTAGTTCTTGTGTGCATGTCTTAATTGATAGTGCAACTCAGTTAGTTATTGTGAGGTTTTTTATTTAATAGATTTTTTTATCTCAGATAGATTTTAATTGATAGATTTTTTGTTCTCAGTTAGTTACTGTGAGCTTTTAATTGATAGATTTTTTCCTATAACTCAGTTAGTTCTGTTAAAGTGGGCTATCCAGAAGGAATAACAGATGGAGGTGATCCTGTTGATCTCACCATCCTCTCACCATGCAGACCACTGCATATCTATCAAAAAATAAAGATTGCTGCGTCTAAAGAAGCGCTTGCATATCCTCCTTTGTTTCAAGAAATTGAAACATATAAACAATTTTGAGAGATAACAGAAATGATCAAACAGTTTTGAGAGATAACAGAAATTGAAGAGTTCATACATTCATAACAGAAGAAAAGGAGCAGGATTATAATCCCTCCATTTTCCTACCTCAGTGTGTTCAATGTTTGGTAGTTGGTATTGGCAGTTTACAAAGATTGTTTTTCATATTTACTAGATTATAAGTTTAAGACCATAATTTGTCAAGTTTAATTCATATAACCTTAATGCATATATAAATGAGGTTATTTTTTGGCTTTTCTTCTGTTATCTCTCACTGGTGATCTATCTATTTGTTATTATTCAATTCTACTCCTTTGGCAGGAGCATTACGGGTAGCAATCTGTATATCTCTTCTGTTATGAATGTATGAACTCTTCAATTATGAATGTATGAACTCTTCAATTGAAGATTTCATACATTCATAATTGAAGAGTTCATACATTCATAACAGAAAGTGAAGAGTTCATACATTCAAAACATATAAACAGTTTTGAGAGAAACAGAAATTGAAATAGCAAAGAACATAGTTTCAGAAATTGAAAGTATTCAATGACATTCTCTCAGTTCTCGGTGACAGCAAGAAGCGACCAACAACAAAACTAGATTGAACATACCTAGGGTTCTTGATGTCCGGTACTACCATGGTACTACCATTACCATATCGATATTTTGGTATTACCGAACTCGGTAGTACCAAAATTTTGGTACGTTAATGGTAGAGAAATTTGTGTACCAAGTACTCCGGTACGGTAGACGGTAGAGTAATTTTTGTACGGTACGGTACGATATACCACCCCTACCGACAATGTTGAAATAAAAGAATTGAGATATAATTTTGAGATATGGCCATGGAGCTATCTCGTATTTGTTGATTTAAGTCCAGTAGGAGGTAAAACTAATTCTAGGTATGATAAATTATTCATGTCTTGAACTTAAGAAATTTTAGACACTTAAGTGAAGTGTAGTAAACCTGGGCAAACGTAAGTGGGGTGCTCTATATAGTCGGTGGTGGACTCCGAGGCTATAGACCCAGTTGGTGGACTGAGGTTGCTCCGTGGGAGATGGACTTTTATATTTAAATCCGGAACTATGAGGACGGGTCAGGGGTGGACTCTGGGATCTTGAGTAGTCGTACGGATCGTTTGCCATACTCCCACGTATATACATATACCGGGGCTAGAGGGTCACTTGCAGGATGATTCGCACGATGTGGGATCTGTTATAACAGTCAGCGGTGGACTCCGGGGCTGGGATTCAAATTCATGGAATGATCTAAACCTTGTTTTATTACTGGGTAGTTATCATGGCGACGGATCGAGCCCTTTATTATGGAGTACGTAGGCGCTTGCCCTCGGACCTATGTAGTATGTGATGCATAGAATCCGAACAAGTGTGCGTTAGTGTCATCCTAGTATAAAATGTGTGCATTAGGTATTAAAGCATCGCATACAGTTTAGTGTAGTCACGATTTGACACTTTTTTGTTCATTCAAGTTCTGTGTTTGTTAAAGTATGGAGATCGTTATACTGTTTCCGGCATAAGGAGGATAGCCGTGTATAACATTCTGTCGGTTGTAATCAACTGACGTGCTCACAGTCTTACATGCAGGTAATGGATGTTCATGAAGCTATAAAGTGGATGTGCTAATACTGTTCAAAGATGTTGTAAATGTTTCGTTGTAATTTATTGTGTTTCCACTGTGCAACAAATGTAACAAACTATGATGTATTGAGAAAAGTTTTAATTTTCTTGTAAAATTGTACGAAGTGAAGTGTAAAGATCCTGTAGAATCTCGAATTCGGCCTTGTTGGGAATTCGGGGCGTTATAGAGGGAGGTTCGGGATGGGTTGGAAACGAAACAGAGAGAGGGTGGAGAGAGGGGAGAGAGAGAGAGGATTAATTAATTAGGGTTATTAATAGGGGTATTAATTTATAGGGGATTAAGAAGTTGGGATTTTGGGTTGCGGGTTAATGGGTTTAGGGTACAGGTTTAGGCTCCAAAATGAGAAAAAACATATAAAAATTAATGGGATGAACATATAGCGGATCAATTCAAACTCAAAATACGAAGAGCAAAATTTGCAATGAACCAAAAAATAGCATAATTCAAGCCAAAAGAGCATTGAATGATCAAAAGAGGATAAAAGAACCCAAGAAAAGCAAAAATTTTGTTATTCAAAGGAATTCAGATACTATAATCAAGAAAAGAAATAAAATACAATAAAATCCAAAATAGGAAAATAGGGGTTACAAATCCTACCATGGCTAGTTATATAAGAGAAGTTGTAGGCTTATTGGAGCATCTCCGCCATGGGGTTGTTAATTGGGTTGTCATTTTCATTTTTTACAATAAAAATAACAAAATGTCAATAGGTTCTACACTCATGATTGTCATTAGGGTAGCAAAAAAACATATCACTATATATATATATCCCAAAAATTCCAGCTGTCTTTTGTAATTAAGTTACATCGATACATACCTCAAAATTTGTCCAAACTGAGGGTATATCTTAGTTTTTAAAAATAATGGGGTATACGCTAGTTTCCAGATTTTGAATGGGGGCATTTGCAAAATTTTTTTTTATCGTGTGTATTTAGGTCATTTTACTGTGTCACGTGTAATGCACGTAAGTTCAGTTAACAGGATTTTAATAGTTTTGTCCAAACTGAGGGTATTTGTTAGTTTTTAAAAATAGTGGGGGTACATGCTAACTTCCACATTTTCAATTAGGGCATTTGCTAAAATATTGCTTAAAATATTAGAGATTAGAGCATCTATAGTCGTTCAATGTCAATTGGGTATTTGGCATATATGAATTGAAATTTTGGGTTTGAGCTATAGTCATTTTTGTTATGTTTCGAAGGCAATCACAGATTAAATATACAATGTAAAAATTACAAATAAATATCGAAACCTAGCCATTGATCCATGTGAAAACCATAAATCGTGTTTAGGAGTTATACCTTGAAGATAGATCTGCTGTCTTCACAGTATGCCAATCACATCACTACAATATCGCGGTGCCTCTACGGTATCCACACGAACGGATCAAATTAAGCTCTCCTTCACGCCGCGGTGCTAGCTGCGGAAAGGGGACGTTCCCCACGATCTCTCTCTCTCACCATTTCTGTGATGGCTAGGGTTTTCTCATGTGTGTCTTTTCTACATATACGTATCATATATATAGGTGCATAAAATCAACTCTAAGAGGATAATGAGGCTGTTGGGCTCATAATCTGACCTGAGTCAAATTCATGTGTAGCCCTTTGAACTTTAGTCAGCCCATTTAATCTAATTAAATGTCTAACCAATGTCAGAAGTTCAAGTCTTACTTGGATCACCAATTAAATTTATCTTATGAATTTAAATTTCAATTTCGATCCATTCTAAGTGTGTGGCCCTGTAGGTTCCCATTACATTGACAATAATACTAAAATCATATTCTAGTATTACAAACAGTGTGCGGTATCTAGCAATACATCACTGCTATTCAAGTAACGAAAATGTCGGTGATTTGACATAACCTATTCGTGACCAATGTTACCATGTAGTCTAGTTCATTTGTCCGGATATCTTAATTGGCCACAAGACATAGAGCGTGTCACCCTTTGATTTCTTGATGTTCGAGTAGACTTACTAAAACAAATGAGGTCAATATCTCATATTGACTCATTTGAGCATGGTCATGCATTTTTGCAGTCTCACTCAATCAAGGGGCGCATAGATATCGCTCATGTTATGTAAGAGGGACAGATCTTATCTAAGTCACTCACATCCCTCCTCATGATTTCTAGTATATCCAATAGTCGACTTTATAATCACCTTATACAGGCAACGTTTGACGACATTAAAATATACAACTTTTCATGTAGGGAACCATAGCGACTTCAAGTCAAATGACTACGTACACCATGGTCACTGTGAGAACTGCTTATGACACTCATGCATCGATCCATATAGCATTCTCATGGTGGGTCAGTCCAGTACATTATTACTCTAATATGTACCTATGTGGAGACTTGATATATCATATCCATGACCCGTGAGATATAGTCATCAGTCTATGCACATACTAGTCTTTATGTATTATTATTGTCATAAATCACAATAATACTTGACTATGGATATTTAAGAATAGTGTTCTGATTACAACCAATAGGATCTCACAATCAAGTAAAGCACTTGATATCCCATGGTATTGAATCTATTATTCTAAGGATTTTATTATGCTCATTTAATCACAATAAAAAAACATAATAAATAAAATATCTCATATATGAAATAAATGTCATGATGCAATATAAACTAGTAATGTCAATACACAACTGGCCTCTACACAACAATCTCCCACTTGCACTAGAGTCAATCAGACATACATCTAATGCCTATAGCACTAGTGTGACCCTTATGCTTTCATTGTGCAAGAGGCTTTGTCAGCGGGTCAGCAATGTTATCATCTATTAGTATTCTGCATATCTTCACATCTCCTCTATCGATGATCTCTCGAATGAGATAGAACCGCCTAAGTATATGTTTGGATCGCTGGTGAGATCTAGGATCCTTAGCTTGTGCATGGCCCCATTGTTATCACAATAGAGGTCCACCGGGTCCATAATGCTAGGAACTATGCCAAGTTCAATGATGAACTTTTTTTTTATCCAAACGGCCTCCTTTGCTGCATTGGAGGCAGCAATATACTCAGCCTCTGTGGAGACTTGGCTACTGTCTCTTACTTCGAACTCTTCCAGCTCACAGCACCACCATTTAGGCAAAACACCAAACCCGATTGCGATTTAGAGTCGTCCTTATTGGACTGGAAGCTAGAGTGAGTGTTACCCTTTACAACAAGTTCTTCCTCCGCTCCATATACCAAGAACAAATTCTTAGTCCTTCTTAAGTACTTAAAGATGTTCTTGACAACAGTCCAATGACTTTCACCGAGATCTGACTGGTAACTGCTCATCATGCTCAAGGCATGTGAGACATCTGGACGAGTACATAACATGACATACATGATAGATCCAATTGCAGATGCATATGAAATTTTAGTCATGCGGTCCCTTTCATCTTGAGTTGTAGGACATTGAGCCTTAGACTGACTTACACCATGTGATACAGGCAGCAATTTCTTCTTGGACTCTTGCATATTAAAACGTTTCAATACTTTGTTTATGTATGTACTCTGACTCAGGCTAAACAATCTTCTTGATCTATCTCTATAGATCTTGATGCCTAATACATATGTAGCTTCACCCAAGTCCTTCATGAAAAAGTATTTCCTTAGCCAAGTCTTTACAGACTGTAAGGTAGGGATGTCATTCTCGCTGAGTAGTATGTCATCTACATACAATACTAGAAAGATAATTATGCTCCCACTAACCTTCTTGTAGACACAAGGTTCATCTTCATTCTTGATGAAACCAAACTCTTTGATTGTATCATTTAAGCGAAGATTCTAGCTTCTAGAAGCTTGCTTTAACTCATAAATGGATCATTGCAGCTTACACACCTTTCTAGCTCGACAAAACCATCAGGTTGTGTCATTTACACATCATCGATAAGATTTTCATTTAGAAAAGCAGTTTTGACATCCATTTGCCAGATTTCATAATCGTGATATACTGCAATAGAAAGCAAGATCCGAATGGATTTAAGCATGATAACTGGGGAAAAAGTCTCATCATAGTCTACACCATTAATTTGCTTGAAACCTTTAGCCACAAACCGCCCCTTAAAAGTTTGCACGTTACCATCCATGTCAGTTTTCTTTTTGAAAACTCATTTGCACCTAAGAGGTTTTACCCCTTTAGGTGAGTCTACCAAAGTCCATACTTGGTTGGCATACATAGATTCCATCTCAAATCTCATGGCTTCAAGTCATTTCTCAGTGTCTGGGCATTTTACGGTTTCCTCATAAGTCATGGGCTCATCTTGACCCATGAGCAATACATCACCATGTTGAGTCACGAGAAATCAATCTCTCTTGGGTTGATGAAGTATCCTACTAGACTTATGTAGGTCTTGTGCTACTTGAGCAGATTGTTGTTCCACAATGATTTGTGGAGTATGCTCCATTTCCACCATCGGTTGCTGATACTTTGCGAAGTTTGAGTTTCTTCAAGTTCTATCGTTCTCCCACAGGTTCTCTTAGAGATGAATTCTCTCTCTAGGAGCACATCAGTCCATGCGACAAACATTTTACCTTCAGTGAGATTATAGAAATAGTATCCATTGGTTTCCATGAGATATCCTACAAATATGCACTTATCAGATTTAGGACCAAGTTTATCAGATACTTGGCGCCTTGCATAGGCTTCACAACCCAAAATCTTCATAAAAGACACACTAGGACGCCTCTCAGTCCATATCTCATATGGTGTCTCCTGAACCGTTTTAGATAGAACATAGTTAAGTGTAAAAGCAGCTGTTAATAGAGCATGTCCCCAGAGAAGTTTGGAATATCTGCATAACTCATCATGGATCGGATCATGTCTAACAAGATCCAATTCTTCCTCTTAGAGACACCATTCCATTCCGGTGTTCCAGGGGGGGTGAGTTGAGATATTATCCCACACTCTTTTAGATGGTCATCAAAATTTTGGCTTAAGTACTCACCACCTCGATCTGATCGAATGACTTTAATACTTTTACCAAGTTGGTTTTGTACCTCATTCTTGAATTCTTTGAACTTTTCAAATGACTCTGATTTGTGTTTCATCAGATACACAAACTCATATCTACTAAAATCATCAGTAAATATAATGAAGTACTGAAACCTCCTTTAGCCAATGTATTGAAAAGTTCGCAGACATCACTATGTATGAGACCTAAAAGATCACTAGCCCTTTCACCTTTTCCAATGAATGAAGCTTTTGTCATCTTGCCCAACAAACAAGGTTCATACCTCATATGATTCAAAATCAAATGAGTCCAAGAATCATTTTTTATGGAGTTTGGATATGCGGTTCTCATTTATGTGGCCCAAACTATAATATCAGGGGTAAGTTGGGTTCGTATAATTTGATTTGAACCTCTTAGTATTTATAATATAGACGAGCATTTCGAGGTCGAGAATATAAAGTCCATCACTCAATTGTGCACTAGCATAACAAATATCATTCAAACAAATAAAACAACTTCTGTCCTTTATTATAAATGAAAAGCCCTTATTGTCCAAACAAGAAATAGAAATAATATTCCTACTAAAAGCAGACACAAAATAACAGTTCTTTAACTCAATGATAAGCCCAGTGGGCAATGATAAATAACAAGTTCCTACAGCTAAAGAAGTAATTTTTGCTCCATTTCCAACTCGTATGTCAACTTTGCTCTTAGTCAGTAGTATACTCCTTTTGAGATCCTACACATTTACACAAATGTGAGATTCACATCCAGTATCTAATACCCAAGATGCAGAAGTAGATAAATTGACTTCTATAACAAAAATACATGTAGTGGAAGTCTCACATCCTTTCTTCTTCTTAAGTTCCTCCAGGTATTTATGACAGTTCATCTTCCATTGTCCTGCCTCACCATAGAGGAAGCATGTACCCTCCTTGGCCACCCCACCCTTAAGTTTCAAGGAAAAAGTGCTGAGCTTGAAATTGCCCTTCCCCTTCCCCTTGCCCTTGAGTTTCTTAATCCGTTTTTTTCCTTGCCCTTACCTTTGGCCTGTTGGACCATCATAATGGTCTTTCCCTTACTAATATTCTATTCAGCAGTTTTCAACATGCTTAGCAGTTCTGGCAGATGTTTGTTAATTTCATTCATGTTGTAGTTCATGACGAATTGACTATAACTTTCTGACAACAATTGCATGAACAAATCAATGGACAACTCTTAATCTAATGGGAAACCAAGTCTTTCAAGGTTCTTTATGTTCCCAATCATATTGAGCACATGAGTTCCAACAGAGCTTCCTTCTGTCAGTTTGCATTGAAACAATGCATTTAAGACTTCAAACCTCTCATGCCTAGCCTGCTCTTGATAGAGCCTCTTGAGGTGTATGATCATCTCGTAGGCATTCATGTTCTCACATTGATTCTGAAGCTCAGAGTTCATTGTGGCTAGCATGAAACAACCAACGTCCAAGGCATTATCTTGATGCTTCTTATGAGCATCTTTTTCGGTGCGAGGGGCACTTGCAGCAGGTGGCTCAGGAATAGGCTGCTCTAGAACATACAACTTTTTCTCATGCCCGAGGACTATCCTCAAATTTCTGTACTAGTCTAGAAAATTTTTCCCATACAGTTTGTCCTTCTCAAAGATAGATCGCAGTGATGGATTATTTGATGTGTTGGATGCCATGGTAATCGATCAACAGAAATATATAAAGTAAATATCAGTTCATTGAAATATTTAACAGAAATATGCAAAGTAAGAAATATTTAACCATCAACAAAAATATGCAGAGTTATCATGACATTGAAATATTTAATAAAGTATTTTATTAAATATACATCATACTATTTTTTATTCAAATCTCAACATTGACTCGAAAAATTCCATCGTGAGATTTTCTAGTAGGCCAATATCCATATTTCACCTTGTCATGAGTCAGTTTTGGCTGATCACCCAAAATTCAGTTATTTATATATGAAACACTTCCCAATTACATCGTATGCAACTCTTGGATAGTTAGAGTGAATAACACTTATTCTAATATATCTCTTAGACTAAAGCCAAACTCTATGCCTCTAAACTTTCAATCCTATTGAAATAGTCTATTTAAGTCAGACCCAATGATTGGTAGTTGAATATTACTTTTATCTCATCGCGTCTCACCATGATAGATAAAGGCACCCTGCTTTGGCAGACCTACACTTAATCGATCATAGCCTAAACGAGTGCCACGCATTAGAAGACATCGTATTATGACTTAATATTTACTTTGAGGACTTTTTGTTATTTTATTAATTTATCTCACCAGCTATTATCCATTAGCATGCAACAAAAAAACAATGCATCTCATACAACATAAAAGCATAAAATATATGTGACATGGTTGTGACTCCTAACACATTTATTGTAACACCCCTGCCTCGGGCTCGGACAATTTATACAATTTAGAAGACAATTTAATTATAGTATAGTCAACTGCCCACCACAGGCTGCCTCTCAAAAGGTGGTTAACCGGATTGGTGACTCTTGATCATAGGCAAAGTTATTTATTATTATTTAATTCTATGTTGATTTCCGATGTGGGACAAATCCCACACTCAAACTTCTCTTTCTCTCTCCGCCACGTCACCTTAAGGTGACGTCAGCCTCCAAACAACACACAACACTTGTGTTGTTCTTCTCCATCACGTGGGACCCCCCCCCCCCCCCACTATTCACTATCAACATATTTACATATATTGCCATCATCCACTATGCTTTTACCAAATAGTAACTCTTTCATATATATATATATATATATATATATATATATATATATATATATATATATATATATATATATATATATATATATATAGGGTCGCCTTCAGTTGCGAACTCCTGTGTGCGAACTCACCTTGCGAACTCCTGTGCTTGCCGTTGGATCAAAAATACCTCCATCGATGGCTGTGATCGAATCCCCCCTCTTCTCTGTTATTAACGGGGGTAATTTGGTCATTTTAATTATCAACCCATTGCCCCCCTTCACTCTGTCATTTTAGTTTCTCAAACCCAAAACGAAAACCCCCTTCTCTCACTCAAAACAAGCTAAACCCTAATCTGAGATTGTGCGATTTCTTCGTGCGAACTCCTGTGCTCTCCTCGAATCTCAGATCGAAATCGATCCCCTTCTATCTCTCTTCTCGAAACCCTAACTCTTGTGTGCGCAACCGAAGGCGACCATATATGTATATATATAGAGAGCTTTGCTTAATCGAAAACGGGTCTTGTTTGCAAACGGGTGTGAAAACTGCGATTTGCGCCGTTGGATTGCTTTTAATCGTGATCAATGGCTCAGATCGTGTTAACTTTTGATGGAGCGGAGCGCCTAAGTGCCGGAGGGGAAATTTGGGGTTTTCACGCCAAATAACGCTTCAGACTTGGCGTTATTTGGCGTGAAGTATTTTTTTTGCGAAAAAATACACTTAGGTCATTGTTGGGAACAACGGCCTAGGTTGGTTTTTTTAAAAACAAATTCAACCTAGGCTGTTGTTCCTAACAATGGCCTAGGTATGTACAAGTATTTTTCCAAACAGTTGTGCATACTCATATCTCTCTCTCCTTCATTTCACAGTCATCTCACTCTCTCTCGAGCTCGCGAAACCCAATCCAAAATCCTAGCTCTACTCCGATCCATGCCACCCGGCCTCTCTTCTCGATCTCCCCCCTTTCTCGAAGCTTCTCTATCTCTCTCTCCTTCTCTCGAATACCCTAACCCTACCCGAAATCCCAAATCATCCAAACCCTAGCCGAATTCTTCGAAACCCCAAACCCTAACAACCACTTCGTTAAGATTAGCGGCCACTATTGGCCCCTATCTCCTTCCCGAATACCCACATTGTGAAAGTTAATTGCTTTTTCACAATTTCGTAGAATTAACTCTGGTAATTTATTGAATTTTTGTTTCAATATTCTTTAGTTTCTATTTTTGTATCATGCGTAGTTTGTCTACAATTTGGAGAGTGTACAATTTTTGTATCATGTGTGTTGTATACATTTGTTGATATTTTTGTAGATGTAGTATTAGTTATAGTTGTAGAACTTAGGAAAGCAAACAAACGAGATCTAAAAATTTCAAAATTTGACAAGTAGGTCGGACTCACCACGCACAAGGCAACGCAATTTGTAGAGGCGATTTTCGACTCACGGTTTGCAAGATACGTCCGTGTATCGCTTTTATTCAATAAAATTGAAATAAAGCGATACACGGTCGTATATTACAAACCGAGAGTCGGAACTCACACCTGCAAGTGTGCGTTGGCTTGTGTTTGGTGTGCCAGACGTAACAGCCAAATTTCGAAATTTTTGCATCTCGTTTGCGTTGTTTTCTAGCGTATATAAAAAAAACTGCCATATACGTCGAAACTTTTTGAATATGGTCTCACTAGAAAACCACTCAAATGATCTTGTAAAAAATCGGAAACTGTGCGAGTAGGTCGGGCTAACCACTCACAACACAACGCAACTTGTAGTTGCGAGTTCCGACCCACGGTTTGCGAGATACGCAAATGTATCGCTTTCCGTTATTTTTTCAAGTGTGAAAGCGATACACTGCCGTATCTTGCAAACCGTGGGTCGGAACTCGTTTCTACAAGTTGTGTTGGCTTGTGTGCGGGGAGCCCAACCCAATCGCAAAGTGTCGTATTTCTTGGACGTCGTTTGTGCCATTTTATCACGTACTTTGTTATGTTTTGAGCGAGTTTTTAATAGAGAACCCATTCAAAAAATACAAAATTTTGCGAGTAGGTCGGTCTCGCCACTTACAAGCCAAAGAAACTTGTAGTTGCGAGTTCTCACCCACAGTTTGCTATATGCGTCCGTGTATTGCATTCTGCTTTTTTTTTTCACGAGTGGCGATACACGGCCATATCTTGCAAATCGTCAGTCCAAACTCGCTTCTACAAGTTGCGTTGGCTTGTGTGCGGCAAGTCCGACCCAATCACAAAGTTTCGTATTTTTGAACATCGTTTCTATGGTTTTTTCATGTATTTTGTTTCGTATCTATATATATGAAAATTTTTTGTTAACAAATTATATATATATATATATATATATATATATATATATATATATATATATATATATATATATATAGATGAACAATGATACGAAAAGTTTGGTTGCCGACGATAATTTTTTGGGGGTAGAACAAATTGTTGATTCCATGCCCTTAGTCGAAGAGCACATAAAACCAAATTTAGGTATGACGTTTCGTACTTTAGTTGCGGCCGAAATTTTTTATACGTCATATGCTCGATGTGGGGGGTTTTGCAATGCGTAACTGTGTTAATAAATTAAAGGGAGGAGTGGAAGTAGATAAGTCCTATTTGTGTAATAAAGCCGGATCGTCACCGAGTCAACATAGTGATGGTAGATGGGGAACAACCTCTAGAACAGGTTGCAAAATTTTCGTTCGTGTAAAGTTGAATGAAGCAAGTAATATGTGGATATTTTATTCATTTCATGAAGCACACAATCATGAATTCACCTCACCCAGTAGAAGATATCTTTTGCTCCGAAACCGTTCTGTGTCAAATACGGATAAAAGAATGATAGATCAATTTAACCAAGCAAATATTCAGACATGTCGATAAATTCTCTTCTTCGAAAGCGCTAGTGGTGGTCACGATCAAATAGGATTCACCGAAAAAGATGCTATAAATTTACTTAGAGACTCGCAAGAAGCATTGAAGGACACGACGGGAATATGCTAATCGGTTTTTTCGAATCGAAGAAACATACGGATCCTTCAATTTTTTTTATGATATTCAAGTAGACCCCGAAGGTCGGTTGTCCCATTGTATTTGGGTTGATGGTATTTCTAGGATGAATTACGAAGAATTTGGCGATGTACGTTACTTTGATGCCACATACACCACGAACCGGTATGGAATGTTATTTGTTCCTTTTGTTGGAGTCCATCATCACTGGCAATCGACTTTCTTAGGAGGCGGGTTCATTCCAAATGAGAATGCCTCTTCGTTTGAATGGTTCTTTGAAAAGTGGTTAGGAGTAATGAATCGTGCTCCGTCTGGCATCGTGACTGATCAAGACCGTGGGATCGCCATCGCAGTGAAGAAAGTTTCCCCCCCAGACTCGGCATCGGTATTGCATTTGGCATATATTGGATAAGTTACCGCAGGAGGTGCATATGTCGAACAATGTCGACAAGTTTAGGGAATCATTGAAGAATGTCATCTACGATTCCGAATATGTACATGATTTTGAAGAAAAAATGGAATTGATTGCTTTTGCAGTACAGATTACAGAATAACAAATGGTTGAACGATCTATTTGAAATCCATGATAAATGGGCGCCCATCTATGCAGAAGATTCATTTTGGGCCGACATGTTGAGTAGCCAACGGGTTGAGTCATCGCATTCTGCCCTGAAGCATCATATAGAAAGAAAAGAATACTCATTTCATGAATTTGCCATCATCTTTGATCATTTTTTGGGAAGGCAAAGATACGATGAACTGAAAGAAAATCATCGTAACCGTGAGAAGAGACCGAAGTTGAAGAGCCCATGGGCTTTGGAGGAACAAATGGCGCGAACACACTTTGAATTTTTTTTACAAATTTCAAGATGAAGTTACAAAGAGCTTCATGTATAATGTGACTTTCGTTGTCGAACTTGAGACACCAGATAGTTCAACCTTTCATGTGATACTTTGTGGAGAATCAGAACCGGCTCACCTTCTTCAGTTATGCAAACTCTGTACAATTATTACATATTCTTGTCACTTCTTCGACTTCGTTGGCATTCCTTGCAAGCATATTTTAGCAGTTCTTCAGTTCAGCCATCACACTTCTCTTCCGGATGTATATATTAAAAGAAGATGGATCCAAGATGTGATGAGAAGAAGTTATACATCTGTTCCATCCAAAGGCAATAGCGAGAATTTTGCTTCTCGATATTGTGAATTGAGCTACCACGCAAAACAGATTGTCATCTTGGTTGTCCCTCCAATGAAAGTTACAAATACACGCTCGAGAATTTGGTGAAGATCATTGATGGCTTTTCTCGGCTACAACCCGGATTTGGCGAACAACCCGAAGAGGCCGCACAACCGCTGATAGTGCACAACCGCATGGTAGTGCACAACCTCATGGTGAAGGTAGTGGACATGTACCTGCACTCGTGAGGGACTCACAACAATGCACTACAAAGGGAAGACCTCGCGCCAAGAGATTGAGGCCGATAAGAGAGCAACTTCGCATTAAAAAATCGAGATGGTGCAGAACATGCGACATTGTGCAAATGGATCATGATTCAAGAAATTGTCCAACCTTATTTGAGGGGTAATACCTTTTTTGAGTTGGTTATCATTTATTTAAATTTATTAATTTTGATTTGTGGTAAATAAATTTGTCACTAACTGAAACTTGTCATTTAATTCAGGGCAACCAATCCGCAAGAAGTGAATCCATCCGAAGAAGAGGGTTCCAACAAGAGTTTTGATGAAGTGTTGTGCAATTTTTTGATGTTAACTTCAAGTATGTTAGATTTTGAACTATACTTAAAGTATTAGAGATTGTTGAAAAAAATGTTGATGTAATACTTTATGAATTTGAATGGATGAATGTAAATTTTCTTGGTATTTAGTTTGTTTGTTGTAATTGATAATAATTTTGCTGTTATTGTTAGTTTGTGGATGTAATACTGATTTTATTTTTAGAGTGAGATATACTGAAGTGCAGCAGCTGTAGATGCTGTTTACACTTGTGCATATTTTTTTTTGAAATTTCTACTTAGGCCGCTGTCTCTAACAACGGTCTAAGTAGTATGATAAAATTGAAGACTTGAACACTTGCTCTCTGTCTTGGCCAAGCCATAAGGAGCAACAACTCATCAAAATCCAATTTTTTTTTTAATAACCTAGGCCTAGGTTATATGAAAAAAATGGATTTCGATGAGTTGCTCTCTGTCTTGGCCAAGCCATAAGGAGCAGCAGCTCATTAGAATCCAATTTTTTTTATAAACTCAACAACGGCCTAGGTTATATGAGAAAATTTGATTTTGATGAGTTGCTCTCCGTCTTGGCCAAGCCATAAGGAGCATCAACTCTTCAAAATCCATTTTTTTTAATAACCTAGGCTGTTTATGAAAAAATTGAACACTTGAACACTTGCTCTCTGTCTGGTATGAGTTTGGAAATTTACCAAAATTTGCAACAACTTATATTTAACCTAGGCCGTTGTTAGAGACAACGGCCAAAGCTATCGTTTTCAACTTTGGAAAAAATTGCAAAATCATGCAAAAATATGTTTAAAATTTAAAAAAATTGTTATAAGATTTATTAAATTTTGACAAATGTTGCAAAAAATAGCTTTCTTTCGCATGAAGTCACCCTCCCCCGTAACCCTCCAACCCTCAAACCCTCCCCGAAAAAGTTGCCATAACCCTCTAACCCTAACCTTCTAGAACTGCCCGTAACCCTAACGAATATATCTCACGCGCATGTGACTAATCAATCTCTCTCCCATGTGACTAACCCTAACCCTAACCTTCTAACCCTCTCCGTAACCCTAATGAATATATCTCACTCTCATGTGAATAATCAATCTCTTTCTCTTGCATTCAATTAGAGAAAACTGACATGGAAAATGTGTTTCGGAGATCCAAGGGAGAGAGAGAGAGAAATAATTAAATAAATAAATGAGTTTTTTTGTTAAAAATAAATTAAATAAAGAGAGAGAGATAATTTTTTTTCTTCCGGGAAATCATTTATCGTCAATAAAATTAAAAAAATAATTAAATACTCACGGATGGATGACTTTTTTGTAAATTTTGTAAATTTGTTTTCAAAGGGATGGGAAATGATTTTTTTTTCTATAGTCCCATTTCTATACAACCTCAATCTTAATTAAAACATAATTAAAAGCCATAGCTAACTACAACAGAATTAAACCCAATTAAATCTTAATTTAATCTCAACACCTAACTAAAACCTAATTAACCCTAAACATAACCGAAATAATTAAATAAACATAACCGAAATAATTAAATAAATAATAGTTACTTTAAAACCAAAAACCAACAGCTTATCTTCAAAATTTTCTTTCATATAGCCTAGACCGTTGTTGGAGACAATGACCTAGGTTATAATCATCAATTTTTTTTCCACATGCTGATGCTCCTTATGACTTCGCCAAGACAGAGAGCAATTGTTCAAGTCTTCATTTTTTTCATATAACGTAGGCCGCTGTCTCCAACACTGGCCTAGGTTATTTTAATAAAAAAACCCACAAGCAGCTCTTCAAAACATGAATTTCTTTCTTATAACCTAGGCCGTTGTTGGAGACAACGACTGAGGTTATAATCATCAAAATTCTTTTTTCAAGAGCTGATGCTCCTTGTGGCTTGGCCAAGACAGAGAGCAAGTGTTTGTTGTGCTATCTAGTTACCTAAATAAAGAGATAAAACTAGACACAAATTATAAACCTCACAAGTGCACGAATCGTTTAGAAAAGCGTAGCAATAGCAAGGGTCGATCCCACAGAGATTGTAGACTTTAACTTACTAATCAATAAAAAGACTAAGAATCATAAAGAGTTGTTTTAAAAGTCTAAAAGATTAAAACTAAATTAAGAAGTGTTGAATCACAAATATTTATGAAGTAGTTGGGTTTAGATCTCCACCAATAGTCAGTAATGCTAATTAACCTTCTGAACTTCTTCTTATTACTCATGTTTGTTCCCTTCAAGGGCATGGTATCTACTCCTTAAAGTACTGTTTCCCTAAGCCAAGAATTAGGCATGGTATATACTCTAATTCGTTTCTTTCATTAAGTGTCTAGCATGGTATCTACTAAGTTGCACTTAAAGAAAACATAAGATCAGTGGAAACGAACAAACACTCAAGGTTCTAGAAATTGGTATCAGATCTAGATCCCTTAAGTTGATTGAACCAAGAACCCCTAAAGATCCCCTTGTTACAAGTTATGAACACGAGATACGAGTCGTCTCAATATGCTCATATAACAGATTCAGATAAATGGTAATGCAAACTTGATATTCTCAAGATCTGTATGTCAGTCGACTGGCTCTCACCTCAGTCGACTGCTCTCAGAGCTTCGAGAACAAGTTTGATTATCATCAATCTATATTACTTCATTCAGATTCAATCAATAAGTAAAATAGAAGAATTCAGAAGAACATAGCACTACATAACCATGGTTTCAATCTACCCAACTATGAAATTAGTTCCACATAATAATACTTTTATTAATCAACGAGTTCGAATACATGACCAACATAAAAGAATAGAAGAAGAAGAAATAAACTAATGAAGTCCGGCAATGAGGTCGACTGGCTGTCACACAGTCGGCTGCCTTCGAATACTTGATCTCCTATCTCCTTCCTTGCTGCCGATAAAAGTGCTTCTTGTTGATGACTCTGGAACTTGTGATTCGGTGATTAGGAACGTGGAAGAAGATCCCAGAGAGAGCCATTCATGCTTCTTGGTTGGTACTTATAGAACACGGCTGAGGAATTAGGGTTTCCCCTTTTTCAGGAAAGTCCTTCTTTAATTGATTTGATGATTTATTTCTTTCTCGTTTCTTCTTCCTTTCCTTATCTGTTAACCACGCCTTTTGCTAATTCCCAGTCTCTAGATTTGGTTTGTTGGAGAATTCGCATAAAATCTGGATTCAAATAGATTTGGAATTAGATGCGGGTGTATCTTCGAATATCTTATCTGTTAACTCCGCTGCAGACCAGTCGACTTGTCTTCGAACCAGTCGACTGTGTCGAGACTTTTGAGGATTTCTCAATTGACCAGCCCAGTCGACTGGTGTTGGAGTAAGTCGACTGTGCCGAAACTTCTGTGTAAACTTGATTTCTCTATTCAGTCGCTTGTGTGGAAGACTCAGTCGACTGATGCTCTGTAATATTCTGTGTATCATCCTTGAAGTCCTGGATCTGCTTTGTTTTGCTGTTATAGGCTGTTTCCTATGGAAAAGAGAAAATAAGAGTTAAATATCACATATAGAGCTTTTAAATGTGCATTTATAATAAGATTATTGCTCCTAAATGTGAATATTCTTGTGTTCATCAAATACCCCCAAACTTAGATTTTTGCTTGTCCTCAAGCAAACTAGAATTATGAACAAGGGTATCTTTATAATAATGACAGCCTTAACCACCTAGAGTTCTTATTATGTGAGTATCAACATATAAAAATTCAAACAATTTCAGATAAAGTAAAACTAAACATACCTACTTTCTCCAGTGCAATTGTTTAGTCATAATTCCCAGACTCAATCATATTTGTCATGCAATTAATGTAGTTATAGTATGCGACTGCTCAATCTGTGATTATCCCCTTTTCTCTACTACAAACCGAGTAACAAACTAGAGTTTTTTTTTAGTCTCTTCTCTAAAGTTGTCACTTGCCTTTTTACGCGAATGCGAAACATTGGTGATGAATCCACCCGGTTACTCAGCAAGTCACAAACTCTAAAGTGCTTTGCATACTCATATTTCAAGTTGCCGTTTGATGTAAATGTAAACATTGGTGATGAATACCCCTAGTTACTAAGCACTCAAAACATTGGAGTAGATTGACTTTATTCAAATATATATATATATATATTTTATCACTCTATTTACTTAAACTCAATTTAGGACTAGATTTAAAGAGAATAATCACCAGAAAAAGGTATCACATTTGTTTATTATGTATAATTGCATGACTCATATAATTTTGTAGGGAACTATGAAACTCAACAATCCTAAAGTAAATAAGTATCCTTCTTCTTACTTTATAAGAATTTGTTTATCCTAAAAAAAATTTCAAAAGACTCAAAAATTAAATAACCCTAATACCCCCAAACTTAGATGGAACATTGTCCTCAATGTTCGAAAGAAAATTTAAAAATAGGCATGTGTCACATCTAGTAAGGAGAGACTGAAAATAAAAGATAAATGAAAGAAAATAGAGGGAAAGTGTAAATACTCCCCTGAAAACTTGGGTTGCCTCCCAATAAGCACTGTGTTTTCTGTCTTCAGCTAGACTTGATGAGGTCATGCCATGTATTGACTGGTTTGAAGAGTCACATCTTCCTCTTGCGGTTCTATGCTCATCTCTATGTATGGCTTCGCTCTATGCCCGTTCACCTTAAATGTTTGATTCTTCTCTTGGCTATGAACCTCCAATGCACCATGTGGAAAGACTCATGTGACAATGTATGGCCCATACCATCTTGTCATAAGCTTGCCTGGAAAAAGTCACAATCTTGAGTTGTATATCAGTACCTTCTGTCCTTCATAAAACTCCTTCCTTGCTAGCTGTTTGTCATGGTACAACTTGGTCCTTTCCTTGTACAATTTTGCATTTTCATATGCATCATGCCTCAACTCTTCAAGCTCATTCAGCTGCAACCTTCTTTTGTCACCTGCTTGTTTCATATCAAAATTGAACCTTTTGATGGCCCAATATGCTTTGTGTTCCAACTCCACTGGTAGATGACAAGCTTTTCCAAAAACCAAACGGTATGGTGACATGTCGATGGGTGTTTTGTAAGCTGTTCGGTAGGCCCATAATGCATCATTCAAGCACAGCGACCAATCCTTTCTCCTTGTGTTGACTGTCTTTTCCAAAATTCTTTTGATTTCTCTGTTGCTAATCTCCACCTGCCCACTAGTTTGAGGATGATATGGGGTGCCCACTCTATGTGTAATACCATACTTCTTCATCAAAGAAGCAAATGGAAAATTATTGAAGTGGCTCCCTCCATCACTAATTATTGCTCGTGGTGTACCAAACCTAGTAAAAATGTTCTCCTACAAAAACTTGACAACAACTTTGTGATCATTAGTTTTTGAGGGGATAGCCTCGACCCATTTAGACACATAATCCACACCAACAAGTATATATAAATAACCAAATGAGTTAGGAAAGGGACCCATGAAGTCGATTCCCCAAACATCAAAAAGCTCGATCACTTGGATGTTTTGCAGTGGCATTTGATTTCTAGAAGAGATGTTCCCTGTCCTTGGACATTTGTCACAAGACCTGCACAAAGAAAAAGCATCTTTGAATACTTTAGGCCAATAAAATCCAGATTGCAACACCTTGAGTGCTGTTCTTTTTGGTCCAAAATGTCCTCCACATGCATATTGGTGGCAATGTTGTAGAATATTCAGTTGTTCTTCTTCTGCCACACATCTTCTTATAATTTGATCAGGGCAAAATTTGAACAAATAAGGATCATCCCAATAGTAGTACTTGCACATAGCCACCAGTCTCTTTCGTTCCTGATTTGTCATACCTGGAGGGAAAACATGAGCAGTGAGATAATTTACAATGTCAGCAAACTATGGAAAATTTAAACAGTGAGATACCAGTCGACTGGTCCTGTTACCAGTCGACTGTCCCGATGATATGTTTATTTCAAATAGATGTTCATCTGGGAAATTTTCATTAAGTGGGGGCACAATTCTGTCTTCCTCCTGCAGTAGCCTGGACATGTGATCTGCAACAACATTGTCGCTTCCTTTTTTATCTCTAATCTCAAGATCGAATTCTTGAAGCAACAGCACCCATCTGATCAACCTAGGCTTAACATCTTTTTTCGCAAATAAATATCTCAAAGCAGCATGGTCAGTGAAAACAATAACTTTAGAACCAATCAAATATGATCTAAACTTCTCTACAGCAAAAATAACAGCTAACATTTCTTTTTCAGTAGTGGAATAATTTAGCTGTGCATCGTTTAGAGTTCGAGAAGCATAGTAAATAACATGGGGTTTCTTATTGATTCTTTGACCTAACACAGCCCCTAAAGCATAATCACTTGCATCACACATGAGCTCGAAAGGATGGCTCCAATCTGGTGCCATGACAATAGGTGCAGAAATGGGAAGATTTTTTAATGTAATAAAAGCATTTGTTCACTCTTCTGTCCATACAAACTCAACATCCTTAGCCAACAAATCACAAAGGGGTTTGGAGATTTTTGAGAAATCTTTTATAAATCTTCTATAGAACCCTGCATGTCCAAGAAAACTCCTAACACCCTTAATTGTAGTGGGAGGGGGTAGTTTTGATATTATATCGATTTTTGCTTTGTCTACCTCTATGCCTCTTTTTGACACCACGTGTCCCAAGACAATACCTTGTTGTACCATGAAATGGCACTTTTCCCAATTCAGCACTAAATTGCATTCTTCACATCTTTTAAGCACAAGCTGCAAATTGTTAAGGCATTCATCAAAACAAGATCCAAAAATACTAAAATCATCCATAAATACCTCAATGAACCTTTCCACCATGTCTGAAAATATACTCATCATGCATCTTTGAAATGTTGCTGGTGCATTGCACAATCCAAAGGGCATCCTTCTGTATGCAAAAGTACCAAAGGGACATGTAAAAGTGGTTTTTTCTTGATCTTCTGGAGCAATAGCAATTTGATTATAGCCACTATAACCATCTAAAAAACAATAATGACTATATCCTGCTAATCTTTCTAACATTTGATCAATAAAAGGAAGAGGGAAGTGATCTTTCCTGGTTTCATTATTCAGTTTCCTGTAATCAATGCAAACCCTCCAACCTGTAGTCACTCTAGTAGGGATAGCTCATTCTCTGCATTTGTCACCACTGTGACTCCACTTTTCTTAGGCACTACATGTATAGGACTTACCCATTTGCTATCTGAGATAGGGTAGATGATGCCAACATCTAGTAGCTTCAGAATCTCTGCTCTTACCACTTCCTTCATGTTTGGGTTAAGCCTTCTCTGTGCCTCCCTGCTTGGTTTTGCGTTGTTTTCAAGGAGTATTCTGTGCATGCATTTGGATGGACTTATTCCCTTGATGTCTGCAATGGTCCATCCTATTGCACTCTTATGTTCTCGTAATACCTTCAGCAACTTATCTTCTTCCTGTGCACTCAGGTTCACAGCAATTATCACTGGTAGCGTCTGGTTCTTACCCAAATATGCATGCTTCAAATGGTCGGGCAACTGCTTAAGCTCTATGTCTGGAAGTCTCGGTGCAGTCGACTCATCCTGTCCACCAGTCGACTTGTCTGATCCACCAGTCGACTTGTGCAGTCCACCAGTCGACTTATCTGCAGAAACAAAGATGTCCTCAGTCACTAATTTTTCAAACACAGGTGCAAACTTACCTGAATGTGACTGTGGATTTTCAAGGTGATGTATTGTCTCTGCAATCCCCCATTCATCGTACTCCTGTTCAACATTAGATAAAGTGAGAGATTGTGTAATTGTGGCTTGTAGTGGTTCAACGCTATGTACCTGAAATGTTTGATCAACAATATCCTGCACCACATCAACATTATAGCATTCATGATCATCATGTGGTAATTTCAGTGTATCAAACATTTTAAATTCAACCTTCTCTCCATTTATTTTCATGCTTATAGTACCCTTTTTAACACAAATTTTTATATCGGCTGTACTCATAAAGGGCCTACCTAAAATGATTGGTAAAGAAGATGGCATTGAAGAGTCCTCCATGTCTAACACAACAAAATCGGCAGGCAAAATGAAATCGTTTACCTGAACTAGGACATCTTCCAAAATACCTCTAGGTCTTTTGATACTGCGATCCGCCAACTGCAATGTGATGGATGTTGGTTGGAGTTCCCCCAATCCTAGCTTTTCATAGACGGTGTATGGGAGAAGATTGATGCTTGCTCCCAAGTCTAGTAGTGCTTTCTCAAAGAAGTGCTCACCAATCCTGCAAGGAATGGTAAAACTACCTGGGTCTTTTAGTTTGGGGGGTAATTTCCTTAATAAGACAGCACTCACTTCCTCCCTAACCTGAAATGTTCTTTTGTGAGTGCAACATTCTTTCAAAAATTTAGCATAAGAAGGGATTTGTTTAATAGCATCAAGTAGGGGGATATTAATTTCTACCTTTCTGAGGGTTTCAAAGATGTCAAATAAATGTTGTTCTTTCTTTTGCTTGACTACCCCACAATTTTTGATGGTTGTGTTTCTGCTTCTTCTGTGTGTGTTTCAACCTTGTTGTCAATTGTCTTACCACTTCTGAGAGTTGTTACTGATTTGAGCTGTTCTTGACCTCCAGGGTTTGGTATGGTTTGTGATGGAAGTTCCCCTGCCTTTCGTTCGCTTAATTCTTTAGCAATTTGGCCAATCTGTGTTTCCAACTTCTGAATTGCTTGCCCTTGTTGGTTGCTTGTTTGATGTTGTTGTTGGAGCAATTGAAGAACGGTGGATTCGAAGTCCAACTTCTTCTGTTCTTGAACTGGCCTATCAACCCCACTTCCTACTTGAAAGTTCCGTGCATGTCCTTGTGTGAATTGAGTCCCTTGATTATTCTGATTATTGCTCCAGGAGAAGTTTGGATGGTTCCTCCATCCTGGGTTGTATGTATTTGAGAATGGATTGTTCTTTGGTGGAAACACTCCTCGACCAACATAGTTTGCATGCTCCTGATCTGTGAAAGAAGACATGGGACATGTATCAGTGGTATGATCTACATGAGAACAAATTGCACAAATTTCATTTGTTTGATTTTTAACTCCACCCATCATAGACATTGCATTAACAAGCATATCAATTTTCTTATTCATGTTTACCATTTCCAATTGAATGTTATTGTTATTAGAGATTTCGTAAACTCCCTGTTTTTTCGAAGGGCCCCTCCTTGTTGAGAATTGTTGTGAATTCTCGCTGAGTTCTTCAAATAGTTCAATGGCCTCTTCACCGCTTTTCCTCATTAAGATCCCGTTGCAAGCTGAATCCACAATTGCCTTGTTAGTATCATTTAAACCTTCATAAAAAGCTTGTACCTGATCATCTTTAGGCATGTTGTGTGTAGGACACTTGAGAAGTTTGTTCTTGAAATCCTTCTATGCTTCGAAAAATAAATCTCCATCCTTTTGTTGGAAGAGTTGAATCTCCCTTTTCAGCTGTTTGGTCTTTTGGGCTGGAAAGAATTCTTTTAAGAATTTTGTCGCCAATTGCTCCCATGAGTTTATTGATCCTGGTTCCAAAGAATTATACCATAGTTTAGCGTTAAGTTTTAAGGAAAAAGGAAACAAGATTAACCTGATTTGTTCAGGGGTAAGCCCTTGGACGCTTTGTATCCTGCAAAGATCGAAAAAGTCTTGTAAATGGAGATGAGGCTCTTCATCTGGTTTGCCACTAAAGTGGGGAACCATACTAAGTAACTGAGGAGATAGATGCATGTTCCCTGTGACATTAGGTTGATACGCAATGCAGGAAGGTTGTTCGATATTCTTAGGCGTGAATTTGTCCTGCATTGGTACTCGATTTGGTATTTCCTCAGCCATTACTGTATGTGAACTGGGTCTCTGGACAGTCGACTGGTTAGGGTGGACAGTCGACTGGTGTGCTGCAACCAGCTTACCTAGTCTGTGCAAAGTGCGTTCTGTTTCTGCGTCAATAGGTAGTAGCTCTGGACAAAGTGATCTCCTTCCGTGCATCCACCAAAATCCTGTATCCTAAAAGAAAAATACTGATTAATAAAATTAAAAGAAAGAAAGAAAAATAAAAACTTTCTACTGATCTGTAAGTTAAAATACTAGACAATCCCCGGCAACGGCGCCAAAAACTTGTTGTGCTATCTAGTTACCTAAATAAAGAGATAAAACTAGACACAAATTATAAACCTCGCAAGTGCACGAATCGTTTAGAAAAGCGTAGCAATAGCAAGGGTCTATCCCACAGAGATTGTAGACTTTAACTTACTAATCAATAAAAAGACTAAGAATCATAAAGAGTTGTTTTAAAAGTCTAAAAGATTAAAACTAAATTAAGAAGTGTTGAATCACAAATATTTATGAAGTAGTTGGGTTTAGATCTCCACCAATAGTCAGTAATGCTAATTAACCTTCTGAACTTCTTCTTATTACTCATGTTTGTTCCCTTCAAGGGCATGATATCTACTCCTTAAAGTACTGTTTTCCTAAGCCAAGAATTAGGCATGGTATCTACTCTAATTCATTTCTTTCATTAAGTGTCTAGCATGGTATCTACTAAGTTGCACTTAAAGAAAACATAAGATCAGTGGAAACGAACAAACACTCAAGGTTCTAGAAATTGGTATCAGATCTAGATCCCTTAAGTTGATTGAACCAAGAACCCTTAAAGATCTCCTTGTTACAAGTTATGAACACGAGATACGGGTCGTCTCAATATGCTCATATAACAGATTCAGATAAATGGTAATGCAAACTTGATATTCTCAAGATCTGTATGTCAGTCGACTGGCTCTCACCTCAGTCGACTGCTCTCAGAGCTTCGAGAACAAGTTTGATTATCATCAATCTATATCACTTCATTCAGATTCAATCAATAAGTAAAATAGAAGAATTCAGAAGAACATAGCACTACATAACCATGGTTTCAATCTACCCAACTATGAAATTAGTTCCACATAATAATACTTTTATTAATCAACGAGTTCGAATACATGACCAACATAAAAGAATAGAAGAAGAAGAAATAAACTAATGAAGTCCGGCAATGAGGTCGACTGGCTGTCACACAGTCGGCTGCCTTCGAATACTTGATCTCCTATCTCCTTCCTTGCTGCCGATAAAAGTGCTTCTTGTTGATGACTCTGGAACTTGTGATTTGGTGATTAGGAACGTGGAAGAAGATCCCAGAGAGAGCCATTCATGCTTCTTGGTTGGTACTTATAGAACACGGCTGAGGAATTAGGGTTTCCCCTTTTTCAGGAAAGTCCTTCTTTAATTGATTTGATGATTTATTTCTTTCTCGTTTCTTCTTCCTTTCCTTATCTGTTAACCACGCCTTTTGCTAATTCCCAGTCTCTAGATTTGGTTTGTTGGAGAATTCGCATAAAATCTGGATTCAAATAGATTTGGAATTAGATGCGGGTGTATCTTCGAATATCTTATCTGTTAACTCCGCCGCAGACCAGTCGACTTGTCTTCGAACCAGTCGACTGTGTCGAGACTTTTGAGGATTTCTCAATTGATCAGCCCAGTCGACTGGTGTTGGAGTAAGTCGACTGTGCCGAAACTTCTGTGTAAACTTGATTTCTCTGTTCAGTCGCTTGTGTGGAAGACTCAGTCGACTGATGCTCTGTAATATTCTGTGTATCATCCTTGAAGTCCTGGATCTGCTTTGTTTTGCTGTTATAGGCTGTTTCCTATGGAAAAGAGAAAATAAGAGTTAAATATCACATATAGAGCTTTTAAATGTGCATTTATAATAAGATTATTGCTCCTAAATGTGAATATTCTTGTGTTCATCAATGTTCAAGTCTTCAATTTTTTCATATAACTTAGGCCGTTGTCTCCAACGATGGCCTAAGTTATTTTTAAAAAAACCCAACAACAGCTCTTCAAAATGTCAGTTTCTTTCATATAACCTAGGCCTAGGTTATAATCATCAAATTTTTTCTTTCAAAAGCTGATGCTCCTTATGGCTTGGCTAAGACAGAGAACCAGTGTTGAAGTCTGTAATTTTTCATTGAACCTAGGACAACAGCCTAATTTGTTTTTGAATTTTTTTAAAACCAGCATCTGGTCCTTCCTAAGACAGAGAGCAAGTCTTCAAATGGTTATTTTTCACATACAACATAGGCCGTTGTCTCTAGTATTAAAAAAATAATAATAATGACAAGTTTAAACAGCAGCTATAGCTGCCACACTTCAATCCCAAAACATATATATACACAATAGCATCGGCAACAACAAAACAACATCACTTGAATCCCAACAACATGTATAATTAACAACAAAACTAACATCAGTAACAACAAAATTAACACCAATAACATCAATAACAACAACAAAGTTAACCATATATCAACAGCAACCACAACACTTTCTTTCAATTACAATCAACAACAACAAAAAAATTTAATTTTTACAACAATTGTATCGGGAAACACTCAACCACCGGGTGTGTAAGTTTGTGGTGGTCGCCTCTTCCGATAAGGTTGTCGCCACCGGAATTGTGATTCCGCGACAACTTCTTCTTCTCCCGATTCTTGTCTTTCTGGAACAACATTTTCTTGATGCTCTTCTTCTTGCTCTTCTTCTTGTGGTGGAGATGGAGAATGATATTGTCATTGTTGCCCTGGGAGACATAGCCTGCCCCTCACACTCTTACGGCACTGTAAACGTACGGTCGTTGTTAAATAACGGTTCAAGGCTTCGCCCTCTTTCACCTCTTCTAATGGGCCCCGACATGAAGAGAGCATCTTCTGAGCAAACACCTTCATAGGTTTGGCGGCGTTACTTTTAATTACCCACGCACATTCTTTTGCCATGTCCCATGTATTATCGATCTAAAACACAAAAACAAGTATATTAAACACAATCCGGTTTGTAATAAATTTAATCATTTTAAAAATAACAAAATTTCAATAAAAATTGTGAATCAAAGTTTACTCACCAACACACGTACAGATGACGCCTTCGGTTGGAACATAGGTTGCGAACTAGAGTACGCGGGTGGTGGTCTCTCCTAAATTGGTAGTTGAATCCCAGCAGGTAGTTGTGTATTCGGAGAGATGTACAAACGTGTTATCTTCTTGTACCAAGCCATATACAAAATTTGTTTCGTGCCATCGTACGGGGGAACTTGGTTAAGTACAAGTTCAAACCGTCGCTCATTCCAATTTGCAACATGAGCACGGTGAAAATCTGCCCATTCATGGGTAGGCATAGACCGGTAATCTTACAGTGTGTAATTCAGAGTTGTATAGGCTGATGTTGTGATCGGGTACATATTGTTGAAGACCGAATTGTCGAAGGACTATATCCGGCCACCGATGCTCCACTGTACCATGTTGATAAATGGAGTCGTCGTCAACCACAACTGCGAATCGATCGTGGGTGGTAGTCTTCCCACCCGCTCGGGTGTTTACGATTCCCAAATCACGAACTCTTGTCGTAGTTGGTCGAGCTCGTCTCTGTAGTAAGTTAATACACCTTTTGGATTGTCTTTATAACTTTGTCTACCTGCCCAATATACCCATAAAGGTGCAAACATATCCACATTTGGTGCATCGGCCATCCAACCGTCCGCTGGTCTCGTAATTCGGGGATGACCCAAGTGTAGACACTCCCATGACCAAATTTGTAACAAGACCATCGGACCGGTCATCTCAGTTCCATCTAACGCTACTGAACACAATTTCCTGTACAACGTTGCTAATGCGCAACTTCCCCAGCTGTACCGGCCGGCTATGCCTAGGTCAGCAAGCAATCATAGATACATAAGTGGTATGGTATCTCCAGCTGAGTTAGGCAAGATAACACTTCCAAGCACCGTTATAATGTACGCTCTGGTGTAGCACTGTACTTGGTGGTCAGTCGATTTATCAGTCAGCCTCCCTTCAAAATTCTCCTTCAACCAAGAGAGTCGAATTGATTGTCCGACAAAAATATCCCTATCGTCCTCGTCCTCCTCAATCTCTGTACCGAGGAGTTCATTGCACAGCTCCCTCTTATCAAGATTTATATGATTCGTCACAGCCATCCCATCTATTGGAAGACCGAAGATCATCGCTATATCCTGTAGCATCACCGTCATCTTTCCGATCGGTAGATGGAAGGTGTGTGTCTGTGGCCTCCATCGCTCGATGAGGGCTGCAAGAAGTTTTTGGTCAAGTTTCACCTGACCCATCATACTGATTCCGTAGAAACTGGCCTGGACTAGGTACTCGACGGTACATGGGTGCATCGTCAAAGTCTCGTGAGTGCGGAAATTACACCTCCGTGTCATCCTTCCCTACACTGCCTCAGATCTGTGGCAGTCTTGCAAAGTGAGCACACATGGATCTAATGGTCCTGGACCTCGATTTTTTGCCGAAGAGGATGCACCAACCTACACCAACACAAAAAATTATTATTAGAGTAGTAACTATACCACTTTATACAAAATTCACAATGAAAATTAATAGTTCTCTTACTTCTGTGGAATGTTCGCCCCGACCACTACTAGATGGCCTTCCGGTTCCCCTCGTTCCAAATATTTCTCTGTAAAAATGTTCGTATATATAAAACAATTTGTTGACAAAAAATTAGCATATATATAGATACGAAACAAAATACGTGAGAAAACTGTATAAACGACATTCAATAAATACAAAACTTTGCGATTGGATCGGGCTTGCTGCACACAAGCCAACAAAACTTGTAGAACCGAGTTTAGAGTCACGGTTTGCAAGATACGGCCGTGTATCGCTTTCACCCTTGAAAAAAGAGCGGAATGCGATACACGGACGCATATAGCAAACCGTGGCTGAGAACTCGCAACTACAAGTTGCTTTGGCTTTTGAGTGGCGAGACCGGTCTACTTGCAAAATTTCGTATTTTTTGAGTGGGTTCTCTATTAAAAACTCGCTCAAAACATAACAAAATACGTGATAAAACCACACAAACAACGTACAAAAAATATGAAACTTTGCAATTGGGTCAGGCTCCTCGCACACAAGCCAACGCAATTGTAGAAGCGAGTTCCAACCCACAGTTTGCAAGATATGGCCGTGCATCGCTTTCCCTCTTTAAAAAAGAGCGAAAGCTATACATTGGCGTATCTCGCAAACCGTGGGTCGGAACTCACAACTACAAGTTGCGTTGGGTTGTGAGTGGTTAGCCCGACCTACTGTTATAGTTTTGTATTTTTTGCAAGATCGTTTGAGCGGTTTTCTAGTTAGACCGTACTCAAAAAGTTTCGACGTATATAGTAGTTTTTTTATATACGCTAGAAAACAACGCAAACAAGATGCAAAAATTCCAAAATTTGGCTGTTATGTCTGGCACACCAAACACAAGCCAACGCAACTTGCAGGCGTGAGTTCTGACTCTCAGTTTGTAATATACGACCGTGTATCACTTTATTTTGATTTTATTGAATAAAAGCGATACGCGGATGTATCTTGCAAACTGTGAGTCGAAAATTGGCTCTACAAGTTGCGTTGCCTTGTGCGTGGTGAGTCCGACCTACTCGTCAAATTTTGGATTTTTTGGATCTCGTTTGTTTGCTTTTCCTAAGTTCTACAACTACAACTAATAGTACATCTTCAAAAATGTCAACAAATATATACAACACACATGATACCAAAATTGTACACTCTCCGAATTGTAGACAAACTACGCATAATACAAATATTGTAAACTAAAGAATATTGAAACAAAAATTCAATAAATTACCAAAGTTGATTCTACTAGGTTGTGAAAAAGTGAATACCTTTCACAATGTAGCCGCTGATCTTGACGAAGTGGCTGTTAGGGTTTGGGGTTTCGAAGAATTCGACTAGGGTTTGGGTGATTTGGGATTTCGGGTAGGGTTAGGGTTTGGGGTATTCGGGAGTGGGAGAGAGAGATAGAGAGGCTTCGAGAAGAGGGGGAGATCGAGAAGAGGAGGTCGAGTGGCATGGATCGGAGTAGAGCTGGGGTTTTGGAGTGGGTTTCGCGAGCTCCAGAGAGAGAGAGAGATGGCTACGAAGTGAGAGAGAGAGAGATCTGAGTATGTACAAGTGTTTAGAAAAACACTTGTACATACCTAGGTCGTTGTTGGGAACAACGGTCTAGGTTGAATTTGTTTTTAAAAAAACAACCTAGGTCGTTGTTCCCAACAACAACCTAAGTGTATTTTTTTCAAAAAAAATACTTCACGCCAAATAACGCCAAGTCCGAAGCGTTATTTGGCGTAAAAAAACCCCAAATTGCCCCTCCGCCACTTAGGCGCTCCGCTCCATCAAAAGTTAACGTGATTTGAGCCATTGATCATGATCAAAAGCAATCCAACGGCTCAGATCACAGTTTTCACACCCGTTTTCAATTGAGCAAAGCTCATATATATATATATATATATATATATATAGAGAGAGAGAGAGAGAGAGAGAGAGAGAGAGAGAGAGAGAGTCTATTATGAGATGGTGAGATGGGCTCCTTATCGTGAGCGGGAGTTATCAGCCGTCCGATCTCGTTTGATGGCGATCAAACAAGTCAGATTTGATCCCGTTCTCTCAGCTCTTTTGTTGAAGGTAAAATGGTCATTTATGTATCCTTTTCTTTCTCAACAAGCTCTCAGCTCTCATCCATCTCCAACTCCCGCTCTGTCTCTTTCTTCGTTGAAACCCTAGCCTCATTGCTCTCTCATAATTCTCTCTCTCTCTCTTCGACGAGAAACCCCCCTACACTGAGAATAACGATCTCTCCGACTCTTCGTCGAAACCCAAATCTTCGAAGGGGCTCTCGATTTCTACTCTCTCCCGTTCTCTCTCTCCCTTCGACGAAGAAACCATACTGGGCAGCTGCCATTTAGGGTTTCAATTTCGGTTGTCTCTTGGATTCTCTCACTCTCTTCGAATACAAACCCAAATCGCCCTTAGCCCCTTTGTTCCGGTTGTGATTCGAAGAGAAACCCTAGCCCCCAATCTTCCACGCTCCAAGCATCGACCTTCAAGTCACTATCAGCTCCCCCAATCTTTCTATCAGGTAATCTCAGTTTCAAATCTTGTTTCCTTTATAATCGCTTATAGTTATGCAAATTGGAAGCATTTTTCGGCCTGTCCATTTCATCAAATCAAAATTGGGAAGTGAAATCCTCTGCGTGTTGTGTATGTGTACTAATACTTTAGAGGAAGAAGCCGAGGGCTGGTCCTGTATTCTAGTAGCCTTATTTTTTGGCAGTTAAGAAGTTGATAGGAGTTCCATTAAAGTTGGTAGGTTGTATGCTCCTAAAAAAAGGAGTAATGAAGTAGGTTAAATTCATCAGTTATATCAATATACATTTTAGATGTTGCAGATTCATATGGACAACCACAACAAAGACTTGTCTTTATGTTATAGTGGCACCAGATGCATATTAAATCCTGTATTGAATATGTATTAGTCATATGTAGTTGATGAGATGAAAACGACATATTTTGGATGAAAATGTGGAGAGAAGCTTTAGAATGTAGTTTGTCGGAATTAGGGGACTTAAACACTTTAACAAAGCCATATGGAACTCACTCCTTATCAGAAGGTAGTCTGTCCTTAGAATGTAGTTTGTCAGTTGGTTTCTTTGAATCACACTCCTTATCAGAGGGGAAACTTAAGGGTATGTAAAATTTAAAGAATTGCTTTCAATAACATATTTCTTGCACTCTTAATTATTCCCATCTCCTATATATCTGTCTGACCAAAGTTGTAGTGATTTTGGTATTGCAGTTGGATGACTGGGTGTTGTGCCGTCTGTACAACAAGAAGAATGCATGGAAGAAGAACAAGGTCAAAGAGCAAGAACAGGATGATTCCGATAGTTTTCGGACAATGGAATTAGATGTGGAGCTGCATGATTTCAACAGTCAGGTCTATCAGACACAAGCCAACATAGGGCAAGATTCTAGTGGCAGCTTGCCAGATCAATCAGGATTGCTGAGAAGTATCAAGGAGGATAACGACTGGTTTCAGGACCTGAACCTCGATGATCTGCAGAATTCCTCGTGGGCTTCTTCGTACCAAACTGTGTCTGGGATCGACTTTACCAATCGGATACCTCCTACCTCTTAAACGGTGGATCGGAACCATCTCCAACGCCAAGAAAGACCAACAAGCAACCGCCATTCTTCTGAGCTCGAATTTAAGGATGGTAGCAGATGTGTGTCTGTATGTTTCTGTGTATATACTAAGATATAGCAGTGGTGTAGTGGAAAGAGGAGGACGATAGTGAAGTTAATTCAGTATTGTTTGTTGTAGTTAGGATAAATTCGTTGGTTCGTTTTGTGTTGGTGAAAGGATAAATATATATTTCAGTAGAGTAGTGTGATAGATAATGAGGTACATACATAATTGGTGTTGTTTCCTTTTCAATGTAGAATTTTAATTACATTTTAGTATTGATTTAGTGAGTTTAGAATTTTGTGTTAGATTTACATGATTCTCCCTCTACCAATCTTTGATTGTCTAAACTCAGAGTTATGAAGTGCACATAAGAACCAGTTGAGTCCTTCAACTTGACATACCTGAAAGAAAAACCCAATTGTGTTGGTTCTCTTCTATTGAAGTCCGAATAGTGTTTGAAGAGTTGGTGAGATCCTGAACTTCAAAACAATGTCAAAACATGTGAGGAAATAGTAAAACGTTTATGCTTACTGGTTGCATCAAATTTAGCATCAATACTACACGGATACTTCTATTTGGTAGTATTTGTTTGCCCCTTCTCTTTCTTTGTAGCAATAGTAGTTCGTAGTTTTCTCTGTGAGTTTGCATATCGAGCTTTTGCCATAACTTTCATTCAAAAAAAAATTTGAAAAAAAAAACACTAATGAAGCTACCAGCATGAAGAAAGCACAATTACATGCACAAATTATCTAGTAACAATAACCACTCTTCTTCATTTAACTGCTGCGAATCAATTGCTGTTTATTTAAACCATTAGTGTTCACAAGTTCAACACACTTTCCTTTGGCACTATCAAATGTCCAAAACCAATTTCTGTGAATCAGCGCTACAAGAAAAATAACCAAATCCCAAATAAGTTTACATAAAAGTGCAAATCCAAAGGCCAGTTTGTAAGTGCAAATGCAAATGCCGAAAGAGATCACAACTGAATGAAATGGAGAGAAGCCCTGTTAATGGGGATTTTATAGTTTTCACAGGATGGTGGTCTCGGCAATCATGGAGGTGACCACAATTGGGTCCATGTTAGATGTTGGCCTCCTGTCCAAAATCAGAGATGTGAAGAGATAACCTTTGCCTTCCTTCTCGGTGTCACGGCCAACATGAATAGAAGCACCACGGTTAGCAACTCCCTAAAGATTATGACAAACAAAAGTTGAGTCCCAAATCTTTTTTTCTAAGAGCATTAATTTCTAATCTTGCATATGTTCAAGACAAAATAGGCATACCCATTTGAAGGTGTTGATATCAGCAGTTCCATGCTTTCCAGTCAGACGATGCTCATTCCCTTCTCCATATGCAGCAATGCTAGAGTGTGAAGACTGAAGTGGATGCAGGTCAGGATCAAAATTTAGTAACCTCAAAGAGAGCAATGGTTACAACATGTAAGATAGTTAGTATTGAGGTTGATGCAAATGAATTCAATTTGTTTCTTTCTTGCTTGTGGAATTGAGAAGAGAAATCTGAACTAATTTTTTCCACTAACCTGATGGGAATTAGCTCAACATTCAGTTTTGCTGTATATTCGCTTAACTTAATCTCGGACTACGAACCAGAGAAGTCATCCTAGAATCAACAACACATGTGAAACCTGCAATTAAACTATTCTGCATTCTACTTGTGTAAAGAATAATAACAGTAATTAAGTCATATTTAAAGGAGAAAGAAAATTTGTAGCATATTTAGATGTGATCTGCGATGTTTACTCATATATATGGCTGATACAACCGTATATGTTTATAAGAGTTAATGATGATTTTGAAGTTATACAGATGCAGTAATTTGACTTATGATAGAAAATGCCAACTTAACAAAATTTGTGAGTCAAATGCAGAAATTTGTAGGCTCTGAACAACAACAACAGCAACAAAACTTGTAGGCTTAGAACAACAACAATAGCAAAAAAATCTATAGGCTCAGAATAACAACACCACCAAAAAAATGTGTAAGCTCAGAACAAAAATAACTTGTAGGACCCTGCACAAGTGCTGGAAATATTTCCAATAAATCAAGTATAAGTGAGTCAAATGTAGAAATTTGAGTTTGTTACTAGGGCTGCTAAATTAAGCCATGCCTACTAGTTCCAACCAAATTTTTGTTTTGCATCTCTATCTCTTCCAAGTCAATCACTTTAACACCAAATGAGTGCACAACGGAACTCAATAAACACAGGAAAATGCTTGACAAAACACAGTAAAGCATAAAGTTAAACATAGTAAACAGAAAATCATGTTCTTGGGTGACTTTCAGTTGCACACTAACTTGGCAGGAAGGTGCAAAAAAGGAAAATCATTTTACTTGTCTTGTATAAAGTTTTCATCACTACCTACACACTCCAAAAGAGAAAACTCATGAATAAACAAAATCATGCACAAACAAAATCATTCATAAACTTTTCATCACTGCCTACTAACTTGGTATTATTTGTATAAACAAAATTATTTTACCAACTTTTCGAAGATGGAGAAAAATCATGCATGTCATCAGTTTGCCTGCAAACAGTCAGGACATAACAATTAATTTAACATATGTGCTATTTGGAATTAAAGAACATTAATTACAGTTATGGCAAAAAAGTTATTTAAAATTATGTAAGACACTTACCTGCAAAATCCACAGACATAAACTAATAAAGTTCATGCAATATTTGGAGCCTCTTCTATTATGGGTTCCATTCTTGAAAAAGTAGTAGAAGCTTGTGACTCATTCAAATTAAAACTACACGAATAATATGCACAAATTAAAGATAAGATTATATTATATATGACAAACTACATTATAAAGCTTCTCTCCACATTTCCATCCAAAAGATGTCTTTTTCATCTCATCAACTACATATGACTAATACATATTCAACACAGAATTTAATATGCATCTGGTGCCACTATAACATAAAGACAAGTCTTTGTTGTGGTTGTGCATGTGAATCTGCAATATCTAAAATGTATATTGATATAACTGATGAATTTAATCTACTTCATTACTCCTTTTCTTAGGAGCATACAGCCTACCAACTTTAATAGAACTCCTATCAACATCTTAATTGCCAAAAAATAAGGCTACTAGAATACAAGACCAGTCCTCGACTTCTTCGTCTAAAGTATTAGTACACATACACAACACGCAGAGGATTTCACTTCTCAATTTTGATTTGATGCAATAGACAGGTCGAAAAATGCCTCTAATTCGCATAACTATAAGCGATTATAAAGGAAACAAGATTTGAAATTGAGATTACCTGATAGAAAGATTGGGGGAGCTGATTGTGACTTGAGGGTCGATGCTTGGAGCGTGGAAGATTGGGGGCTAGGGTTTCTCTTCGAATCGCAACCGGAACAAATGGGCTAAGGGCATTTGGGTTTGTATTCGAAGAGAGAGAGAATCCAAGAGACAACCGAAATCGAAACCCTAAATGGCAGTTGCCTAGTATGGTTTCTTCGTCGAAGGGAGAGAGAGAATGGGAGAGAGTAGAAATCGAGAGCCCCTTCGAAGATTTGGGTTTCGACGAAGAGTCGGAGAGATCGCTATTCTCAGTGTAGGGGGGTTTCTCGTCGAAGAGAGAGAGAGAACATGAGAGAGCAAGAAGGCTAGGGTTTCAACGAAGAAAGAGACAGAGCGGGAGTTGGAGATGGATGAGAGCTGAGAGCTTGTTGAGAAAGAAAAGGAGACATAAATGACCATTTTACCCTCAACAAAAGAGCTGAGAGAACGGGATCAAATCTGACTCATTCGATCGCCATCAAACGAGATCGGACGGCTGATAACTCCTGCTCACGATAAGGACCCCATCTCACCATCTCATAATAGACTATATATATATATATATATATATATATATATATATATATATATATATTCATTCGAGGAGGGTCCCGGCTGAATACATACATATATCTAAATAAAGTTCAGTACAAATCGGAAACCTAAGAATTTTATTTTAAAAAATAAAATAAAATTCTTATTAGCATTTCCTGTATACTAGCTTTTGTAAATGGAGACTGTAGGTTCCTGTAACTAATTATCGTTGTGAATGTGTGTCTATATATATATATATATATGGGATCATATGGATTTTAACTGGCGATAAAGCAGGAAATTTGGTATTTATTCCAAGAATACCTCTAACCCCTAAACCTTCGTCTTCGGATCTACCTTTTGAAATGACAAGACGCCAATTTTCAGTTCGATTAGCGTATGCTGTAACGAAAAATAAAGCACAAGGTCAATCTGTTGATATTGTGGGGATGGATTTACGCTCACCAGTTTTCAGTCACGGACAACTTTATGTTGCATTCTTTAGGTGTACAAGTTTTGATCGTATTTTTCTACTCCTACCGGAAGATTGTTTGAGCTCAACAACAAACATTGTTTATCTTGAAATTCTTTTATAGTTATTAGAAAATACATGTAATTTTGATTAAAATACAAGTAACAAATTTAGGACTGGAATGATCTTTCAATAAATTTTTTTTCATTATTGTTTTACTTTTGTATGACATTCGTATTTGAACTGTAATAGGACTGGGATGCAGCTGATATGGACCTCAAATTTATAAATGCAACTACATTGATCAATTGGGGTTGCAATAAGGTAAATTGATATTTACTACACCTACACCTTATGTTTGCCGTTAATTGCCGCTAATTTAATGCTTCTTTTTTTCCCCCACATTGTCGTCTACACTCAGAACCGTTATGTACATATTGACAGTTTCTTTTGGTAGGGTGATGAAGAACATCTTGTGTTCAAACCATTGAGTTAAAAGGCATTGTTCTGTTTGAAAGATAATGATTTCAAAACTCTTACTATTGTTTTCAAACTCTCATTGTTTTAATTGTTTATTGTAAACTCTTACTATTTGATTCAAAACTCTTACTGTTTTTTTAGGCTCACTGTTTGGTCTCATTTTTGAAGACTTCAAGCATTGTGTTATCTTACAACCCTGTAAATTTTTTTTTGGTCATTCGGTTGGTTGGTGTATATTATGGTGGAGTTTGTAATAGTTGTAATAGTTGTAATATTAAGCATTTTGGGAGTATCTGTATATAATGATGATATAATATAGTTATGTTAATACCCGTACCCGCAAATTTGTGGAGTATTGGGTTCAGTGTTTGGTTTTTAAAAGATTTTTCAAAGGTTTTTCTAAAAATCTATTACGTTTTCAAACGAATTTTTGGTTTTTATTTTGTATCTTGCATTATATTATGATTTTTTCCACCAGAGCCTCACTATGGTGCCTGTGTGATGTTACTTGGTTTGGTCTTGGGAGGATTGATATTTATTGCCTGTGGTGTAATATTTTTAATTGTTAGAAGAATTCTATAAGGAATTGCTGTAAAAAGGGATAATATTTTAGGGGAGATTCTGTCGAAATTTTTACTAAATTTCATAAAATCTATTATGTTTTCAAAAGATATCTTGATTTTTATTTTGTATCTTTAGTCATATGAAGATTTTTTCTCCTCAGAGCCCTATATATATGATGCCTGTGTGATGTTACTTGGATTGGTCTGGGGAGGATTCATATTTATTGCCTGTGATGTTATATTTTTAATTGTTAGCAGAATTCCGTAAGGAATTGCTGTAAAAGGGCTAAAATTTTGGGGAGACTCCGTCGAAATGTTTACTAAATTTCCTAAAATCTATTATGTTTTCAAACGATATCTTGGTTTTTATTTTGTATCTTTAGTCATATGAAGATTTTTCCTCCCCAGAGCTCTATATATATGATGCATGTGTGATGTAGTTTGGATTGGCCAGGGGAGGATTCATTTTGACTACCTGTGATGTTAATTTTTTAATTGTGAGCAGAATTCTGTAAGGAATTACTGTAGAAGGGCTAATATTTCAGGGGAGATTCTGTCGAAATTTTTACTACAATTCTATTACGTCAAAGTTAATATTAATTGCCTGTAAAATTTTAGAGGAGACCGTCGAAATTTTTACTAAACAACTTAATTAATTAATCATTCTTCGCGATGACGTGCCGTAGGAAACAATTTAAAGGTGATTGTATTAAAAAACAATTAGGAAACAATAAAATTTCAAAGGAGGTCAGTATAGAGTATATGATTGTATTAGAAAGGTGGTTGCATTTGTTTACAATCAGAATTTTTTTTTTCTGTCATGATGCATATTTTTAATTGATGTTCTCACAATTTTTGAAAAAAATCTAGGTTTTTGAAGAATTGGATAAGTCAATATTGACAAATTTAAGGGCAATAAAGATGAAATACCTAAAAAACTGAAACAATTTAACGAATAATTGTTAAAGAGGTACACTGAATGACTTTTGATCTTAGCATGTATAATGCATAAATTTATATGCAGTTCACCCAACCAAATAACTCCAACTAAATTTATATGCACTTCCGAATACGAGCCGTAGGCACGTGTCCACGGGCATACCTAGTACATACATATATCTAAATAAATTCAGTACAAACTGGAAACCCAAATACATCATATTCGGAGGATGCAACAATGGAAATGCATCACCGAAACACAACCCTACCACCAGCATGATAAGACTATAAAAACCAAAATGAAAGAAAGAAAAGAACAACCAACATCAAAGAACCGGGCTACAAAAGGAAATACAAGAACCCAACAGAGAGAGCAAGTAAATGCATGCAACAACGCACTGCATTGTAAGCCAAACCCAAAATAACCAAAGCAACAACAGAGTGCTGCAGAGAAACATCCAGTAATCGGAAGTCAGGAGCTTCCAGGCTGACAAAAAACAGACTTGGTGCACAAGATGAAGCCAGCACAGCGAAAGCCAAACCCAAAAAAAAAAGGCAACAAAACAACCAATCACAGACCGCAAGAGAAAGCCTGACTAGAACTCCGACAAGAGAACAAATCAACTTTGCATAAAAACAAACAGCCAATAAGTACACGATAAAAACATCAAGTATCAAGATGAATACCTTACTGAATGAGAGCATTTGTAGTCATCCCTGTAGGATAATGGCTCGATTCTGGTATTTGGTATCTGCAGTGTTCGAAAGTTTCAGAGCTTCAGTCGACTGGGTTGGAGGATCAGGCGACTGTCCAGAGGAGGTTTTCGAAGACTGAGAATACAGCAGCAGCAGTCGACTGTATGTGGGAGTCAGTCGACTGGACAGAAGGATTATCAGTCGACTGGTAATTGGACCAGTCGACTGTCAGCGGGTTTTGGATCCAGATTCGGCCCAATTCGAAAGGCCCAATAGTTTTCCTTTAAATACACCCGTTAGGGTTTTGTAAATTGTAACACCTTATTCGGATTTTGCAGCCGTCATCTCTTGTAAAGGCTTTGTTTGCCCATTGAAGATCATAGTAAAGAAACCCCAACCGCCCCTTGTGGATGTAGGCATCGTTTTGCCGAACCACGTAAATCTTGTGTTCTTGTGTTGCTTGCTTTTCTGTGTTTTCTCGCTGGTTCTCTCTTTGTTTCCGCATTGGTTTGATTGTTGGTTTGATTTGTATTCCGCACAACAAGTGGTATCAGAGCTGTTGGTTCGACCTAGAGGGAGATGGCGGGTGATGCAGATGCAACCAAGGATGTTGTGGGATCAAGTTCGTCAAGAACAACGATTCACAACGCAAAATTTGAAGTTGAAAAATTTGATGGGACAAACAATTTCGGGATGTGGCAATGTGAGGTGTTGGATGTTCTTGTTCAACAAGAACAAGATGTTGCTTTGGAGGTAGAAAAACCTAAGGATATGTCCGAAGCAGATTGGAAGAAGTTGAATCGAGTTGCGTGTGGGACTATTCGGCTCTTTATTGAGAAGGCTCAGAAGTACGATTTGATGAGGAATACCGTTGCTGCGGTGTTGTGGAAGAAACTCGAAGACAAATACATGAGGAAAAGTTTGGAGAATCGGCTGTATTTGAAGAAGAGACTTTTTCGCTTCACCTATACGGAAGGTATGTCTATGAATGCTCATGTTGAATCATTTAATAAATTATTGGCTGATTTGTTAAATTTGGATGAGCAAATTAAGGATGAAGATAAAGCCCTAATTCTATTGAATTCATTACCTGAAAGTTATGATCATTTAGCAACTACTTTATTATATGGAAAAGATACTGTGAAATATGAAGATGTTGCAAATGCTTTGTTGAATAATGAAACTAGGAGAAGGGATAAGATGGTTGATAGAGAAACTTCTGAAGCGTTGATTGTAAGGGGCAGGACTGAGACCAGATCTGAGTCCAAATCTGGGAAAAAGGGAAACAAATCTCGTTCCAAATCGAGAGGAGTTTCGAAGGACAGGAAAATACCGGCCAAAGATGAATGTGCTTTCTGTCATGAAAGGGGGCATTGGAAAAAGGATTGTCCAAAGCTACGAAATAAGGGAAATTCGACTGCAAATGTGACTGTTGATAATTTAGAAAGTGGCGAGGATGTTTCTTTTGCACTTACTTCTAGTCCCTCACTTTATCAAGAAGTATGGTTTCTTGATACAGCAGCCTCCTATCATATGTCTTGGAAAAAGGAGTGGTTTACTTCTTTGGAGTATATGGATGGTGGTGTAGTTTTGATGGGAAATGATGCACCTTGTAAGAAGGTAGGAATCGGGAAGATTGAATTGCTAATGCACGATGGTCTTATTAGGGAGCTTTCAGATGTATGGTATGTTCCAGATTTGAAAAAGAATCTGATTTCACTAGGTGCTTTGGAGGCCAGTGGATTGAAATTTGCTAGTGAAGGTGGCATTCTGAAGGTGACTAGCGGATCACTCGTGGTGATGAAAGGGCAAAGAAAAAGGAACTTGTTTTTCTTGCAGGGAAAAACATATTTGGGTGAGGCTGCCAGTGTAACTGAAAGGCCAAAACAGGTTATTCCCGACTCTACTAGGTTGTGGCATATGCGACTCGGGCATGCAGGAGAAAAGGCCTTGCAGGGACTTGTGAAGCAAGGGTTGCTTAAAGATGCTAAAGGGTGCAAGTTGGAATTTTGTGAACATTGTGTTTTGGGTAAGCAAACTAGGGTGAAATTTGGTACAGCTGTACATCAGACAAAGGGTATCCTCGATTATGTGCACACAGATGTTTGGGGCCCTACTCAGACACCTTCTATGAGTGGTAGACACTGGTTTGTTACTTTTGTGGATGATTACTCCAGACGAGTTTGGGTATATACCATGAAGCACAAAGATGAAGTTTTGACATTGTTCACAAGTTGGAAGAAGAAAGTTGAAAATCAGACTGGTAGGAAGATTAAGGTTCTAAGGTCAGATAATGGAGGGGAATACAAGAACGATCCGTTTCTGAAGTTGTGTGAAGATGAAGGGATCCAGAGGCACTTCACAGTTAGGAAGACTCCACAGCAAAATGGGGTTGCAGAAAGGATGAATAGAACCTTATTGGAGAAGGTAAGATGTATGTTAGCACAGTCTGGATTGAAGAAGACATTTTGGGCAGAAGCTGTTATATATGCAAGCCACATCGTCAACCGTTTACCATCAGCAGCACTTGAAGGCAAAACGCCTATTGAGGTATGGAGTGGTAAACCTGCATCTGATTATAGTTTTTTGCATATATTTGGTTGTCCTGCTTATTTTCATGTAACTGAAACTAAACTTGATGCAAGAGCCAAAAAGGCTATATTTGTTGGTTTTAGTACTGGTGTCAAAGGTTACAGGTTGTGGTGTCCAGAACAGAAGAAGTTAGTAATCAGCAGAGATGTGACTTTTGATGAGACCAGCATGATTAGCTCGGGACAGTCGACTGGTGGTATAGGGCAGTCGACTGGTGAGCAGCAGAAGAGTGGGACAGTTCTTCAACAGGTGAGTTGCAGAAGTTCGGGACAGTCGACTGATGTACAGGAGCAGTCGACTGATGGTCTAGAACAGCAGAAGAGTGGGAGCTCGGGACAGTCGACTGTTGGCAATAACCAGTCGACTGGTAGGAGAGTTTTCCAACAGGTGGAGTTAGAAAATTTGTCAGTTGAAAATCCTGTTCCTGTCCAAGATGAAGATGATGTGGTTGATACTGAGAATGATGAAGAAGTTCCTATCCAGCAGGAAGAATCAATTGCAGTAAGAAGGCAAAGAAGAGATATCAAACGACCGTCTCGTTTTACAGACACAGTTGCATTTGCTCTTCCCATTGTGGATGATGAAGTTCCCTCCAACTTCAAAGAAGCCACTAGAAGTTCAGAAAATGCAGATTGGAAAGTTGCTATGGATGAAGAGATGAACTCTCTTCATAAGAATAAGACTTGGGATCTAGTGCAACTACCAAAGGGGAAGAAAGCAATTGGTTGCAAGTGGGTGTATATGAAGAAAGAAGGTCCGAAAGGCAGTGTTCGGTTCAAGGCTAGACTAGTTGCAAAGGGGTATGCTCAACAGGAAGGTATTGACTATAATGAAGTGTTCTCTCCAGTTGTGAAGCATCCTTCTATTCGGATTTTGTTAGCTTTGGTAGCACAGTTTGATCTTGAATTGACACAGATGGATGTGAAGACTGCGTTCTTACATGGGGATCTAGATGAAGAAATTTATATGTCGCAGCCAGATGGGTTCAAAATTGCTGGGAAGGAAAATTGTGTTTGCAGGTTGAAGAAGTCTCTCTATGGGTTGAAGCAATCTCCAAGGCAGTGGTATTTGAAGTTTGACCAGTTTATGAAGGTGCAGAGATATTCCAGAAGTGAGTTTGATCATTGTGTCTACTTCAGGAAATTGCAGGATGGTTCTTTCATATATCTGTTATTATATGTGGATGACATGTTGATTGCCTCTAAAAATGCTAAGGAGATTCAAAATTTGAAGAATCAGTTGAGTTCTGAGTTCGAGATGAAGGATCTTGGTGAAGCCAAGAAGATACTTGGGATGGAGATAGCAAGAGACAGAGCAAAGGGCATAGTGAGTTTGACACAGAAGCAATATCTTTTGAAGGTGCTGAAACGGTTCGGTATAGATGAGAAAACTAAACCAGTTAGCACACCCTTAGCCAGTCATTTCAGAATTAGTGCTTCTCAGTCTCCAAGTATAGATGAAGAGAGACAGTATATGGCGAATGTACCTTACACTAGTGTGGTTGGCAGTTTGATGTATGCCATGGTTTGTACTCGACCAGACATCTCTCAGGCGGTGAGTATGGTTAGTCGATATATGCATGATCCAGGCAAAGAGCATTGGCAAGCAGCTAAATGGATTTTGAGGTACATAAGTGGCACCACAGATGTGGGTTTGAAATTTGAAAGGGATGACAATATTAGCAGGTTATTGGTTGGGTATGTTGATTCTGACTATGCAGGTGATCTAGATAAGAGGCGGTCTACTACAGGCTATTTGTTTACTATGGCTAGGGCACCTATAAGTTGGAGGTCAAATTTGCAGTCCACTGTAGCGTTGTCTACTACTGAGGCTGAATACATGGCGGTTGCTGAAGCCATGAAGGAAGCCATTTGGATACATGGACTTTTGAAGAGCTTGGGGATTCATCGGGAGAAGGTGGAGGTACACTGTGACAGTCAGAGTGCTATTCATTTAGCGAAGAACCAAGTTCATCATTCGAGGACCAAACATATTGATGTCCGTTATCATTTTGTGCGTGATTTGATAAAGGATGGTGATATTCATTTGGTGAAGATTGGAACAGCTGATAATCCTGCTGATATGTTGACCAAAGTTGTTGGGGCAGCCAAGTTCAAACATTGCATGAACCTGGCTAATATTTTGCATGTTTGATAATTTGGCATGGGCAGTTGGGATAGTACTTTGCTATTGGTTTGTTTAGTATGTGATATCATACTAAGGTGGAGTTTGGGTTCGTTTGTTGCATTTGGTGATGAGCAGTTGTTTTGAAGTATTTGTGGAGATTGCTTGGGCTACTTGGAAGATTTCACCAAGGTGGAGATTGTTGGATACTTGACTTGGAAGATCTCGCCAAGGTGGAGATTGTAGGATAATGGCTCGATTCTGGTATTTGGTATCTGCAGTGTTCGAAAGTTTCAGAGCTTCAGTCGACTGGGTTGGAGGATCAGGCGACTGTCCAGAGGAGGTTTTCGAAGACTGAGAATACAGCAGCAGCAGTCGACTGTATGTGGGAGTCAGTCGACTGGGCAGAAGGATTATCAGTCGACTGGTAATTGGACCAGTCGACTGTCAGCGGGTTTTGGATCCAGATTCGGCCCAATTCGAAAGGCCCAATAGTTTCCCTATAAATACACCCGTTAGGGTTTTGTAAATTGTAACACCTTATTCGGATTTTGCAGCCGTCATCTCTTGTAAAGGCTTTGTTTGCCCATTGAAGATCATAGTAAAGAAACCCCAACCGCCCCTTGTGGATGTAGGCATCGTTTTGCCGAACCACGTAAATCTTGTGTTCTTGTGTTGCTTGCTTTTCTGTGTTTTCTCGCTGGTTCTCTCTTTATTTCCGCATTGGTTTGATTGTTGGTTTGATTTGTATTCCGCACAACAATCCCAACTCAAAATTTATTTGGCATTTAGAGATAGGAATTTGGTGTTTTAGGTGTAGTCGTTGAACCCAAAATATGACTTTTTTAAAATAAAAAAATATATTGACGGACACGAGATCATGTTTCGTCCTGTTAAATTTTAAAAAAATAAATTTAATCAAATGTCGGACACGAGATGATATCTGGTCCGAAAATTGTGGGTGGAAAGAGTGGAAAATTGAAAAAATAATTAAATCCTAATTAAATCTTAATTAACTCTAAATTTGAACGGACGAAAAAAAATATTGGACGATATTTCATCTTTCGTCCGACACTCTTTTTCGCCATTTTTATTTTTATTTTTATTTTTTATTTTTTTTATTTTGGAAGAAAAAAGTGGATTATAGCCACTCTGTTTATTAATAATAAGTTAACAAAATAGTCCCGCAGGACCGAGAAAATGTACATAAACGCCAACGATAAACAAGAAATAAAACATAATACCTCCAACAACATATGTGGGGGGACCAATGGTCAAAATAGTAAAAGTAAACTATATAACGAGTAAAAAGATATGCTCCTAATTAAATCTTAATTAACTCAAAATTTGAACAGACGTCTAATAAAAAAAATGGACGATATTTCATCTTTCGTCCGACACTCTTTGGCGCCATTTTTATTATTATTATTTTTTTGAAGAAAAAGGTTGAGTATAGCCACTATGTTTTACTGATGAGAAGTTAACAAAACATTCTCGCAGAACCGGGAAAATGTACATAAACACCAACGATAAACAGTAAATAAAACATATACCTCCAACTACATAGGTGGGTGGGACGAGTGGTCAAAATAGTAAATGTAAACTACATAACGAGTACAAAGATATGCAGAAAAAATACATAATAATAGATTCCCTCCAACATGTCCCTGGAGGGTGGGAAAAAGAAACGTGCTCCTCAATCCAGGTAGGACCAATCACAATCCTTTCCTCGTCATACTCGTCCACTTGGAAGGTCCTGGCAATCCTATCCCTAGGACCCGGTGTCGCTGCACTAGCTTAAAGAGAAATCAGATGCATTATAAGGGTTAAATTACCAGAAATACTATTACGAGTCCCACGAAAGTAAAAAAATATTTCTGTCTAGCCATAAAACCCAGGTGGTAGCAGCGATGACAATGTACCATGCATCTTTCATATTGTTCCTCTCACTAGTGAATCGGGGGCCAATCCACAAGTCCTCATACACTTGGGGGTAGGTGGTCGTACCTAAGGCTCTCAGAACCTCCACTAGTATCGCTATGCTCCTAAGGCAGTCCACAAATAGGTGGTTTCTAGTCTCTAGGTGTATAGTGCAAAAACTGCATTCAGTAGCGATGTTCGGCTGTCATTTAGCGGGTTTTTCTCGTGTAAGGATATCATCATTTAGAACTAACCAGAGAAAGACTCTATCTTAAGTGGAGCCTTTGCCTTCCAGAGGACAGAAGACCAGCTCGTAGAACACCCTCTATAGTGTATACCGTCGTAGAGCGGCCACACCAAGAAAGAACCATTCTTTTCCAATTCCCATGCTTTACGGTTGGGGCCTTTAGAGCATCTGACCCCAGATTGTGTAATGTAAGTCTACAGCTCCACAAGTTTCTCCTGTGAGTCCAATGAGAGTCGCAATTTAAAGGGAGGTCTCCAATATCGGTTTTTTCCAGCATTGGCGCAATGTGGGGTTGGGATGCGTGCTCGTAGAGGTATGGGAACAGTTGTTTGAGAGGGTGTGCACCACACCACTTGTCCCACGAAAATATAGTTGTAAAACTATTGCCTATGAAGGACGTAACACAAATATCAAACATATCATGAGCTTTGGACACTCCGTTCCAAAATCAGGATACTTTCGGTGTTGGTGAATGCCCTAGAGGCCAGTTATGTATTGACATTACTAGTTTACATTGTATCATGATATTTATTTCATATATGAGGTATTTTATTTATTGTGTTGTTTATTGTGATTAAATGAATATAATAAAGTCTTTAGAATAGTTGGTTCAATACCATGAGATATCAAGTATATGACTTGATTGTAAGATCCTATTGGTTGTAATCAAAACACTATTCTTAAATGTTCCTAGTCAAGTATTATTGTGAATTAGGACAACAATAATACATAGAGATTAGTATGTGTGTAGACTGATGACTATATCTCACGGGTCATGGATATGAGATATCAAGTCTTCACATGGGTACATATACAAGACTGACCCACCATGAGAACGCTGCATGGATCCTTATGTGAGTGTCATAAGCAGTTCTCACAATGACCATGGTGTATGTAGTCCATTGACTTGAAGTCACTACGGTTTCCTACATGAGAAGTTATATGTTTTAATGTCGTCAAACGTAGCCTGTAATAAGGTGATTATAAAATCGACTATTGGATATACTACAAATCATGCGGAGGGATGTGAGTGACTTAGATATGATTCGTCTCTCTTACATAACAGGAGTGATATCTATGGGCCTCTTGATTGAGTGAGACTGCAAAATGCATGGCCGTGCTTAAATGAGTCAATGTGAGATATTGAGCTCATTTATTTTAGTAAGTCTATTCGGACATGAAGAAACCAAAGATTGAACTATACAAGGGTGACACGCTATATGTCTTGTGTACAATTAGATATTTGGACTAAAGGACTAGACTACACGGTAACATTGGTCACAGATAGGTTATGTCAAATCACTGGCATTCCCGTTACTTGAGTAGCAGTGATGTATAACTAGATACCGCTCACTATTTGTAACACTAGAATATGATTTTAGTATTACTGTCAACGTAATGGGAACCTATAGGGTCACACACTTAGAATGGATCGAAATTGGATTTAAATTCATGAGATGATTTTAATTGGGAATCCTAGTAAGACTTGGACTCGTGACATAGTTGGGTAATTAATTAGATTAAATGGGCCAACTAAAGTTTAAAGGCCCACACACGAATCTGATCCAGGTCAGATTGTGAGCTCAGTAGCCTCATTACTCTCTTAGGGTTGATTTTCTGCATATATATATATGATATGTATCTATGGAAAAGAAATAGTTGAGAAAAACCCGAGCCGTTATAGAAATTGTGAGAGAGAGATCGTGAGGAACATTACATTCCCACAGCTAATACTGCGGCGTGAGGGAAAACTTGATTTGATTGTTCGTGTGGATACCGTAGAGGCACCGCAATATTGCAGTGCTGTGATCGGCATACTGTGGAAATAACAGATCCATCTTTAAGGTATAACTTCTAAACACGATTTATGATTTTCGCATGGATCCATGGCTAGGTTTCCTTATTTTTTTGTAATTTTTCTGCTGTGTATTTAATCTTAGACTACCCTCAAAACCTAACATTCGACACTACCTAGAAACCCAGATTACGCGTCCCCCTACCGTGAAGATAGGACCGAACGAAATCCTACCAACCTTCCCCGTTCGGGTGACACACTTTCCACTAACACTTGCCGAGGAGAACGAGATTCATGTCTCTCAAGTCTATAATACCCAGGCCCCTATGTATTTTCTTCATGCTATCCTTTTCCCATCCGATGAGGTGGTATCCCCCTCCCGTTCATCTCTGCGCCCTTCCACAAGAATCTTTTTCTGATTCGGTCGATCATCTGGATCACCCACTGAGGTAGTTCAAAGAAAGATAAGTAATATGTTGGTAGGTTGGACAGTACCAAGTTAATCAAAGTCACTCTCCTTGACTTACCTTTCCATCTTGCCAGTCTAACCTCCACCATGTCGATGATCGGCAACCAGTCCGACTTTAATAGTCTATTGGGCCTAAGAGGTAAGCCTAGGTACTTTATAGGGAAAACATCAAATTTGCAGTTTAGGATGTCTACATGCGTCTTGGCCTCCTTTTCCTCCATCACAATAGGGATAAGGGCACTTTTGTAAAAATTCACATGTAGTCCGGACCATGCCTCAAAACAATAGAGGGCTCCCTTAAATGCGACTGTTTCCCCCATGTTCTCATTTCCAAAGAGCAAGGTGTCATCGGCATACTACAGAATCGTACTGTAGAACCCCGTATTTTTAAAAATTATTTTTAAAGGGTTATAAATGATTAAAATGATTTTTGGAGAATTTATAAATATTTTCCGAAAATATATCTTTTTACACGTGCAAAATACGTGCAAATAATTTCTTGAGAAGTTCAAAAGTCAAATTTTCTTCATGAAAAATCATTATTTAATATTTGAGATTTATTTATAATTTTTTCAGAAATTTCTGAAATTAATTGGAACTATTTGCAAATTTTGAGAAAAGAAGGACCTTTTTACAAATTTGTCATTTTTAGGGGTTAAAATGTAAAATGTATTTTCTGGACGTTTTGAATAGTACCGGTTGAGATTTAGGATTATATTTTACTTTTAAATCCTAATTTAAATGAATTTTATTGAATTTCCAAGAATAGAGCTATATACATAAAGTTGTATTTTGAAGGGATTATTTTGCAAAAGTGGGTAAAACCCTAAACTTCATTCCGGATATTTAAAAAGAATTTGCAGCCGTCATTCGCGGCACAGTATAGAAGTTTGTGATATTTTTGGAGGATCAAGAGGAGGAATTTGGATCTCACAAAAGGAGAGACTTTCTTGTTGGATCTCTTCATTCCTAAGGTGAGTGACATGTTGTTTTGCTTTGTGTATGTTTTATGTGAGTGATGTAAAATTGTTTGTTTTTTTCTTTATGTGAATGTTGTAGATTTGGTTGTTGTTTCGACTTATGTGAATGATCGTTCCGTAGTTTGTTTGGACATGTTTGTTTGAAGCGATGCAATGATTGTTGTCGTATTATGTATGTGAAATCTATGAATGTTTAGTAGATCTTGGTTTATAAATTTGTATTGCTAGAAAGCATGTTTAAGATATGAGTATGGTTATGATAATAAGGGATTGGATGGATGAACATCTGGATCTCGTGGATACAAATCAGATTTTGGTTTTTGAGTTGTGAAAGAAATTCAGTATTGAGAAACCCTAATGGAAAAATTAGGAATTTAGAACATGAGAACTTGAGTTTTGAGACATGGGTTGATTTGAGTAATGTATCCAATCTGAGGATACTTTGAGATTGTCATTTTTACCTGAATACGAATTATTTTCATAAACAATGATTTCTTTTAGAAAACTCTAATTTTGATTATCATGTACAACCAAAATTAGGCAGACTGTAGGCCGACAGTCGACTGGCACGACCCAACTGCTAGATCTTTAGTTTTCTTGAAAATCCGTTCTGGACAGTCGACTTAAACCCTTTTCAGTCGACTGGTACACTTAGAATTTATTTTTCAAAGTTATCGTAAATTTTTCTCTGGTAAGTCGACTTATGACCTTTTTAAGTCGACTTATAATCTCTTTTAAGTCGACTTATGACTTTGTAAGTCGACTTATAACACTTAGAATATTTTCTTAAAGATTTCTGGAATTTCTCTCTGGTAAGTCGACTTATGACTTTTTAAGTCGACTTATAATCTCTTTTAAGCCGACTTATGACTTTTATAAGTCAACTTATATTCTCTGGTAAGTCGACTTATGACTTTTATAAGTCAACTTATATTCTCTGGTAAGTCAACTTATGACTTTTATAAGTCAACTTATATTACTTAACTTATTTTCTTAAAATCATGGAATTTTCCTCTCTGGATAGTCGACTTACTTCAGTATTAGTCGACTGGTGCTGATGTGTTCTCATAAGTTTAAATGTTTCCCTCAAATGATTTATTCTTCAAATGTTTTAAGCTATACTTTATCTTCTATTAAACATATGATTTCAAGATGCTAAGTTGAGCAGTTTCAGATGTGAGTTTGGTTAAGATATTTGAGTTGAGTTTCTAGAGCATGTGTGTGACCCTAGCATACCGGTGTTGAGTTCTTTTGTTGAGGCCTGTTGAGGCATTTCAGTTGTTCAGTTTTGAGTTAAGTTCGGTAGGGTACACCAACTCTAGGAGATTCGTTTAAGTAATTAAATAACCCAAAAATGATAAGGACAGACACTAGTGGTGATATGATGAACGGGAACATGAGTTATGTACCTCAGTATGGCTTTCGGTGTGGGATTTAATCTCCGGAATTATCCAAGTAACTTACTTGCGGTGTGGGATCTATCTCCGGAATTATCCAGGTAAATTACCTGCGGTGTGGGATATATCAACAGAATTATCCAGGTAATTACTTGCGGTGTGGGATTGATCTCCGAAATTATCGGGGTCGAGGCGACGCACATGTGGTATTCATGTGATGATGTGTCAATGTTGTGGTGTGGGATTCATCTCTGGAATTATCGGGGTCGAGGCGACACACATGTGGTATTCGTGTGATGATGTGTCAATATTTCGGTGTGGGATGATCTCCGAAATTATCCAGGTAAAATACCTGTGGTGTGGGATTTATCTCCGGAATTATCAGGCATTGGCTAATGCTCACAGTTTATCTTTATCTCGTAGTAGTCATCGTGTTAGGATTAGTTGCATAGCGGGGATTGAATCCTATAATGTGGAGACATTAAGGGCTTGCACCGAACCTATGTAGAGTGGGATGCATAGACTTTGACAAGTACGCATTAGAGAGTCCGCATATAGAATTTGTGTTTTCTTGACTTGGTTTTATGCATGTGGTTTCCTGTTTTCTACACTTGACACTTGGTTTAGTATCACTTGTTGTTTACATTTCTTGCTACTTCATATTTTATGTATTTTGGTTCACTACATGTTGTTTAAGAATCCTTGCTTAATGTTTATTTATGTTGTTTGTTTGTTCTTATGTCACTCACACCATTTATGGCTGACCCCTTTAGTTTTGGGGGTTAGGGATCATCTCTAGCCTCATGTGTTGCAGGTTGTTGCTTAGAGTTTGGAGGTGTGGATGCTTAAGTTAGTTTTGAGATAAATTGATTTAATAGAGTTTTGTGTAAATTTGTAAAGCAGTGTTGTAAAAAGACTGTGTTGTGAATAAAAGAAAATTTTAATTTGAGATGTTTTAAATTCCGCTGTGCTATGTAAAAGATTATTGTAATAAAAGTTGAAAATTTCGTTGGTGTTGGTTGTGTTTAATATTACATTGAAGTTGATGCTGGGATTGTGCCACGTATTTTCTAAGATATTATATTAGAAATTCGGGGCGCTACAGAGATTGGTATCAGAGCATGCTTCAATAGTAATAATAAACATGGCATAAAAAATAACCTAGGTGTGGACACAAGAGTGTGAATACCTAGGTGTGGACATTAAAGAGTGAGTATCACATAGAACTGAAACATGATGTTTTACCTTTGGGATACAAGTGAAGTTTTGCCAAAGGATATTGATGTGAGTTTGAATTGTGTGTGATGCTCTAACTTTTCCCTCGTTTTGTAGTATTCAGAATGGTTGCACCCAGGCCCAGGAATGGTGGTAACAATGAGGATGGATCTGGTAGTTCTCGAGGAATTGGAATCGATCTTGAGGCTGAATTCGCCAAGGTGTATCAGACTCTGAATGCGCTAATGGCATTTAATTTGGCGCAAAGTCAGAATCAACAGCAGAATCAGCAGCAAAATCATGGAGCTGGACAGGGATTGGTTAACACCGATCCTATCAAGCAGATCGAGTCCTTTAAGAGGATGAGGCCGCCGGTTTTTGAGGGGCAATCTGATCCAAACGTAGCTGACGATTGGATTAGGAGGATGGAGACAATCTTCGAGGTATTGGAGACTCCGGTAGCCAATAAGGTGAAGTTTGCTACTATGCAACTGGAAAAGGACGCTGGTGTCTGGTGGGAATCGCTGAAAAGGACTTTGGGAGACCAGCCGATGACTTGGGAAGCTTTTCTGGAGGAGTTCAGGGATCGCTTCTTTCCCTTAGATGTTCAGGAGAAGAAGGCGACCGAGTTCTTGAACCTTTAGTAGGGTAGCATGACCATGCGGGAATATGAGACCAAGTTTGCTCAGCTTTCGAGGTATGCACCAGAGTTGGTCGTTGATGAGGCAAAGAAGGCCAAAAAGTTCGAGCAGGGTTTGAGGCCAAACTTGAGGTCGAGGATGATCCCGTTGGGCATCAGAAGGTTCGACAAGCTGGTCAGGAGAGCAGCTATGACTGAGGAGGACGTGGACCAGTTCCAGAAGAGGCAAGATACATGGAACCGGAACAAGAGGCCAGCATCAGGTCAGAGTGGGAAGGGATTCCCCGCGAAGCAGATCAAGTTCAGTGATCCGGTGCAGAAGGTACCTGCAACTCAGGGAGTGACTTGTTATTACTGTAAGGAGGCAGGTCATTACAGGTCAGCGTGTCTGAAGTTGGCGAAGCAGATTTGTTCCCAGTGTGGGCAGGCAGGACATTCTAAGCCCCATTATCCACAATTGAGGAAGGATGGTTCGGGTGGAAGCAAATTCCAGAGGCAAAGGCGGGTATTTGCATTAACCGAGGAGGACGCGGGTAACTCGGAAGATGTAATACAGGGTATGCAAGAATTTTGATTTTAGTTTTAAATCAATGTAATAAGTAAAACCTTTATTCGAGAATAATAGGAGATTGAGTATCACTCTTCTTGTAACAGGAATTGTTTTAATTAATGGAATAAAGGCAAAGGTTTTATTTGATACTGGTTCGTCGCATACTTTTGTATCGCCAAATTTTGCAAGGATCTTAGGTGTGGAACCTAAGTTATTTCCAGGCAGGGTATTGTCGATAGCAATGCCGTCCGGTGAAGAATTGATTGCGGATCGATATTATGAGGGCTGTGATATTGAGATTGGTGGGAGGTTGTTCGGCATTGATTTGATCAAGCTGCAAGCCTTGGGTGTGGATGTCATCGTGGGCATTGATTGGATGGCAATATATGATGCCACAATTGAATACAAGCAGAAAGAGGTGTTGGTGAAAGCACCAGGAGGACCCGCAGTGACTTTCCAAGGGAAGAAGAAGATTCCGAAGGTGGCTGCAATGGTATCCAAGATGGCAATTTCAGATGAAGTCAAAGGCATTCCGGTTGTCAGAGATTTACCTAAGGTGTTCTTGGATGACTTTCCAGGATTACCGCTGCAGAGAGATGTAGAGTTTTGCATCAATGTTCAGCCGGGGAGTGCGCCGATTTCCAAGGCTCCGTACAGGATGGCACCTGTAGAGCAAGATGAAGTGAAGAAGCAGATTGAGGAGCTGTTGAGCAAAAGGCTTATTAGGCCGAGTTCTTCTCCGTGGGGAGCGCCAGTGCTGTTAGTCAAGAAGAAGGATGGGTCGATGAGGATGTGCATTGACTACCGGGAGTTGAATAGGGTGACTATTCAGAACAAGTATCCACTGCCGCGGATTGATGATTTGTTCGACAGGCTTCGAGGAGCAGCTATGTTTTCGAAGACTGATTTGAGATCAGGGTATCATCAGGTTCGAGTCAAGGAGGAAGATGTGAGTAAGACAGCTTTCAGGACTCGTCATGGACTCTACGAGTTTTTGGTAATGCCATTCGGGTTGACGAATGCGCCAGCAGTGTTCATGGATATGATGAATCGGATTTTGAGGCCATTTATTGACTCCTTCGTGGTGGTTTTCATCGACGATATTTTGGTGTATTCGAAGTCGGAGGAAGAGCATTCTATGCACTTGACAGCGGTATTACAGAAATTGCAGGAGCATAGCTTGTATGCCAAGTTGTCGAAGTGTGAGTTTTGAAAGCCTGAGGTAGTTTTCCTTGGTCATATCATTTCTAAGGAGGGAGTGACCACTGATCCTCAGAAAGTTGAAGCAGTGAAGGATTGGCCCAGGCCAACGTCTGCGAAGGAAGTCAGAAGTTTCTTGGGTTTAGCTGGCTACTACAGGAGATTCATCCAGGATTATTCTCATATTGCAGTTCCTTTGACAGGCTTGACCCGGAAGAATGTGGCATTTCTATGGACTGATAAGTGTGAGGAGAGTTTCCTTGAGTTAAAGGAAAGGTTGACTACTGCACCTATATTAGCTTTGCCACAAGTTGGGAAGGATTATGATATCTTCAGTGATGCGTCTCTCAGAGGTTTGGGTTGTGTCTTGATGCAAGAAGGCAAGGTCATTGCTTATGGTTCGAGGCAATTGCGTCCGCATGAGAAGAATTATCCGACGCATGATTTGGAGCTAGCAGCTATCATTTATGCCTTGAAGCAGTGGAGGCATTATGTTTATGGTGAGAAGGTCAATATGTACACTGACCACAAGAGCCTAAAGTACATTTATCAACAGAAGGATCTCAATCTTCGGCAGAGAAGGTGGTTGGAGGTATTGGAAGACATTCGTCCTGAGATCAAGTATCATCCGGACAAGGCGAATGTGGTAGCTGATGGACTTAGCAGGAAGAGTAGTTTATCAAGATTGATCACTACTCGAAGTGAGTTGGCAGCAGAGATTGATCAGGCAGGTATCGAGGTGGTGCTGCAGGGTTTAGGGGCATCTTTGGCTCAGTTGAGGCTGCAACCATCCTTGAGAGAGAGGATTGTGGAAGGTCAGAGATCAGATTCAGAGATTCAGAAGATGCTGCATCAGGTTTCAGAAGGCAAGCTATCAGAGTTTCGTGTTCAAGATGGAATTCTTTGGTTGGGTGAGAGGTTGTGTGTTCCAGATAATGCAGATTTGAGAGATAGTATCTTGCAGGAAGCACACAGTACCTTGTTGTCAGTTCATCCTGGAGGCACGAAGATGTACAGGGACATCAAACAGCACTTTTGGTGGTCTGGTATGAAGAGGGATGTAGCAGATTTTGTGGCAAGATGTCTGACTTGTCAACAGATCAAAGCAGAAAATCAGAGACCTGGAGGTTTGTTACAGCCGTTGCCCATTCCGGAGTGGAAATGGGAGAATATCAGTATGGATTTCATTACGGGTTTGCCGAGGAGTTCGAAGGGCAATAACTCGATTTGGGTTGTTGTGGACCGTTTGACTAAGTTGGCTCACTTTCTAGCCATGAAGATTACTTGGTCGATGGAGAAATTGGCTGAGTTGTACATTGGTGAAATTGTGAGACTTCATGGAGTTCCTGTGTCGATCGTTTTCGACAGAGATGCAAGGTTTACTTCAAGGTTTTGGAAGAGCCTACAAGCAGCTTTAGGCACCAGAACTGATTTCAGTACCGCTTTTCATCCACAGACTGATGGTCAGACGGAGAGGGTGAATCGAGTGCTGGAAGACATGTTGAGGGCTTGTGTTATGGATTTCGGTGGTAGTTGGGAGAGATACTTGGCATTGGTTGAGTTTGCTTATAACAGCAGTTACCATGCGAGTATCGGGATGGCACCGTATGAGGCTTTGTACGGGTGGAGGTGCAGGACACCTGTTTGTTGGTATGAGGTTGGCGAGAGGCAGATGTATGGTTCTGAGATCGTACAGCAGACATCAGAGCAGATTGAGCCGATTCGCAAGAGGTTGGTCGGGGCTCAGAGTCGGCAGAAAAGTTATGCTAATACTCGACGAAGGGACTTGGAGTTTGAGGTTGGGGATGCAATTTTCCTCAAGGTGTCTCCGACCAAAGGAGTGATCAAGTTTGGTAAGGGAGGCAAGTTGTCGCCAAGGTATATTGGGCCATACAGGATCATGGAGCAGATTGGCAAGACAGCATATAGGTTGAAGCTTCCAGAGGAGTTGGCACAAGTGCATGATGTATTCCATGTGTCATTGTTGAGGAAGTATGTGCTGGATCAGAATCATCAGTTGGTAGAGATTCCGGAAGATCTACAGGTGAACTTGAGTTACAAAGAACAGCCTGTGGAGATCGTTGATCGTAGGGAGAAAGTTCTTAGGAGCAAGATGATACCTATGGTCAAGGTGCTGTGGAGAAATCAGCAGTTCAAAGTGTAATACCCTGATTTTCCAAATTAATGAAAAATTATTTATTTTTGCACATAGTGTGCACGTATAATATTTTTGGTTAATATTTTCTTTAAGAATAGTAAAGATATTTCAATTTGTGCTTTTAATCATTTTGTACCAAGCTTTATTTTAATTAAATAAAAAGCTTTTTTTTAAAGCCCAAAGTATACTTCGTTTATTTTATTGTTTGGGCCATTTATTTTAAGCCCATGATTTAATCCCTTTTCTTATTTTCTACAACTTGTAATGTGTAACATTTTTTTTTTAAAGACTTGTTATTGTGTGTACAAGTTCTTGTAGGGTGATTTGTGCATACACGTGCATGTTGCATACACGTGCAAATGCACACTCCTCTTGGCTGGATTTGGAAGAGAGTGGGGGCCTAGTCATGGATAGTTATTTAGGGTGTGGGTAGTTTTTACAACTCCCTAGTCCATCCTAGCCCTTGATCCTATAACTATCTACTAAATCCTAACCCTCCATCTCACCCAAATTGGTGTATAATACCCCTCTCATTCAATTGTTTCTTTTACACTAAGATCATATTGTAAGAGAGATATATTGTGAGAGAGTTGTGTGTGACTATTCTGAGGAGGCCGAGCATCTGAAGGTTTCAGTGTGGAGCAAGGAGCAAGGAGCAAGGAGTCGCCCATTGCATTAAGGAGTTTTTCTGGATTTCGGTTATTTTCGTCAATAAGGTGGGTGTTTCTCAGGACTTCTAATGTAGAAATATGTCATGATTATGAGATTGTTACCATGCTTGTGAAAAGTAAATTCAAACGTATTAGATTGCCTTGTGTATGTTTATGATGGTGGTTGAATAATGTAGTAATGACACTTTAACTAAGACTGGAATGGGCCGGTACAGTCGACTGCCACTTGGACAAGTCGACTGGTACGAGGCGTATGTTTTCTCATGATTTGTTAGAAAGTTTTATGATGTACATGTGTACAGACTAAAATGATATAAGGAAATTCGTATCCTCCATGTTGTACATGACTGAGGAGGCATGAACGTAAGAAAAGAAACTAGTGATAATTAGTAAAACTGAGAATAGTCTGTGCAGTCGACTGCTAATATGAACAGCCGACCGATGCATTGAATTAACTATGAATAGTCCAGTAATTCCTTGAAATGAGGTATTTCTGTTGTGTTGTCCTAGTGTAATAAATTGAGATTAATATTTTATCTCTGCAAGAAAGTGATGAACAAATGTAAATGCATGTTTAACATTTCCTGGAGGAAAGAAAAATATTAGTTATGTGAAATTCCATGTTGTGATATTAGTGAACAGTTAAGAAATTACATGTTTATGTAGCATGAATATATATATATATATATGTTGTAATGTGACACAATGATGCATGTGCATGGAAGAACAGATGGGAAGATAATCCCTTAATTTGAAATGTGAACCTGTTCAGTCGACTTAATGCGAGTAGCAAGTCGACTGGGCTGAATATGAAAATGTACAGTTAAGACCCGGTACAGACGACTGATTTAATGACAGTCGACTGTTACGTGAATGATATTTTGAATATAGAAAGTTTCGGAGCAGCTGACTGGCCATGTGCAGCAGTCGACTCTCCCAAATGGTTATGAAGAACTTGAACTGACTGGACAAGTCGACTGTCCAGAGTGTTTTGTTATGACAGAGAACATTATTCTGTTTATTTTGAAGATTGTGAACCTTATGGTTGATGTTGATAAACTCTATCTGTTATTGCATGAATTTACATGAAATGAATCATAGTTTTGAATTGAAAATTTACATGAAATGAATCATAGTTTTGATTTGAGAATTACATGAATATGAAAGCTAAGAACATAATATGCTGAGGCAATGAAAATTGAATTCATGAGTTGGAAATGCTCAAATTGGAAGTTGTGAATTGGAAATTGAAACAAAAGAGTAGCTAAGTCTCCCCCGGCAATGGAAATGAAATGAAATTTGAAAGGAAAGACCAAGGTTGGTCATGTTGAAAGAATGATTAAGTCCAGTTTAGTGGAGAGGCTAACTCTAGAGCTTTGATTTTGTTCATGATTCTAATAAAACTAAGGACTAGTACATAGTGGAGACGTGATGAAAGTAAGAGAAAAATATTGAGTATGAGAGCCATTGGATAGCGGCGAGAGCATATCCCAGGAATTCCCATGATGAGTCTGGGTGAGGATGCTGCTCCAGAGTACCGTCCCGGTGGCAACGCTCGTGGGATGTTTGAAGACTACGGGTGGTGTCATGTCTATGGTGAGAGCTGAATTACCACAGGATGTCTGCATGATGAGTCATGTCAGCGATGGGATTCCCTCCAGAGTGCCTAGACATGAGTTCGTAGGTCAGAAAACATCTAGGATACTTACCGTAATTACAGTAGTAGATTAAGGCATAACGAGGGATTGAACCCTATAAAGATGAAGAACGATTAAGAGGCTTGCCCTCGGACCTATGTAGTATGGGATGCATAGAATCCGAACAAGTGTGCATTAGTGTCATGTAAATTTAGTAATTGCATTAAGGATTAAGTGCACAATCACGACACGACATCATTAAGATTTCCCTTTACTTTATTTTGATTGTGAACAAGTTTGTGATCTGTTAAGAAATGAGAATCATTATACTGTTCCTGGCATAGAGAGGATGGCCATGTATAATTATCGTCGGTTGAATAAACTGACGTGCCCACAGTGTTGTATGCAGGATCAATAGCATGAAAAAGAGCAAAGAGGAACAAATGCTTAAAGATTATACCATGTTGTTGTACATTTATTTAATTATTGTAATTTTTGCTTCTGCTGTGCAAATGAAAAGTGTAATATTGATGTAAACTCTGATGTAAAGTGAAAAGTTTGAATTTCCTTGTAAAATTGTACTAAGAGAAGCGAAAAGATCCTGTAGAACATCTCGAATTCAGTGTATTTGGGATTCGGGGCATTACAGAGTGGTATCAGAGCCAGGCTTTCTACGCTTTCCATATTGGTACAAATTTATAAGGAACGACACCCTAGAAGTGGACATTAGCGTGTGTGTTTGAGTCTAGAGATTTAAATGTAAGTGACTTACATTTGTGTTGCTCTATGACTCATGCTTCTTCCCCCTTATTTTCTAAGATGGCTGATTACTTTGACCCTGCTGGAGACGACGACTGGCATATCATTGAGGAAGAGTACCATCCTGGACAGGCTGATCCCGAGGAAGAGTACCACCCTGGGCAAGCAGATTCTGATGAGGAGGAGTGGCCTGAATCTCGAGAGATTACCCCACCTCCAGACTCGTCTGACGATTCTTCTTCTGATGAAGAAGAGGGACCAGTTATGAGCAGTCTTGTGGCTTCTCTTCAGAGGTAGGTGGAAACACTGCGAGAGAGAATCGGATTATTAGAGGCTCAGCTGGCAAAGCGAAAGGACGACTTTTCAGTTCTCAGTCACCGGGTATGGGAACTTGAAAAGAGGAAGAACCTGACTGATGTGCTGAAGGATGAGGTTGATGAACTACGGGGAGAACTTCGGGAAGCGAAGAGGAACCGTAGGAGTTAGATTGTTGTAGCTTCTATTTCTTCCATTCTGATGTTAAGAAATGTTTTTAATTCGAATGTATAAAGTTTGGAATTCAATGAAATGCAAGTTGATTTAAGTTCTTGTCTTATACTTCGAATTTAATGGATCTTTTGCATCAGAATATGTCGAGAAGAGGAGCTAGGAATGGGGAAGGTTTGGATCTGGAGACAGAACTTGCGAGGGTCTACCAGACGCTCACTGCAGTGGCTATGAACCAAGGAAGGGGGCCGGTGAATCCAGTGCCCGAGGCGATTAAGCTAGTGGAATCGTTCAAGAGAATGAAACCACCCGTATTCGAGGGAAAGTCAGACCCAGATGCGGCTGACGACTGGATTCGTCAAGTGGAGACAATCTTTGAGGTGTTGGAGACCCCGGAAGGCAGCAAGGTCAAGTTAGCGACTTTGCAATTTGAGAAGGACGCGGCTGTGTAGTGGCAGTCGATGAAGAGGACCATGGGAGGCATAGTGCTTGGCTGGGAGGAATTTCTGGAAGAATTCTGCAGTCACTATTTCCCCTCCGATGTTCAAGAGAAGAACGCTATGGAGTTTCTGTCGCTACAGCAAGGCGGCATGTCAGTGAGGGAGTATGAGACCAAGTTTACTCAGCTCTCTAGGTATGCTCCAGAACTGGTGATGGAGGAGGCAAAGAAGGCTCGTAAGTTCGAGCATGGACTGAGGCCAAGCTTGAGGTCCCGGATGATACCTCTTGGTATCAGGAGATTTGACAAGTTGGTGAAGAGGGCAGCAGCGACGGAGGCAGATATGAAGCAGTTCCATGTTGTTCAGAACCGGAGGAACAACTGGCAGTCTGGGAAGAGGCCTGCACATTCTGGGAGTTTCAAGGGGCAACCATCTGCACAAAGGTTCAAACCGACATGGGCGAACGCTATTGGTGTAGTTGGAGGACCTGGGAACAATGTGGTGAGACCTCCTGCGGTGACTTGCTACAACTGTGGGGAGATGGGGCATTACAAATCCCAATGTCTCAAGCCACGGAATGGAAATAGCAATGCACCAACGCAGCAGACTGGGAAGAGGCCGTACCAACCAGGGCGAGTATTTGCCTTGACGGAAGCTGATGCTGATGAAGCAGACCAGGTCATCACTGGTACGAGGGCTGATGTCTAGAAGTTTTGTCATTTCTTTTCCCGCTCATATTGTGAAACTGTTATGTAATGGTGTGTATTATGTAACATGCGAACTTTATGTCGATGTTATCATTGGCATTGATTGGATGTCGGTGTACAGTGCAAGTATCGAGTGTAAGACCAAGACGCTAACAGTGAAGGCTCCAGGTGGACCTGAAGTCACTTTCCAAGGGAAGCAGAAATGTTCTAAGGTGGTGGTAACTATCCGCAAGGAAGAGACTCCTGTGGAAGTGCAAGGGATTCCTGTGGTTCGGGATTATTCGACTGTGTTCTTGGAAGATTTTCCTGGGTTACCCCCACATCGTGATATAGAGTTCAGCATCACTGTTCAACCGGGAAGTGCACCAATTTCTAAGGCACCGTATAGGATGGCTCCAGTGGAACAGGATGAGGTGAAACGGCAGATTGAGGAACTGTTGGAGAAGGGCTTTATTCAACCTAGTGCGTCACCTTGGGGAGCACCAGTGCTTTTGGTAAAGAAGAAGGATGGGTCGATGAGAATGTGCATCGATTACCGGGAGCTGAATAAGGTCACTGTTCAGAATAAGTATCCTATTCCTCGAATTGATGACTTGTTCGATCGTCTACAAGGAGCAGCTGTATTCTCCAAAATAGATCTTCGATCAGGATATCACCAAGTTCGAGTGAAAGCTGAAGATGTGCACAAAACAGTATTTAGAACTCGGCATGGGCATTACGAATTCTTAGTTATGCCATTTGGAGTGACGAATGCACCCGCAATCTTCATGGATTTGATGAACAGAGTTCTGAGGCCGTTCATTGATTCTTTCGTCGTGGTGTTTATCGACGATATTCTCGTGTACTCCAAGTCAGAGGAGGAGCACACCGAGATCTGGCAGCAGTTTTGAAGAAGCTGGAAGAGCAGAAGTTGTATGCCAAGTTATCCAAGTGTGATTTCTGGAAATCTGAAGTGGCATTTCTAGGTCACATCCTTTCTAAGGAGGGAGTGGCAATTGACCCTCAGAAGATAGAGACAGTGAGAGATTGGGCTAGGCCTACTACAGTGAAGGAAGTCAGAAGTTTTCTTGGAATGACTGGATACTACCGAAGATTCATTCAAGGTTATGCTCAGATAGCCGTGCCGCTAACTGGACTGACCAAGAAGAATGTGAGCTTCAAGTGGACTGAGCAATGTGAGGCGAGCTTTCAGGAGTTGAAAGAGAAGCTGACTACTGCACCTATTTTGGCTTTGCCTAGAGCAGGTGTTGAGTATGATGTTTATAGCGATGCTTCACATCGTGGGTTTGGTTGTGTCTTAATGCAAGAAGGAAGAGTAATCGCCTATGGTTCTAGGCAACTACGACCGCATGAGAAGAATTACTCGACTCATGATCTGGAGTTGGCTGCGATTATCTTTGCCCTGAAGCAATGGAGACACTACGTGTACGGTGAGAAATTGAACATGTACACGGATCACAAGAGCTTGAAGTATATATATCAGCAGAGGGATCTGAATCTGAGGCAGCGGAGATGATTTTTGGAGAATTTATAAGCAGAGGGATCACAGTATGATTTTTGGAGAATTTATAAATATTTTCCGAAAATATATCTTTTTACACGTGCAAAACACGTGCAAATAATTTCTTGAGAAGTTCAAAAGTAAAATTTTCTTCATGAAAAATCATTATTTAATATTTGGGATTTATTTATAATTTTTTCAGATTTTTCTGATATTAATTGGAACTATTTGCAAATTTTGAGAAAAGAAGGACCTTTTTGCAAATTTGTCATTTTTAGGGGTTAAATTGTAAAATGTATTTTCTGGACGTTTTGAACAGTACCGGTTGAGATTTAGGATTATATTTTACTTTTAAATCCTAATTTAAATGAATTTTATTGAATTTCCAAGAATAGAGCTATATACATAAAGTTGTATTTTGAAGGGATTATTTTGCAAAAGTGGGTAAAACCCTAAACTTCATTCCGGATATTTAAAAAGAATTTGCAGCCGTCATTCGCGGCACAGTATAGAAGTTTGTGATATTTTTGGAGGATCAAGAGGAGGAATTTGGATCTCCCAAAAGGAGAGACTTTCTTGTTGGATCTCTTCATTCCTAAGGTGAGTGACATGTTGTTTTGCTTTGTGTATGTTTTATGTGAGTGATGTAAAATTATTTGTTGTTTGCTTTATGTGAATGTTGTAGATTTGTTTGTTGTTTCGACTTATGTGAATGATCGTTCCGTAGTTTGTTTGGACATGTTTGTTTGAAGCGATGCAATGATTGTTGTCGTATTATGTATATGAAATCTATGAATGTTTAGTAGATCTTGGTTTATAAATTTGTATTGCTAGAAAGCATGTTTAAGATATGAGTATGGTTATGATAATAAGGGATTGGATGGATGAACATCTGGATCTCGTGGATACAAATCAGATTTTGGTTTTTGAGTTGTGAAAGAAATTCAGTATTGAGAAACCCTAATGGAAAAATTAGGAATTTAGAACATGAGAACTTGAGTTTTGAGACATGGGTTGATTTGAGTAATGTATCCAATCTGAGGATACTTTGAGATTGTCATTTTTACCTGAATACGAATTATTTTCATAAACAATGATTTCTTTTAGAAAACTCTAATTTTGATTATCATGTACAACCAAAATTAGGCAGACTGTAGGCCGACAGTCGACTGTCAGACCTTTCAGTCGACTGGCACGACCCAGCTGCTAGATCTTTAGTTTTCTTGAAAATCCGTTCTGGACAGTCGACTTAAACCCTTTTCAGTCGACTGGTACACTTAAAATTTATTTTTCAAAGTTATCGTAAATTTTTCTCTGGTAAGTCGACTTATGACCTTTTTAAGTCGACTTATAATCTCTTTTAAGTCGACTTATAACTTTGCAAGTCGACTTATAACCCTTAGAATATTTTCTTAAAGATTTCTGGAATTTCTCTCTAGTAAGTCGACTTATGATTTTTTAAGTCGACTTATAATCTCTTTTAAGCCGACTTATGACTTTTATAAGTCAAATTATATTCTCTGGTAAGTCGACTTATGACTTTTATAAGTCAACTTATATTCTCTGGTAAGTCAACTTATGACTTTTATAAGTCAACTTATATTACTTAACTTATTTTCTTAAAATTATGAAATTTTCCCCTCTGGATAGTCGACTTACTTCAGTATTAGTCGACTGGTGCTGATGTGTTCTCATAAGTTTGAATGTTTCCCTCAAATAATTTATTCTTCAAATGTTTTAAGCTATACTTTATCTTCTATTAAACATATGATTTCAAGATGCTAAGTTGAGCAGTTTCAGATGTGAGTTTGGTTAAGATATTTGAGTTGAGTCTCTAGAGCATGTGTGTGACCCTAGCATACCGGTATTGAGTTCTTTTGTTGAGGCCTGTTGAGGCATTTCAGTTGTTCAGTTTTGAGTTAAGTCCGGTAGGGTACACCAACTCCAGGAGATTCGTTAAGTAATTAAATAACCCAAAAATGATAAGGACAAGCACTAGTGGTGATATGATGAACGGGAACATGAGTTATGTACCTCAGTATGGCTTTCGGTGTGGGATTTAATCTCCAGAATTATCCAAGTAACTTACTTGCGGTATGGGATCTATCTCCGGAATTATCCAGGTAAATTACCTGCGGTGTGAGATATATCTTCAGAATTATCCAGGTAATTATTTGCGGTGTGGGATTGATCTCCGGAATTATCGGGGTCGAGGCGACGCACATGTGGTATTCATGTGATGATGTGTCAATGTTGTGGTGTAGGATTGATCTCCGGAATTATCGGGGTCGAGGCGACACACATGTGGTATTCGTGTGATGATGTGTCAATGTTTCGGTGTGGGAAGATCTCCGGAATTATCCAGGTAAAATACTTGTGGTGTGGGATTTATCTTCGGAATTATCGGGCATTGGCTAATGCTCACAGTTTATCTTTATCTCGTAGTAGTCATCGTGTTAGGATTAGTTGCATAGCGGGGATTGAACCCTATAATGTGGAGACGTTAAGGGCTTGCACCGAACCTCTGTAGAGTGGGATGCATAGACTTCGAAAAGTACGCATTAGAGAGTCCGCATATAGAATTTGTGTTTTCTTGACTTGGTTTTATGCATGTGGTTTCCTGTTTTCTACACCTGACACTTGGTTTTGTATCACTTGTTGTTTACATTTCTTGCTACTTCATACTTTATGTATTTTGGTTCACTACATGTTGTTTAAGAATCATTGCTTAATGTTTATTTATGTTGTTTGTTTGTTCTTATGTCACTCACACCATTTATGGCTGACCCCTTTAGTTTTGGGGGTTAGGAATCATCTCTAGCCTCATGTGTTGCAGGTTGTTGCTTAGAGTTTGGAGGTGTGGATGCTTGAGTTAGTTTTGAGATAAATTGATTTAATAGATTTTTGTGTAAATTTGTAAAGCAGTGTTGTAAAAAGACTGTCTTGTGAATAAAAGAAAATTTTGATTTGAGATGTTTTAAATTCCGCTGTGCTATGTAAAAGATTATTGTAATAAAAGTTGAAAATTTCATTGGTGTTGGTTGTGTTTAATATTACATTGAAGTTGATGCTGGGATTGTGCCACGTATTTTCTAAGATATTATATTAGAAATTCGGGGCGCTACACGTACAACCTGAACGACTTCTTCTGCTAGCCACTGGTGTGATCTAGCTTGCACGTGTATAGTTGTCCATCATGGATTTGAGAACGTCAAATTCTACAGTAAATAGTAGGGGGAAAGTGGATCCCCTTGTCTCAAACCCCTTCTGTAGGAGAAGGGGCCCCCAACCATACCATTCACATTGATAGATGTCCTACTCGTAGTCAAGCAGTGGTTCACCCATCCGATCCATCTAACTCTAAAGCCTCTGCCTCTAAGTGCTTCGAGTATACAGTCCCACTCGACCGAGTCATAGGCTTTTTTGAAATCTACATTGAGTAAGTAGCTACTGCTATTCGATATATGACACTGGTGTACTGTTTCCTTAGCCGTGGATACGCAGTCCAAGATTCAACATCCTTTAATAAAGCCAGTTTGTTCTCGGCTGATCAGACCGTCAATCACCTTCCCATACTTGTTGGCGAGAATCTTTGTGATGATTTTGACCTAGCAGTTAAGTAGACTAATAGGTCGAAAGTCTCCCACACAGAGCGAATCATCCTTCTTTGAAATAAGAACTAATTCCACAAAATTTAGTCTACCAAATTTCGATTTGTGATCATTGAACTCGACCATGACTGCCATAAGGTCATCTTTAATCTCCTCCCAGAATACTTTGTAAAACATGATAGGAAAACCATCTGGGCCCGGAGCTTTCTCCTTGCCTAGATGGAGGACTGCCTCCTTCACCTCCATCTTCGTGAAAGGCACTTTAATGGTCTGTGTAGTTGCCCCAAGTACAGTGGGTCTTGGTTCCAGAAATCATCGCTGAGAGCCGCCCAATATTCAGCCTTGTTTCCCAGAAGATTTTTGTAGTGTGATCGAAACACAGTCTTAATTAGATCATCTTCTTGTTCCACCACTGATTTCGACTGGATTGAGAGAATGAGATTAGACCTCCACCGATCACTGGAAACTCTATGGAAGAAGGCCGTATTCGCAGTTTCCTTATTTAAGCCACGAGATTTTGGATCTTTGCTGTCACTTGATTTCCTCCAGTATATAGAGCTGAGAAATTTTCTCCCTTAAACTAAGAAGCTGGTTTCTCTTATCTTGTGTGAGATCTCTGGTCTCTTCTGGTCTTTCAAGTACTTCTAAACTCTTCAGAATGGTTTCCTTGGCGTGCCAGATTGTTTAGATACTAGAGCGGTTCCACCTCCTAAGCACAACCCTGAGTCTGCATATCTTTTCACACCAAACTGCCACAGCCTTTGTCCCACGAGTTGGCAGTGACCAACTATCCAGGCCCATGTGGTGAAAACCCTAGATTTTCAGCAAAGCCTTTTCAAATATGAATTTGGCACTTTCCATAGGTGTTCCCCTAAGGAAAGCACAATGAGGACATGATCGGATGTTGGTCTAGGGAGGGATTTAGCACTGACCAGCGGAAATTTGGTCTCCCAATCCATATAGACCAAGACCCTATCTAGCTTTGCCATGATAGAGGATGCCTGCATATTATACAAGTGAAAAGTCTATCGGGAATAGGGATATCTACCAAGTCGAGGTCATTGATAACTCGATTGAACTCCTCCCTATTTGCATTGCTTGATCCTCTTTCCCAATGTTCGCATGCGAATCTAGTGATATTAAAGTCCCCTCCGACTACCCATGGTTGGCGCCACCTCGTTTGGATTGAAAGGAGTTTAGCCCAGAAGGCAGCTCTGGAGGAAGGTTGGTGAGGGCCATAGACCACCGTGACCGCTTGACTCTAGTTTTCATTCCTACATTGGAGCATGATGGACAACGAGAATTTCCCTTCAATTTCATCCGAACAATTGTAAATGAGTGGGTTAAAGCCAATAGAAATACTCCTGGACACCCCAACAGATGGACATATCCTCCATTATGAGATTCTATTTCCACCTAGTCTGCTGAATATAGATGCATGAGACAATTTGGTTTCTTGCAGACCATCAATATCTACCTTAGAAGTGTTAATAATGTCCATAACCATCTCCTGTTTATCCCTCCTCCCTAGGCCTCTAACATTCCATAGGACTATTATCATTAATAACAAATTAGGGGCAATGTGCAGTTGTGGGTTCCAAATTCGAGTCCAAGACTACTCTATTCAGTTCCCATCATCTAATTTGTTAAGGAGGAGAGCGTTAAGCTCTCTATCTCCAACTGCAAGACAGCAAGTTTTGGCTGGACAGAAGACATCGGAATCATACATGAAATTAAAAATGGAAGCTAAAAAACTACATGTACCTCCACCATCGCCGGTCTTGGCCGCCTTAACAGCAACTGCAATCTATAAGTAGTCATCTAGGAAGTCCACATGAGCCCTCTTGTGAACCTTTGAACTCTGAATCCCTTGGACTTTCGTTGCTCCATCAGACAACATTGGCAGTCGGCGAAAGTCGATGGTGCAAACTCACGATCCTGTAAAATTTGTGTATCTACCACCACCTTTTCATCAGACTCCAACTCATCCTCTAGATATAGGTCATCATCCTCAAGATTGACGTGAGCCTCCTTCTCATCGTCAAAGGTTTCCCGTAGTATGATCTGTAATCCCTGTTTTTGATTTTTCGGATTTCCTTTTTGTAATTCTCGTTCTTGTAATTTGTTATTTTAATGATAAACTTTTGTTATTCATCTTCTTTCAGTCCATTTTGTTTTCATTGTTGAACTCGAGATCCTTGTACACTATATTTATTTTTGTATGAGGTGTTTGATCAATCTATTACATTATTTCATTTGGTTTCTTTCAATTTAACCCATTAATTAATCTATTATTTCTTGTTTGATCCTAACCCAAACCCGTGAATCCGTTAACCCAATTCCCCCATTATCTTTCTTTTGACCAGATCAATCCCCTCTCCACGTCCACCTCCCCTAATATCTCCTGTTTCCCTTGCCTCACCACTACCCCATTCCTCTAAATCCTAACTAAACCCCCTAATCCCTCAAATAACCCACTAATCACCCCCTTAAACCCTAATTAATGCTAATTACTCTATTAATCTTCTCAGCTGTCATCCCCTACTCTCGACCCTTCTTCTTCCGTTGTTCTGTTCCAAAACCCAACGCCAATCGTCGCCTCTTCCATCGCATCCCACGCCACCGCTGCAATTTGCCGCCCTCCTCGTCGAGCCATCACCATTTCCAATCATAACCACCACAACACCGCCATCCTTTCCATCACTGCCTGCGTCACCGTGTGCAACCAAAGTTTCATTTCCACCATCACTGCCCCCCCCCCGCGTTCGCTGCTCCGACAACCACCAAAACCACCGCTGCACTCTACCATCGACTGCTTCCTCATCAACGCCAGCCCTTGTCGATCACCACCCTCACCGCACCCCCGTCGCCCTCATCCCGATCCCCTGCCTTCACCTTCGCTCGACAACCACCGCCATCGCCTGTGCTGCCATCGCTTGCACTGCTATTGTCTCGCCCTCCGTCAGCATGCCTCCCTCTCGCCGCACCCACCACCACAGCACCTTACCGCTGTCACAACAAACTCCGAGCTACCACTTGTTGTTGCGGTTTTGTTCTTTCTGTTTGTTGTTCTTGATGTTTGCTGTCTTGCTGCCCCCCATCGTGTGCACGTGTTTCCGTTCCATGCTTTGTACGTGTTGCTGTGTGCGTAGTTTGCACGTGTTGCCGTGGGGACTCTCGTTCCCGTTATTCTCCTATTTCGGAATCGTCGCGTGAAAGGCAATTTTCCTCTTGAACTAGTTTTTCTTTATTCTTGTTCAAGGAATTATGTTGATCCCCGCAAGTAGTTCGATTTGATTACCGTATATTGATTGTTTGATACCCTTCAAGAGACTACTACGGATTCATCGACAAAACCAAGTAGTAGTTCTCTTCTCGTGCCATCCAGTTGATTCAAACTCAAGTCTTGTTATATATCGTCAAATGCATACACCACACGAGTACATAGATTAGAAACATACATGTAAAGAATGATGATTGAATGCTTGTTCGATTGGATATGATATTCATGCTATGATGTCTTATTAATAGTAAAATTCCACCACAACGACTGAGTATAATTCCCTGTTAATTGTTTCCATAAAGTTATATGCATGTGTACAATGTTGTCGCTAATTAATAATTAATCGACTTACTGGCCTGTTGGTTGCTGCATGTTATTTTGATATTTTGACCGGGTTACGTTGGAATTAGATTAAACCTTGTAAATAAAAGTCAGATTCCCTTGAATCTAGTTTCTAGAACATTCGACGGATCTGAATTCTGAGTTGTAGAAAATAAGTTATCACATTTTTTGTACCACTAGGTTTTAAATTCCAGATTGTTATTCATGAGCACGTCGACACATTTTCACTAATCGAAAAACCATGTTAATAGCAAATTTAAACTGTAAATTAACTTGAATGTAACTAGACACTATTGGGAGTCTTAAAATAAAACTAGGTTTGCCCGTTGACACGTACCTACGGCACGTCTTTGAAACGGTACACCTTATTTGATCATGTAAAATAGTTTTAGAGATTCAGCAAATTAATTGAAGTAGCAAAAATAAAGCAAAAAATATATTATATATTTTTTTTGATTTTTTTTGAATTATTTTTAAGTTTTTAAATTTTTAATTTTTTTTGTTTTTAAAATTTTTAAAATTTTTAAAATTTTTATTTTCTTAATTTTTTGAATAGAAGAGGGAGGGAGGGAGGGAGAGAAAAAAAAATATAGGAGTTGTTTTGGGTGGGAGATTTGAATTTGAATTTTGGGAAAACTTTTGGGGGGGGAAATTTATTTTGTAAGGTTAGATCTGGGCCTTTAATTTTTGGAGGGATTGAAGGAGAGCCACTTGATAGCTTTCTTTGTGTTTTATTATATAGATTTATGAAATTTTTGGATATATTTCCATACCCATTATATATATGCTAACTTGACCCTAGACTTCTGTTAGAACACTAGACCAGTAAAAGACCCAAACTTTTGACCAATCTGCAGTTAGAATCTTTTAAGAATTGCAGAACAAAAGTGGTATCCCTCTGTGTTAGGAATTCAGACCATTGATGGATTCTCAATCCGACTTTTAGAACACAAAATATTCAGGTTTTACTACTGTACTGTCGAAATTCTAGATTTACTGTTTATAACTGTCTCGTAATGTTAAATTAGTTGGAATAGTAGGATAACTTAAGAATTTCAACCTTAGAATTGTAAACATGTCAGTGACCAATGTCAAGAACTTAATTATATTTTTTGTGAGAATTTTAATTATGTTTTTAGTGGAAGTATACGTATAATGATGTGATGCTGAGTTGCTGCCTGAACAGTAAACTCGGGAAGAACCAACTAGTAGACACAATTACTGTAGTCGAAATGTATTGTGTGAATATTTGTTGGAACCGACAGAGAGTCTAGTTTCTAGAAATTCTGACGGAATCTAATTCGCTTCCCCGTAGTTGCGGGAATGTCGACTTTTGTACAGCAACGTCTTGCTGTCCAGAAATTACACTCTTCATGTTGATTGTAAATTGTTTAAACCTTGCATTGCACTGCATATCGTCATTGTACAATCCTTGACACATCGTTCATATCTTTCTTGATACTATTCCATTGATTTCACATTCATGTTTCATGTTAATAAATTAATAATAAGTCGGGATATAAGAGTGGACTTGGTAGTGAACAATCAGTGACTGTACTCGGATGAGGGGCTCGTGTTTTCCTATATTATTATCTTGTTATCTTGTAGTGTCTTTTGGATAAATTCTTGTTATGGATTGTGGATTTTTGTTATTATTATCGTGCCGAGTACATGATCTGTAGAGTTCACCACTTTAGTCTAAATGTTCACTGCTTGTATGCACCGAACCTGTGGTATGGGATGCTGTACTACATGCATTAGATAAGATAATAAAACATGAGAGACTTAGGATTGACACTGCATTGATCTATATTATTATTATCGACTTGAAAACTTGTTTTATTGTATTGTTATTCGTTAAATTGTTGACTATAGACCTTGCATCGTTGTCGATAATTTTATTGTCACTTGATATTGTACTTGTTCCTCGTTCATTGGTATTTACATGTCCTATTTTATTGTTCATTGCTTGTGCTACTTGCTGTCCGTGACTTTCTCTAACGGACATTTCCCCCACTCTAGACTATGAGCTCGTAGCTACACAGGAAGAATTGCCCGAAGGACTTGGTGAGCAGACCTTCTAGAGATTGGAGCCAAATTATTGGCCACAATAATTGTCTTGTCCTTGTCATTTAAATTCCAGTATTATTGTTATTATTATACTTCGTGTATTGGTCTTTGTTGACCCGAAGTTTGTTTGTTTCAAGTTGTTGGTTATTGTTGAGATATTTCATGTAATATTTATGTTATGTGATTTCATTATAGCATGCATGGTTGAATTTGTAATGCATATTGTTGAGTTAAATATTACAGCTTATAAATAATGCAAATAATTCGCTGGGCCTTCGTTACGTGCTCGTATTCCCATATTTTGGGATGTGGGGCGTGACATGATCAATAGCAAGATGTCGGAGTGCAAACTTCCCTAGGTCCCCATTTTGGGTCGAGGAGAAGAGTTATGAGATGTCTGAGAAGTAGTATGGCCATTAGGCCCAAAAATATTATCAATAGACCCCTATTTGGGCCCAAAACTGTAACACTAGGCCGCTCTTTGGGCCCATTAATAATTGAAAGCCCACTAAAATCTTCTTCTTACACAATATTAGACCCACGTGCAAAGCGCGTGTCCTCGTGAGTAATGAAAGCAGTGGGAGATGACTCGCCACCATGTGCAATGCATGTGACATCGGGGGCAGTGAGCACAAGGACCCAAGGAGTTACTTGGTGTACCCTCACTAGTCGCCCCTACGTGATAGGGGGCAGGAGGAGTAATTTCACCCCCCACCTGCCATCCTCCCATTCCATTATCCTTATCTTCTTCTTCAGCCTTATCGTCTTCCTCATTTACTTTTACTTTTCTCTCACACCTTGGCTAAACTGAGCCCTCTTCTCATAATTGAAGGCTGCCAGATCCTTCTTTCCACCTTCGACACCCCTTTTCAGTTTTTGTTGTAGCTTCTCTGCCATTTCCCCATGTCAACTTTCTTTTTTCCTCTACTACTGTTGGCTTTACTTAGACCTAACTTCGGCTTTGTGGAATCTGAACCACAACCAGTCTTTTGACGCCCTTTTCCAGTAGGCTTCGGACCCTTTGATCTTGGATCTAAATTTGGATCCCGAGATTCGAAGGTGCTGATCAACTTGGCCATTGGCGAAGACCTCCAATGATCCTGCACCTTTCTGACTACCCGAATCAGAGCCCTATGAGCCTTCTCAATCTCAATGGCTCCATATATAGTGGAGTCGAGCACCCACTCCAGGGATAAGGGCAGTAGATTGCAGAGTTGTTGGTTAGGGTTCCGGTGACAGATCGATCCTCCACCCTAGCCTCGAGAACGAAGCGAATGATGTATGCTTCATCATAAGCGTAAACTTTGCCAAACCTAGTCATCTTATCGATGTCGGGGCTTCGGATTTTGACCATAGATGAGATCAAGTTTGATTTTCTTTCTATCTTCGGGGTAGACTTCTTCTGTGGTGCCGAAGTCGGTGACGATCTCCAGTGCCTCTCTTCGCCAGTAGTGAAGGGGGACATTATGGATCCAAATCCAAAAAATATTTCCCTATGGTAGTTCGGCGCCAAACTTCGAGTTCCAACTTGTGAACTTCACCATGAAGTAGCCGAAGTCGATAGGGCCCATAAACGCTACCTCTTCCATCTTTTCAGGAGATGGGAAAAAGATCAGAAAGTGGATATGGCACATCCTCTTGACCACCTAGTCCCTGTCGCTCTTCATTAGCCACCGCCCCTCTAACTCCTTGAGGAGTTGATTCTCCGATGTGTGTCCATTAACCACCCTTCCCACCGTGCACCATTTCCTAAGCCACACCGCTTCTTGCTTGATGAATGCAAGCCTATTCACAAGCTTGATCTTAGATAGGTTTTTCGGAGATCGAACTCTCTGGACCACCCGATTCTCCTCCTCCTGGTTGACATAGATGTACGAACAAACATAGGCAATGTGCCCCCATTTGAGACATTTGAAGCACCTGATATCTTTGGCACAGTCCGCCCAAATGTGGCTAAGCTCGCCACAGTTGAAGCAAGGAATTGCTTTAACTTTGCCTTTGCAGACTCTCTTCCTTCCATTAGTAAGTGTTAACCATCTGTTCGTGTGATTGCCTTCGACCTTAGTCCAGGGCACCTCCACTGCTGTAACCTATGGTTCCGCCTTGGTTGGACTCCAATATGGAGCTTAAACCATGACAGGGCCTAGAGCAAAAGGTTGTAGTGGCACCGGAGTAGTGCTCTAGTTCAAAGGGAGTGGGTGTGAAATTTGGTGTTCTGGGGAGAGGGGAGGTGGGGCAGTGGGTGATTTGTGGTGATTGGGTGTTAGAGTTAAGTAATGATATTTTGGGGGAAGGGGGATTATGGGTGGTGATGGTTTCAATTGATTGGGTGGTAGAGGTATTGGTTGTACAGGTGGGAGTTTAGGGTGAGGGTTGTTGCCTGTAATAGTATGAGGAGGTCTAGAATGTTTTCTTGGATGAACTTGATGACAGAGTTGGGGTGGGAGTTTGGGAATATTGCTGTTGTCGAAATCCAACTCCCGAATGAGGGGGCTCTTAGTACGTCATCGATGGTCTGTAGAAGGACCCCTCTTTGGGCCCATCCTATACGTTGTAGAGAGGGGGGGACAGTGATGACGATGAGATTCATCGCGTCGGCTGTCACGGTTGTGATTAGCATATGACGAATGTCTGAGTCCCCCTTTTTCCTTCAAAGGGGATAGTGAGCATTGTATGTGCTCCGGCAGATGGCCAAGGGATAGGAAGGAGGAAAGGGGTCGCACAGAAGCAAGTAGGTGATGCTCCGTAGGGAGGAGGGGGGTAGTGCGCGCGGGGGGGGTGGGGGGGGGAGGTGAGAGGTGTGGATGATACATTTTCAAAGACGGGTTTGTGGACCACCTCATTTGGCCTACACCCTCTCATCTGAGTTTTTGTGCCAATTTTTTGAACAGACGAAATTTCATGTTTCGTCAACTATAATTACCAAATTCTTATTTTGTTCATCTTATACCCAAATTTTGGGTATTTGACCAACGATTGTGGCGCTTTTTTTAGTCAAATTTTGCAAAATTTGGCTTTATAGTCAACGACTGTAGATACTCTGAGAGAGGCCACCACCCCATTAAGGTTAGCTAATTTATCAGGTGGAAGAATGTTCAAACAATAGTTGGTGAAAAAAGAATGTCTTCAATTAAACAATCAATAGAGCGAGAAATATTAGTAAAAATCCTAGCATTCAGTTCTTTCCAAATAATTCAAATAATTGCAATCATGGAAATGTCCCAAGATGAGCGCAAATAATGTTTCACACGATGGGATCTCCACCTGCTCCACCAAGAAGCAAAAAAACTAGGCTTCTCTTTAACATGCCAAGCCCTTTTAAAATGAACCATAATGGTTGGATAAAGAGATAATGAATAAATAAGTGTCTTGCATTCTCCATATGATTCTTGCACAAAACACATTTTTGACCCAAGGCTAGATTTTTCTTGTTGAGAATTTCCACCGTAAGAAGTTTGTTATTAATAGCTGACCAAGTAAGGATTCTAGCTTTTAAAGGCGCAATATTCTTGTAGAAATGTTTATAGAAAGGGGAGATAATGTCCCACAAGTTCAGAAAGGAATAAAAGGATTTAACAGTGAAGGAGCCAATATTTGACCACCGCCATTGAATATTGTCGCTACCATTCCATTAATAAGAATCTAAAAGCATGAGTAAACAGATGATTTGAGATATAAGATCAAGAGAAAGTTCTACAGAAAGGAATGTGCCACTCTCTCAAATTGTTATAGATCGAAAGGTAAGAAACTACCGTACCATTAAGGTTGGAAGCTAGATGAAATAAGTAGAGAAATAAGGAAGCAATTTTATTGTTACTGATCCAGAAATCAGTCCAAAATCTAACAGTCGAGCCACCTCCACATTTCAAAAAAAAAAAACCGCATTTAAAGGGTTCAACTGCTTTCCAAACACCTTTCCAAAAGGGGGAAGCATGAATCGCTAGTTTGGTGTGGAGATTCCAAACTTGGTGCATTTTATGATATTTTTTTCTAACAAGGCCAATCCAAGACAAGTCATCTTGTTTAATGAACTCCCAAATACACTTTCTAAGAAAGGCTAAATTCTGATGTCTGAGGCCAAGAATTCCAAGTCCACCTTCTTTTTTGGATTTGCACAGAATCTTCCAATTACAAAGGTGTTTCCCAATCGACAAGACTGAGGAACTAGACAAAAAGATTCCTTCTGATCTTGTCGATTCTCTTGATAACCCTAGTGGGCACATAGAAATACGACATCATATAAAGGGGGATCGAGGAAAGAATGGATTTAATCAACACTATCTGCCTCCACGAGACATATGTCGTTCCGCCCAAGCATTGAGTCTAGATTCGACATTTTCTATCATAGGAAGCCAATCTTCCTTATGAAGCTTGCTCCAACGTAACAGAATCCCTAAATAGATAATGGGAAAAGAGGTCGAGGCACAATTGAAAAAGTTGGCAATCTACTAATGCTTATTGTTAGAACCTTCAATCCACAAACCATAAGTTATATTGAAGTTAACAGAGAGTTCTGAAGCATTTTAAAAAAGATAGAGGAGGAGTTTAAGGTTACAAAGGGTAGTACTATTGGGTTTAGCAAAGAGAATGGTATCGTCAACATATTGGAGATTAAACACTCCTTTAAAGCCTTGAGAACCGCCTAAAACCGCAATAATACCTGCATCCCAAGCTTTTAAAATTATTTTGCTTAAGACATCAACCACAAGAGAGAATAGGAGAGGAAATTGGTCACCTTGTCTAAGGCCCCACTTACACATAAATTTTATGCACTCGACTTCGTTTATAATAATAGATGAGGTGTCAGCAAAGAGGTTGGATTTTATCCAAGAAATCCATCGAATGCCAAAACCTCGATGGATAAGAATGTCAAAGAGGAAGTCCCACTCCACTTTGTCATAAGCCATTTCAGAGTCATGTTTTAACATGATTCCTTTTGATTTAGACTTGTGGCAATCCAAGATGATCTCTTGGGCACAAACAACGCTATCTAAAATATAATGGTTCTGCACAAAACCTGATTGAGCTTGGTCAATCATAGGAGAGATGACTAAGTTCAATCTGTTGGTAAGAACTTTCATAATGATCTTGAAGATAATTAAGGAGTCTTATAGGTATAAAGGCATTGACCTTATTAGCACCTACGATTTTGGAAAGAGCACAATGTGCGCATAGTTGATCCTAACAAAAGAGAAATGTCCCTGGAAAAGGTCATAAAACATATCCAAGATGTCATCTTTCAACAGGGACCAGAATTTTTGGAAGAAAGAACTGGGGAAACCATCTGGTCCAAGAGATGAATCACTATGCATCGAGAACACGACCACTTTGATTTCATCTAAAGTGAAGAGAGAATCCATAGTAGATAAGTCACGGGTTTCATCTCCATAGAGAGAGTTTTAGTTGAGATGGATATTACGAGGAGAGAAGGTGCCCATGCGACTCTTGTAAAAAGAAAGGAAGGCAGAGTGGAAACTTGATAAAGAATGTAATTCTACATCATTGTCAACAGTGGTATAAATACGATTAACTCTTTGTCTGTGGGACGCAAAGTAATGAAAGAAGGAGGTATTAGCGTCACGTCCTTTAGCCATTTAAACTTGGCTCTTTGCGCCAATTTGATGTGATCAAGGTGAAGAAGGGAATTGTACTGATTCTCACATTCAAATCTCTTATTTCATTCAGAATCGGAGATGAGACCCAATTCTTCATGTTAATCAATGGAGTGAGTAGTAAAGGAAATAGTTTTTCAATGCACTGGAATTGCCAAATCTCTATTTTCTCAAGATTCCGTGTTTAACGGAAGGTAGTTTAATAAGAATACTAGCCAAACTGTGGGATTCAATTACAGAGGAAAGACAATCAGTTATCATGTTCACGAAAATTTGATCGTCAAGCCAAAATTTCTTAAAACGGAATTTGTTTGGTTTGGAAAAATTGAAATTGGAATGGACACAAAGAGGAATGTGATCCGTGCTCGAATTAGGAAGAACTTGGACAAAAGAATTGTGAAAAGTAGAAATCTAGTATTGTGAGACTAAAAAACGGTTTAATTTCGCCATGGAAGGGATGAGACGTTTATTGGTCCATGTAAAGGATCTACTATTGATTGGTAGTTCAATAAGGTCAAGATGGCGAATGCAATCATTAAAGAGGAGGGAATCATCCATTCTAGATGGGTTACCAATCATTTCATAGCTATATCTAGTGACATTAAAGTCACAACAGAATAACCAAAAACCGTTAACATTGCCCAAAAAAAAAACTGAACTCATCCCAGAATTCATGGTGAAGATCCGAGATAGATGTACCGTAAGCAGAAACAATGGTGAAATGGCAATTGAATTCTAACCAATCCAAAGTCACAACAAGAAAGAATTTCATTCAATGAACAGAAATAATATTGTAGAGCGAGGCTTTAAAACCAAAAATAATTCCTCCTCACGCATTATGCGCATCTAAACTAATCCATTAGGCAATAAAATTACCACCCAAGGATCTAGTAATGGACAGGGAGATAGCTTCAAATTTGGATTCCTAAATGGAAATAATATCACAGTGAATAGAAGAGGAGGTCATGTATGGCTTCTCACACTTTCTTGCATTTGGGCAAATTTTTTTTGTGTGTCTGGGGTAGTGTAAGTCAAGTGCCCGTTAACCCTTCCATAAATTCGGGGGCATAAAATGCGTTAAACACATCGTCAGAGTCGTGGTCATTAGCGTTTTTTGCTTTAATACGGAAAGAGAACTATAGTAGCCAACGGGAGGTTATATACCACCTGCTAATAATAATAATCCATGTTGTAATTATGATTGTTGTTAACATAATTTACTGGAGGTGCACAACCATCAAGAATATCATTAAATAAGGTGAAACGGTTCAGTACATTCAAATCGGTATTGCATCCCGACATTCCAAAGAAAGATTGCCAAAACCAGAGATCATGGGAAACAACAGCTTCGAGAATAATTGTAGGTTCACGGGCATGACCTGTATATTGGCCATGCCAGGCTGTAGGACAGTTTTTCCAGGCCCAATGCACACAATCTATACTACCCAACATACCAAATAAACCACGTGATTTGTTTTCTTCAAGGAGTCTGTTAACATCATGAACATATGGTTTCCTCGTATATTGCGGGCCAAATATGTTTACAATTGCAACACAAAATCGGCGTACCGTGTTAAATACTGTAGTTTCTCTGATTCTGACATATTCATCAACTGCATCTGCCGAAGATCCGTACGCTAAACATCGGATCACAGCTATTATTTTCTGATGCGGAGATAAGCCAGAACATTTTGCTGGATCTTGTCATTGTTGAAAGTATCGATTGTATCCAATGCATGCTTCAAGTATCCGATTGAAGGAAACCCGACGCATTCGAAATCGACGATGAAAAATATTGTCTCCGTAAATTTGATTATCGGAGAAATAATCCCTTCACATACGTTTGTCACATTCTTCTCTTTTACGACGAATAAAATGGTGTTCAACATCTTGTTGGGTTTCTTGCATCCCCAAAGCTAATAACTGCATACGGTTGTTAAGGATTCTTGCAGCATCATTTTGATGCTCCCATTCGTCATTCTGATGAAGTCGAGGAAGAAGAAGAGGAAAATTGTGACATCGTCCGATTGCTAGTGATATAGAGGTAGAAGTGGATGATGAGAATATTGATATGTCTGTGACATTGTGGTTACTTAAATAAATTGAGCGAACTTTGAATCATATTGTGAAAAAAATAAAAGATAGGGTTTTGATGTGTCTAATTTTTATATAAATATTTGTACTCATTTACCCATAAAACTTGCTTGTATTCGTCTATCTTGTTAATAATTTATCTTATTTCATAGATTTCAGTTAATTAATTATTTTTTGAAAGAATAAGATTTGTTAATGCAAAAGGTGAATATTTTCAATAAAAGTCAACAAAGAAAACAAGGAGAATCATTGTTAAATTTTTATTGATTTGTTGAATTTTGAATTTTACAATTTGGCTATGTGGAAAGCAAAATAGAAATTTTAATTTTCAATAGAGGGTGAAAATGAAATAAACAAATTTAAAAGGATTTAATTGAGATAATGTGATTATTAGTTAGTTTAATTAATTTAAAATAATTAATTTTATTTTTATTTTTAAATCCTAAATTCTGATTTTATTTTTGTATGTGTGCAACACGTGCTTCAAGAAAGAGAAAGAGAAGAAAAAGAAGAAAGAAATAAAGAGAAAATTAGAAAAAGGAAAGAAATAAAGGAAAAAAGTGAGGGTTATATGCAAAAGTAAACCCTAATAACACTGGTTCGTGTTACTATAAATACAGCAACCAAGATAAAGAGAAAGACACGCTTAACGAGAAAGGGAGAGCGACGGCTGACCTCACAAACAAAAATTTAAAAAAAAATAGAGAAGACAGAGACAGAGGAGAGTGGCATTGCGGCTTTTGAGGCGACGTCAGCAAAGTCTACAGAAGAGAAGAAAGAGGAAAGAGAAGGAGAAAAGGGGCTCTGTGTGTGTGGGGTGTGTGGCTTTCGAGGCCACGTCAGCGACGTCAGTAGAAGAGAGGAAAGAGGAGAGAGAATGAGAGAGGGTGTGTAGCTCTGAGTTGGCGGCATGACTTCCGAGGAGGAAAGTGATAGCAGCGCTGACTGTGTAGCGCGGATTTCGAGGGGCTTCAATTTGGGATTTTTCAACAAAACAGAGTTTTTTTTCTTCTCTCCTCTAATTTTTATTATGAAATCAAAAAACATGTTTGTCAGTTGCAAATTTATTATGAACTAATTTTATTTTTCTAGGGCATTGATGTAACATGGTTTTGAGAACATAATTTTAATTTCATATTATTTTTCTATTTTTTCCATGGTTGTGATTTTGATTTTTGTTCTTAATGCTTACAATTGTTTGGCCAACTTTTGTATGATTTATTAAATCATGAAGAGACCGAACTGGTAATTTGTGATTTCAAATTAATAAAATTAAACACTGTTACAAGAGCGAACCGTTGTTAATATGACCGTTAAGAAATCCATAAATCTTAATGAATTTTCAATTAGTAATTTGTACATGAACTATGACAAATAATTATTTGAGAATATTTTTGATATTGCTTGAGAGAGAATATTGAATAATTTGGGGATTTTGGTCTACAACTTGGAAAAATAATATTTTTATTCACATGGAGTTATAAATTGTGTGGGATTAACTAGGTGAAATCGAAAGTCCTAGAATTTGTTTTGCCATTAACAAATCACAAAAATTTCAGATTTTCGTTCTTGTTAATTTAGTTGCTTTATTTATTAAAATTTCGGTTTTCCAAATAGTAGTTAATCTAGTAATTTTGGTACTCGATAAAATAATTATTCCTTGTGGGTTGGACACTCTTTTCACTTATCTATACTACTTGTTGCGATTTTGTACACTTGCAAATAATCACATCAAGTTTTTGGCGCTGTTGTCGAGGACTACTTATTTTTAATTGATATTTATAATGACTAGATTGTTACTAATTTGGAATTTTCTTATTATTTTTATTATTTTATTTCCTTTTTAGTTTTTATTTTTAGTTTTTCTATTTTTTAATAGCTATATTTCAGAACATAGAAGTGTATCACAATGGCAAACGATGAGGAAAATAAGGCTATGAGAGACTATGCTATGCCCTCGCTTAATGGAGCAACATCAAGCATAAAGATGCCGGTTATACAAGCTAAAAATTTTGAGATTAAACCGACGATCATTCAAATGATTCAACAGACCATTCAATTTGGGGGACTAGCGCACGAGGATCCTAATGTTCACATTGCAAACTTTCTAGAAATTTGTGACACTTTCAAGAATAATGGAGTATCAGATGATGCAATTTGATTGAGACTCTTTCCTTTTTCAATAAGAGATAAGGCTTGGCTTGGCTAAATTTTCTACCAACTGGTGTTATTACTACTTGGGAGGAACTTGCACAAAAATTTCTTGCTAAGTATTTTTCCACTGGCAAAAATAGCGAAGCTAAGGAATGACATTACCACATTCACTCAATTTGAGACCGAGTCTTTGTATGATGCATGTGAGAGATATAAAGAGTTATTGAGAAAGTGTCCTCATCATGAACTACCGGAAATAGCTGCAGATTCAAATATTCTATAATGGTTTGGGAGTTACAAATCGATCTATGGTAGATGCAGTAGCTGGAAGTGCACTAAGGACCAAAACTCACGAAGCAGCATATGAACTTTTAAAGGAGATGACATCCAACAATTACCAATGGTCTTCAGAGAGAACAATGTCAAGAAAAGCAACTGGAATTTTTGAACTTGATCCTATTGCCGCATTGACTGCACAAATTGATATTTTATCTAAACAATTAAGTAATATGAATGTTAATTCTATTCAAACTAATATTATTTTTGATCTTTGTGCAGGAAATCACTCAAGTACTGATTTCCAAGTGGGAAATCCTTTTGCTCAATCAAATTTCAATCAAGAAAATCACGTGTCTAATTTCCAACATCAAAATAATCCTTATTCAAACACGTATAATCCAGGATGGAGGAACCAACCCAATTTTTCATGGAACAACAACCAAGGAGCAATTAGGCCACTTCAGAATTTTCACCATCAAGAAAAGAAGACAACACTTGAAGATTTGTTTATGTAATACATGCAGAAGACAAAGCAATACTTGTAGAAGACAGATTTGGCGATACAAAATAATATAATATCAAATCACAACCTTGAGGCTTAGATTGGTCAGATTTCAAATATTCTTACAGAGAGAACAACAGGAACCTTATCCAGTAACACTGTGACCAATCCCAAGGAGCATGTCAAAGCAATAACATTAAGAAGTGGACGAACAATTGAGCAGCCACAAGAAGAAAATGCCGAACAAAATGTAGTTGAAAAGCAGGATGAATTCGAGCCAATTTTAGAGGAACAAATGCAGCAGGTGGCCAACCACCATAGCCAGAATTCCAAGAAAAGCAAAGGAGCTTCAAAAACCACTATTTCTAGGGAGTTTAATTCTGCAACTTATCCTAATTCACCTTATGATCCACCTATTCCTTTTCCGCAAAGACTTAGAAAAAATAATCTCGAAAATCAATTCTATAAATTTTTAAGTATTTTTAAGAAATTGCATATTAATATTCCTCTTATTGAAGCTTTGGAATAAATGCCTATATATGCTAAATTTTTGATGGATTATTTATCAAACAAGCAGAAGTTGGAGGAACATGAGACAGTTCTGCTAACCGAAGAGAGTAGTGCTGTAACACCCCGAATTCCAAATATGACTGAATTCGAAGTTCTACAGGATCTTTACACTTCACTTCGTACAATTTTACAAGGAATTTAAAATTTTCATTACAACAAAGTCTTTTTACATCATAACGTGACAGAATAAATAAAATACAATAATGATAAATGTACAATTATATCAATTTTAGCATTTAAGTAATCATCAGCATCAAATTCATCTTTATATCTCCTTGTAAACTCCAAGTCCTGCATATGACACTGTGGGCACGTCTGTTGCTTACAACCGACGAAATATTATACACGGGCATCCTCGCTATGCCGAAAGTATAACGATTCTTAAATACTTTAACAAACAGAAACTTGATGACAAACAAAGCTAAGAGGGACTATCCTATTGATGTCGTGGGTGCTGTGCACTTAATCCTTAATGCAGTTATTTATATTTAATGACACTAATGCACACTTATTCGGATTCTATGCATCCCATACTCCATAGGTCCGAGGGCAAGCCCTTAATCGTACTTCATCGTATAGGGTTGGATACCTCGTTATGAATTTAAATACTATGGTAACTACAGTAAGTATCCTAGATATTTTATGAGTTATGAGCCCATGTCCAGACAGCCTGGAGGAGAATCCCACGTCATGACATGACGTATCATGTAGACAACATATGGACAATTCGCCTCCGTCATGGGATAATGGCACTACGTAGTCACCAAGCACTCCACAAGCCACGGTCCCGATAATTTCGGAGATGTATTTACGTCATGACATGACGCATCATGTAGACAGCCTGTGAACACTCTCACACCGTAGATCCGAGGCCTTCATACTAGTGTTTTTCTCTTACTTTCATCACATTTTCACTATAGTATAGTCCTTACATTTTTAATTTGTTTTAGAAGAAAATCATCACAACCTAGAGCTAGCTTACCCTACCGGACTTAAACCAAACAAAAGAGACAGTCAGTCCACACTGGCTACTTCTCAAGAGATGCTTAACCCACACTAGTTAGCTCTCAAATTCATTAATAAATACTGTCGGTTTCTAAGGGTCTCGCCTAGCCTCTAGATTCCAACAATTATCTCGTTCTAGAGATCAACAATATATTACATTCAATCTCAAAATAATATTTTAATTTCTTTATTCACAAACTCTTCCTCAAAGAAAACATTTCTTTATAATCTCATAATATGAAATAATTCAATTCAACTTCTTTTATCAGTTTAATCACTTATAGCATTGTGTACAAAATCAAATGTTCTCTTAATCAAATGTTAAAAACCATAAAATCTCATCGAGAAGAAATCTAATTGCATTCCAAAACTTCATCTCTCTTTAATTATACAAGAGTCACATTTTTAATTGATAAATTCGAGTTCTTCAACATTATTTATTGTAAATTCCCCTTTCAATTCTCACAAAAATATATCAAAATATTGTAGCCATAATTTTTATAAGTTCTAAACAATTTTAGAAGAATAATTAAATTTTTTCCCAATTTTTATTGCACTTTAAAACTCTTAAAAACTCAATTTATATTAAAAATATAAAAAAAAAAAACAGAAAAAGGCAGTGGTCGGATTATAACCCAGGACCAAGACCAACCCCACCCATGAACAGTAACAGTCCCAAAGCGCACCCGAAGACCAATAAGTCTAGAGTGACTAACTGAAAGGAAGTTCATTTAATTTCCTTAAGTATCCAGTCTTGGCCTAATTCATTTATTTAAAACATAACAATCAACCGAACTTCGATTCATTACACAAATTTTATTTACTCATACCACACACTTCAAAAGTACAGTAACAAATATTTACTGATTGTTCATGTATCAATGCAAATTTCCACAATTTAAAGATATGTAACAAAATTAAGAACATCCCAAACGCCATACGCGTTCACTAAATTGTAAAGTATTATTCTACTACATTCGTAGAAGTTTTTTCTTCTTTTTAATGGGAATTAACACGATGAGAATTTTCCCCAAAATTTCATATCAATTCTAATAAAGCGAAATTTTAGTTTCTTTTCACAATTTTCCTAAAAATCTTCTTATACAACAATTAGAATTTTTCATGGCATTCTATCTACTATTTTGCACACTTTGAATTTCTAATTTCACTTACAACCTACTTTATAAAATTTTCATCTAACATTCATTTTTCCATCAATCACAAATGTTTAGCTTTTTATTACAACGTGCATCACATCAAATTTTTAGAGAGTAAATTAAGCAATCTACATTTACCATACCAATCAAGATTTAACAATTAAGTTATATATATCATCTAGCGTGCAACCTATTCCTAAAATTAGAAAGGATTTAAGAAACACCCACCCAATTGCCGAATTTACTAGTAGCAAACCCCTTCAAAAGCACCAAGAAAATCCCCAAAGCACGCCGAAATCCACACAAAAACCAAGCAAATCATCCACCAAAATCCACAGCAAAAATGCCTCCCGAAAGCACAGTACCCTCATTTCATGCATGCATATATATATCTACATGTGTGTGTGTGTGTGTGTATGTGTGTGTGTGTGTGTGTGTGTGTGTATATATATATATATATATATATATATATATATATATATATATATATATATATATACATATTTATATATATGGGTATAATAAAATACATTGTAAGTTATATATATGTATATGCATATGAGTGGGTGGAGGAAAACAAGATGAATTTCTGGGGGTTTCGGATTAGGCAGAGAATGAAAGAAGGTAGAGATGAGGAGATAGTGAAGATTAGAGGTATATATAAAGTAATTAAAGGGTGGTTAATGTGATAGTTATTAAAACCACCCCCACTCCTAAATCCCACTACCCACTCCTCTTTCTCTCATTCACCAAGTCAGCCCAACATTTCCAACCAGCCACTTCTCCTTGGTGTGCACAATGCACTTGTGCACGTGCCCGTGCTTTGTGTACACCACAAAATAAATTATTTATTTAAATTAACACATATGTATATATATATATATATATATATATATATATATATATATATATATATATATATATATATATATATATATATATATATATATATATATGTATATAGTTTACTTCGTGAGTTCTCACGGAGTTCTCACCAAAATTAGTTCTCAACCGAAGGGCTCCCTATATATATATATATATATATATATATATATATATATATATAAGATGCATATAAAATTAGTTTAATTTAAAATTATAGTTTTCATGCATGAATAAAATAGACACACATACTTTATAAAATTTTATTTTGAAAAAAAGAAAGCAACTAATAGGCGCACTGCAAATACATGCGTCGCACGTAAAATATTAAAATACGAAATAAATTTCATCGACGGTGAAATGTTCATAAATAATTGAAATACAACATACGAAAAATATATTTCATTAATTTTTATATATTCCACAACGTAATCACTACATACATAGAAAACACGTGCACCACACGTATAAAAATATTTTAATCAAACATAAGAGAAAAAATGAATTTCCGTTTATAAAGTGAATTCGAACACGTTATTAAATAAATAATTGTAACATAGAAATATTACACGTAGCGGTGGAAAATACGTAATTGATACGTGCATCGATAACACGTATAAAGCACGTAAAAACACAGAGATTGTAATTTTATATTTGAGTTGACTCAAATAGGATTTTGAGAAAACGAAAAATGCATGAATAGTCGGAATACAAAATTCGAATTAAAATACGTTACAGATATTACACGTAACAGTACAAAATACACGTGCGTAACACACGAGGGGCAAAATTATCATTTTCAATTTTGCGGGGTGTTACAAGTGCAATTTTACAAAATAAGCTGCCTCCTAAACTTAAAGATCCAGGGAGGTTTACAATTCCTTGCACTATTAGAAATTCTTCATTTGATAAAGCATTATGTGATTTAGGAGCAAGTATTAATCTTATGCCTTATTCTGTTTTCAGGAAATTAGGTATTGGAGAAGCAAAACCCACCACAATCTATTGCAATTGGCGGATAGATCTATTAAGTACCCAACAGGAGTAATTGAGGAAGTTTTGGTGAAAGTGGACAAGTTCATATTTCCCGCTGATTTTATTGTGCTTGGCATGGAGAAAGATGAAAAAATCCCTTTGATTTTGGGGAGACCATTTCTAGCTACGGGGAGAGCTTTGATTGATGTACAATAAGGAAAACTTATTTTGAGGGTTGATGATAAGCAAGTAATGTTTGTACTTTTAAATCTATGGAGGTTGCTGCTGAAGCCCATTCATGTTTTCAAGTTTGTGAAACTAATCTAATTGTGGGAGAGACGCATAGAGAAGAAGTTGAGAAATTACTAATTAAAGTGTATCCAACAAATTCAACAACTTTTGAATCTAAGAAAGAAAAGATTTTGGAATACGTTCAAGTTGCACCATCTATTAATTTTTCTTCTCAGCTGACATTCAAGGAGGTAGGGGATATCAAGAACACCATCGTCAAGAAAGAAATGACTTAAACTCAAGCTTTAACCACTGCCATCTAGCTTGGGGGATGCTCAAAGAAAACCTAATCCAAACATGAAGAAAGTTATTAGAAAATATGTTTTGATGTTGTTGGATCTTGGCATCACATAACCATCTTCGCTATCAAGTCTGGCTGAAGACTTAAAACTTAGTGCTTCTTGGAAAGCTACCCATGTTTTCTCTTTACTGCATTATATTTGCTTTTTCTAATAGTTTACTTTAATTTTAATTTTTTAAATTTTATTTTATAGGATTGCATAAGTTTGGAAGTCGTTGGGCGGAGCTATTTTCTGGACCGACATTGATGGCTATTTTTTGAGCAAGATACAGTCTGAATCTGGAAAAGTGTATAAAATACCGATCGAAGGAAATTGTCTTAGCTTTCTAGAACAAAAAGAATCAGGCAATTTGGACATCTACAGCTCCAGATATCACTGAAACAATGAACGTCGTGCGTTCAGGAATTTTAACACGAATCAGGGGAGCAATTCTGAACTTTTCTCCTTATTTTTGTTTTTCTTTCTCTTTACCCATTGAGGACAATGTGATATTCAAGTTTGGGGGAAGGGGTACAATTTTTTTAAATATATTTTATATATATTTGAAAAAAAAAACAAAGCATTGCAATTAAGCTTACCATTACACTTTTGAGTTCTTTATTGTACTAAAGCATTGAAATATTTTTTAGGATAGACAATATCTTATAAAGCAAGATTAAACATACTTATTTACTTTAGGATTATTGAATTTCAAACTTTCTTATAAAATTGTGAGAGTCATGTGATTATACATAAAAGAAAAATGCGATGTCTTTTCTTGTAATTATCCCCTTTGATCTAGTCCTAAACAGAGTTTAAGTAAATAGAGTGATAATGAGTAAATAATTGAATGAATAAATTTCTATCTACTCCAATGTTTTGAGTTGCTTAGTAACAAGGGGTATTCATCACCAATGTTTACTTTTACGTCAAATGACAACTTGAAATATGAGTATGCAAAAGCACTCTAAATTCGTGACTTGTTGAGTAACCGGGTGAATTCATCACAAATATTTGCATTCGTGTCAAAAGGCATGTGACGACTTGGAGAAGAGCAAAAAAAAAAAAAAAAAAAAAAAAAAAAAAAAAAAAAAAAAAAAAAAAAAAAAAACTCTAGTTTGCTACTCGGTTTGTAGTAGCGAGAAGGTGTAATCATAGCTAGAGTTTTTGCATGATATAATTATATAAATTGCATGAAATATATAATTGGGTTAGGAATTATGTATGAATAATTGCACTGGAGAAAGTGAGTATGCATAGTAAAAATCAACAAAGAAAACAAGGAGAATGATCGTTAAATTTTTATTAATTTGTTGAGTTTTGAATTTTACAATTTGGCCATGTGGAAAGCAAAATAGAATTTTTAATTGTCAATAGAGGGTGAAAATGAAATAAACAAATTTAAAAGGATTTAATTGAGCTAATGTGATTATTAATTAGTTTAATTAATTTAGACTAATTAATTTTATTTTTATTTTTAAATTCTAAATTCTGATTTTATTTTTGTGTGTGCAGCACGTGCTTCAAGAAAGAGAAAGAGAAGAAAAAGAAGAAAGAAATAAAGAGCAAATCAGAAAAGAAAAGAAATATAGGAAAAAGTGGGGTTATATGTAAAAGTAAACCCGAACAACACTGGTTCGTGTTCCGATAAATACAGCAGCCACGATAAAGAGAAAGACATGCTTAACAAGAGAGGGAGAGTGATGGCTGACCTCACAAACAATAATTAAAATAAATAAATAGAGAAGACAAAGACAGAGGAAAGTGGCGTTGCGACTTTCGAGGCGATGCCAGCGAAGTCAGCAGAAGAGAAGAAAGAGGAAAGAGAAGGAGAAAAGGGGGCTCTGTACGTGTAGGGTGTGCGGCTTTCGAGGCCACATCAGCAGAAGAAAGGAAAGAGGAGAGAGAAGGAGAGAGGGTGTGCAGCTCTGAGTTAGCGGCGTGACTTCCGAGGAGGAGAGGGACAACAATGCTGACTGTACGACACGGATTTCGAGGGGCTTCAATTTGGGATTTTTCAACAAAACAGAGTTTTTTTTTCTTCTCTCCACTAATTTTTATTATGCAATCAAAAAACATGTTTGTTAGTTGCAAATTTATTATGAACTAATTTTATTTTTTTAGGGCTTTGATGTAGCCTAATTTTGAGAACACAATTTTAATTTCATATTATTTTTATATTTTTTCCATGATTGTGTGTTTGATTTTTTTTTTCTTCTTAATGCTTACAATTGTTTGGCCAACTTTTGTATGATTTATTAAATTATGGAGAGACCGAACTGGTAATTTGTGATTTCGAATTAATAAAATTAAATATCGTTACAAGAGCGAACCGCTGTTAATGTGACCGTTAAGAAATCCATAGATCTTAATGAATTTTCAGTTAGTAATTTGTGCATGAACTATGACAAATAATTAGTTGAGAATATTTTTGATATTGCTTGGGAGAGAATATTGAATGATTTGGGAATTTTGGTATACAACTTGGAAAAATAATATTTTTATTCACATGGAGTTATAAATTGTGTGGGATTAACTAGGTGAAATCGAAATCCCTAGAATTTGTACTGCCATTAACAAATCACAAAAATTTAAGATTTTCGTTCTCTTTTGTTAGTTTAGATCTTTAGATTAATTTAGTTGCTTTATTTATTAAAATTTTGGTTTTCCAAATAGTAGTTAATCTAGTAATTTCGGTTCTCGATAAAATAATTAGTCCTTGCGGGTTCGACACTCTTTTCACTTATCTATACTACTTTTTGTGATTTTGTACACTTGCAAATAATCACATCAGGTTTGATATGCAAACACACACTAAAATGTGTCATAATATCACATAACTTCTCTAATTGTAGACTTCACGTGAAAGTGCATTCACTATCCACCAAACGGGAACATGATACGCAAACAAAATACTTCTTGTCAATCAATGTACATGTTGGCAAAAAGTTTTCATATGTGGAGACAAAATGATGTTTTACCATAATTTGCGTTGGTACAATTTTTTATTTGGTAGAAAGAAATATCATAACCTGTATGAAATCAATAGTTCTTCATTACAACCTAACTAATCATCAACAATCATATTGTATAGACGACACAAAAGATGGTGTTTCAAATGAAGTTTATGTACCACTGTCATCAATATTTGCCCTTAACTCCCTCTATCGCGATGTAGACGGCCGGCTCCTAGATACCGATCTCCTACCTGAAACTACTGTCAGTGGAACAGATTCTCTCCGCACCGTTTCGTCGAGTATGAATCGTTGTAATAGAGCATCATTTTTAGACAGTTCCTGACACCGTCGGTATAACTTCTCATATGAAAAGAGTAGTGAATTGACACAAATATAATTATAAAAATTTGTAAGAGAAAAATTTTTTTCAATTTTCTTACATATGATGGTACGCCGCGAGGCTCAAACTGGAAAGATCCTGTGTCCCAGGCTTCTCGTCACTGTACCGTCTGTGAAAAGAGGCGTTTCGACTATAGGCCCACCATACATTGCAGGCCTGTCAAGTTAGGTTTGCGCTGGATATTGCGAAGGCAACCAAAACGAAGGAGTTGCAAAGGGCAATTGGGCAGACAGATTACTGATGCTAGCTGCCCCAATGAAATCCATATTTGCTGCATGCGAGGAGAGTCAGAAGAATATGACTTATTGAAACCTTCGCCCATTACTGATTATATAAGCTTTGATGTACATGATGGACAAGTTGAGAAGCTTCAATAGGCTGACAATAATCATGTGGCCCCATTCTAGACATGATAGTAGGATGGTCTTTTGGGATAGCAATAATCCCAGTTATTTGGCGATAACAACGGTCAACGAGATACCATACCTTCTATATCAAAATGTACCATTAGCGCACATGTAGTACGTTCAAGTAATATCAAAATATAAGCATTGAATTTACTTCAGCAAAAGAAACAAATATGATATGTTATTACCTGATCGCAATATTGGAAGATAACACAATGACAGAATAAGAAGATCACAACCTGAATATCGTGCTCGCCCTCATTTGACGATCCATTATAAGGCTGCCATACCTCATCTCCAACTGATCTCGGGACATGAAAATATTGTAACGAATCTAATCTGTTCGACTCTGGTCTAATTGACTGTGATTCCACCATGCAATTTTCGGTTGTACATCAGCATTTTGTAGATGAATCGCAAAGTCTACCGTTCTACCAATTATAGGAGTACAAACACTTGTGTATTCATAGGCCCATACTGCAAATAAAAGGTTAATTAGTATTCACCATATTTAGAACGAAAAATTATGTAACATAAATATTGCAACGAACTAAATATTATTTACCATAACTATTACCTCAAGTACTTGCCATTCCCTATTAAAAGCCTGCTACATGAGTCGAGAGATAAATATAGCAGTGAAAATGCAGGACTTCCCCAATCATACGTGCCCACTAGGTTCAAACCTTCAAATACAGCAAGGAAGCCACATCTGACTACTGAAGAAGTATTAGGCAGAAGAAACTCACCGAAGAAGTACATGAAGAATGCTCGTCCAACTTTAGTTGCCACTAAAACATGTAATCTCTTCTAAGAAGTGAGTTTGCACAATATCAAAGGAATACTCCTCATCATTACACTGCTGGTATATTACCGACTCTGATGGATAATTTCGTTAGCATTGCCCAATCCAACGGGGTAAATTCCAACTCACCGCTGGGAAGGTGGAAAGTGTGTCGTGTCCCACCATATCTCAATCAATGCCTCGACGAGCCCCGCTAACGACTGCTCTGTATCAATAGTCAGAAAACGGTGCCAGCCCGCATTCTCGACCAATTGCTTAATTAGTGGGACGGTCCAAACTATTTTGAAAGCCTTGATCTGACCCTTCCAATTCCCCATGAATGTAACAATCCACCAATATGATGCTCGGTAATATACTTATGTACGTGTTCTCAATCGTCGACAACTCTGTACTGAGATGGCTCGCTATAATTTATAGCTGGATTCGCTTCTTCGCTTCTTGTGTTTGTTTGTTAGACCTGACATGACACCTTGATTTGACTCTTCCAATAAACCTTTTTGATTGTCGACATCTTTTTTATAATACAGAATTTGAGTACGAAGAGGAGTTAGATAAGTTTGAGTTGTGGATTAATCAAAGGAGGATCGTGAAATTTATAAGCATTTGGTATAAGGGAAAAAGTGTATTTCCATACTCAAATAGGGTTGGGATGAATATTTAAAAAGCAAAAGTATCGAACGAAAAACTTTTTTGCGTCCGACACTTTAAACCCCAATATTGTTGCCGTATTTCTAGAATGAGACAACATGTGTCGTTTGGAATTTTTTTTTCTTCAATTTACTACATATACCCACTGGACGGTACATGTTGTACCGTCCCACAATTTTTTGTAAAAATTTTTGCGAGACGGAACCAAAAATATATTTTTTTAAAAAAATATTGAGACGATACAGCATGTGTCGTCTGCTCACATTTTTTTCTTCGAAATTTGCCATATTATAGCAAACAACCATTGCTAACAAAATCCAATTTTGCTATTTTTTCAAATTTAACAAAAACCATTGCAGATGCTCTTACAGTTGGCATTTCTGGATGGTGATTCCACATTGTGAAAGTGAAACTACTAAAATTTGTCCAACATTGGCACCACGTTTTCTCAAGTTGAATTTGCATTTGCTTTTGATTTTCAGAGCATTTGCATTTGTTGGCTAAAAAGCCATTTTTTACCAAAAAAAAGAAAAAGAATGCTGTAGTCGTTGGCTATATACACAAATTTTGGGTTCTAGGGGAACAATGGTTGGCTATATTTGGAAGACGATATAGGAATTTGGAAATTATAGCCGACGGACGAAAGATTATCTTTCGTCGCTTAAGTATTTTTTATAAAAAAATTTCGGACGAGGAATCATTTTCCGTTCGATCAATATTTTTTAAAAAAGTGAACGGGAAATGATTCCTCGTCCCACAAATTAAATCAAAAACAATTCAGGGACAGAAGATGCTCTTTCGTCCCTCTCTTTAAAAAAATATTTAATTACTTCATTGAATTACATATATACCTTCATTCTCTACCAACGTTCACATTTCCTACTCCAAGGGCTATTTTATTCAAACGAAGCACAACAGCTATGAAAAAAGCAATTGGCTATAAAATTATCCTCATTGTGTGGTTTTCATATGATTTCCAAACACAATTTTATTCAGTTTACATTCGGTTCTCCCCTAATTTCATTTTTTGCATCTTTCTCTATCTTCTTATTTCGGTTTTTGTTAATCGATTTCATGGCAAATCATCCTAATAGAGGTCGGACATACTCTGGTATTAAAGATGTTATTTTGGCTCAAAGCTGAGTTACTATCACCCAAGATCCGTTGATCGGTAGCGATCAATCCGGGACACAATTTTGGGATCGCATTTATTCTATATTTTTGATTCTCTAGGCACTACAGCCGATAGAACAACCGGCTCCCTTTCCAGTCGATTCTCAACCATTTTAGAAGAACTTGTTTTGTACAGTGCGAAGTTGAGCAATGTCACAAATAGTGTAACCCCTGTTTCTGGTTGTACGGATTTTTCTGGTAATTTTGTAGTGTTCTCTTTTCTATTTTAATGTATTTTGGATATTGGGCTTGTTGTGGGCCTTCTGTTGCAATTTATTGTATTATTGTTGTTATTATTATTATCCTTGTTATCTTTTGTTAGTCCAATCCTAGTCTACCCAAACCCACAAACCCATATCCCCCCCAACAACCAACCTAGATCTTCTCAACTGCACACTTCCCATATCTCCTAACCACTCACGTTCTTATCCCCACTATCTCGTACCTACCCCTTAATTAATATTTTATTATTATTTTTATAACCCCAACACCCCGTCCCTCTCTCTCTCCCGCTCTGTTAAAACAGAGAACCCATCGCCATCATCGAAATCAATCACCTTCAACCTCTACTCCTCGCCTTGCACCTCTGTTGACGCGTCGCTCGCCCCTGCACCCCGTCCCTCCATCGACGCCACAGCCCCTTCATATTCCTCTCGACCTTTGACCTCACTGCCCCTGTCTCCTCCCCTAGGTTCCCCATCGACCCTGCTGACGCCATCCTCGCGAGCCCCGCTTACCATTGCAACTCCGCCCCTCGTCGAGCCTGCCTGCATCCCTTGCTCGACACCAGCCTCGACTAGGCCCCCACCGAACAGTCTCGCAGTCACCACCGCCAACAACAGCTCCCCATCATCGTCATCCTCTCGCCCTCCTCGACGACTGCCCCCGCTTGCCATTGTAACTCCACCTCCAGTCCCTCTCGAGGCTCCACCTCAACTTCACCTTCAACCTCAGCTCCATCCGCCGCTCGCCATTGTCGCCCCCTCTAGCTTCGCCACCTGAGCCTCTGCTCCATCCTCTCCCCACTCCGGCTCTGCCTCCCACTCGAGCACCGCAATCGCAGCGATGACTACCGCTGCTCTTCCCTCTCTCCCTCATCGTCGCATCTCCGAGCTCCGTTGCTGCCCTCGTCACTGTCGTTCCTCGCTGCAGTCTCTCTCTCAGCTGTTGAGTTCGACGGTAAAAAGTTGGGTTGTTCGGTGTTGGCTATTTAGGGGATCAGTGTTGCTGTTGGAGTATAGGGGATCCCTGTTTGGTGTTTGTGTAGAGGAGGGAGTGGTTTGTATTGTGTTTACTGTTATGGAGTAGGGGATCGTGATTGGTTTTTGATGTTTGGGTTGATCTTGGGATGTTACTGTTTGTTGTGTTGTGTGCTGCTGTTTTGCTACTGGGATTTGTTGTTTGGCTGTTTGCCGTTTTACCGTGGGAGGAGTTACTGTTGAGTGCTCTTTTGTTGTTGCTGTGTAATTGTGGAGTTGCTGTTATGAGTGCATGTGCCGCCGTCGGATTCTTATCCCGTTATTCTCTTCATACTCAGAATCGTCTCCTAACAGGCAAGCGTCTCTTGAACTCATTTTTATTGTTTCTAGTTCAAGAAAACACTCTTTGAAATCCGGCAAGTAGTAATCAAATTGAATATCATATCTGATTGAACTCCATTGTTTATTTATTGTACCATATTATTGATTCATAGTCTTCTCATCGTGCTATTATTGTTGACTTCAATCCCAAACCGTAAATTTATTGTACTATTGAACATTCACATATATGCCTTGTCATTTGCTTGATTTTGTAGTGAGGTTTCGACTCGGTTCCTGACACAGTAACTTTAATAATTGCATATAGAAATTGTAGTACACTGAGTCCATATATTGTCATGTTTTGCATATAAATCGTGTTTTCCATATTTAATAAATTAGACCATGTATGTTTCATGTAATGTATAGTCTTGATATCATCTTGAAATCGTACTAGTGCTACTGGTCTCATCGATTGTACCTGTTGCATGAGTATTGATATCATTGCCCACATTGATCACATGCATGTTCATAACTGATTGTTAATAAAATATTAATCAAGCCGGGGTTAATAAGGGTTGACTTAGTAGTGGATAATCTCAGAAAATGTACACGGTAAGGTCTTATCGTTATATCGTACTGTCATGGAAGGAGGAGTATCGATTGTGAATTATTGATTGTTAATTGTAAATTATTGTTATCGACACCAAGTACACGCTCTGTAGATCCCACCATAAAGTCTAAAATGCACACTGTTTTGTATGTACCGAACCTGTAGTATGGGATGCAGTAGTACGTGCATTAGTTAGGATTAAAATGAATAATAGACTTATAGAAATAAATGAACACTGAACATTGACAATAATACTGAATACTGCTTATTAAACATTGATTCCTAATTTCTGAATTGTTGATTATCAACTTTTGATTTTGTTACCGTTTATCATTTATTGACTCCGATATCGTTTCAATTTCTGTTCTTGTTATATAGTCCTTTATTTCCTATTTTACTGCTTCCTACTACTTGTTGCCCGAAACTTGCTCTAACGGGTTCTCTTCCTCTTTCTTTTGAGTTATGTTATACAGATACAGTGATGGGTAACCGAAAGGAACTCGTCGAAATGTTACTGCATTGCATATTCTCGAGCTATTTGGTAAGTTCTTGTATCCCAGATTTGGTTATTGGATTTTATTCTGTTTATGTGATTATATTTTTCTGCGTGGTTATGATTATTTCTTTTCATGTTGTTGAGATAAGACTGGTACAGCTTATGAATTATTTTAAAATCATTCACTGGGCCTTCATCACGGGCTCGTATTCCCGTATTTTGGGAAGCGGGGTGTGACAAATAGAGCGGTAAGCGATACTATAGAGGCAGATAAGGTGTGTTTAATTTTTAATGGAGTGCATTAAGTACTTATTGTTTTAAAATTTTTTATTACTTAATTATAATCTAGATTTATTTATTGTGAAAGGTACGCGATGCTCAAATGGAATACATGTAAACAGCTGGGAAAGCCTTCAAAATCGAAGAGTGTTACGAAATTCTTTAAGATCAACCTAAATTTTCCTTGCGTACAACTCATGTTTTTGAACCAATCCCAAGTTCTCAATCCAGGTAAGGTGGTTGTAACGCCCCGATTTTCATACACTGGGAAACCGTGACATAAGCCAGAATCTTTCCTTCCATTAGCCTACAATACACAAAAAAAAGGAAAAATTTAAAACTTTTTATTCAACACAAATGTACTACAAGTCCGAATGTTACAAAATTACAATACATTATAATAGTGTTACAATAATATCTTTACAATCCCAGGTGTTACAACTTTCAACAAATTACATTAGAGTACAATGAATAAATAACAACACTTGGTATTTCACTTGGATGCTTTCCCCAACAATAAAAAAATTACAACAATGAATAAATTACAATAATTGTTACAAATGAAATTACAACATATTTTACAGCGAAAACTAAATAAAGTTGTCCCCTTGCTTCTCTAGCCTCGAGTCCTCCTGAAACCTGTACCTGTACTTCTGCAATCCAGTACCTATACTTCTGCAATCCAATACCTATTTAAGTGGGGACGTTAGTACATATACTGACGCTTTAAGGCTGATAACTACAGCGAATCTCAACTATAGCAAACAGATTGATGAAAAGAGGAACGTGTATATATAGTTGATGTGTCAGTGTATGTTATGACTTAGACTCTAATGCAAGATTACCAATGCAATGATGCTCTTATTCTAATGCACGCGAGTCTCCGGAACAGTATGCAGCCCATACTACATATGCCCCATATCAAGCCGTTTCTTCATATATAGGAATTTGAACCCACGCCATGAATTCTACTTTTGTACCCATCCTGTTCCTGACACATATTACATGACTGATAAGGTTGTAGGTACGGTCTAGTTTCGCTACTGCAGTACAATAGTGGTTTCCCCGTTTTCCACTATTGCCCGGCGAACCGGTCCTCGCTCAAAGCCAACACGAACTACAAGATACTTGTCAACCTTCTTCCGTACCTCAACTTGTCATGAGAAGACATAGAACTTGATGGAATCGTAGGGACTATTTCCCGAGGAAAACCTCCGTTCTTATCATGGCAGTTCAGGAATTAACAATCAAGATACGGATCCCGTACTCCCAACTCATCATGAAAAAGCATCGCCCGTATCCCTTTGACAAGAGAATACATCCCACTAACATCACCTAGTGTCAGCCTATAGGAGAGGTTGGATTATAGGGTATCACCTCTAACACCAACTCTCACCTTCGGCAATTTATAGATAAAAATGATTAAGTAACTCTTACTACCCTAACGATGTCACTAACCCTAACCAAACAAGTGAGACATGCCACTGTGCTTCCAACTCATCATGAAAAAGTACCGTACGTGTCCCTCTTCTAGAGAGTGTAACAATTTGTCGATACAATTAACCAAGTCTTAAACTAGACTTCACAAGATCTCCTCAATCCACTCATAGCCTACTTATTTAAGACAATACCTACATACGTGCCCTAATGAGCTTCGTACGAGACAACAATATACATACGAGACAAATAAGCTACGTATGGGACCAACAGCTACATACGGGCCAGGCGAGCCACGTATGAGACAACAACCTACATATGAAAACAATCATACAGGTAGTCAACCTAGAAGCAACGGAACATGCTTACTAGCAACTCTTGATCTTCTATAATTAGAAGCAACAGAAGAATCTACAAACAATCTAAAATAGGCATTCTACCAATGAGGATCCCAAAAGCGAAAAAAAGGCCTGTCGACAGCCTAGAAGCAACCAGTGCTATGCTTATCGAATTTTAACAGAAATATACTTATTAGAAAGGTAAGAATATCTACCACAACTCTCTAGTGGAACACTATTTTCGATTCTGTAAGGAATCCAAAATCCGGTCCATCGAATACACGCAAACAGTTTACCCAAACTGCAGATTTTCAACAAAAAAGCTGAAATTTTGCAAGCTGGTAACTTTTGCTCTACTCGTCGGAATCTAACAAAACTAGACATTTTAGAAAGGTGGGAACACCTACTACAACTCCCTAGTTGACCACTTTCTCAGATCCCGTAAGGAATTCCAAATTCCTGACCTCGAACATACGCAAACGTTAAGCAAAACAGCAAAATTCCAATAACAATGCTGAAACTTCTACTGCTTGTAACTTTTGCTCTACTTGTCGGAATTTAACAAAACTGGGCAATTCGAAAAGGGAGGAACATCTACTAAAACTTCCTAGTTGACCACTTTCTCAGATCCCATAAGGAATTCCAAATTCCTGACCTCGAACATACGCAAACGTTAAGGAAAACAGCAAAATTCCAATAACAAAGCTGAAACTTCTACTGCTTGTAACTTTTGCTCTACTTGTCGGAATCTAACGAAACTAGACAATTTGAAAATGTGGGAACATCTACTAAAACTTCCTAGTTGACCAATTTCTCAGATTCCATAAAAAATTCCGAATTCCTGACCTCGAACATATGCAAACAGTAACAAAACAACAGACTTACAAAAGAAGCTGAAACTTTGAAAGACTATAACTTTTGTTCCACTTATCGAAATTCAATCCAAGAGGGCAATTCGGAAAGGTGAGAATGTCTAATACAACTTCCTAGTTGGTCGGCTCCTCAGATTCAGCGAGTAAGACACTCAAAAATTACAAGGAATCAAGACAGATACAATTCCAACCCGCCAAATACACAGCCAAGCTGAAAACTTTCAAAGCCCATAACTTCTACTCTGCTTGTCGGAATTTAACCCGAGAGGTCAATTCAGAAAGGGAAGAGTCTCTACTACAACCCTCTAGTTGGTCTCCTCCTCAGATTCTTCAAGTAAGACACTCAAAAATAACAAAGAAGCAAAACAGTGAGCGCTTCAGCCAAAGCTGACTGCGCTGTTTTGCAAAGGCCATAACTCCTACTCCGCTTATCGAATTTAACCCGAGAGGTCAATTCGGAAAGGGGAGAGTCTCTAATACAACTCTCTAGTTGCCCGAACCTCAGATTCTTCCAGTAAGACACTCTAAAACATTAAAGAAGCCAAACAGCAAGTTTCCAGTGCAATCTGGCTGTTGTGTTTTGCAAAAAGCATAACTCCTACTTCGCTTATCGGAATTTAACCCGAGAGGTCAATTCGGAAAGGGGAGAGTCTCTAATACAACTCCCTAGTTGGTCCGAACCTCAAATTCTTCCAGTAAGATACTATAAAACATCAAAGAAGCCAAACAGCAAGTTTCCAGTGCAATCTGACTGTTGTAATTTGCAAAAGGCATAACTCCTACTCCGCTTATCGGAATTTAACCCGAGAGGTCAATTAGGAAAGGGGAGAGTCTCTACTACAACTACCTAGTTGTATCTAACCTCATATTCTTCTAGTAAGACACTCAAAGTATCAAGCAACCAAAACCACAACGTTCAGCCAAACAGCTAGTTGTTGTTTTTGTAACGGTCATAACTTTTTCGTCTCTTATCGGAATTTAACCCAAGAGGCAAATTCGGAAAGGTAAGGATCTCTACTAAAACTCCCTAGTTGGACCGAACCTCAAATTCCGCAAGGAAACCAAGTTCTAGTCCCTCGAAGCTACTGCGACGCTAACCCCAAAACAGTGAGCTCACTGTTTTGACTTGAGACTCGCTGTTTTGGGGGAAAAGCTCGTTTCACCCATCAAAATGGCTCCGAAAAATCCCCAAAAATTCTAGCATGGTAAGAACACATAAGAGAACCTCCCACATAAATTTTGGGTCAAAATTCTTCTTTTAACACAGGTTAATTAAATCTAACCCTGGAGTGACAAAATCGAATCTTTATCGTTATAATTCGTGTTCTACCACTTCAAATTTTACATGCTCTTAAATCTAGTCCATTTGCACATGAAAATAACTCATTAAAACAACGTACGATCATAATAATCCCTAAAATAACTAAAAATACATGAGATGAGAAACCCCCACCTTGAAAGTGTGTAGGAAGGACTAGCTTAGCTTAATCCTTCTCCTCCTTGCTCCTTGTTCTTGCTCTCCTCAAGAACACCTCATGAAGAAAAACCCTATGAAATCTCCACTCTTTTTTTTATTCTCTCTTTCTTTTTCTTTCTCAATCTTTTCCAAAAACAAGATAAGTAGAAGAACTAGGAGAATGAAGAGATGGAGTGAGATGAGATGGAGATTATACAAGATGAAAATGGGGTTTTCTTTGCCCTTCTAGGGTTAGGCCGGAAATTAGAGGAGGGGGGGGGGGGGGGGTTATATAGATGAAGGGTTAAGTTGTATGGTGCAGAATGAGAACAAGTGTCTCATTTGTTTGTGGCTTAGAACATTTGTAGTTCAATTTACAATTAAACATTGCAATCACCCCCCTAACTCATCCTAACCCTCCATCTCATCATGATGGATCAAAAATAAAAGATAACTTTCCCAAATCACATGTAACCCCCGTTTCCGTTTATACGGATTTGTATTTTTCTTTTCTTGTATTCTGGTATTTAAATTTTTCCTATAAATTTTTCTACTCTTTTGAACCCAAATTTTTGCATTCATTTAAATACCCGACTATTTTTGTTGAACCCAGAAATTCAACATACACACTATTTATCACTATTTGATTATTTATCTTCTGATTATTATTTTATTACTATTATTATTATTGTTATTATTATTTTGTTAAAGCCCCTTTGTTTTGACCTATATTATATTATCTATTATGAAGCCCACCATCTAAAGCCCAATTTATATTCATTTGATTTGCATTGCTTATTTATATATAATTGAAGCCCAAATATAAAATCCAAGTTTACAACCTACACCCACATCTATCGGATCTCAACCCATTATCCTATCATACCCAAATGTAACCACCTGTATACAAAACCCCATGTTCATTCGAGTAAGTCTTCACTATAGTAGCCAACATGGGGTATATACCATCAGCTAAATAGTACCCCATGTTGTAGACACGATTGTTAATTAGAAATTCAGTCGGCAGTGCACAATCATCGAGAATGTTGTTGAATAGTGGAGAGCGGTTAAATACGTTTAAATCATTATTGCATCTAGGCATTCCAAAGAATGAATACAAAAATCAAAGGTCGTAAGAGGCCACCGCTTCGAGAATGATTGTAGGTTCACAAACATGATCGGTGTATTGACCATGCCATGCTGCGGGACAAATTTTCCATGCCCAATGCAAGCAATCAATACTACTTAAAATTCCGGGAAAAACTACTAGATGAATTTTCTTCCAATAACCTCTGCACATCATCGACCGTTGGATGTCTCATATATTGCGAGCCAAATATGTTAACAACTGCCACACAAAATCGACGTAGTGTTTTTAGAACCATACAATCTTAAATACGTACACACTTGTCAACTGCATCTGCAGAAGTCCCATACGCCAAACACTGTTTAGCCTCTGTGATTTTTTGGTGCGGGGATAACCCAAAAGCTTTCGTTGCATCTTGTCGCTGAAGAAATACCGATCATAACTTACAATATCTTAGAGTATCCGATTAAATAAATCTCGGCACATACGAAAACGTTATCGAAATAGAGTGTCGCCGTAAATTGGATTATCAGCAAAATAATCCCTTCGAAGACAACTATCACCATCTTCTCTTTCACATTGAATATATTGGCAGTGGTTTATATGTTGATTTTATTGAACGTCCATCGACAAGATTTGCATACGGCTAGTAATAATCCTCGCAAGACTATCGGCTTCTTCGTCTGATGAAGTAGAGTTAGAAGAAGAGTTGTTAGTGTCCATTGGAGAAGAGGTGGTTTGGTTTTGGTTTGTATGTACGTTGGCCGAAGAATGACCCTCACTTAAATAACCAATGAGATTCAACTGATATTCACATTCCGAATACTACCAAAAAGGTGGAGACAAAAACATAAATAGTGGGTGAAATGATATGACATGAAATGTTGGGATTTGTTTTGGTACGTTGGGTTAGGTTTGAATGATGAAAATCGAGTGCAGTACGTGGTGGTCATGTAGTGTTATTGAATATTACCAAAAACCCCTCCAGATGTTGATATATGATCTCATATTTACTTAACGTTTCAATTAAACTACAGCTAATTGGATTAGTTACGAATTAAAATTACATGCATTATTCACATTTATATTACCATATAAATACACAATATCTAATCATCGTACTCAGGTTTTGTAGATGACATGAAATCGGGTGTTGAATTTGATGTCTCGGTATTGTTGTAGTCAATATTCCTATGCAATCCCCATCGACCTGACTGAGATGAGAAATCTCCTGATATCGATATCCTACGAGAGATAACTTGAGTAGGAACAGAGGATCTCAATACTATTTCTGAAAGAATGTTTCGTCGTAATTGTGCCTCTGTATTAGTGGATTCCGCGCAACGTCGATATAATTCCTCCGGTTAAAGTTAATTTTTAGTGGAGTTAGAATCGAAATATTTCCAACCTATGAATGTTGTAAATGAACTCACATAAGATTGAACTCCGCGTGGTTCAAACTCAAAAGAATTGTGAGAAACTTCTCGTAACTGTACAGCCAAAATATAATGGCAATTCTACTACGCACTCCCCGTAGTTCATAGGCAGTTCTTGAGATGGTTGTGTTATGTACTTTGATGGGGCCCAAAATGAGGAGAAGGAATGGGTAACTACGTAGTCGAATCACTAATGCTAGCTGGTCCAATGAAATCAATATTTTGCCGCATGTGAGATTTTCTTCATAATAACACCTACTTATACTTTGGCCTAATACTGATCATATATACGTTGGTGTATGGGCTAGACCAAATGAGAAGCATCTATAGGTGAACATATATTTTGTGGTGGTATTCGAAACATAACAACTGATGGGTCTCTCGGTATAACAATAATCCTAGTCAACTGATGATAACAATGATTACCAAAAAACCAAATACCCTATAACATAATTAGAAGTTTAGAACAATTCATTTGTGAGATAATTACACTAAAATTTAAGTTGGAATGAAGATACAAATATGGACTTCAACCTGTTCGCAAAACTGAAAAATAACTCGATGACGAGACATGATATTTGCAAGTATAATATCATGCTCACCCTCATTTGAAGATCCCAAATAAGGTTGCCATATAATAGATGCCGAAGTTCACATCTCCAATTGATATCTGACTACAGAGATATTGTATCTAACCTGATCTGTTCTTCAATGCTCCAATTCACTGCGATTCCAACGTAAGATTTTGGGCCGTTAGTCAGCGGCCGATAATGTGTCGGCAAGATTTTTCGTTGCTACACTTATTGGAACACATACATGTGTATTCATAAGCACAGTAATGAAATTACAAAGATGTATTAGGTTTAAAATATAAAATAAATAACATTGTATTTAACAGTTAAATTAAAAAAAATTATAATATTGGGTACCTCAAGTACTTGTCATGGGCCGTTGAAAGCCTTTACTTTATTTCTGGAACAGGAATCCAGAGACATATATAACAGTGCTAAGGCTTGACTACCCCAATCAAATGTACCAACTTTAGTAAAATCTTCAAGTCTGCAAACCAACCACATCTTACAACTGAAGCACCATCGGAGAAAAAAATTCATCAAAGAAGTAATAAAAGAATGAGTGTGCAACTATCATGATTTTAACGTTATCAGTTTTTGTTTCCTCAATCACACTGCTGTAAAAATATTTCTTTACAAACGAACAACATATTCCCTAAGACTTCCAGTCACCGACAGTTATTTCAGGAAAGAAGCAGGTTTGAAGATACTCCTCTTCGTTATACGGTGGTTTCTCATCGATTTCGATCGATAATCCCGTTAGCATCGCCCAATCCAATGAGATGAATCCCAACTCACCGCACGACAGATGAAATGTGTTGGTGGTGGTGTAACACCCTATATTTTTAAAATAATGTTTTGAGATTAATAAATGAATTAAATTAGGGGTGGATAACTATTATCTGAACCGACCAATCCGAACCAATCCAACCCGAACCGACCGATTTTTAACCGAACCAATTGGGGGTTTGGGTTGGCCCGGTTCTCAATCTTCAATAACCAACTGGACCGGTTCGGATATTGGATGGGGCTTTCAACTAACCAATGAAACCGAACCGACCGAACCTATATGCATTAGTTCATAAAAAATTTAGTTCTCCTTTAACTTCTTGAATATACAAACAATCATTTCTCATTTTCTTAGAGATACAAATAGTCTTATTTAATTTCTTTAATACAAACCAAGCAGTTGTTCTACCTATATTTTGATTCTCCATTATCATGCGTGTTATGTTGTTGAGAAATGCTTGATTTACAGTGTGGCCCAGCTTAATAAAATTATGAAGTTGATGTAACATTTAGCTGTTACTTTAATCATGTCAAGCAGAAATTGTTTTCTAAATCTTTTTTATTGTACGTGAAATTCAATTAGCTATGGTTATTGATGTTCCTTTTATGAGAATAAACTAATATTATAGAAGTATGCATGTGAAAAAACAGTGTGTCTCACCCATTTAAACGTCATCATCTCAAACAATTAGTGTTAAATTCATTAGCAACTTGTGGTTTTATGAGTCTTCATTTTAAATTCATTTTTGAACAACAAGCAGCAGGTCTTTTGGCGCGGTCGGCCTTTACAGGTTGTAGTTACTATCTCAGAACCCTTCAGCTTTGTTTGTATTGCGTTGAGTCTTTTTGTACTATTTTGTTTCTGTCCTTCAGTTTTTTTTCTCGTAAACTGTATGTATTTATCTCTTTTCAGTTTGTCTTTTGTAAACTGGACTCTTGTATTCTTTTGAGTTTAATATAATTTTAGGCCTGGAGTCTTCCGACTCTATCCTTTTTTATCAAAAAAAACAAATAGCAGGTTATTTCTTAAGTTTGATTGAAGTTGATCTTTTAAATTTCAACGAAATTGTGAATGGTGATGGAGGTGAAAAGTAGCACGCCAAACCGACCATCCAATTCAATCCAAACCAAGCTTAATCGGCTTGGATGGAAAACCGATCCAATTAAGGCTCGGATTGGATGCGGATGAGAAAATTAAAAAACTGATATTCTTTGGATCGGTGGTGGATGGTACATATTAGGTCGGATACCGACCGATGCTCACCCCTAAATTAAAGTGATTTTTGGTGATTTAATAAATATTTTTCTGAAATTATCTTTTTGCACGTGCAAATATTTTCTTGAGAAACTCAAAGTTAAAAATTACTTTGGAAAAACCTAATATTTATTAGTAGGTATTATTTATGAATTTTCTGGATTTTTCTGATATTTATTTGGTGTATTTGCAAATATTACAAAAAGAGGGGCTTTTGTGCAAAATTATCACTTGGACTAAACACTCTAGATTTTCATTTTTCTGGGCAGAGCATGATGGCTAGCTAACTCAGAGGTAAAGTTTTCAATTTTTATTCTAATAGATTTGGTTTATTTCGCAAAATTGTTAAAGAAGGATCTTTTTGTAAAATTGCCACTTAGAGGTCAAAATTTAAAAAAAACATTATTTTTCTGGACTTGAAACCAGTGCCGGCCAGATTTGGGTGTTTATTTTTTATTTAAATCTCAATTAAATTGGTTAATCTAATTTCCTAGTATAAAGATCTACATATGTAAAGATATTTTCTAAAGGGATAATTTGCAAAATCTTCCCAAAACCCTAATACCCAGATTTCGGCCTATTAAAAGGGCAGTAGCAGCCGTCTCTTTGCTGCACAAAAACTAAAGGGTTTTTTTTATTATTAATTTATTGGAGTTTCGAAGCGAGGATTTCGGAGTTTTGCGAAAGAAAGGACTTTTCTTAATTCTTTATTATCTTCGGTTGTTTCTTCAATAAGGTGAGTGACATATGTTTGTTTTTTTATTGTTCTATGCATGTTGTATGAAATGATTTGTCTAGTACAATGCATGTTAGATGATTCATGATATAATTAATTTATTGATGGATGGATGAATAAAAATAGAACTTTTCATGAAAACTATACAATTGATGAATAAAATTTCTATATGAATGACTTAAGAATGTTAAGAACTTATTATAACTCATGGATGTACTGTTTTCTTGCTGATTTGATTAGTTATAATGAGTTGTAGGACTTATAATGCACAAAATTGAATAAAGATGGATTCTTTACTGTTGTATATACACTTATGATATGTTTGGATGTTTTGATGAGAAGAACTTGACTAAATACATGGTGTAATTGCATATAATCATGTGCAAACTGATTTAAGTAGTTGTATGTGTGTTTAATAAATTGCAAAAGAGGATTTTGAAATCAAAAGATTGAGTTTTGAAGGTTGAAGTTGGGTATTTGACTTCGGGTCTTACTGTACATAACTGAAGTAGATTTTTTTTGAGTTTTGTGAAGTTTTCACTTGGATCTTGATTTCTAATGATATTGAAATTGGATTGAACAATATAACATTCGTATACACTAATTTTGATGCCTTAAGTGATGCATGAACACATATATATTCATATTTTTTATTTGAAGAAATTTTAATGGAAAATTGCTCTTTTATGAACTTGATGAGATTTTGATATGTTTTATAAACTCCAGTATATTAGACAAGTTGTATTTGACCATTTCAGGGTTTTAAATTTACAAATTTGTGTTTTTAAAGTTTATAATCGACGTATCATTTATAAAGTGCACAAATATTAAAGATGTGAATTTTCGAACATGTCGGTCGACCGCACGAAATTACACATGAAATGTCGCTCGAATGACAGTTCTTGGGTTTTGGAAATTTAGCGTGACAGTCGACCGTCGCTTTTTGAACTATTTTGGCAGTCGACCGTCAGCTGCTGTGCTGATTGTTTTGCTGAGTTTTTCCTTGTTTTCTTGAACGATTATTTCTTTGCACTTATAGATTATTGATCTACTGTTTTAGATGAAGTTTTTGCTACAGATTACTGTATTTTACAGAAAGTTATATTTTCATTATAATAGAATTTAAATTGTATTTCTACAACTCTAAAAAGGTGAATTATATATGGCTTTCAAAGGAGTTGTTGTTTTGGTGATTTTTCTGTGACCTTAAGATGTGACGCTCAGTTGTTCAAAGGGATTTAATTTCAAATTTTATTCCTGGAAATTTGTGAGTATTTGGATAAATTTAGATTTATTTGATTTAAATAAGTTTTCTTAATATAAACGATTTGATGATGGAATTAAGAGTTTTATTGAAAGGCTTTATGTTGATATTTGATTTGTGAGACTCTAGAGGTTGAGTGGAATTCTTGTGAAGCGGCAGATGAGATTTTGTGAATTTTGACCAGTTTAGGTCTTGGAGTTGTTTTGTGGAATTAAGTCCGGCAAGGTACACAAACTCTAGAGAAGGAGGAAATTGTGTTTTAATTAATAATAATCAACCTAAGGACAGACATTAGTACAGATGTGATAGAACTTGGGAAACGTCAGTATATGCTCGGTTGTTAGTCCAACGAATGCGTTCCAGGACTGTGTGTTGTTGTGTCCCGAAAGAACAGTTGGTATGTTCGCGTGTCGAGAGTCGGCAGGCTTATTCACGGAACATACAGGTGCATTCGTGTGTCGAGGGTTGGCGGGCCTATTCACGGGATGTACTGTGTATCTACATGTCGAGGGTTGGCAAGCCTATTCGTGGGGTACACGGCAGGGAGGTGATTCTTCGATTTTTGAGCTATACTTACATGATGCTTACTCGTCGAGGGTTGTCAGGCCTATTTGCGGAGTAATCTAGATCTTGTTTCTATTACCGTAGTAGGATTAGTTGCATAACGAGGGATTAAATCCTATAAAGTGGAGAATGATAAGGGCTTGCACCGGACCTATGTAGTATGGAATGCATAGAATCCGACAAGTATGCATTAGAGAGTCATCATACTGCATTTGTGTTTTCTTGACTTGTATTATGCATGATGTTTTCTGTTTTCCTAAACTTGACACTTAGCTTAATTTCACTTGATGTATTCATGCTTTATTTACCATTACTTCATTATCCATGTGTTATTACAGTGGGAATGTGTTGATTATGACTCTACTCTTTATGTTTCATTTATATTGTACTTTTTTTTATGTCACTCACACCGTTATGGCTGACCCCTATAGTTTTGGGGGTTAGGGTTATCTCTAGCCTCATGTTTTACAGGTAGGTACCTATAGCTTGGGATTTGGATGCATGTAGTAGAATGTTAATGTGACTTATGCAAATTGTAAAAGAATGTGTTGTAAAAGAAAGAATTGTAATTCAAGGTGTTTAATTTTCTGCTGTGCTATGTAAAGAATTGATGTAATAAAAGTTGAAAATATTTCTATGTTTGGCTATGTTTACTATTACATTGAGGTAGATGCGGAAAATTGTGCTACGTATTTCTGAGTTTATTATATTGAAAATTCGGGGCGCTACAGGTGGAACACTAAGACATCGAAAAAGTTATGAGATGACTTCTCGGTATTAATTCTGAAAAAACACTGTCAGCCTGCATTATCAACTATTTCATTGACTATTGAGACACGAGAGCATATTTTGCATGCTTTGATAGAACCATTCCAACTTCCTCTAAATGCATAAAATCCACCGTAAGATATTTTAGTAATATGCTTACAAATATGAGGTCGGTTGTTGATTATCCATTTCTACATTGTCGGATCGCTTAAATCAATATATGGAGTATTCGATTCACGATTTTTGCTTGTATTTCCATGATCCGAACTGGCTTTGCCTTTTTGATTTCATCCTACCAATAAATCTTTGAATCAACATTATATTCTGGAAATGTTATTTTGGAGAATGGATTAAAATTTAAGCAAAAAATGAGTTGGGACAGAGAAGAAGAAGATGTTCTGGTTTTTAATTGAATGAATGAAGTTATATGAAAATTTATAAGATGAGAGAAAGTTATTCGAAGAGCAATTTAGGAATGAAAAAGACAAAAAAGATGAAAAGAGAGACGGAAAATGATTTCCCCTTTATTTTTTTAATAAAATTTATTCCAAGAGACATAGAAAGATTGTTCGTCCCATGAAACAAATTTGACTCCAAAGTGTTGGACAAAGAATGCTTTCTGTCCATGATATTTAAAAAAAAAAAACTCAAACGAAAAACAATTTCCCGTCCTTTGGTTTTTTTTTTTTTTTTAAATTCCGAGAGACAAAAAATCATCCATTGTCCCTTCAATTTCTAATTTAAAATATTATTATTTTGGGGAGAAAACATTATTTTTCGTCGGTCGATTTTAAAAATGGAATAAAAATGAAAACCCAAAATTATATCTATATCTTATACTCATAGGATAGAAAGTCTACCTCCTTTCTTCTTTCTCTATTTTGAAATAGAGAAAGGAAAGGAAAAGTAGAGATTTCTATTTAAGTAGCACGTGCAGTATGCACGATTTTATCTAAAAACCAAAACAAAATAAAAATTCTAATATCTCAAATACTGTCTCTTCTCCTCTCACTTTCCCAATCTCACAAAATCTCACGGCTCTTCCCAAACACAGTTCATAAAATTATTTTTGTATGATTCTCTTAGTCTATCATCTTTACCCTAGCATGTGGCATAATGTATGTTTTATAATATATAACATGTTTACTGAATGTTGATAATGTTATAATATACATGTTAATATAAATTAGTTGAATCTGTGACATCTTTTCGTAAAGTCGGTGCAATTTTTTTGATTGAAATTTTTTATTATATTGAACAATTTATTTAAGCCATCTTTTGGATACAATTAGAATTTCAATATTTGGACAATTGAACGAATATTGTGATTGAGTCTGAAGGTGCATTATTGTATCAGATGCTCGAGTTTTTACAGTGGATTTTTGAGTATCCTTATTAACTAATTGTTGAATGTTGTTATACTTGATGAACTTTATAGTGTGAAAAGCTTTATGTATCAGGTAAGTTCTGCCAAATTTTTGGTAAAGTCTGTACAATTTGCACAGGGGTATCGTGGAATTCATATTGAACAGTCACATAAAATAATACCATGAAAGGGTAACTCTTCACCTTAACTGCAATTTGTATTTAAGTATTTGTTGTATTCTAACTTGGATTTTAACTCAGGGCTTCATGCAAAGATTCATTTAAAGAAAAGACATGAGAAGGAAAATAGCGAGTACCTAAGAAGAAAAAGAGCTTGGAGTTGAAGAAGACAGCGAGGATGAAGAGTTGAGGTATCATAACTATTCGCTTTATTTAGTTCATTGCATGCATTTTTAACTTTAGTAATATTCAATTAGATAACATTATAGTTTTGCAGTGATTCTCTAAACCATCTGCTTTTGTGAAAATGATAATGAAGATTTCAGTAATTACAATATGAATGATATACATAAGTTTATCCTAATTCTCTCACACTTTTTTTAAGTTCAATATAATTTTATGAGTCTCTCAAACAATTTTAGGTTGTGCAATTTGCACAGGATAACACTAGTTTAGGTTAGATCAACTACAGTTTAGACACAAAATTTTCTCTTCTATAGATGGAGCGACTACAGATGCTCACTCTCACGAATGCTAATTCTATCCTCTGGTTTATGTATTTTTATTTCTTTTATGTCCTCTTTGATTTCCGTACTTCATTTCTTCATATTTGTTCAAGCATGAACACATAAACCCCAAAATGTGGGGTTCCGTACTGGGCGGGCTTCTTAGAGCATCTCCAATGCATCTTTACATCTCTAAAATAGAGCAAGTTTGAGCTCCAATGGAGCTTTAAAACCTTGATCTATTTTAGAGCAAGCATGGAGGCCCTTTATATTTGGGGATTTCTCTCCACTTTATATTTGGAGATTTCTCTCCAAATATAAAGGCCCCTCTATAACACTACTCACACTTTTTATTTCATTTTTTATCCTTTTATTTGCACACAACTTTTTTAAAATACCACTTGTATCCTTTTAAACTCTAAACTAGTTAATTAAAATCAATATTAATTAAAAAAGTACTAATTATTTTGAAATAAATATTTAATAATTTTAATATTGATTAGTAATTCGTCATTATATTTAATTTATATTATTGACTTTGAACTAAAATTTTCAAATTAATTTTCAAATTAATTTGAGACTAAATCCGATTACGCGATAATAAATAACATTCATTAAAAATAAACAACATTCATTACAAATATTGACAGATGGCAAGATTAAAAATTATATTGCTTCATTGCCGTGCCTTTCCCACAAATGTTCAATTAATGCATTTCGAAGTGCAAAATGAGCCTCTTTGTCTTTTATCTTCTTATATCGAGCAAGGAATCGTCGGAATCGTTCGTTTTCATTTATCTCCACATCTTCAACATTCGGAACTGATGGTGGAGTTGAAATGACAACATCTTCTTGCTCGTCGCGTTCATCCTCGACAATCATATTGTGCATTATTAAATAATGATGCTCTCGGATAAGGATATATCCGATTCGATCCGCATCCGAATCCGATTTTTTTGGCGGATACGGATATAAAAAATTCGGATCCGGGCGAATACGAATACGGATTCGGATATCCAAATCTAAAAAAATCGGATACGGATACGGATACGGATACGGATATCCGCTTAATTTAATGTATATTTATTTGATAAATCTCTACTATTTTAATGGGAGAGTTGGGGTTGTAAACAAACAAACCCTAATTTTGTAACTGAGTAAACACGTGCAATATACGTCAAACTAAATCCACCAAACATACCCATGTGATGCACGTGCAGCTCCTAAAAAAGGGATATTTTAGCAAATGTCCTCATTTAAAATGTGAAAATTAGCATATACCCCCATTATTTTTAAAGACTAAGAAATACTCCTATTTCTAATATTATAATGGGAGAAGACCTTAGTGTCATTTGTAAATATTTTGTCAATCTACCAACCCGTGCAATACACGTGCATAACTATTATAAAGGAGGTTCTAAGTTCAAATCCAGATTACGTCTAAATATTTATTTTAAAAAACTATATTTATTAAGACGTGCATCGCACATGCAAATTACTAGTATACATAGTTAATACTTAATAGTTATACACTTACATACTTATATAATGAAAAATATCCCCGTGTTATTCTAATAATATTATCCTATATTTCTATTCCTAAATCCTAACCCACTCTAGAAGAAAGCCAGAAACCCATCTCCTACCTCCTGATTCCCATCGTCTTCGTCTAGCAGAAAGTCGGAAACCCTAACCCACTCTAGTAGAAACCCATCCCCATCGTCTAACCCACTCAGCGTCGGCCACCCCCTTCTCCCGATTCTGCGAAGCCCCCTCAACCCCTCATCGTTGAACGATCTCCTCAGTCCTCGACGTCGATTTTCACCCGTTCCCCTCAATCGAAACCCTGGCTATTATTCCCCTCAATCGAAAAAATCCCAAATTTGAAACCCAACCCCATCGTCTACATCGACTTGCGAGTTGCGACTGTTCGCTGTCTTTGCCACTAACAAAAGCCAAAGAGTTCACGAGACGGTATAAATCTCTCTCTCTATATATATATATTTGAATATGAATTTCTTGAATCTGTCCTTTATTTTCTTAGATTAATAAAAATGTTCTTTCCTGCTCAGCTTTGTGCGATGCACGCCTTAATAAATATATTTTTATTAACAGTAAAAACTTTAACATAGTCTAGTCTTAAATCTAATACTTCCTTTATATTAGATTAGATATGCACGGGCAATACACGGATTTGTTTGTCTATAAATGTTTCTGTAGTAATTGAATTTAATTTGGACGTATATTACACGGGTTTGCTCAGTTACAAAATTAGGGTTTGTTTGTTTACAACCCCAACTCTCCCATTAAAATAGTAGAGATTTGAATATGGACTTCTTGAATCCTGTCCTATATTTTCTTAGATTAAAAATGTTCTTTCCTGCCCAGCTTTGTAATATTAATCTTACAGAGACATGTTTCATAGCGATAACTATAAATAGATCAACCAAATTAGTAAGTTTTTTCTGGCGTGATAGCCACTTAAATCTCTGCACTAGACAGTTTTGTAATGCACATTGGATGATACTTTGGAGTATATTTTAACTTTTTTGTGATAGATGTGATTTATGCAAAAATGTCTGAGGAATGCTGCTGCATGTATGGTGCTTAGATGATATTTTGATGATGAAAATATGGTTACTATTATGACATCCCTACTGTTGCAGCCTCTGAAGGGTGAAAATAGTGGATCTTTTATTTATTTGTTGGTGTTGAAAGTTTTGCATACCTGAGCTAAAATGTCCCTGGCTCTAAGTTATCAATTTATTTTCATTTAATTTTGCCTATGCAGGATCATTCAGGGACCAAGGACTCAAGTAGAGAACCTAAAGTTACCAGTTATAACAGGCTGTTTATGGGCATTGTTGACTACATATGGTTAGTATACTCAACAGAAATATTTGTTCTTCTATTCCTCAGTATATAATTGAGAAGCGATGTCGGCTGTATCACCTATTCTGTTGAAATCTATATTTCTCTAAATGATTCCAACTGTTCAGCTAAATAATACATACTTGAGACCTTATAGTATTTTGGTGGTTAAAAGGGGGAATAAAAAGAAGCTTGTGACAGTAATGGTTATTTATCAAGATGTTTTAACTAATTTTATTTTATTTTATTTTTTCATTCATTAGCATGCGAAAGATGTGTGCATTTAATACAATTTTGATGGTAATCCAAACTTGTAATTATTTATCATCCAGGTATTCTGAGGGTCTCCAGACAGTCAAAGTACTTGATACAATTCCCAAACAGGTGTTAAAGAAGACTAGGCTTTCCAACACATGAAGTAGGTCGTACAACATAGTCCTCTCAACTTCATTTTTGGCGAATTCGTTGTTATTCTTTCACAATAATGAAACTAATTTTTACTCTGTTAATCTTGTTGGCAGAGACAGGGAAGCGATCATCTAGCCTTAGCTTGTCAGTTGGCTTTTAACCAAAGGTGTTCGAACGAAGTAGATATTCTAGTCTGATTTTTATATGGAGTTGCTGCAACCGAAAGGTTGAGGTGTGCAATTGTGAAAATTGTTTTTAAATTATGTAATTCTACCATTATTACGGAAATTAAAAATTTGATAGTAAAGAATTCCCGTCAGTAGTTCTAGTAATTCTTTGATTAATACAGGCTCTTCAACCATGAGTTTCTCTTGCAGATGTAAAGTATGAAGTTATCTTCATTTTGTCTTCAAGTATTTTCCATATTGGTACAATATATATGATTAGCTTCTTGAAATATTTTTTTTTTGTGACTGGTCAGTGCATATGTAGTGAGAAAATTTTAGTACATATACATGTACTGCAAGGTTGAAGGATTGGTTGGATTGAATGGTGATGTTGAAGAGAGATTATAATAGACTGATAATAACCTATATAGTAAACATATATAGATATATTGATAATTTGTAGCCTATATAGATATATTGAGAATTAATCCTCCTTCCATTATATAGTAAACATATATAGATATAGATAATGACATATGATAATCATGTTTATACTTCTGTATTTGAAATATTTGTTGCCTTTGTTACTGAGTTGGAATAATTTTCTATGCGTTGTAACTTAACAATTGATTACTCTACACAGGTGTATCCTATGTACAAGGCATTTATTGAACCAGATTTGCAGACTGCACATATAAGAATTACTAACAAGTTCAATCCGTTCACGGGATTCCTAAATCCTACATACATTCTAAAGGTTAATGTCTCACTCTAATAGTTTATTTTGGGGATGGTAGAATCAACAAAATGTCTGTTGATGAATTTATTATTGTCTGTTTCTAGCACCAAGTGCTTTCTATTATTGTAGTCACCAAAGATCTTGACAGTGGACCAAATCAAGGTTGTTCTTTCCTATGAACATGCAGAGCACACGGAGCATATGATGAGAAAAGCCAGGTAAGTGTTATTTAATTTTTGCTACTCTAGATTTTGTATATATTCGTGAATTTTGTAGTTCAATTTTTATGCTAATCATTTGTGGGTGCTAGTATTTTGATGAATTTATTTATTTATGGCCTCGCAAGTAACTGAAGCTTTGATTTCCTTAACATGTATTGTATGGTTTTAAAAAAAAAGAGCAACATCCAATAACCTTAGTCAAATGACATCACGAATTTACAAAATCTCTGCAACCATAATTTACAAACAACAAATAGTGCATATTTCCCATACAACATTACAACAACATGAATTTACAAATTCTTCTGTCTTGTTTTTAGTTTGTTTAGCTTTTTGTATATATTGAAGTCATCTCAATTTGGGTCTGCAACAAGAATGCAACAAGTGTTAAGAGTATAGAGTATTAGAAAGTAGTAAATAGACACACTAATGTTAAATGACATCTAGAACATTCAATGTATTGTTTAGTAACAAAAAATATATATTTATTGAGTGTCCGAAATGAACATCCGAGATGATCCCATTTTCCCGATATCTCCTTCGATATCTCCTATCCGAGACGAAACACCCATTGCCGAGATGAGTTTGAAATCCGAGATTTAAAACCCTGGCAAAAACTATATGTTTGATATTTGAATCCGTATTCGTTATCCGATAGATCGTATCTGATTCGCATTCGTATCCGAAATTTGCAGATTCGGATATGATTTTTTTTCCGAGTAATATCCGTATCCGTATCCGAATCCATCTTTGGAATGCGGATACAGATGTTTGTATAATCAATATCCGATCCGAAAGCATCCTTAATTATAACACAAGCAGTCTGTTGATTCTTGATTTTGATGATTACAATACAATGCAAAGTAGTTGTGCTATTTCTCATATATTGCAGGTTTTATCAAAGTTATCATGTATGATATACAAATGCCTCAAATCAAATTGATCAAGCAAGTCACAAGGTTCTAAAGCTGACGAATGATCAAGCAAAGCTTTATACAAAGACAATGGCTAAAGCTTCACTCAAGACTCAAGACTCAAGTCAAGACCAAAGCTTCAATGTCTTATATTTTGTGTCTTGTAAAAATAAATGTAATTTTTTTTTCTTTGTTGAGTCTTAGATTGATGTACAGCCTTGTCACACACACACACTCACACATAATTTTATAACTGTGTGTTTTACAAAATCTAAAGGTCGAAACAGCTTGAACTAGATCAGCTGTTGAGTACCAGTCGACTACCGTTAAGGACCTATCGACTGAATCTGTACAAAACTGTCTGATCTTCTTCACACTCTGGCCAGTCGACTCATAACGGCAACTCAGTCGACTGTTCAAGTCGTTTCGACAGTTTACTGAATTCAAAACTTGATTTTTCGAATTCAAAAGATTTATTTTCGTTGATTGATAGTTGGTACAATTGTTTCTCAATGTCCAGTAATTCTAACTCTATAAATAGAGTGTAGAAATAACTTGGAAAAGGTTACTCATATATATAAGCTTTCAAGTCTTTATTTTCAAAAAGAGAACAAGAGTTCAAAAGCTTTCAAATCCTCTAAGTTTTTTGGTTCTCTGTTTTCAGTCCAATATAACATTGATTTCGTTTTGGGCTGATTTCAGAAGTGACCTATTAGAGCATCCACAATGGCGTTTCTTATTTTTTGGCAAAATGGCAAGTATAGAAATTGAATAGATCGAAAGGTCTGCAGTGGTTGTTTACGATATTTTGCTAAAATTTGAGTAGGACAAGACAAGTTGTCTCGTCCATTAATTTTTCCTTTTTTAAGATTTAATTAATTACCAATTAACTATTAAATTAGTTAATTAAATAAATTAAATATTAAAATATAACCTAAACCTATTTAATAATCTACTAAACCTAATTAAACAACCTAAACCTACCACAAATTTCCCCCCAAACCTGGACGGGACAACATGTCCCGTCCGTTTTGGGTTTTATTTTTTTTTTTCTCATAAAATCTCACCCATTGGATTAGTTGAAAAAAAAGAAAAAAAAAAAAATACAAAACCAAAAGGGAAGCACGATACATCATGTATTGTTCGACCTATTTTTTTTTTTTTTTTTTTTTTTAAAAAAAATATTACGGGACGAGACAACTTGTCTCGTCCGATTTTAATAAAAAAATATTATACCTATGGGATGATACATCATGTATCGTCCTCTATATTTCTATATTCGCTAGCCCACTTCTCAAATATGAGAATAGACTGTAGATCGTTTGCTATTTTTTGACAAAATAGCAAACGACTGCAGAGGGTCCATTCTCATATTATTCTCATAATATGAGAATATGAGAAATATAGCAAACGACTGTGGATGCTCTTAGCCTCCATACACAAATCACAATCACAACAAGGCTATATGTTGATTGTAACTCTTTCATTGTTCTTTCTTTCACTCTCGGTTGTGAGAGTGGTCCTCTCGGTTGGAGAGTAGGGCTCTTGGTTGTAGAGTCGGTTTTCACTCTCGGCTGTGAGAGTGGTCCTCTTGGTTGGAGAGTAGGACTCTAGGTTGTAGAGTCAGGTTTTTACTTTTGGTGGAAGAGTGGTTTCTTCTCTCTAGTGGTGAGAGAAGATTACAGGTTGGACAAGGTTGTTGTCTAACGCCGTAGGGTATTCTTGTACATTTTCAAGAATAGTGAAAAATCTCAAGTGGGTTGCTTGGGGACTGGATGTAGGTCGGAAGGACCGAACCAGGATATATCGTGTGTACTCTTTGATTGGTTTCTCTGTGGTTGTATCTCTTTGAACTCTTTTCATTACTTGCATTTCAGTTTACTCGAAATCTTTCTGGTAAGTCGACTGTATCTCCATCTTAAGTCGACTGATCAGACTGGTATAACAATCGTCTTAAAAGCTCTTCTGGCAAGTCGACTATCTCTCCTATTTAAGTCGACTTATCAGACTAGTCTTAAAAATACTCTTCTACTCTGACGCTCCAGGTGACTGATATCTCTTTTACAGTCGACTGGACAAAAGAAAACTTTCAATTCCGCAATTATTTTTTATACAACACTATTCACCCCCCCTCTAGTGTTTCTTGCCTTGCCTACAGGATCCAACACAGTCATGATATTATGCAAAGTTCGTTTATCCCATAAACGTGTTGGCCCCTTGATGATAGCAAATTGTGACTGAAGAACACCAAATGCCCGCTCCACATCTTTTTGTAATGCTTCTTGCATCATTGCAAAATATTTTTTCTTTTTATCTTCAGATTGGGAAATAGTTTGAACAAGCGTTGACCATTTCGGATATATACCGTCGGCTAAATAATAACCTGCATCATAATTTCTTCCTTGAATTGTATAATGAGCAGGAGGATCAATACCTTGTGCTAGATTATCGAACAAATTAGACGACTGCAATACATTAATATCGTTATTAGAGCCTGGTAAGCCAAACTATGCATGCCATATCCATAGATCATATGATGCAACTGCCTCGAGAACAATTGTTGGACCTCCATCACGTCCTGAGTATTGTCCCGCCCATGTCGTTGGACAGTTTTTCCATACCTAGTGCATACAATCTAGACTTCCCAACATGCCTCGAAAACCTCGTTCTTCGCCTTTTTTAACAATCTTGCAACAACGCCGACATTGGGGGACCTCAGGTATTCATCTCCATATACTTCTACAATTGCCCTGCAAAACCGCTTCAAACATACAATTACAGTTGACTCACCAATCTTGATATAGTCGTCAGAACCATTTGCCGATGTTCCATACACCAACATGCGAAATGCTGCTGTTACTTTTTGTAAAGTAGACAATCCACGCTTACCGAGACCATCTGTCTTCTGTACGAAGAAGTTGTCGTGCTCTTGTACTGCGTCGACAATACGAAGGAATAGACTCCTTTGCATTCAGAATCTTCTACGATATAAATTTGCCCCATATGTGGGGTTCTCAGAAAAATAGTCAGCCAATAGTCGAGCATTACCTTCTTCCCTCTCGCGGTTGATCACCACATGACTAGGAACTGAGCTAATACGCTTTGGTCGCTCATCCTCCTTTGAAAGATAAATTTTGATTTCATTGTTTGAGGCATATACACAAGCTAAGATTTCATTCTTCATCTCCCACTGTCGGGTATCCACCTCCCACTCTTTCAAAGAATGAGAAAATGTTTTGTCATCAGAAGAAGAAGATGGTAGGTGTGATGGCCCAGCTTCAGTGTTCATTGTTGAAGAGCAAATTTGAAAAAAATTAGATCAAATGGATGATTTGAAGTTAAGATTAAGAGATAAGCTATTGGACAACCCTTATGTATCTTTTCCACTAGAATTGGATACTCTCTTCACCAGTGGATTATGACAAGCATATAATTCTAATCTAGCATTGGATTCTACTAGATTTAATAATCTCTGCATAATAGATGGGACGTTGTAGACGGTACAGTAGCTGTTGGATTGGCATCAGAATCTTATCAGTATGGGACAAAGCTCATCACCAATAGATGGGACAGTAGCTGTTAGATTCCATCAGATTCTCATCGGCATTGGACAAATCTCATCACCAGTACATAGGACAGTAGCTGTTAGATTTGCATCGGATTCTCTTCGGCATTGGACAAAGCTCATGACCATTGGATGGGGCAGTAGCTGTTGGATTCGCATCGGATTCTCTTCAGCATGGGACAAAAGCTCATGACAATTGGATTCGCAATGGATTCTCTTCAGCATTGGATGCTTGGCATCAGATTCTCATAGCATGGTTTTGGCTCTATAAATATAAGCACTCAACTGATATAGTTATCCCCAAATCTTTCCTCCTTCACAACTCTTTCCTTCTCTGCAACTCTTACCTCATCTACAACTCTTTTTCTCAACTTATGGCTAAAAGTCATGGAAAATCACCTTCGCAAGAGGAAGATCAAATTTTATGCGCTTTATGGCTTGAAATCTCGCATGACCCAGTGTTGGGTGTCAATCAAAAGAAAGATAGGTTGTGGGAGCGAATATCCGCTCTATTCCATGATAAGAGGCCTGATTTTTACGAAGGAAAAAGGAGTCCAAAATTTCTCTCGTGCCGTATGACATTAATTATGAAGGCCATAAGTAAATATCGAGGATGCATTCGACAAGTCGAGCACCTCAACCCAAGCGGTGCTTCTTAACTTGACATTGTAAGTACATGAATTATATAATTTACGATTAATAATCTATTTTCTAAGTTTACTATATTTTTATTTTCTTTTTGGGCAGAGTAAACGTGCTAAGATCCTATTTGCAGAAGATCTACAAGAGAAAAAAGGATTTCAATTTGAGCATGTTTGGTCAATTCTGAAGGACGTAGAGAAGTGGGCAAATACAAGTGTCGGGTCTTCTGCAACTTCCAAAGCATCAAAGACCAAAGTATCTCAAGGATCTGATTCAAACTCTCCTATCGTCAACCTAAATGAAGACGATGGGGAATATGCTCCTTTTGATGACGAGCAATCTCCAATGGAAGATTCAACTAGTCGGATAATAGTAAGGAAGAAAGATAAGATGAGGAGGAACAAAGCAACTACAAAGAATATTGATATTGAAGCTTTGACTAAAGGAAATCAAGAAATATTAGAGATACTAAAAAGAAGACAAGAACAACGAGAAAATGATTTAGCGTCCATGCGCAATATTATGATGATAAAGGTTGAAAATGAAAGGAAAAAAATAGATCTTCGGCTTAACCTGGATGCTATTAGTGATCCTGTGGAACGTGAGTATTTTCAAAATAAAAAACAACAAATTTTGAATAAAAACACAACTGCAAGACCCTCATCAAATACCTCTAATCATGAAATTTTCAGTGGTCAAGATGGATTTGTAGGACATTATGCAGGAGGTGGATATCCTGGAAGTCAATTCGGAATACCTGACTAGAGACATGGTGGATACGGAAGAGATGACCTACCAGAGTTTTAGTGTTTTCATGTACTTTATTTGTCTTTATTTATGTAATTTGTTTTTCTATCTTTGTACTTTCCATTCCTGCTTATGTTTTCTCTGTGATGATGTGAACCGGTTAATTATATCAGTAGTTGTTTATTTTATTTTGATTGTCTAATTTATATTATATAATGATAATATTAATTATATTATATATTATATTATTAAATTAATTACTAAATAATTTTACACTTGATTATTTCAAATTGTTATTACAAGTAAAAAGTTCAGAATTTAAAGTTAGTTCCAAAAAATACTAATATTATGCTCATTTTAAAGCTTTCGACGAGACATTTCCAACGCTATAATTTTTTCCCAAGTTGATTATTAATATAAGCAATTTAATGTATAATTAATTGCAGCAAAACTAATTTAAATTCTTTTTGGGGCCAAAATAATTATATTATATAAATTACAGAGGGGTATGGTTGGAGTGACCCTTTATTTTCTCATCTCTATAATGGAATATTCTAAGGAATATTCTATTATAGAGATGAGAAATAAAGCCATGCATTGGAGATAAGAGCATCTCCAACGGGCCTTCATTCCTTCAAAATAAAGGCCAGGGGAGGCTCCAACGGGGCTTCAAAACCCCCGTCAAAAATGAAGGAGGAGCAACCATCGCCTTCATATTTGAAGGCTTTGGAGAGAGCCTTCAAAAACTATTCACATTTTTAAATTTCCATTTTATCCTTTTTTATCTTAACATCTTTTTAAGAATTCCTTCCAAATCATTTAATTAAAATGTGTAGCTATATATTTCATAAATGTGTCTTATAAAATATTAATCCAAATTTTATTATTTTGGTATTGTTAGAAAGGTCTCGACGATACCGTTAAAATGAGACCAATTTTGAATATTTTTTTATCGTTTGAAAAATATAATTGATACAATATTTATAGTTAAGATTATTTAGTTATTTTGTATTAGCTTAATATATTTTCAAAAGACTACTAAATATATTGCACCCACTCATACAATGTAATCATTAATTGGAAATAGATAAACGACAAACGTTGGACATTGAAATACATAGAACCGAATGATAAAAATTATTAAAAATATTGCATTGATAATCCCCAACTTTTAATCCATTTCATTGCCGTGTCTTGCCCACAAATGCTCTATCAGTGTATTTCTAAGTGCAATATAAGCATTTTTGTCTTTGAGTTGCTTGTAATAATTATATTTCATTCATGTTAGTATTTCATTCATATTTCTTTTCTAATAATTATATTATTAGATTTGTATTAATTACTTTTTACATGTTTCTACATGTAGATTAAACGTGTCAAAGTACTATTTTCACAAGATTCAGATGAAAAATGGGTTTGTATTTGATCATGTGTGGTTCATCCTCAAGAATGCTAAGAAATGGACCAATATAAATCCCGGATCTCCTGCGACTTCCAAAGCTTCACAAACCAACATCTTGCAAGGATCCGAAACGGGGTCTCCATTAGGTCCAAGATCCATCGATATGAATACAGACGACGATGAGCGAGTATCAATTGAAGAGGAACAAACACCAATCAACGAATCATCAAGCCGCCCTACGGGAAGGAGAAAAGAAAAGAAGAAAAAGAAACAATTCGATAAGCAAAATTATTTTATCGAATCACTAGCCGAAGAAAATCGAGAAATTCTAAAAACATTGAAAAGAGGGCAAGAAGAACGGAAGAAAGAAACATCGTTAGGCTACAATCTCCTAATGATGAATGATGAAAATGAGAAAAAAAATTAGAACTAGAGACTCAACGTCAAGAGATGCTCTTTATGGAGAAAGACCTAAATTCTATAACCGATCTCATCGAACGAAAATATTTTCGGAAGAAAAAAGAACAAGTTTTAAATAAGAATAGTAATTGTCTTTGGGTCATCCTCTCAATTTATGCATAATACTTTTCCTGACAGTAACCAATATGAAACTGAATGCTAATGTGAAGGTGGATCATTCGCAGCTTATTATGGAGCAGGTGGATATGGAGGAACTAGACAGGGAGGACATAGATTTGGAGATGACCTATCGGAATATTAAATTATATGTAACTTTTAATGTCATTGTAATTTGCTTTTTCTGTTATTGTAGTTTATTGTTATTGTATTAGCTTATCTGTGTTTTTTTCATCTTCATGTTGTACTTTAAATTTTAATTATTATAATTCTAATTTTTTTATTTTTGTCAAAATTTAATATTAAATTATACTAAATTACAAAAATTATTTGATCAATGTCAATTTACTATTTCATTCATAATCTAGACAAAGTGATGACTAAATACAATTAATCATTTTATTGGGAAATTTATAATTCATTAATAATCGCTTAAAATAAAATTAATCTAATAATATTATAATTAAAAATATTTATCCGGAAATTAAAGTAGTTTTACATTTTATTAGTATTAGATTTAATGTATATTTTATTTTAGTTTAATTTAAAAATTGAATAAAATTTAAAGAAACTAGTTTGGAAGGAGCATGATTGGAGTTGATGAGCCTTCAAAATGAAGGTGACCATTGGAGATGCTCTTAACGATCACGATCATGGACCATAAAACTTATCATTGAAACAGTGCAATCAGAGAAAAAAATATAGCAAAAAATGCAATCAAATAAAAACTATGAGCATCCACTATCGTTTGCTATTTACCTATTAAATGGAAATTTTGACTTTTTTTCGCCCACTATCGTTTGCTAAAAACCTACTTTTTATAATAGGAGTGAACAGTACTCGTCTAAATATAGCAGTCAATAATAGGGATTTCCAAATATAGGAGATGGAAGATCGCGTTCCGTCTATCAATATTATCGAATATTAAAATAGGTCGGACGAAAGATCTTCTTCTGTCTGATCACATTTAATGCAGAAATGTAGAGGGACGGAAGAAGATCTTCCGTCCTCTACTTTAATTAATTGATCATATTTAATTATTTAAAAAAAATAAAAGTTGAGAGACAGAAGATACTAATTAATAAAAGATGAGTCTCATCTATTCATTCATTTATTTTTTTCATTTTTTCCAAAAGACGTTAATGCCCCCGGCCATCTCAACCTTTCATCTATGGTCTTGCATTTTTTGGCCCCCTCCAACAGCTAAAAATTTATTTAAAATATTTTTCCTGCGACTATATATATATATATATATATATATATATATATATATATATATATATATATATACATCCACACACACACAGAGACATTCTACTCCACAATCAACTTCTCTGTCTTTTTTTTTTAATCTTCTCTTCTGTTCTTTCTTTCTATCTAATTTTGCTTCTTTCCTCAATAAGGTGGTAAGAGTTAAACGATGACGAATCATGGTAATAGAGGCAGGGCGTACACATCTGTTGAAGATGTGATTCTTTCTCAAAGCTGGGTTTCTATTACTCAAGATCCATTAGTCGGTAACGATCAATCCGGAACACAGTTTTGGGATCGAGTACTTGTCTCATTTGTATCTCTACTAGGCAGTTCGACCGATCGAATGGCTGGCTATTTTTCTAGTCATTTTTGTGCAATTTCAAAATCTGTTGTATTGTTTATTGCGAAGTTGGGTAGTGTCACAAATAGAGCTGCAAGTGGAACAACTGAGGCAGATAAGGTATGTATAATTTAGGATATTGAATTGAAAGTTCAGATTTATAAAAATTTATTACTCGTGATTTGGTAAATTTTATTTTGTAGTTAAGTGAAGCAAGAATGAAATACATGCAATCTTCAGGGAAGGCATTCAAGTTTGATGATTGTTATGAGTTGCTTAAAGATCAGTCGAAGTTTTCGCTACATACAACCCATGTATTCGACTCAGGACCAAGCACTCAATCTAGCGAAGGCAGTAGCACGTTACGTTCAGCCATCTATGCAAGACTGGAATACCGATATCCCGACTGACATTGATTTGCCTACACCCCTCTTCCGACCACCCTGCCGAAAAGCAGAGAAGAAAAAAGAAAAACGGTTGGCTGAATTTTCTGAATTGGTGGATATGGTTGAAGAGACCAAAACTTTCAACTCTTTCTATAAGGAGGCTCAGGATTGGAAGATCGTAACTTCGGAAAAAAGTTTGCAATTAAGAAAAAGAGCATGATTTGAAAATACAAATGGAAGAAGATCGCATAATGAGTATGGCCTCAACAGCTTACCCGAGCATCAGCGTAATTATTTCATGTGTAGACAGCATGAAATGATGCGAAGGGGAGGTGACATGTAGTGTTATTTTATACGAATGTTGTTTTTATATGTTTTGCAATATCCTTGTATCTTGCTTATTATCAATTCTGTATTTGCATTGTGTTTTAATATATATGAATATATTTTTATTTCAGCTTAAAATATTAAAGAGTATCAATGTTGCAGATTACTAGATTAATTCCATACATTAAGGACTGATTCTAAACCGACCATTAAGGCTGATTCTAAATTGAACATTCGAATACATATTTTTCTTACTTTGCTACTCTAATGTTAAAAAATAAAAGGATACATATAATTTTCTCCTATTCATCATTTCTATATTCGTTCCAAATGTGCTCGACCTATAACACCCCGAATTCCAAATAAGATTGAATTCGAAGTTCACAGGGATCTTTACACTTCATTTTGTACAATTTTACAAGGAATTTAAAAACTTTTATTACACAGAGTCTTTTACATCAACACGCAGCGGAATAAATAAAATACAACAATAATAAATGTACAATTGTAACAACTCTAGCATTTAAATAATCATCAGCATCAAATTCATCTTTATATCTTCTTGTAAACTCCAAGTCCTGCATAACTGTGGTCACGTTCGTTGCTTACAACCGACGAAATATTATACACGGCCATCCTCGCTATGCCGAACAATATAATGATTCTGAAATACTTTAGCAAATACAAACTTGTTCACAAACAAAGCTAAAGAGGGACTATCCTATTGATGTCGTAGGTGCTGTGCACTTAATCCTTAATGCAGTTATTTATGTTACATGACACTAATGCGCAGTTGTTCAGATTCTATGCATCCCATACTACATAGGTCCGAGGACAAGTCCTTAATTGTTCTTTATCTTGAAGGGTTCAATCCCCTGCCATGACTTAAACTACTATGGTAACAACGGTAAGTATCCTAGATGTTCTATGAGCTACGAGCCCATGTCCAGACAGCCTGGAGGGAAATCTCACATCGTGACATGACACATCATGCAGAGCCTATGGACAATTCAGCCTCTGTCATGGAACGATGGCACCACCCGCAGTCACCAAACACCTCACAAGCGTTGCCACCGGGACGATAATTCTGGAGTAGTGTTTATGCCATGACATGACGCATCAAGCAGGCAACCTATGAATCACTCTCACACCGCCAATCCGATGGCCATCATACCTGTGTTTTTCTCATACTTTCATTACATCTCTACTATAGTATAGTCCTTACAATTTAGTTTGGTTTAAAAGAAAATCATCACAACCTAGATTTAGCTTACCCTATCGGACTTAAACAAAAACAAAAGAGACAGTCAGCCTACCTGGCTACTTCTCAAGAGATGCTCAACCCACACTGGTTAGCTCTCAAATCATAAATAAAAACTGCTGGTCACTAGGGTCTCGCCTAGCCTCTAGATTCCAACAACTATCTCTTTCTAGAGATTAAAAATGTTTCATATTCAATCTCAAAATAATTATTCAATTCATATATTCACAATCTCTTTTTCAAAAGGCAATATTTCTTTAAAATCTCATAACATAAAAACGATTCAATTCAACCTCATTTGTCGATTTAATCACTTATAGCATTGTATGCAATAACAAATAATCACAATCAAGTATAGAAAATCATAAAATCTCATTAAGAAGAATATCTAATTGCAATCCAAATATCCATCTTTATTTAATTAAACAGAAGTCACAAAAATCACTTCTAATTCTTTTAAACGATAAACTCGAGTTCTTTAATGTAAAATTCACTTTTAATCTCATAAAATATATCCAAATAATGAAGAAATAATTTTCATAAAGTCTAAACAATTTTAGAAAATTAAATAGGATTTTTCCCAATTTTTTAATTTCATTTAAAACATAAAATATAAAAAAAAATCAACAAAACAAAATAAAAGCCAAAGTTCGGATTCGAACCCAGGCTCAACCCCATCCGACAATGAACAGTGTTAGTTCCAAATCTCACCCGCTGACTAGAAAGTCTGAGGCGGCCAATTGATTTGAGTTGAACTCCAAATATATATATATATATATATATATATATATATATATATATATATATATGAGTAATGTGAGCCTCATATTTGTATGAGGAAACTTTCCTCATACAAAGTGATTATACTCACTTGGTAGGGCCCTTATGCAAGATCCACTCCATCCATCATGTTTATCAAACTAATGGATGTATGTGTAGAAAAAATCAAGTGGTTTGGAGGTCATTCACTCATGCATCATGTGGGTCCAATTTGTGGTTCGATTTGTATTACTGTTGAAATCGTTCATTTTTCAACTACATGATGCATGGGTGAATGACCTCCAAACCACTTGATTTTTTATACACATACATCCATTAGTATGCTAAATATGATGGACGGAGTGGATCTTCCATAAGGGCCCCACCAAGTGAGTATAATCACTTTGTATGAGAAAAATTTCCTCATACTCTATATGAGGCTCACCTCTCTCTCTCTCTCTCTCTCTCTCTCTCTCTCTCTCTCTCTCTCTCTCTATATATATATATATATATATATATATATATATACATGCCTTCGGTAATTTAATTAAAATAGAAATTCATAAAAACAAAGTCTCTAACCAGACTTGAACCCAGGCACACAGCTCCGCCGAGCTACAGTATCGTTTTTAAAACGCGACCGAAGACCAGTATGGCCCAAAGCCACTAACTGATATGAAAAAGTTAAGTACTTTTTGTGTAAATCTCACTGTATTTGATTTTCTTTTAATAAACTCAATCTTTTAGTCAATTTGTACTTATACAAAAATATAAATAGTTTTTCAGAATGTGTTTCTTTGAAAAAAACAGTATCATACATGTTCTCAAATTCATAAGTTTCTCATTTTTGCAATATAATAAGATCTTTCTTCAAAAATGCATAAAACACATATAATCAATTTTTCCAAATAAAAAGGTTGTCTTTCATCAAAATTCCTCTATAAAATTTCTTTACTCATAAAAATATACATATATGAAGCTATTTTCACATTTTTTCTATTATAATAGCATTTTAAACTATTTTCATACACACTGCATTATTGTGACTACAATAGAAAATATTCTACCATGCACACTTTCTTTTCGTTTCAACAAATGAATATTTTCTTTCTAATTAATAAGAGCATGTGACTCTCAATAATATTTCTACACATCATAGCACGATTATATCAAGATCATGAAATCTACTAAGTAACATACCAATCAGCATTTAACAACTAAATTATATATTATTTAGCATGCAAATCTACTCCTACATTACAAAGGATTTTAGAATCACCCATCCAAATTGTGCTGTACTCAAATGAACTCCTAGAATTAGAAGCTCTTAGAAACTCTGCTTCGCCTCCTCGAAATCCGTGCGCAAGAAAAACTCCCCAATACTCCATTCGGCCCGAACACAGCAAGCACCTCCTTTCGGCATAGCAACAATGAAGGCATCTTCACACATCTCATTCATTACACATATAAATGTACATATATAATTATATATACACGTATGTATATATGCTAGAGTGTGATATAGGTGAAGTACAAAAGGGGGGTCTTTGCTGGTTTTCGGATTTGACAGGAGGAGGGAAAAGGAAAGAGGGAGAGTGAAAAGAGGCATTAAGTATAGGTGTATATATTTGTATGATGGAATAGGTGAAGTAGCACAACAGTGGATATGCTGGTGTGGCTTGCTTTCGGCAGAGTCAGAGAAGGAGGGAATGGAGAGTAATGAATGGGGGTATATATATACATATACATATATTGCATGATGAGATTGAGTGGAGAAAGACAAAATGGGGATTGCTTTTTGCTGAATGTGGCTTTGGAAGTAAAACAGAGAAGGAAGAAAAATGGGAGAGATGAGGAGAAGTGAGTTTAGGGGTCATAATATAAGACATTAGTGATAGTTATAATAACTACTCCCACTAATATGCCCACTAACTCCCCTCCAAAAATTCAAAGTCCATTTCTCCCTCCATCCCAAAGAGAACCAGCTAGCCTACCTCTCCGCTCTATTCATGTCCAAACACGTGCACGTGCTTCGCACTTGCACACACACTTCACTCATACACATATATATATTTAAATTAAAATATTTTTATACAATATATTGTAAATATTTAAGTAAAAGTTAGTTTAATAAAAAGTTATAGATTTTCATGCACAAATAAAATAAATATGCACACTTCAAAATTTATTTTGAAAATGAATACGCTCAAATACGCGCACCGAAAAACACGTACTTCGCACGTAAAAATACCGAAATACAAAATCGAATTTATCAACGAAAATTTATTAAAATATAATCGAAAAAATATAAGAAAAATATATATATTAATTTTACATATTCCACGACGTAATCACTACGCACATAGAAAACACGTGCATTACACGTACAAAAGTATTTTAATCAAAATAGGAAAAAAATGGATTTCCGGTTATAAAAAAAAAATTAAATACGTAAAATAAATAATTGAAACATAGAAAATATCACCCGTAGCGGTGGAAAAATACGTAATCGATACGTGCAACGAAAACACGTAAAAAGCACGTAAAATAAAAATATCGGAATTTTATATTTGAGTTGACTCAAATAGGATTTTAAGAAAACGGAAAACGCATAAATAGTCGGAATCCAAAATACGTAGTGAAACGCGTTACAAAATATTACCAGTAACGGTACAAAATACACATGCGTAAGAAACGAGGGCAAAATTGTTATTTTCAATTTTGCGGGGTGTTACACGACCAAATCTTGTCGCAGTGCGTGATGTTTTTGTCTGTCATGTAGTTCGAACTTACAGTAGAAAGAATTGATCGTAACTTACAGTAGATTCAAAACTCGATTGAATAAAGATCTGCAATTGATCGTAGCATACGAAATCGACGTCGAAATAAGCTGTCGCCGTAAATGGGATTATCTGCAATTTAATTTTTACAAAGTCGTTTATCCCCTTCTTTTCTTTCACGACGAATATATCTCCGGCGAATAACTCGTTGTGTTTGTTGAGCAGCCACGGAGGACATTATTAGCATGTTGTTATTAACACGTCTCGCAATCATATCTTCTTCCTCTGATTCTTCTTCAGAAGAGGTAGACGATGAAGACGATGTCCGATGTGCCATCGGCAAAGTTTGTAATAGATATAAGTTTGGGTAGTTTTTTTTCACAGTAAGGATAATGATTGGATTCTGATGCTAACTTGGGTTTATATACATTTTTTTTGGTAATGTTTTCATAAATGAGTTAAGGCGGTAGAATGAAGTGAGAAAAATAGTCTGACCACCTATATAGCTTATACTACCCATCAATCACATTAATGCGGTAGAACTTAGGTTTTGTAGTTTAGTCTAAAGAAGAAAACAAAGTAATGATTTTTCCCATCAATCACATCGCTAGGGTCTAGTCTACAATGTCATAGGTTAATAAAACAAAGATGGATGAGAGAAGAGCTTTCGGTTGGGGGACAATATCCCACCACCTAATAAAACAAACTTAGCAATTTATTTTTAGGTTAATAAGTTAAAAAAAATTATTAAATGATCTATCACATCACTAGCATTTAGCTTTATGTTTAACATGACAATTTCACATAATAATTAAACAAAATCAAATAAAACAAAATCAAATCAAATCACATAAAGGACGTGGGGTTAATGTCAGGAAACAAAAATAAAGTTGACATTGAAAATAAGATTAATAATCAGATATACATTCATATCGGGAAACAAAATTAAAGTTGATTAATTTTAAATTTGTCGTTATACATTAAAATAAGACTAATAATCAGATAAAACAATCAACTAATTTAATTGCAACACCCAGAATTTCAAAACAGACCGAATTCTAAGTTCCACAGGATCTTTACACTTCTCTTCATACAATTTTACAAGGAAATTTAAAACTTTCATTACATCAGAGTTACATCTTTAAATTACATTTAAACAGCGGAAGCATTTTACAATAATTACACGAATAAAATGTACAACACTTGAAACATTCTTTAAGCACCTTGCATACTTATTCTTGTCTATCTCTTTACCCTGCATAGAAACTGTGGGCTCGTCAGTTCATTCAACTGACGCAAGGATATAAAACATCAATTTTCTCTTACTTAGAAAACACACACTTGTCACAAACCAAACTACGGGGACTATCCTATAGAAGTCGTGTTGTGCTGTGCACTTAGTCCTTAATGCAGTTGTTATGTTATATGACACTAATGTGCACTTGTTCGGATTTTATGTATCCCATACTACATAGGTCCGAGGGCAAGTCCTTATTCGTACTTCATCTTATAGGGTTCAATCCCTCGCCATGACTTAAACTACTACAGTGACTACGGTAAGTATCCTAGATGTTCTATGATCTACGAGCTCATGTCCAGGCAGTCTGGAGGGGAATCCCACGCACTGACATGATGCATCAAGCAGGCAGACTATGCACAATTCAACCTATGCCATGGAACGATGGCACCACCTGTAGTCACCAAACACCCCACAAGCATTGCCACCGGAACGATAATTCCAGAGTAGTGCTCACGCCATGTCATGACGCATCAAGCAGGCAGTCTGTGAATCACTCCCACACCGCCAATCTGATGGCCCTCATACTCGTGTTTTTCTGTCACTTTCGTCACATCACCACTATGTATCTAAATTCTTAGTTTATTTGAATCATGAATAAAATCAACCCCTAGAGTTAGGTCTTTCCTCTATACCGGTCTTAATCAATAGCGTGACCAACTTGGTCTTTCATCTCAATAATTCAACTTTACAAATTTTAATTCATTCAATTGCCGGTAATAGAATTTTAGCTACCCTCTAGTTCGAAATCACATTTCATGTCCATAGCATTTGTGTATTCATATTCATAAGACTTCTCATAATTCATCAGGATATTTGATTTTACTTTCATGCTCAATTTTATGCATAAGACAAATAAATTCATTTTCTAATTTCACATTCATAATTCATTCTTTCCACATCATTCTCTTATTCTCTTTGCCAATACTAAATCAAACATTCATACCTTCAATTTCCTTTTTATCAAAAATTTCTTTTCGAACTCTTTTAAACAATACACTTTTATTTATCCAAAAAACTTTAAACTAACAATTTAGAATAAGTTCTTTCTTGCAAAAGTCTCGATTTCTCTTTTACACTAGGCCAAGGGTTATAGAAAATTTTTCTCATGAAATCTGGGTGTAACGCCCCGAATCCCAAATACACTGAATTCGAGATGTTCTACAGGATCTTTTCACTTTCTTTAGTACAATTTTACAGGGAAATTAAAACTTTTCATCATACATCAGAGATTACATTAATATTACACTTTTCTTTTGCACAGCGGAAGTAAAATTTACAATAATTGAATAAAAGTACAACAGCATGATATAATCTTTAAGCATCCATTCTTTTTTAATCTTTAACAAGTCATTTACCTGCATATAAGACTGTGGGTACGTCAGTTTATTCAACCGACGAACATTATACACGGCCATCCTCTCTATGCCGAAAATAGTATAACTTAACTTTCCATATTTAACAAACACAAACTTGTCACAATTCAAACTAAAGGGACTACCCTATTGATATCGTGTTGTGATTGTGCACTTAATCCTTAATGCATTTATTTATGTTACATGACACTAATGCGCACTTGTTCGGATTCTATGCATCCCATACTACATAGGTCCGAGGGCAAGCCCTTATTCGTTCTTCATCTTTCTAGGGTTCAATCCCCCGTTATGACTTAGTCTACTACTGTAACTACGGTAGTGTCTTAGATGTCCTATGATCTACGAGTCCATGTCCAGGCAGCCTGGAGGGGAATCCCACGCGCTGACATGACGCATCGAGCAGGCAACCTATGGACAATTCAGCCTCCGCCATGGAACAATGGCACCACCCATAGCCACTCGAACATCCCACGAGCGTCGCCACCGGGACGGTACTCGGGAGCAGTATCCACGCCATGTCACGACGCATCGTGAAGGACCTGTGAATACCCTCTCGCCGCAAATCCGTTGGCCCCCATACCCGTGTTTTTCTTCTACTTTCATCACATCTCCACTATGTACTAATCCTTAGTTATATTAAAAATCATGAATAAAATTAATCTCTAGAGTTAGCCTCTCCATCAACCGGACTTATTCATTCGTTTCATCATGACCAACCTTGGTCTAATTTCATTTCATTTCATTTTCTTTCTCAATGCCGGGGAGACTTAGCTACTCCATTTCAAATTTCATTTCACAATCTTCAACTTATAAAATTTTCCATATTGAGTTCTCATACTCATATGTACATTCTCTTTTCAATTCATGATTTCTATTTGTTCACATGTCCATCATTGCACATGAGTTTGCATATACTTATCAATTATCGCATCATAATAATTCTTTATTACTAAACAATATGCACACTTCATATTGTTCCACAAGTGAGAAAAATAATTGCATCATATCATATAATCACATTTCTTTTTGCCAAATCAACACTTAATATTCCAATTCACTTATTCTTTCAAGTTATAGTTTCATACCAATAATCCATTTAGAACCATATGTCTATGTATGCTTTTTGACTCCAAACCATAGTAAAATTTATTCAAATAATACCCAAATCATTCTTATAAAATTCCTTATATTTTTATGAGAATTACCATATTTTTTCCACATTTTTTGGACATCTACAACTCCCAAAAAAAATATTTTTTTTATATATGCCGAAGGTAAGAATCGAACCCAGGCACCACGGAAACAGAGCCAAGAGCACCCGCCGTATGGCCGAACTGTGCTAGCGAAATGAAGAGGGCGAATTTAGTATATATGCTTTCGGGTCGAAAGTTTTATATATATTCAAAAGGTGAAAAAAATGTTGTGAACACAGGGTTCGAACCGCTCACTCCAGAGAAGCCAACCGCAGTCAGTGACCGCCTGAGCTAGTAGCTCGGGTTGTCACAATACCCAATAAAAACCCATATGTTTCATATTCGTACTGTTTAAAAGAACAACTCGATGTTCAAATTAATCTTCACTCATATTGCCTTTATAAAAACTACTGAAAAATTCCAGATTAAATCCTCTTCACCTGATTTTCATAACAGCAAGTATAAAATAATTTTTTGCACTAAAAACATAGTTTTTTCCACACAAATTAATGAATTGTTCATTAAGACTACTACACTTTTTATTTTCGACATTGAATAGTCAATTAGTCTTCTAATTCCTTTTTATTCACAAATTTCTTATGATAATTCACTGTTATTAATTCTTATTCAACAACACATATACTTTGGATTTATCCATACCCATATCAACATAAAGGTCTAATTAGCACATGAATAGGTAAAACTCCAAAACTACTAATTTTTTTGAGTAGTTCTTCTTTGATGATAACAAAGTAATTTCATTAGTTCCTCTATGTCACAATGCATACCATTACTTATCAATTAACATAATTACATCTCAATCATACAAAAATCCCTCTTTTCAAATCAAAGTGTACCCTTTAACCAATTTCATGTTTCAATAATACAATTAACAAGCGTTCTCATTCATGCATCATGCTAGCAATATTCCTTAAGGGATTTTAACCACCATTATTCATTCATGCTAATAATCATGGGGAATTCTACACACAATTTAATTTCATACTAGAATTACACACAAGTTAATCACAACATTTCAATCAATTCATACACTAACTTTTCAATTAAAGTGTGTTCTTATTAGTATTCTTTTTCATGCATAGTTTTGATAATTAAATCTAGCATAGATTCCTACATTAGAAATATGAAAGGTTACCCACCTTGAATGGAGAGAAAACACAAAAAGCAACAAGTCCTTGCAAATGAAAGCACCTCCTCCTAGACAAAGCGCGCACAAGCTCCACACCAAGCAACACCGAATGCTTCCTCTAGTAGTAGCCGGCCACTCCTCCTTGGAACAAGCAAGCAAATCCCACACAATCTCTCTATCTTTTATAACTCACACTAATATTAAAATGGGACTATAGCTTGGAAATATAAAATAGCATATGAAAATAGCCATGAGAGGGGGGTATTTATACTAGAGAATAGGTGAAATGGAGGGCCAAGACTGAATAGGTGGTTGAAAGATGAAGGGCCTAGATTAAAGTAGGAGTTATAAAAACTACCCACAACTATACAACCACCTCCATGAACACCATGATCATTTTTGAAAATCCCTCCAAAAGAATGTAACCCGGCCTTGGAAGAAGGGTGTGCATGGCACGTGTACGTGTAGTGCACGTGCATGCAACTAAGCCAAATTTGTACATTTTAATTAGTACAAAAAATAAAATAATGATAAATTAGTCTTCTACATGACAAGTTTAATTAAAAATAGATTACTTCATGGGCTTTATTTTTGGGCCAAAATAGTTTATTAAAATAAATAAAATAAAATACATTTGGGCTTTTAAGAAAAAAGGCCTTTTTAATTAAATTAAAATAGGGTTTTTTTTTATTTGTTTAAAGAAAAGCTTTTGTACAAAATAATTTGAGAACAAATATTTAAATATTTATACACATCATAATAAAATAATCCAAACAAAATATTGCACGTGCACACTACGTGCAAAATAAATAATTTTTCATTAATTGAAAAATCAGGGTATTACAGCACTCCCTCCTTAGAATAGTTCCGTCCCCGGAACTACAATCAAGAGCGAGAAACAAAAAATACAATACACACAACAAGCAAGAACAAAAAGATACAAAAATACAATCAAGCAAAAAGCTCGGGATAGTCCTTCAACATCCTCTCCTCAGATTCCCAAGTAGCCTCTTCAACCAAGTGGTTTCTCCAGACTACCTTGACCATCGGTATCGTCTTATTCCTCAAGACTTTCTCTCGACGATCAACAATCTCGACAGGAGACTCGATGTAATTCAGGTCTAACTGCAAACCTTCCGGCACTTCAGGCAAATGATGACTCGGGTCTGGAATATAACCTCTCAGCATAGACACATGAAAGACATTGTGCACCTGAGACAACTCTTCCGGTAATTCAAGCCGGTAAGCAGTTTTTCCGATCCTTTTCAATATCTTATACGGGCCTATAAACCTTGGGGCTAACTTCCCGCCTCTGCCAAAACGAACCACACCTTTACTGGGCGATACCTTCAGAAAGACGAAGTCACCAACCTCAAACTCAAGGTCCCTTCTCCGATTGTCTGCATAGCTTTTCTGCCTGCTCTGAGCTTCCACCAACCTTTTCCTGATCAGATCAATCTTCTCAGAAGTTTGCTGTACAAGCTCAGGACCAAACAACTGACGCTCCCCTACTTCATACCAACAAACAGGAGTCCTGCACTTCCTGCCATACAAAGCTTCGTACGGTGCCATCCCGATGCTAGCCTGAAAACTGTTGTTGTAGGCAAATTCCACCAAAGGTAAATGCCTTTCCCAACTGCCTCCAAAGTCTAGTATACAACACCGAAGCATATCCTCAAGAATACGGTTGACTCTCTCGGTTTACCCATCGGTTTGTGGATGAAAAGCAGTGCTGAAATCTGTCTTGGTAACCAAAGCTGTCTGAAGACTCCTCCAGAAATGCGAAGTAAACCGCGCATCTCGATCAGACACAATAGTTGACGGAACGCCATGAAGTCTGACAATCTCACCAACATACATCTCAGCTAACTTGTCCATCGAAGCAGTGAGTTTCATCGCCAAAAAGTGAGCGGACTTGGTAAGTCGATCAACTATAACCCAAATAGCATCATTGCCTTTAGGACTCTTAGGCAATCCCGTGATGAAATCCATACTGATGTTATCCCACTTCCACTCCGAAATAGGTAATGGCTGTAATAGACCTCCGGGTCTCTGATTTTCGGCGTTGACTTGCTGACAAACCTCACACTTCGCGACAAATTCAGCCACATCCCGCTTCAAACCTGACCACCAGAAATGCTGTTTGATGTCTTTGTACATCTTAGTACTCCCAGGATGTACCGACAAAAGGGTAGCATGCGCCTCCTGAAGAATGCTCTCTTTCAGGTCCGCCTGATTTGGAACGCATAGCCTATCTCCGAACCACAGCACTCCATCCCTGATTTGAAATCCGGGCAACCTGCCAGCACCAACCTGCTCCTTCATCTCCAAAATATCAGCATCAACCTCCTGACTTGCCATGATCCTTGTATTCAAAGTAGGCTGAAGCCTCAACTGAGCCAAAGATGCTCCCAATCCTTGCAAGACAACCTCAATACCTGCTCGATCTAACTCCTCAATCAGATGCCTCTGAGTTGTAATCAAACTGGCCAAACTACTCTTGCGACTAAGTGCATCAGCAACAACATTAGCCTTTCCAGGATGATACTTGATCTCAGGTCGCATATCCTCAAGCACTTCCAACCATCTCCGCTGCCTCAGATTGAGATCCCTTTGCTGATATATATACTTCAAGCTCTTGGGGTCCATGTACATGTTCAACTTCTCACCGTACACGTAGTGCCTCCATTGCTTCAGAGCAAAGATAATCGCCGCCAACTCCAGGTCATGAGTCGGGTAATTTTTCTCATGTGGTCGTAGTTTCCTAGACCCATAAGCGATTACTCTCCCTTCTTGCATTAAGACACAACCAAGCCCACGTTGTGAAGCGTCGCTATAAACATCATACTCAACACCTGCTCTAGGCAAAGCCAAAATAGGTGCAGTAGTCAGCCTATCTTTCAACTCCTGAAAGCTCGCCTCACATTGCTCAGTCTACTTGAAGCTCACATTCTTCTTGGTCAGTCCAGTAAGCGGTACAGCTATCTGAGCATAACCTTGAATGAATCTCCTGTAGTATCCAGTCATCCCAAGAAAACTTCTGACTTCCTTCACTGTAGTAGGCCTAGCCCAATCTCTCACTGCCTCTATTTTCTGAGGGTCAGTTGCCACTCCCTCCTTAGAAAGGATGTGACCTAGGAATGCCACTTCAGATTTCCAGAAATCACACTTGGATAACTTGGCATACAACTTCTGCTCTTCCAACTTCTGCAAAACTGCTGCCAGATGCTCAATGTGCTCCTCCTCAGACTTGGAGTACACGAGGATATCGTCGATAAACACCACGACGAAAGAATCAATGAACGGCCTCAGAACTCTGTTCATCAAGTCCATGAAGATCGCGGGTGCATTCGTCACTCCGAATGGCATAACTAAGAATTCGTAATGCCCATGTCGAGTTCTAAATGCAGTTTTGTGCACATCTTCAGCTTTCACTCGAACTTGGTGGTAACCCGATCGAAGATCTATTTTGGAGAAAACACCTGCTCCTTGTAGACGATCGAACAAGTCATCAATTTGAGGAATAGGATACTTATTCTGAACAGTGACCTTATTCAGCTCCCGGTAATCGATACACATTCTCATCGATCCATCCTTCTTCTTTACCAAAAGCACTGGTGCTCCCCAAGGTGACGCACTAGGTTGAATAAAGCCTTTTCCCAACAGTTCCTCAATCTGCCGTTTCACCTCATCCTGTTCCACTGGAGCCATCCTATACGGTGCCTTAGAAATGGGTGCACTTCCCGGTTGAACAGTGATGCTGAACTCTACATCACGATGCGGAGGTAACCCAGGAAAATCTTCCAAGAACACAGTCGGATAGTCCCGAACCACATGAATCCCTTGCACTTCCACAGGAGTCTCTTCCTTGCGGATAGTTGCCACCAGCTTAGAACACTTCTTCTTCCCTTGGAACGTGACTTCAGGTCCACCTGGAGCCTTCACTGTCACCGTCTTGGTCTTACACTCGATGCTTGCACTGTACACCGACATCCAATCAATGCCAATGATAACATCGACTCCCAAGATAGTCAGCTCGATCAGATCGATGCCAAAGATTCTATCCCCAATCACAATCTCGCAATCAGCATAATACCGATCAGTGGTCAAAGTTTCTCCTGACGGAGTAGCTACTGCTAAGATTTTGCCTGAAAAAATCTTCGGTTCAACTCCCAACACTTTAGCAAACTTTGGAGACACAAATGTATGAGAGGATCCAGTATCGAACAACACAACAGCTTTCATTCCATATTCTGATGTAAAAGGTCCATCGAATTCGAAGTCTAAGACATGAACTTTCAAGTCAATATTTCCATTTCATTGAATTCCAAACTTTATACATTCGAATTGAAAACATTTTTGACATCAGAATGGAAAATAAAAGAAGCTAAGACAGTCTAACTCCTACGGGTCCTCTTCGCTGCTCGAAGTTCTTCCCACAGTTCTTCAACCTCATCCTTCAGCACATCAGTCAGGTTCTTCCTCTTCTCGAGTTCCCAAACCCGATGACTAAGAACAGAGAAGTCGTCCTTCCGCTTCGCCAGCTGAGCCTCCAATAATCCAACTCTCTCTCGCAGTGTCTCCACCTGCCTCTGAAGAGAAGTCACAAGACCACTTGGAACTGGTTCTTCTTCTTCGTCAGAAGAAGAGTCATCAGATGAATCCGGAGGTGGGGTGATCTCTCGGGATTCAGGCCATTCTTCACCGTCAGAATCTGCTTGCCCTGGATAGTACTCGTCCTCGGAATCAGCCTGTCCAGGATGGTACTCTTCCTCAATAATATGCCAGTCGTCGTCTCCAGCAGGGTCGAAGTGACCAGCCATCTTAGAAATAGAGAGGAAGAAGCATAAATCTTAGAGCAACACAAATGTAAGTCACTTACATTTAAATCTCTAGACTCAAACACACACTCTAATGTCCACTTCTAGGGTGTCGTTCCCTATAAATTTGTACAAGTGTGAAAGTGTAGAAAGCGTGGCTCTGATACCACTCTGTAACGTCCCGAATCCCAAATACACTGAATTCGAGATGTTCTACAGGATCTTTTCACTTTCTTTAGTACGATTTTACAGGGAAATTAAAACTTTTCATCATACATCAGAGATTACATTAATATTATACTTTTCTTTTGCACAGAGGAAGTAAAATTTACAACAATTGAATAAAAGTACAACAGCATGATATAATCTTTAAGCATCCATTCTTCTTTAATCTTTAACAAGTCATTTACCTGCATATAAGACTGTGGGTACGTCAGTTTATTCAACCGACGAACATTATACACGGCCATCCTCTCTATGCCGGAAATAGTATAACTTAACTTTCCATATTTAACAAACACAAACTTGTCACAATTCAAACTAAAGGGACTACCCTATTGATGTCGTGTTGTGATTGTGCACTTAATCCTTAATGCATTTATTTATGTTACATGACACTAGTGCGCACTTGTTCGGATTCTATGCATCCCATACTACATAGGTCCGAGGGCAAGCCCTTATTCGTTCTTCATCTTTCTAGGGTTCAATCCCCCGTTATGACTTAGTCTACTACTGTAACTACGGTAGTGTCTTAGATGTCCTATGATCTACGAGTCCATGTCCAGGCAGCCTGGAGGGGAATCCCACGCGCTGACACGACGCATCGAGCAGGCAACCTATGGACAATTCAGCCTCCGCCATGGAACAATGGCACCACCCATAGCCACTCGAACATCCCACGAGCGTCGCCACCGGGACGGTACTCGGGAGCAGTATCCACGCCATGTCACGACGCATCGTGAAGGACCTGTGAATACCCTCTCGCCGCAAATCCGTTGGCCCCCATACCCGTGTTTTTCTTCTACTTTCATCACATCTCCACTATGTACTAATCCTTAGTTATATTAAAATCATGAACAAAATTAATCTCTAGAGTTAGCCTCTCCATCAACCGGACTTATTCATTCGTTTCATCATGACCAACCTTGGTCTAATTTCATTTCATTTCATTTTCTTTCTCAATGCCGGGGAGACTTAGCTACTCCATTTCAAATTTCATTTCACAATCTTCAACTTATAAAATTTTCCATATTGAGTTCTCATACTCATATGTACATTCTCTTTTCAATTCATGATTTCTATTTGTTCACATGTCCATCATTGCACATGAGTTTGCATATACTTATCAATTATCGCATCATAATAATTCTTTATTACTAAACAATATGCACACTTCATATTGTTCCACAAGTGAGAAAAATAATTGCATCATATCATATAATCACATTTCTTTTTGCCAAATCAACACTTAATATTCCAATTCACTTATTCTTTCAAGTTATAGTTTCATACCAATAATCCATTTAGAACCATATGTCTATGTATGCTTTTTGACTCCAAACCATAGTAAAATTTATTCAAATAATACCCAAATCATTCTTATAAAATTCCTTATATTTTTATGAGAATTACCATATTTTTTCCACATTTTTTGGACATCTACAACTCCCAAAAAAAATATTTTTTTTATATATGCCGAAGGTAAGAATCGAACCCAGGCACCACGGAAACAGAGCCAAGAGCACCCGCCGTATGGCCGAACTGTGCTAGCGAAATGAAGAGGGCGAATTTAGTATATATGCTTTCGGGTCGAAAGTTTTATATATATTCAAAAGGTGAAAAAAATGTTGTGAACACAGGGTTCGAACCGCTCACTCCAGAGAAGCCAACCGCAGTCAGTGACCGCCTGAGCTAGTAGCTCGGGTTGTCACAATACCCAATAAAAACCCATATGTTTCATATTCGTACTGTTTAAAAGAACAACTCGATGTTCAAATTAATCTTCACTCATATTGCCTTTATAAAAACTACTGAAAAATTCCAGATTAAATCCTCTTCACCTGATTTTCATAACAGCAAGTATAAAATAATTTTTTGCACTAAAAACATAGTTTTTTCCACACAAATTAATGAATTGTTCATTAAGACTACTACACTTTTTATTTTCGACATTGAATAGTCAATTAGTCTTCTAATTCCTTTTTATTCACAAATTTCTTATGATAATTCACTGTTATTAATTCTTATTCAACAACACATATACTTTGGATTTATCCATACCCATATCAACATAAAGGTCTAATTAGCACATGAATAGGTAAAACTCCAAAACTACTAATTTTTTTGAGTAGTTCTTCTTTGATGATAACAAAGTAATTTCATTAGTTCCTCTATGTCACAATGCATACCATTACTTATCAATTAACATAATTACATCTCAATCATACAAAAATCCCTCTTTTCAAATCAAAGTGTACCCTTTAACCAATTTCATGTTTCAATAATACAATTAACAAGCGTTCTCATTCATGCATCATGCTAGCAATATTCCTTAAGGGATTTTAACCACCATTATTCATTCATGCTAATAATCATGGGGAATTCTACACACAATTTAATTTCATACTAGAATTACACACAAGTTAATCACAACATTTCAATCAATTCATACACTAACTTTTCAATTAAAGTGTGTTCTTATTAGTATTCTTTTTCATGCATAGTTTTGATAATTAAATCTAGCATAGATTCCTACATTAGAAATATGAAAGGTTACCCACCTTGAATGGAGAGAAAACACAAAAAGCAACAAGTCCTTGCAAATGAAAGCACCTCCTCCTAGACAAAGCGCGCACAAGCTCCACACCAAGCAACACCGAATGCTTCCTCTAGTAGTAGCCGGCCACTCCTCCTTGGAACAAGCAAGCAAATCCCACACAATCTCTCTATCTTTTATAACTCACACTAATATTAAAATGGGACTATAGCTTGGAAATATAAAATAGCATATGAAAATAGCCATGAGAGGGGGGTATTTATACTAGAGAATAGGTGAAATGGAGGGCCAAGACTGAATAGGTGGTTGAAAGATGAAGGGCCTAGATTAAAGTAGGAGTTATAAAAACTACCCACAACTATACAACCACCTCCATGAACACCATGATCATTTTTGAAAATCCCTCCAAAAGAATGTAACCCGGCCTTGGAAGAAGGGTGTGCATGGCACGTGTACGTGTAGTGCACGTGCATGCAACTAAGCCAAATTTGTACATTTTAATTAGTACAAAAAATAAAATAATGATAAATTAGTCTTCTACATGACAAGTTTAATTAAAAATAGATTACTTCATGGGCTTTATTTTTGGGCCAAAATAGTTTATTAAAATAAATAAAATAAAATACATTTGGGCTTTTAAGAAAAAAGGCCTTTTTAATTAAATTAAAATAGGGTTTTTTTTTATTTGTTTAAAGAAAAGCTTTTGTACAAAATAATTTGAGAACAAATATTTAAATATTTATACACATCATAATAAAATAATCCAAACAAAATATTGCACGTGCACACTACGTGCAAAATAAATAATTTTTCATTAATTGAAAAATCAGGGTATTACACTGGGTATCAATTAAATCGTCAGGACAGTCGACTGTTAAAGCACAGTCGGTTGACTGCTCTGCGAGGATTAGAACTCGAAAATTAAAATAGTGAGGACAGTCGACTGTTAGGACATAGTCGGTCGACTGTTTTGTGATGATTAAAAACTCAAAATTAAAATAGTTAGGATAGTCGACTGTTAGGACATAGTCGGTCGACTGTTCTGTGATGATTTAAAACTCAAAATTAAAATAGTCAGGACAGTCGACTGTTAGGACATAGTCGGTCGACTGTTCTGTGATGATTAAAAACTCAAAATTAAAATAGTCAGGACAGTCGACTGTTAAGACATATACGGTCGACTGTTCAGTAACTAAAGTCCGAAATTTGGAACTTATACAGTAACTCAAAAGTTTCCAAAACACCATTTAACTCTCATTTTCCATATAAAGTACCTTTTTTTTCTACAGTTCTACATTAAAAAAAATCACGTAATGTTCTATTAACAATTTCATGTTCATTTCTCTCCGCAATTAACATACAACTTTAGGATTATTTAGCATCAATCACACTAATCATAAATAAGCATAATTTACTAACCACTCTTATTTTAATAATGTAGAGATTCTCACAATTAGCATTTTTCACATACATATATTTTTTCAAAATTGCACTTTTTCCCTAAATCCAAATATTTCGACATGGAGAAACATTCATTCTAATTTAGCATGCTAGATCAATTTTCCAAATATCACAACATCAAACATATCATTCAATCAAATTCACTTGTTCATTTCTTGCAATTTCACATATGTTCCATTTTCACCTTAATCATGGTATTATCAAAGAGCAATATTTCCACCTATTTAATCTAGCATGATTAGCACACCACCTAGCATGATACTACTTAGAAGTTAGAGAAAATTGCCCACCTTATTGGAGAGAAAACGAAAAGAACTCCTAAAAACTCCTCAAAAGAGGCCTTCTCCTCCTAGTTTGCGCCACCACAAAGTCTCATCCTCCTTGCACTTAGTGAAACCCGAGCCTCCCTTTGGTGAAGTAGCCGGCCTCCAAGGTGGAACACACACAAACAAAATGCTCTCAATCTTTTACTCTCTCTCAATCTTTTTACTCCCCTATATATTTCTTTCTTTCTTCACAAAAAATTTCTTAGTGTTGTATGTATAAAGGGTGGGGTATTTATACTAGTTTTAGGGTGGAATGGAGGGCTAGGATTGCATTAGGTGGTTGTAGATGAATGACTAGGATATAATGGGAAGTTGTAGCAACCACCCATGAACACAAAAACCACAACTCCACTAATCCACACCCCCACTCTCTTTCTCATGCAATTCGGCCAAGAAGGGTGTGCAAAGTACACACACATGCAAGCACGTGTCCCGACTAGTGTCCCCCAATTAAAGTTGTACATTATAAATTAATTAATTGTCTATTATTTGAGTCTACACTACAAGTTAGACTAAAATAAAGATTAATTAAATTACATGGGCTCACTAATGGGCCAAAAGACTATGAGCTCTACTAATTTAATTTAATTAACTAACTAATGTGGGCTACAAAGGACAAAATATGCTTAGGATTAAATTAGGCTTTCTAAAAGAGAAAATGAATGGGGATGAAATATTTTTTTTAAGAAATGCATGCATAAATTTTTACGTGCACAACACGTAAAATCAAACAACTCCAAATATAAATAAAATTTGAAAATCCAGGGTGTTACATTAATCATATAAAAAAATAATACCGACAAGCAAAATGATCACAATTCTTAGAATATACTACTCATATACAATTCTTGGAATAAGAAAGAACAGTGCATACAAATCTTCGTAAATCAACAAAAGATAAAATTTACTACTCGTTATCAAATTGTGTGCACGAAACGGTTTTGTAGAATTCAAACGTGAAGATGAAGGCCAATCCCTAGAAATACTTCTCCTGCCAGAAAAACCTGAGGAATTGAATCTTTCAAAACTGTCTTTCATAATAAATCGCCTTAATTGAGCATCGTTATACGTCAACTCCAGATAACTTTAGTATAACTCATTCTGTAAATTGTAGTGTTATATTTATGTAGTAAATTAATTTGAAATAAAAATGCACAAAATGAAAATTAAATGCTCACATGTGATATTTCACCGCGAGGTACAAAATTGACAAGTCCCTCGATAATATTTATCGTAACTGTACCACCTGAATAAAATGGAACCTTAACTATGCATTTTGGAAGATTATACTCTGTCGGGGCCCAAAACGGGGGAGATGGAAAGGGCAATTGAGTGATAGGATCACTGATGGTAGCTGGACCTATAAAATCGATATTTGTAGCATGCGAAAAAGTCGGTATTATAACACCTATTGATACCTTAGCCCAATATTGATCGTGTATATGTTTTGTGGTACAGACCGGACCAATATTGATGCGTCAATTGGAAAACGAAAATTTTGCGGAGATATACAAGGCACAAAAGGCGGTGGATCAACTGGGACAGTAATAATCTCCAATATTTGGCAATAACAATGATCACCAAGATAGCATACACCCTGTAATGTAAACATGTTTATAACTTAACATAATAATTGTTTTATGCTAAGCTTAAAAATATATTTGTCACTAACACAGTAAGAAATATTGAAAAATAATAGCTGCAAACAATACTGAAAGATGACTCGGTGACGAGATAAAATGTTTGCAAGCTCATTATTACCCTTGTACTCGTGAGATGATCCCGAATCTGACTATCAGGTGATAGATGCAGACGAACGCATCTCCAACTGATGTCTAGCAATATAAATTTTATACCTAACTGGGTCAGTTATATTGGTCTCCAATTTATCTTTGTTCCAATATATAATTTTGAACCATTTATCTATGAGATGTTTCGTCCTTACAGTTACTGGAGCACATATATGTCTATTCATAAGCCCAATACTACAGATCAAAAAAACGTTATTAGATTCCAAGTAAATACAACCAGTCATGTATCTATTAGTTTAATAAATATTGATTGAAACTTTATAAGTTACATTCAGTACTTGTCCTGGCCCATTGAAAAACTTTACTTTAACTCTTCTACAAGAATCTAGAGATATATATAGCAAAATCATTACTAAACCACCCCAATCATATATACTCTCTTTTTAAAGAGCTAGTGTTACAAAACAATCAGATTTTAACGCAAGCAGCCTTGGAGAAAAAAAAACTCCCAAAAGAAGAATATAAAAAATGCTTTTACAATTTTTAATGATAGATTATTATTCTCTTAAGCTACCTCGATTACATCAATGATAGATTATTATTCTCTTAAGCTACCTCGATTACATCGATATCATTACACGCAAGTACTTCACCAGTTCCTATAAATAGTCCCGTTAGTATGTACTATCCCACAATCTAAACCAATGTCTCCACAAATTTAATGAAAAATTTCTCTGTATTAATCATGAACATTTACCAACCCGTATAATCAATTAATTGTTTCACTAGTGAAATACAAGAACATCGCTTGTATGCTTTAATTGGATCATTCCAATTTTTCCTAAAAATACAAAATCCACCTGTAGGGAGCTCAGTAATAAACTGATGCATGTTGGCGATCAATAACCACCGTCTTCCACAAACTTGGATCTACAAAATCAAAAGATTCTAAAATCGTTTCGACATCCGCACTTGTATTGCCATGATCCGACCAATCTCGAAAATTAAATTTTATCCTACCAATATATATCCTCGAATTGATATCTTTTTTTGAATGGAAGAAGATGAAATATAACAGTGTGATGACTGCTGATTGGTGATCTAGAGTGAAGAGATTAAAAAAATGAGTCTTAAAAATTTGGATGAGAGAAGATTGAGTTTCATTCACTTAAATAGGCATAATAGGAAGCATGCGAAAAGGGAGAAGCAAATTTGTGAAGTTCAAGTTTCACAATTAAAAACAGGGTTTTCGTGAAAAAAAAATGAAAGAGAGAGAGAGAGCGAGCGAGAGGGATAGAGGAGAGAGGTGAGAGAAGCTGGGCGTGCATGGCTTCCTTGGGGCCAGAGCAAATCTTTTGCTCAAGTCCTTCTGTCTTCCCACCCAACGACTCATCATCATCCCCCTATCACAACTCCTCGAGTTCCACACCCCCATCGAGATCCACCCCAGGTTTTTACTCTCCCACCTTCCAAACTACCTCCCCTCCTCAAAACTCCCCCCTACCCCCCCAAACCCATTTTCCCCCCAAACCCTTATCCTCGCCGCCGCCCTCTTCCACCACAAAAATCCTGACTTCAAAGAATGGAAAAACGCTGCTTGAAATGTGGCAAATCCGACCACATGGCTGCTGAATGCCGCCGAAGCGGATTCCACTGCTTCAACTGCCGGAAGTTCGGCCACAGAGCTCGTGAGTGCCCTCTACACAACCGAACAAACTCCCTCACCATCGAAGTCCCTCATAACTCAGACATCGCAGCGGCTCTCCCTGGCTTACATACAAGCGCTTTCCTTCATCTTATTAATCCAAGGAGTCGCCCAGATGCCGCGACCATCGAAAGTGCTCTCAATTTCGCTTGGTGCAGGCAAGGCGGCTGGTGGATGGTGAAAAAGGTTAGTGAAGCTGTTTTTCATGTCCAATTCCCTTCAGAGGCGGAAGCTGAGAAGGCCATCTCGGACGGGGTCTTTCAATTCTCAGGCTTTAACGCAACATTCTCTCCTTGGTCCATGGACTACGGGGCTAAGCTTAAGCCACAATCTTGTTATGTGTGGATCAATATGTCGTTGCTGCCATTCCACCTCTGGAACCAAGCTTCATTGGAACATCTGATCCTACCATTTGGCAACTTCATCACCATGAGTGCGGCCATGAAAAATGTCGCGACCAGAGATCAAGCCCTGGTCCTCATTGAGGTCCCAGATGTGAGCCTCATCCCCAAAAATATCCTTGTTAAATACACTGTTCCATGGACTCAGGATACTCAAATTCATGATGTCCCAGTTCTGATCCTGGGGAATCCCATCCCTTCTGATGACGTAGCCCAGGGCAAGGTGCAACTCTTCACCGCCGGCTCCACCTCCCCATCGACTTTCTGGCGCCGACGGACTCCTCAGACAGAGCATAATGCACCAAAAATCCCACCGCAAATCTCGGTACCGGATCAGGACACAGTTGGAAAGGAGCCATTCCCGGATAATCACCCCTCTGGCGATAATTCAGTTGCGGATATCCCACCTTCCCCTAAAGATGGTAACCGTATTGCGAAATTTCTCAATATCTTGGGATTGGCGGAATCTTCAGCGGAAGGATCTAAACGGGTCCCCACTGAACAGATTGCCTTTGACCCCGTTCGATCTCTTGCTGCTACAAACCTTGATCCCCTGGTCCACCCTGTAATTGAGGTCCCATCTGATTCGCCCAAGGGCAACCTGGGGATTACTTCTGAAGCATCTCATACAGTTCCTGATAGTTCCTTCAACTCTCATGACGTACCGCATGAAGAAGAAACACGACAAATGATCTGGAAAGGAAAGTTGGTAACCTTCCCCCTATCCCTCTACAATGAGATCAAACCGGCGGTAGACAATGCACTTGAAAAATGCGTGTCCAAGCGAGTAGGGAAAACTGAGGCTTCCTCCTCCATGATGTTCAGTGCAGGCACCAAGGACAAGGCAACATCCAGCTTCCGCACCAAGTCCCTCATCCCCAGATATCGATGTCTACTAGCCTCCTCTGTCTCTGGCTCTGTCCCCCCTGGATTTGATGACTCTTGCAACAAACGGCGGAAGAGGAGCCGTTCAGCTACTAAGATTCCTTCCACTCAGCCGTTCATGCAACACCTCCGTGCATCCACCAAGTCTGCCTCCCAACGCTCCAGTGAAGGTACTTCCTCCTCATTTTATTCGGTCAATAATGCTTGCATTAATCCGTTTGCACTTTTATCTTGCGACGATATTATTGAGGTTGCAGAGACTATTGGAGTTGAGGCCTTAGGGCCACACTCTGCTGACAACATCAAGCAGGCTGCGGCAGCTAACGCTGATCCCCCGGATCAGCAACAGCAACTCAATTGACTGCTTCCCCCCCTTCTTGACTCTTGATCTGTATATCCTCTTCGTTGTGAGTTTAATGTTTCAAATGAAGATCAGCTGTTGGAATGTTAGGGGGTTAGGTAACCCCAATAAATGTGCTCTTATCAAAGATGGTATTATTAGCGCAAAGATTGCGATCATGTGCCTCCAAGAATCCAAACTGACTTTACCTTCGGAACGTAAACTTGCTACTATTGGAGGTTCCGTTCTAACGAAATGGAAATCTCTTGATGCAATTGAGAGCTGTGGCGGCATCCTTGTGGGCTGGAATGACAACATCCTCGACTGCTTCTATTGTGCTATTGACATCTTTTCTCTTTCCCTCTCTTTTCGCAATTGAGTTACTGGCATTGAGTGGTCTCTTACCATCGTATATGCTCCTTTTGAACTTGAAGAAAAAGTGCTCTGCTTTCACGAAATTTCCCAGCGCAGACAGTTCTTATGTGACGCCTGGGTTATCTGTGGAGACTTCAATACCATCATTTCAAACTCCGAGCGTAATGGCGGCGCTAGTTCAGCTAGAGATATGAAAGATTTCAGGAATTGGATCCAGCAACTCCAACTTATTGACCTCCCTTTGGCCGGCAGAAAATACACATGGTCCAATCTATGAGCCAACCCCTCACTTGCTAGACTGGATCGCTTCATCATCTCCAGCAATTTTGAACAGCTATTCCCTAACTGTCTTCAACTGTCTCTCCCCCGTATTGCATCGGACCACTGTCCACTCCTACTCGATTATCAAGCCTTTGGACCTAGATCCCACTTCTTTAAATTTGAAAAGGCTTGGACCACACATCCAAACTTCCTCTCAAACATCAGAGATTGGTGGGGCTCTTTTAACTGCTCAGCCTCTTCTATTGACATCTTTGCTTCCAAGTTAACCATGCTCAAGCAGAGAATCAAGAGGTGGCGCAATGAAGTTTTTGGCCACATTCCTATCCGCAAGAAGAGTCTCCTGGAGAGTATCTATAGTTTGGACATTCTAGCTGACACCCAAACCCTTGATGATTCTCAAGTAGCTGAACTAGATATTGCTCATAAGGAATATCAATCCCTGATTAAGGCTGAAGCTATCTATTGGATACAAAGAGCTAGAGTGACCTGGATCAAAGAAGGAGATGCTAACACAAAGTTTTTTCACGCTATTGCCAACGGCAGAAGGCGGAGAAACTACATTTATTCTATTGTCCACAATGGTGATCTTATTACGGATCAACCCTCTATTCATTCCTGCTTTGAGAAACATTTCTCGAATATTTGTGGTTCTTCTTCCCTTCCTGATTTCAAAATTGATTGGGGAGCTCTTTACCCTCCCCCCATCAACAATCTTTTAGAACTTGACGCACCCTTCACTAAGGAGGAGATTCACCAAGCAGAATTTAGCATGAATGGCGATAAGGCCCCTGGCCCTGATGGGTTTTCTATACGCTTCTATCAGCAACATTGGGATGTTATCCAAGATGATGTTTGCCGAATGCTCTTTGATATTCAGGAGGGGCGGGCTCTTATCAACAGAGTTAACTACTCTAACATAGTCCTTATCCCTAAATGCGACGGTGCCAGTGCGGTATCTGATTTTTGCCCCATTAGTCTGCTCAATTGCTCTGTTAAAATCTTCACCAAAATTCTGGCAAACCGTCTTAGTCCAATCCTCCACACTCTTGTTTCTTCATCCCATAGTGCCTTTCTTAAGGGGAAGTCGACAGTAGACTGTTTTCTCACCGCTCATGAAGCTATTAACCTGTGTTGCTCTAGGAAATTTGATACCGTCATGCTCAAGATTGACTTCCAGAAAGCTTTTGATACCCTAAGTTGGGGATTTATTGAAGAGATGCTTATTGCTAGAGGGTTCGGACCCAGATGGTGTAGTTGGATTAATAACATTCTCTACTCTACCAAATCCTCTGTTCTTCACAATGGCGTGGCAGGTAGGACCATTTGCTCCAAGAGGGGTCTGAAGCAAGGAGACCCCCTATCCCCCATGCTTTTCATTTTGGGAGTAGATGTATTAGCTCAAATGTTAAAACTAGGCCGAGATCATGGCACTTTTTCAAATCTCAATCTACGGGGATCACTAGCAGAACTATCCATCCTACAATTTGCAGACGACACTCTCATATTTTGCAAAGGGAACGAGTAGGAGATTCTGCACCTCAAGCTTCTTCTTCATATCTTTGCCAACGTCTCTGGTCTTCATATCAATCTCTCCAAATCTTAGTTTACTTCGGTAACTCTAATGCAAAACTACAAGCATTCGCTCATATCCTTGGTTGCAAACAAGATACTCTTCCCACAAAGTATCTCGGTATGCCGCTGTCCAAAGGTAAACTCAAGAGGCGAGATTGGCAACCACTAATCCTTAAGATAGAAAGACGCCTGGCAACTTGGAAGGGGCGACTCCTATCCAGAGGTGGGGGACTTATTCTCATCAATTCGGTCCTCAGTGCACTTCCTACATACTTCGCATCATTCTTTAAACTCCCCCAATGGGTTCTCGCCAGGATTGACCAAATTAGAAGCAGATTCTTCTGGACTGGAGGGGACTCGAAGGCATCTGGAGCCTGTTGTTCTTGGAAGCGTATGTGTCAACCCAAGATACAGGGTGGCCTAGGGATTCTAAATCTGAGCCAATTCAATAACGCTTTTCTCTTGAAGTGGTGGTGGAAGATTCACACAGAACAATCCCTTTGCACGAAGGTCCTCAAGTCTCTTTATTTCCGGCCATCACAAAACTCTTTCATTTGCCCGACCAAATCCTCCGATTTTTGGAAGAGTATATACAGACTTAAGGAACAGTTTGATTTATGTACTTCTTGGACACTTGGCAATGACCAGTCTATCAAGTTCTGGACCTCAAGATGGATGGAGGGGCACAGTATAGCCACGCTGTTCCATGCCTTATTCAATGCTGCTTGGAACACGGATGCATGCTTGAATACCCAGGGCTTTAGACAACAGGGTAGGTGGATCTGGAAGCCAGGCCTACACTCTTCTACCTCTACCAGTATCATCGAAGAAAAAGGGTGTCTACTCAATCTCCTTCAAGACATCATTCATCCCACCTCGACAGCAGATTGCATTTCTTGGCGTTTCTCTACAACTGGCGTATTCTCGGTCAAGTCTGCCTATCAATTCTTCAGCATCTCAGGTTTGATTACTCCCTTTTATAAGGCGTATTGGGATTCAATGGCACCGCTCAAGTGTAAAATCTTCATTTGGATGTTGAGTTCGGAAGCACTCAACTCTAAAGCTCGCCTCATCTCCAAAGGCTGGAACGGCGATCCGACATGCACATCTTGCGCATGTCCGATGGAAACCACATACCATATATTCTTTGAATGTCCTATTGCATGCCAATTATGGCACTATTTCATGCAGCACTTTGACATTACATACCTCCCCTCCTCTATCACGGAATGCTTCTCACAGTGGTGTTTCGATCACCACAAGCACAAATTCACATCCTCATGGCACTTGATTACTATTGCTTCGTGTTGGAGTATTTGGAAGGCTAGAAATGAATCTGTTTTTCATAACAAATCTATTACAGGAGATAAGTTCGTTGCTAATACTAAATTTTGGATTTCTCATTGGTTAGATGCAAGCCGGGAATCAAAGACGAAGCGCCAGATCATCAAAGAACTGCAAGCCACTGGGGACAGTGACCTTATGATACCAGCTGCAGCAGCATCCTCCCATCCCAGTGATGAGGACTCTCCATTGTGATTTTATCTCTGTATCTGTTATAAATGTTGTATGTTTTGGAGGCCTACCTTTATGCCTCAGTTTGCTTTGTGTATGTTTTCCTTGTTGATCTGGCCTTTTTGTGTTTGCGATGGGATATGAGGCAACTAAGTGATAGGATCATAGGTTTGGGCTAGTTGAGGTGCAAGACAGAAGTCCGCTGCCCTCTCTACGTCCCAGTCCTATGCAATCCCAATCTTTTTTGTTTCATAACCTAATCGTCTTGGCCTTGCGATCAACATCAGTTTGTAAACTTAAGACTGTTATTTTTATAATATATTTTTGTGAGGTAGGTTAACTCCTACCTTTTGCCAGTCAAAAAAAAAGTTTCACAATTAAAAAAAATTATATTGCCTCAGATGGAAGAACTTCGTCTGAGCTGAAATAATTAAATTATTTTTTTAGCCCGGACGAAAGATCTGTTTGATGCCAAAAAAATTTTTAAAAAAATTAAAGCTCGACAGAGAATCATCTTCCGTCTAGGCCTTTTTTTTATTAAAAAATTCCCATACCTCAAAACATCTTCCGTCTCTACTAAAATTAATTTTTTAAAATAAAATTCTGATAAACAGTAAATTATCTTCCATCTAAAATTTTATTAATAAAAAAATTTCTCAACCCAAATGGAAGATAATTTTTCGTCCCCACATAATTATAATAATAAAAAAAAACTAAATTGTTCTAAGACGAAGAATGTTCTTCCGTCTTAATAACTATACTATTATTAAGCAAAGCCTTATTTTTGCGACCATTTTACTATCATGCCCTCATAAACATAAAAAGCTAAAAAAAATACAGGGTTAATTCTGTCAAATTTATCCCTCATCCCTATACAATCAGAGGGCACAACAATAATTTTCACTTCACATTTACTTCAATCTCCACTCTCTCTCTCTCCCTCTCACCAAAATTGAACTTCTTTTACCCCCAATTCCCCAATTCCCCGTCTTCTTCATCGCAGCTCTCGACCTCAATCCCCATCGACCTTGATATTCGAGTCAGCAATGGTCGTTCCCGCGTTTTCCCGATGGATTGCAGAGCGGTACCCGCTCTCGATTTCCGACGTCGTTGAGGACGAATCCTAACCCTAACGGCGTCGAGTTCGACAACCGCGCGACCACCGCGACCAGGAATAACTGGGCGAACGGGCATTGTACGAAAGGGGCAGAGTTAATCGATTCGGTGCTGGATGTTGTCAGGAAGGAGGCCGAGAACTACGACTGCTTGCAACGTATATAAATATTTATTTATTTATTTAGATCTGGAGTTTGCTTATGAAATACTTTGATGTTTTAGTTTTGATCTGATGTTTTTTTTGGCAGATTAAATAAATCGATGGAGTTTGTTTAGTTTCAATGCATAGTGTGATTATTCGAATGATTTCGTCACGTTGCTAATTTTTCAAGGTTTAGTTGCGATGTTTTAGTACATGGTATAACTATTTAGTATACATATTTTTTGTACGCGTGCATGCGATGCACACGCATCATCGCTAACATAGCATTATACTTCATTGGGGTTTTTTTTATAGGGGAAATTATTGGGTTTTGTTTCTAATTGGGTTAATTTATTTATTTTTAGAAAGAACACAAGCTTGATGGATTGGATGAGGTTGTAGTTGCAGCGATTCCAATGGTGAAGTACAGCAGTAAGTCGTTTGAGTCTAAAATACTGTTGATTTTTTGTTTTTTAAGAAATTTTTATAAAATTAATGCTGTGTTGTTTTGTAATTATGGTGTTTGATTTGAAATTAGTGCATAGAGGGTTTAGGAACTGAATTGATGTTACGAATGAATTGATGGTAATTTTGGTGTTCGTAATTCTTCTAATCGAACTGAATTGATGGTACGAATGAATGTTGGATAAAAAAAAAAGTCAGCTCAATTTCAGTTTATTTAATTAAAAATTGTTAAAAATTATTGGTCTGCTAGAAAATTTGATACATTAATTATCCATTTTGTTAAGAGTAATTACATATTTATACAAGAGATTACTACGAGTGTTATATGAGGTGAAAAATTCTCAATTATACCGTGAGGGCAACACACTGACTAATCAGGTTGCTAATCACAATCATTTGATCGGAATAGATGCAAGGTGGGTGAGCCAATTCCTGGTTGAGCCCATGCAAGTTAGATGTTTATGAAGACTGTTATTTTAGAAGTTAGTTTTTTGTAGTTGCTTTTCTAATTACGAAAAAAGATTAATACCAGTAGAATGTTTTACTGATACGATCAAAAACCTATATCCACCTGTCATTATGCACCGATGCTATAATATACAGCTAAGTCCAATTATAAACACCCTACACTTTATAACTAATTCCATATGATACAATTATTATTACCAAACAACAACCCCAAATAATAGGTCACATTTGTACATGTAGGTTGCAATTAAACATAATAAACTCTGTCAAAATTATTCTGCTTACCTATTTGGCCTTCTCCAGCAATGAAAAATGAATACCCCAACCCTTTATATGTACTTTATCACACTTTTTTCAAACAATCGTAGTATTTATATATAAAAAAAATATTAAGGCGTACGAATAGCTAGTTTCATTATTATTTTTAACCATATTTAGCTGCAAACGATAGCATCGCAACTGTTCTGTCACCATTTATGATTTCCAAATTCTTATTTTTTAGGAGCAATATTTATTTGGAGCATCGATAGCGGATGCTCTAACAAAATCAATATGGTGCTAAAAATCATTCTTAGTATTTTGTGTTGAATCAAAACAGACTTTTTTTATTCTGTGGAATTTAACAAAAAAACTATTTTGCTATCCATATGCATCGATGTTTTATCTCCGAACCTGCAAGCAGATAAAAATGGCATAGATTCATAATTCCAATCATACGAAAATGAGAAAACTAAAAAAAATTTGCACTCAAATAACACTGTAAAATGAAAGAAAAAAAACCAAATGTTCGAGGATCTGAATGCAGTAATAATAACGAGTAGATTAAAACTGCCAGAATCTCATCTCGAATTCAATCTCGGCAACGTACAGCGCTGAAGACACTATAAATAGTAGCGTGACAGAGACTCTAATTTATTGCCGTCACATCAGTTTCTATTAAACAAAAACATAAAACTTAGATAAAAAAAAGGATGAAAATGGGGCTCAGATAGATGATGTCAACATGGGAATCTTTGAGATCCCTTGAGAGTTTGATGGTATCTTAATCTTGCTCATCAAAGCCAATATCCAATCCAAAACGATCCAAATCTTTAAAAGAAATAATCGGGAGAAAAAAAACAAAAAGGTAAAGAGAGTACAAACAATATCAAAATTAGGGTTTTACGCACAAGGATTGAAGAGGATCAACATCTAATTCTTTTAGAAAAAATATATAATTTTTACAATAAATAAGGCCCAAAGAAAAGGTGGAAAAGATGATGATAGAAACTAGGGTTTTGAATATCGGCTGAAGACTGAAGAGGATGAGCGGCTGCGGTCGGAATTTATAGATATTAAAAAACCCTAAATTTTGGTTAAATGACAGTTTTGCCCTGATTTAATCTACTGAATTACGTGTTGGGTGGGACCCGTGATTTGGATGACGTGGCAAGCTACTGGACCTGCTTAGCTAAAGGAAGGCCGTTTTTCCCGCGAAATTCAACTCTAATTTTTGATTAGTTTTGAATTCATCTCTCTGTTTTTTTTTTCTCTCTCTCTAGCTTCTAATTTTGTTCTCTCATTCAGACTTTCTAATTTTTATTTCTCTCTTTCTCTCAACTGATTTTGATCTATTCTCTCTTCTCGTTGGTATAACTCTCAATTGTTTCGGGTTTTGGATATCTTTGGTTTGGGGAATTCGTAGATTCCTCAAAACCAGCAAAGGCCTTCTCTGATCAATCATAGTTAGTCTTCTTTATTTTCTATTTTTTATATTTTTTTAAATCCTTTTTTTTGGGTAATTTCTTTCTCTTCGATTTGCCGACAATAAGTGTCAAATTATTTAAATTTGTTTTTAAATTTTATTGTTCATTTTCAAGGTAATGGTTAATTCCCGGTTTTAACTTTAATTAATTAATAAGAATGATGGGGTTCATATGACCACCTTGACGTGTTTGGCAAAAGGTCGGTGGCTTTCGGTGGATCCTCAAGACCGTGTATTTGGGTACCCTCTTTGTGGCTTTTGCAGAGGTCAGTCCTCAATTTATACATATCTCGTTAAGAAACAATTAGTATTATACAGGTGTTGTGCACGTGAGGAAAATTAGGAAAATGAAAAGGGCAAAAAAAAAAAAAAATTCTATCAGCACGTGCGTTGCACGGATTGGGTTAAGGACAATTTACACTAAGGCCTTCTCCCATTATAGTAGTAGAGATATGATATTTTCCATCTATAATTCAAAAAAAAAAAAAAAAAAAAATCCAATGTACGAACTATTTCTTAAAAATATATTTAGAATAAGGTTCGATAGTAACCATGTGTGTGTCATGATGAATTCAGGCCTGCTTAATTTGGTTTCAGGAGGAGGCGAGCCAGAAAAGTTTGATGAGTTTTGTGGGGCAATTACTGGTCCCATAAGCGCGATCGAGGATTTTGTGAACCCTTGAGCTCCAAAATGATGTGTTGTGGAGGAGAGGAGGATATTTACAGCCAGCCCATTAACTCATCTGCTGCACCACCTAATCGACCCGGTAATTTCCCCTATATGATACTAGTAATTTACACGTGCGATGCACGTTTTAATAATTTCAAAAAATTTTAAAAAAAACTCTGACGTAAGAAGGATTTGAACTGGAAACCTCCTTTATATTAGTTATGTACGTGCGTTGCACATATTGGTAGAATGACACAATGACAAATGACACTCGGGGCTTCTCCCATTATAATATTACTAGTATCATGCACGTGCGATGCATGTGGAGAAAGAAGGAAAAAGATCCAAAAAAAAAAACCGAATGAAAAGGATTAGGGAAAAAAAATGCACGTGCGATGCATGTGGAGGAAGAAGGAAAAAGACCCAAAAAAAAAGCCACTTCCGAAAATAAAAAGAAAATAATTTCCAAACTGATCCACTTCCGAAAATATTTACCAAACTGGTCCACTTTCGAAAATATTTACCAAAGTGAGTCATTTTGCCAACAAGTGCGCTGCACGTGTTGACAAAATGACATCCGGTGACAGATGACACTAACCCCTTCTCCCATTATAACAGTAGAGATTATTATTAGAGATATGATATGGAGGATAATTTTCATGTGGTATCATTGATGTAAATAATAATAATAATAATAATAATAACAATAAAAAAAAAAGAATTTGCTTACACCCAAGTATAATGAATTGTTTTAACCACCGTAAGTGGCCTAGTGGTAAGAGCGATGGGACTTGGAGTGTGCTCCTCCAAGGTCCCAGGTTCGAACCCTACGGTTCCCAAAGATGGGGATTAAACACCTCTGGGGGTGGCCAGTGGCCGCATGACCCAAAGGGCATGCGCAAAACCTAGCTCACGGGACTGGGATTAGTCTGAACCGTAGAGGGGGGATGGATACCCAGTGAAATCAAAAAAAATAATGAATTGTTTTTATTTTTTAATTTATGTTTTTTTTTTCCGAAACTATTTGCAGAAAGAGGATAGTTGACAAACTAATTGCGTTCGGAGACTCAACAACTAAACTCGCCGTTCCTAACAGCGAATTTAGTCATTTTGTGCCGTCGTTGAGAACGACAAACCTAGTTCTATTTTTTTTTGAGAAACTCGTTGTTCCCATCGACGTGTTTAGTTTAAGATTTTCTAACAAGACTCGTTATTCTCAACGGCGATGTGCTTTACACTAGACTTGTTCCCGACAGCAAGTTTAGTTCAAAAAAAAGTTTCGATGGATTTTTTTTACCGAAAATTCGTCAAGTTCAGCACTCTCTGTGAAATTTTTAAGAACTTCGTTATTCCCAACAGCAAGTCTAATATAAATAACCTCGCTGTTGGGAACAATGAGTTTTGTTTGCTAATTTTAAACTATCCTCGCCGTTGGGAACAATGAGTTTCTTCAAAAAATAAAACTAGGCCTGCCGTTCCGAACGGTGAGCACAAAATAACGAAGCTCACTGTTTGGAACAACGAGTTTAGTTGTTGAGTCTTCAAGTACAATTATTTTTCAAAAATAGCATAAATTAATATTAAAAAGAAAAAAAAATCCAAGTACACTTGTGTAGGACTAATTTTTTGGTCCCATTTCTCCAATTCAGGTAGTGAGAGAGAACCTCGAAATGCTCCCAGAAGTGGAGCATCTAAAAAAGCCTTGCCTATTGAAATACCGGCTATACCATTGGACGAGCTGAATAATCTGACTGGTAATTTTGGGCAGCAGTCTTTGATTGGAGAAGGCTCTTATGGTAGGGTTTTTCATGCTACTTTGAGTACAGGAGAAGAAGCTGCTATCAAGAAGCTCGATCCAAGTGCATCGCAAGATTCTGATTCTGACTTTGAAGCGCAGGTGAATTGTTGTGTAGTATCACACTTACAGTTGTCGTTTCTGACACACTTGTTCTGATTATTAAGAATCTGTTGGTTGTAGCGTAAGTTTAACGGACTGATACGTGCAGTATCTGAGATTTGTTGCTTCAGTCTACTGCAATTGCTTGCTTTCTGAACAATCTCTCATCTCGTTCTAATTGTTTTCATTTTTTAAATGTTGATGTAGCTATCAGCAGTTTCGAGACTAAAGAATGAGTATTTCGTTGGTTTGCTGGGCTATTGTTTAGAAGGAGATCGGATATTGGTATATCAGTTTGCGACGAAAGGTTCCTTGCACGACACACTGCACGGTAACAACATATCCCTATTTTGTATACTATTTTTGAGGTTCTTCTTTTACAAACCTCTCATAGTATACTAAAGATAGGTTAAAAAAAAATAAAAAAAAAAAACTAATTTCTGTTGCATATTAAATTCTCAACAAATTGTATCAGATTAGGTAAAAAAAAAATTGATTTTTTTTTTTCTTCAAAGGAAATGACATCCGTTTCATTTCATTATTTACTTGCTTTCGGTGTTTAAGTTGTCTGTTTCCTGAGTAATAGGGACTTAAAACTTTGGTACACAGGAAGGAAAGGTGTACAAGGTGCTGAACCTGGACCTGTTCTAAACTGGAGCCAAAGAGTGAAAATTGCCTATGGTGCAGCAAGAGGTCTCGAGTATCTTCATGAAAAAGTACAGCCTTCAATTGTACATCGGGATGTCAGATCGAGCAATGTTCTTCTTTTTGATGACTACGAAGCTAAACTTGCCGATTTCACTCTATCTAACCAATCTCCTGACACAGCAGCTCGTCTACACTCCACTCGTGTTTTAGGAACTTTTGGATATCATGCCCCAGAGTACGCAAATTTCTTTTCATACCGAGCTATTGGCATTTATAGAGTTCTTTCCACACACTATTAAACACCATCAATTCTTCCATTTACCTATCAGAATTTATCTTCCAGGTATGCTATGACAGGTTGTCTGACTCAGAAAAGCGATGTTTATAGTTTCGGAGTCATTCTTCTAGAGCTTTTAACTGGAAGAAAACCCGTGGATCACACAATGCCTAAGGGACAACAGAGTCTTGTTACTTGGGTATTGGCTTGCTGCTTTGATATTATACCATCTAACATCTTTTATATGTTGTTAAAGTTTTTATCTTATGACTGATACAGGCAACTCCGAGGTTGAGCGAAGACAAAGTTAAGCAGTGTGTGGATCCGAAGATAGACAATGACTATCCACCAAAGGCCGTAGCCAAGGTTTACTTTTCCTTCTCCGATTAAAGATCTAACTTGTGTTTATTTCCTTCAGAAATAAATATCAAGTCATTAGTAGTTACTATTTATCCTTAGAAGAGTACACATACAAGATACCAGCTCACATAATTATGAAATTACTTTCCAATATTATTACCCAATATATTGGATATGCACATCTAATCTCACAAATCATGTTCCAAACTTGTAACTTGTTAGTAATTGTTGGACTAAATCCAGTGTATGAAGTTTTTTCAGTGATTTTCTCAGGGATCTGATATTCATATTTTTTGCATGTCTGGTTATGTTCAGATGGCAGCAGTTGCAGCACTTTGTGTTCAATACGAAGCTGATTTCAGACCGAATATGACAATTGTTGTGAAGGCCATCCAACCTTTGCTTAACTTGAAAGCCGGAGGAGACCCGCAATCTTGACCAATAGTCTACTTTCTACTCCTGTAGGTTCAAATCAAGCAATCTTTGTGAATTGATACTGTTCTACTAGAGTACAGTGTCATCCTATACTGCTACTGGAACCGAGACTGCAAAGAAGGATTGAAGGCAGGACGTTGTATTGAGAGAGAGAGAGAGAGAGAGAGAGAGAGAGAGAGGAAACAACTGAGTCATGTTTGAAACTGTAATAGAGAGAGCTTACACGACTTTGGATTGTAATATCTCATGTTTATACTTCATACTAGATGATTATTTCATATAAGTTCGATCATTCACCAGTCGAAATTCAGTGAAATTAAGATTTTTAGGGCAGAGTTTTTGTCAAGCAATCCAGTCCTTACAACTGGAGGTGCAAAATTTTAACAACAGACAGAAGGGGAACTCCAAATGGATCATGATTCATGACACAAACTCTTATTTGCATTGCATTAATCTAATAAAAGGGTACAAAATATCTTCATTGTTCGAGCCACAACCAGAAATCCATTTCATAAGAGAGAGAGAGACAGAGAGGGAGAGACCCATCATCCCAGGGAAATATCTTTCCGAGCAGCCGCAAGTGAAGAGAAGTCAGCAACAACAGTTTGGACCTGTCTTACTACATCCAGATACATGCACAATCCCACATAGTAGGTAAGCACAAAGTGCAGCAGTAGATCAGTCTACGGCGCAACACAAGTCGAGGAGATACCCAATAGAAACTGCAAATTCAGGTGCCCATCAGGTAAATTGAGAATCGGTTGGTAGGGAGGCATTGCAGGCAGCAACAGCAGAAGGATAATACTTAAGTTCTGGGGTGCCTGTATGTGAAAACAAGAAGCTGAAGTTCATGCCCGCAATATAGTTAGCACCGTCGTAAATTAATTTTGATATAATTGATATGTAGTGGATTCCAAAGGAGTCCTTTACGAAGCCAGCCAGGAACACACGAAAGTGGATCAGTCTGAGGCTGATTGGCATCACCCTGCGAGGTTGTGTCATTCAGCTCATTCAAAAGTTCATCTCGATTAAGGCTCCAGAGTCATTTTTGTTTAGGCTAATTTGACTGAACTATATTAAGCACATACACAAATAATCTATTACGTTCATCGATACTCCACTGGAGTAGTCGTTTAAAGGGTTACCACAATTTGCTAATTGTTTTTCTAACATTTACAAAACTTTAATATAGCTATAATCAAGCTTTGGATGAGCGACAAACTCTATACAAGGTTTACGAAGCCTTAAACAAATTCAAACTAAGCTTTAGATGAACATGTTCATAAGTACAAACCAAACCAAACTTCAAAACAAAATAAACAGACCAAGAGTTAAACAAATCTTGTCCAACTGTAAATAAACAAGAACGAAGCTTGAACAAACATTTACATAAACTAGCCAAACAAGGCTCCGAATGAGTTCGGCTCATTCTACATCCCAAGGCAGAGATTTATAACCACATGCATAGAACAGACATCTTACCAATACAACTGAGAATCAATGAATATCCGACTCCTGCAGCAACTGGGGGCAAGAGCATCATGCACTGATGCACATCCAAAACAACATTGTATACTCTAAAAATTGCTACTTAGTAAGCAGTGAAAACATTTGAAACTCCGTATCGACATCAATAACAGTGACCATGGAGAAACTTCACCAAACCCAAACAACAATATGCACTCATGCCAAATTCCCTGATTTCACAGTCACCAGAGGAATCTCACTATGGTGAGGCAGGAACATATATATTCACAACAACTATACCCTATATTTCCAAAAAATTGATGAGAATTGTTTTTTTCCCTCCACTTAAAAATTTTAAGTGTTTCACTGCTAAAAGATCTGAGTTATGTTACACAAGATATACTACTGCTACACCAATGGCTTCCTTTCTCTCTCAAAGTTCTTTCCAAATTCGGCCCATCACTCTCAGCTTTAGCTCTCCCTTGTCGCCACCAAAGAAAGAAAGTGCAAGGCGTCTAGGGATGACGAGGCCATCCGCAATCTCATGTACGAGCTGATGGGAGTCGCGGATGCTCCTAGGCACGCTCTGCCTGGGATAGTTGCCAGCAACATGACCATATCCCTTAGCACTTCATGAGATGATCAATCTTGGAGTAGTCTCTTTCAATATTCTTACCCTTGTTGTCATTCCTAGATAGATAGGGATTTGAAGTTGGCTTGTTTGAGTAAGACTTGTTGGAGTACTGAGAAGAGAAGGGTTTAGGTCTAGACGGATTAGTGGAGGTCATTCTAGAGGAATGATCTCTCGAATCGCTGAACTTGTAAAGGGAGCTTGCTTTAAGGAAATCCATATCGAGGACAAGGGCATAAATTGCTGCTAAGGAATAATCATTTATATGGATTAGCTTGTTCCTTAGATCGGCTCGTAGTCCAGCTCTGAACCTAGAGAGGGTTTGTTCTTCTCTTTACCTAAAGCATTGCACCTGTTAGAATACAAGTGCAATTTCCTTCAACCCTTCTATAACTTCGAAGTTTTAGCTTAGTGGTAGGGCTTTCATATGGTATCAGAGCAACTCAGATTCAAATTCTACCGGCTATGCAATTTAAATGCGGATTTTAAAAAAAAATACAGCTGCGTTATAGTCCACGTCTCAACCCACAATTTGTTGGGTATTTATCTCGTTTCTTTAGCCCATAAAAAATGGGCTTTCGACCGAGGGGGCGTGTTAGAATACAAATGCTATTTTTTTCAACCCTTCTACAACTTCGAAGTTTTAGCATAGTGGCATGGACTTGTACAGCACCGAATGAGGAAGTCGTCGAACTTATCCACATACTCTTGGATGGATTTGCTTCTATGATAGAGTTTTTTTTTGGAAAAGGTGGAATATAGCCACCCTATTTCATTAATCAGAAATTAACAAAACATACAACCGACCAACATGAAAATAAAACATGAAGCAACATGACCCATCCCTCCAACAACCCTGGAGGGTAAGCCGACAAACAAGCTCGGTCCAGTAAAATTGTATGTACGTCGGTTTAGCTTCGTACATTGCCTCCACGGCACCTGCACACCCACCTGAAACTAGTCTGGCAGGATTTTATCACCCGCCGAGCCCTGCATTCTCCTCGCCGGGGGGACCCCATGTTTGGGTCCAAGCCCCGCAAGCAGAATTTTGACAACTGCCGAGCTCAGTCTACTCGCTGTGGGACCCTATCTTTAGGCCCAAGCCCCGTAGGCAGAGTTTTGACAACCGCCAAGTCCAGTCTACTCCTCCTATCCTCCCACAATCTAGCTCACTCCCCCACCAAAAGTCGCAATCAAAGAGAGCCGTGAAGAGGATACCTTCGCCTCTCTCACGCCCTTACTCTCTCCAGTGATTTCTCACAAATATAGACCAACACCAACATAGAGTAGGGAGGAGCAACATCTTCACTCACACACTCTTTCACTCTCACTCTTAATCAAAAAACCAAGACAAGACCCAACAGATTGAAGTATCACCTTCTCCTCTCGCCAGAACGGGCGATGGTGTTGGGCGTCAGCTTCCATTATGAGGACGCAGAGGTGGTGGTGCCCCATCGACTGTGGTCATCAGGTGAAGCAGCCCGGATGCAGCCCCCGCCTCTCTAGACCACACCCCAATAGAACGGGGTACAAGCTCCAACCTCTTTCTTCGGCTCTGCCATCGTCACAAACCCCGACTTCTTCGCCGACTACACCAACCCTAGAAATCCAAATCATGGCTGCAGATCGCCGTAATCGACCCCAAGAGCGTGGACATGGTGGTGATGACGATGGAACCGTTTCCGGCACCGAAGATGGAGAGGGACGACAGTGTCGGAAGAAGGCAGAGGTCAGAGGCGAACACCATGGCACCGACGAAACGACGGCAAAGATGCAGACTCGCGACCTAAGGCGAACACGGCAGTAGCTAGTCGCTGGCGACGGCGAGGCCCGCATTTTGCCACACGACCGGCACACCGCCTGCCGACGAAGCAAGGGGATCTGAGGCAAGGCGACGTCGCGAACTCCCCACCGTGGGATCTCGCCATCTCCGACCATCACTTCCATGATAGAATTGGTTCCACGAATCTAGCAATCTGGTGTAGAAAGATACAGACACACATCTCTCAGTGAACTTCTCTTTCAAGGCCTCCCAAGTGACTATGAGTGTCAGGCCTCGGCCTCTGCGGACATGTTCAAGATTGATCCAGTGTTGTTGAACTTTATCAGTCAATTTTATCGTGACAAATTTGACCTTCAGGACTTTGCTCATGACAAACCACACAAAGTAGTAGTCCATAATACGGATCCAGTCGAGATAAGCTTAGGGTTCCTTATGACCATCAAGGTAGGAAACGTCAGCCTTAACGTTCTTCTTGTATTGTTCGTCAGGATCACGATCTTGACGTCGGTCGTCACGATCATTCCCATGAGGGATCTGACGATGAACCTCAGGGATAATGTTTTGATTCAATTCCACTTGCTCAAGCTTTTGATTGATATTAGCGATAGTTGCTTGAATGACATCGAGGGTAGTGAAAATATTAGTGTTGTCCAGTTCAGTTTGAAGAGAGGTTCACTGATTTCTAGGATTCCTGATTGGGTAGTTTGGGAGAGAGAATAAATGTCCTTTCCAAAGCCAAGCACCTCATGTTGCCAAGTTCATGGTGGCAAGAAGGGCAGCGGTTGATCACTTTTGGTTTACACTCTGAGCAATAGTGTGGCCTCTTGGGCACTGCATTGGGAAATAAGTAAGAAATTAACCCACTCTTTCAAATCAACTAGTTATGCATTTCTTTTTATTTACCATAATAAATTAACAACAATTTTGAAGAAAAAAATTGTGCATGGATAGATTATATGGTGCACATGGAGTGCAACTTTCATATTGAGGGTATAGTTGACAATGAATGCCATTTATAATATATACAGTACAATAGCCTTGATACCAGCACACTATCATATCTTATGGTTTGCTCTAGCAAAATATATCACTTATATACTTTTTGCAGCTGCTCATGATACTTAAGCAGTTTGTTTCATATTTACTCCTACTCTAATGTCTAGTAGCATGATTATTAACTAATGATTGATGGGGAAAATTAAAACTCATAAGAAGTCGATTTAAAATTGATATTATAGTTTTTCCGCTATATTTTACCTTGTGTTTCACTGATTCATATTTTTGAATAAGTTTGCCAAGCAAAAAAAAAATGCTACATAATTGATAGATTGGACGGCGTTAGAGAAACTGTTACTCAAGAAAGGACACCCCAATATATTAATACTGGATTTAAAATCAAACATTCCAGCATTCGAACATTCAAACCTACCAACCTGACCTATTAACTTAAGTACTCATTTCGTTGGAGTTGAATTTACAATAGATTGTAGTCTTTAGAAGTAAATGGAATGGAAAAGAAATTTAGAATTACATACACAGTCAGGGGTGCAAATGGTATGAAATATATGTTATTTTAACTCATTTTCTCAGTAAATGTTAACACTATTTAACAATATTCACATTAGAAATTCAAATAAGTTTTCATTAGATATGGTCACTGAGTTATATATTTCAGCAATATCCATATTTGTAACCGAAAGCACAAGAAGATAACAAAATCAGATACCATATCACTTGGCTATATCCGCCCATATCTGCTCCATTTGCTTTCCTATGTAACATAGAACAACAATGAAGTACCATAAACTTGGCTACTTGGCTACATTACAAAATTCAGCAGAGGCACGCTGGAACAACATGAAACACCACCACCACCACCAACATCAACTGCTGCTACTAAGATTAAGAGAAGGCCCAGTGGTAAGAGAGCACAAAATCTCTCCCCCTGTCCCCTCTCCTTTTCTACTAAGATAATTTTAGTGAAATTTTCTAGTTGTCTCCAACTGAAATCAAGAAAAACTACATTTGAATGAATGCAAGTAAATCAGCAACCTGGAAAATCGGAGGATAGATGGAGTTCAAACAAACAAGGCATTGTAGCAGCTCCTCGACACCATTAGTAGAAGAAACTCTTGGCTTTATAGTTGCACGCTTTTTAGGGTGGGCAATCAACTCGCTCTCGACAGTTCTAGTTGGTGCCTCATAATCAACTATAGTTGAAGAAACATCAAGAACTTCATGGTATAGAATACTTTTACCTGAAATGCTTATTCCCAATAGTATGGCCTCAACGGAGGCAGAAGTGGGAAAATGATATTTTCAAACAAATAAATATTTAACTTTGAGTGTCAAATCTGAAGTAAAACTTCAAACCTGCAAAGCATTGTTCTCCAGTCAAATTACAATTTAAGTAGGATTGAGAGCTTATATCAGAAGAAAAAGTGCATGAAATGGCGTAAGATGAAGTTTACTAAATCGATAACATGCACATGAGTTATAAACATATGAAAATGCAAACCCAAGGTCGGGGATGTAAGAGCATAGGATTAGGATCGATAGAAGGAGAGTATCCAGCTGTCGCCATAATGACAACTATGCCAACATGGATTATTTCACTAAGTTTGTGTTGGTTTTACAAAGGGTGATGCTCTTTGGTAACCCACTACCAAGCTTATTTTCAAACTAATCATCCATGAGAAACCAGCAGGTAGACTGAGAAATGATTTTCATTTAATCAGATAAAGGGCTCAGATAGAAGGAAAAGACCATATCCTAAACCTTGAAACTCTAGAAATAATTTAAATGGTCAATTGAAACACTACACACATATATTTGTCAAGGTGAACTAACAGCAAAATCAATAAGAGACAAAAAAAAGATTCATTGCCTGTATTTGAAAATATATAGGGCCATATATACACAGAGCCTTCCTCGAGAACAACACTACCAAATCTAAATTTGCTAGTAGAAGTGGAATTTGGTCTTTCCCCAGCAGTTTCAATTTCTGATCTAGGCAACACTTGAGAACTAACAACGAAGAAATTAAGATCCCATGATTTCCTCAATGATCATGACAAATGCTTACACACCTAACAACCTTAAAAAAGTAAGCATCGCTTGGATTCATTAGTATTACGGATACCCAAAAATGATCAAAGGGACTATCTTACAAAAGCAAGATACTGTCGTCTCTTCCCAACAAAATTCAAATGGAAGAATGGCATGCAATAACTCAGAAACAAAATACCCACCAAAACAGTGAGATTCAAATCCATACATTGTTCTAAGAGGTCAATTTAACTTCTATATGAATTTCGAATCATACGAATTGCAAGTGGTAAAAGCAGACACGTGCACAGAACGTGCAAACAATTCGTGCATCTAATCCACAATTTCATTATTCATCTCCAAATCTATGACTACTTAATTTCCCAACAAATTGAAGCCATTAGCCATAAATAATGTTTCACAGCAATCCACTACTCAAGTCGAGAACATAATACACTACTAAAATACCACCAAAGTTTCGATCTTTATCTACACCTCAAACTAATACTACTAAAACGAAATGCATCATCTCCAAAAACACACCAAACTGCAAAAAGATCCCTTCTTTCCTACATATTATATGATTTTTTTGGAATTAATTTTAAAGTTTTTGAATTTTTAATTTTTTTAGTTTTTTAGTTTTTTATTTTTTTAAAATTTTTAAAATTTTTATTTTCTTAATTTTTTTGAATAGAAGATGGAGGGAGGGAGAGAGAGAGAAAAAATAATTAAATAAATATAGGAGTTGTTTTGGGTGGGGATTTGAATTTGAGTTTTGGGGGAAACCTTTTTTTTTTTGGGGGGGGGGGGGGGGGGACTTTGATTTTTGGAAGAAAATTGAAGGAGAGCCACTTGATAGCTTTCTTTTTGTTTTTGGGAAATTGAAGGAGAGCCACTTGATAGCTTTCTTTTTGTTTTATTATATAGATGTCTGTACTTTTATTATGAAAATTATGGGCTAATAACAAAGAAAGAAAGATATATTTTTGAGAGCATCCACGACTGTCGTGATTGCTGAAAAATGGCAATATGTATATTTTATATATAGCATTTAAGCATTTGCTGCAGTCGTCGAATGCTATATTATAACAATTTAAATTAAAATAATATAAGACGGACTTTGGAGATCTGTCCCACGGCGAACTGTATTTTCGACAATATTTAAAATTGATAAAATGATTTTTTAATATTTTTATTTCGTAAGACGGATCTTGAAGATCCGTCGGAAAATAATAATAATAATAAAATTGGAAGAGACGGATTGTCGAGTTCCATCCGTGAATGGCGGAAAACGTCACTTTGGGGATTTTTTTTCCTTTTTTCCGTTAATTTAGCCTTTCTTTTCGGCTTTATTAATATATTTAGGACGATATTGCCCCTAGACTTGCTTCTATATATTCAGGAAGTTTTATGGCTACGAAGCAAACTTCAATCTTCTCTCGTCTCACTCTCTATCTCAATATCTGCAAATCAAGGTTCAATCTTCTTTGGGAGGTCATCTCACTATCTATTTTTTAATTAGCCAAACTGAGGTACGATGTCTTCGATAAGAAGATTTATTGGTCAGTTGAAATCAAAGCGGGAACAGATGCCAGCTCATGGCAACACAAGCAATGAAGCTGAAGGAAAGAATCCGAATGTCGACTTTACCGATCAATCCAGTTGGAATCGGGTAGTAGACGATTCGAAACATATTAGTCAATATATAACCCTGAGGGTGGTTTTTGTAAATTCAGGAGAAGTTGGAAGGACCCAATCAAGATGTACAATCAGTACTGCTCACGGCTCCCATTAATTAAACAACTAGTCGAGCGGGCGGGATGGCACCGTTTCATGAAAATCAATACAAATAGGTCGTCGATGCGGCTAGTCGAGGCACTCGTAAAGAGATGGTGTGACACTACCCACACTTTCCACCTACCGTGTGGTGAGTTGGGTTTCACTCCGTTGGATTGGGTTATGCTAACGGGGATTTCTATCGGTATCTGTGAATTGCCTCCATGTAACGACGAGGCCTATACTTTCGAAATTGTTCAGACTCGCTTCTTTCTAGAATTAACAGCAGATGATTGGAAATCACAAGGTGTGCGGTATTCGTTTTTCAAAAATTATTTTACCAATACTTTGATTGAAGAATATGAAACCGATATGGCACTAATAATAAGGATTGCACGAGCTTTCTTTATGTACTTCCTCGGTGCATTTCTTCATCCTAATAGTGCTGGGTTAGTAAGATGTGGTTGGCTAGCCGCAGTTGAAGATCTTAATTCAGTTGCCAAATACGATTGGGGTAGTCATGCAATTGCTCTGCTGTATTTGTCTTTAGACTCATGTAGCAGACTTAAAGTGAAGTCATTTAATGGGCTGCGGCAAGTGCTGGAGGTAATACTAAATCTATTACCTACTAATTTTAGTACAATAATGTCATTATATTATTTCAATTGGTTTATTCGTAACATATCTGATAATTTTTTCTACAGTATTGGGCTTACGAATACACAAATTGTTGTATTCCAGTTAGAGATAGAAACATTCCTATGGAGACTCACATGGCTAATTATGATGTTTGGCCGAAAATTTTGCGATGGAATCGAGAATTCTTGGATATAGCTCGATCGGATCCTATTAGGTATAATCAATCGATGGTCCGTGATTAGTTGGAGATGCGTACTTCTTCCTCTATCATTTGGCAGCCATATGATGAGTCATCAATTAAAGACATATATGAAATTGAAGCTGCCAAATTCATTTCACGGTATCAACATGTTTTTACGTACTGCGACCAGGTATATTAATTTTGTCATATTAGCTTAATGTAATTTTATTAAACTGTTCGGTTATGTTAAAGTAAACATTTGTGGCAGGGTGTATGGTATCTTGGTGATCGTTGTATTCGCCAACTTACTGGAATAATTGCTATCCCAAGAGACCCACCTCCTCTCATGCGTATAATGACATCCAGTACTAATATTCCTGAATCTATCGAAGCATCACCTTTCGTAACTCGGGGAGAGCAGAGCACCAATGATCAGTATTTGGCAAAGGTTTCAATTGGTCCGATAATGCCGACACTCTCCCATGCAGCAGATGTCGATTTCAATGGGCCAGTATCAATTAGAGATCCTTCCGCTCAGTTGCCACATGCTGCACCTCCATTTTGGCTACCAACCGAGTACCCAACACAATCCACTGTATAGACTTCACTAATGCTTGGTCAACCTTACGTTGAAGTGTCACTTTTTTTAGGCGGTACTCTTATCAAGAGTTTGGACCCTAATATCAATGTCCCGTTTAATCAAAGTGGGCTACCATCATATGTGAGTTACCAAATTCGAAGATAATTTTTCCAATTTAGAACGTTATTATGTTATAATGTATTTTACGTACTCTGATTTTTTATTATATCTTATACCTTTCCACATAAGGAGTTATACAGACGTTGTCAACAATTGAGCAACACCGAAGCACAACTGCGACGAATCATACTTTCATACATGGTTTTGAGGGAATCAGTTCCACTTGAATTACCAAATGTTAGACGATCTGTATCGAGGAGCAGACCATCTTCTTTCCGACATAGACCGCTGAATCCAAATTTAGAGGACACTGAAGCATCGACTGTAGAACCCCATATTTTCAAATATTATTTTAATTATTTGAAAATGAATTTAAATGATTTTTGGGGATTTAATTAATATTTTCTAAGAAATTTATCTTTTGTACACGTGCAATACACGTGCAAATGACTTTGTAGAAGTTTGAAAAATTAAGATTTCTTTATGAAAAATCATTATTTATTATTTAGAATTTATGTAGTATTTTTCCAGATTTTTCTGAAATTAATTGATACTATTTGCAATTTTTGAGAAAAGAAGGACTTATTTGCAAAATTGACATTTTCAAGGGTTGAAATGCAAAATTGGCATTCTGGACGTTTTGAGCAGTATTGGCTGAGGTTAAGAAGTATATTTTCTATTTAAATCCTAATTTAAAGGAGTTTTATTGAATTTACAAGACTAATGTATATATATGCAAGTTGTATTTTTGAGAAGGATTGTTTTGCAAAGTGTGAGTAAAACCCTAATATTTTATCCGGCATATATAAGGGATTTTTCTTCCCAGCCGTCATTTACAATATACAGATTTTTGAGAATTGTTTTGAGGAGCAAGAAGAGGATTTTGAATCTAGCAAGAAGGAGAGCATTTTTATGGATTTCTCTTCAAAACAAGGTGAGTGGTTTGTTTTTGTTTTGCTTGTCTTGTTTTGTTTGCTTTGACTGATGAGTGACGTAAGATACTTTGTTTGAGATCGGTATGATGTTGTTTTGTTTGTCTCATTGTATGCATAATATGGATCTTTTATTTTGATATGGATGATGAGAACACTTGTTGACATTTGGACCATGTATGAGAACTATCAAGATTTGTTGAGGAAATATTGATCTATGGAATCGTAATATTGGAAGGCATGTTAAGAATTAATTATATTGTGATCGAATGATAAACATCTAGATCTTATGAATTTTAGATCAGATTTGATTAAGAGTTGAGGAAGAAGTTTTGTTGAGAAACCCTAATGGAAGATTTGTGGTTTAGATCTTGAGAAGTTGAGATTTGAGGAATTGATTGATGAGTAATGTATTCGTATTGGTGATTATTTTGAGAGTTATCATTGGCTTGTGTATGAACTATTGTGTGATAAACAATGAACCATGATTCTTTAGAGATCTTCAGTTTAATTTTGTAACCAGATCTATTTTTGAAAAACTGTAGGCCGACAGCCGACTGGCCTTCTGTTCAGTCGACTGGTACGACGCTACTGATTATCTTCAGTCTTTTGAGAATTGTTCGGGACAGTCGACTTGGACTATGTCAGTCGACTGGTCTGCTGATTGTGAATTTGTTTAGTCCCTTCGGGACAGTCGACCTGTGAACTTATCAGTCGACTTATATACTTAGAATATTTTGATGAGAATTATTTGTATTTGTCTCGGGGCAGTCGACTGATGACTTCCCAGACGACTGATTATGCCTTAGTTTATTTTTGTAAAATGTTGAAAAATTGTCCTCTGGACAGTCGACTTACCTCAGCATAAGTCGACTGGTCCTGAAGGATCTTCGTATTTGATTGTTGGATATTCAGTTCAGTATTGGAATTTAAGTTATTCAGTTCAGTAATTTGTTTTTGAGATATTCTTTAAGAATATGATTTTGAGATATTCAGTTGAGCCACTTGGTTAGTGGGATGTTGTTCAGATATTTGTTTTGAGTCTCTAAAGGTACGTGACCCTAGTATACCGGTGTTGAGATATTTGTTGAGTTATTTGTTGAGGCCCATTGAGGCAAATTTTCAGTTATTCAGATTTTTAGTCCGGTAGGGTACACTACTCTAGGAGATTCTGTTCAGTAACCCAAATTAATAAGGACAGGCATTAGTAGTGTCATGACGAATGGGAACATGAGTTATGCACCTCAGTAAGGCTTTAGATGTGAGACTTAATCTCCTGAATTATCCAAGTAGTTAACTTGAGATGTGAGATTTATCTCCTGAATTATCCAGGTAGTTAACCTGAGATGTGAGGTATATCTCCTGAATTATCCAAGTAATTATCTTGAGATGTGGGATTGAACTCCTGAATTATCAAGGTCGAGGCGACGCTTTTGTGGTATCCTTGTGATGATGAGACTATGTTTAGATGTGGGAAGACCTCCTGAATTATCCAGGAAAAATACCTGAGATGTGGGATCTATCTCCTGAATGATCAAGCATGGGCAAATTATCATAGTTTATCTTCATCTCTTAGTAGTCATCGTTGTCAGCATTTAGTCATCATGTTTTCTTGACTCACTTTTCTGCATTTGGATTCCCTGCTTTCTCACACTTGACTTTTGTTTTTGGATATCACTTGTTTACATTTCTTGCTATTTCACACTTTACACCTTTGGTTATTATTGGTTGGATGCTATGATTTAAGTTCATTTATATTTCCATTTGATTTTTATGCCACTCACACCATTTATGGCTGACCCCTTTAGTTTGGGGTTAGGGTTCAACTCTAGCCTCACATGTTGCAGGTTATTGCTTAGAGTTGGAGATTGGATGCTTGAGTTAGCTTTTGGGATAAATGGACTATTAAGTGTTTGGTGTTAATTTGTAAAGACATGTTGAGCTAATTTTGAGTTGTTTAGTCTTCCGCTGTGATATGTAAAAGTTTTGTTGTAATAAATGTTGAAAATTCTAGTGGTGTTTGGTTGTGTTTATTGTTATATTGAAGTGGATCACTGGGAGTGTGCCACGTATTTTCTATGCTATTCATCTAGAAATTCGGGGCGCTACATCGACGTCCTCATTTGTGGCATGTACACAGTATGATTATGAAGAATAGGAAAAATAGTAGTCAAATTGTTTTCTATATAGCATGAGGGTATTAATGTCAAGTTATAAATGTCACATGCCAAGTTGGATTGTAATTAGATTGCAGCAACACATTGGAAAATTAATATATCCACTTTCGTATGCCTATCCAAGTTGTAATTAGCTTGAAGGTATTATAGTCATGGTATTAATGTCACATGTGAAGTAGGCTTCTATTTGGATTGTAGTCACAGATAGGTTTTGTATTTATTCACTTTCGTACACATTAACTCCTACCTACAAACCTACATATTATTAGCTAACTAGATTTTCCCGTGGCCACGTGCCTACGGCACGTCTTCAGAACGATACAGCATATGAAAAGCCTTGTAAACAGTAAATCAACAATTATGTAGCTGAAGTTTGAATAGTATGACAATAATTAGTTATAAATAAAAGTCCATTTTTCCATTAATTTATGATGAAAAATAATTAAAAATTAGGGTATAAAAGTCCATGTTTATATATATATATATATATATATATATATATATATATATATATATATATATATATATAGAGAGAGAGAGAGAGAGAGAGAGAGAGAGAGAGAGAGAGAGAGGGGGGGGGGGGGGGAGATAATTAAATAAATAAATGAGTTGTTTTGGGGGGGAATTTGAATTTGAATTTTGGGGGAAAACTTTTGGATGGAAAATTTGTTTTGTGAGGTTAGATCTGGGCCTTTGATTTTGGGGGGGATTGAAGGAGAGCCACTTGATAGCTTTCTTTGTGTTTTATTATATAGATATTCAGATTGGACGGGACATTGATGTTTCATTCTTCTTCAAGCGGCATGATCAGTATTTATATGTGGCCTTCCTGTGTACATTTATTTGTCGACTAAACTTTTTCATCTTCAACTCAAAAGTAACCCACTGAATTTGTCTTCTACTTAGCAATGGCTAATTTAGATTCATCTTCTTCCTCAACATCTTCTGATTCTTCAGTGGAGGACAACGATGTGGTTGCTAGGATTATTCACAACCGTCAGTAAGGATTGGCAAGGCAATTAAATCTAGTGAACAAATTAATCTTCGCCGTTACATTCGTCGGGAAAGAGAAGAAGGTCATAGACGGATGTGGAAACACTACTTTGCCGAAAATCCAGTTCACCCAGATTCAATTTTTCGTCGTCGATTCCGTATGCCCCGACACCTTTTCAATCGGGTATTGGATGCTGTTGTGGGTTACGATCGGTATTTTCTTCAGCAACAGGATGCATGTAAACAACTTGAATTAACTCCACATCAGAAAATTACAGCGACACTATGTTGTTTGGTGTACGGAGGTGTGGCTGATGTGGTTGAAGAATATATACGAATAGGCGAAACCACTGTATTGAAAACTCTGCGTCGTTTTTGTTTTGCAAATGTCCCTTTATTTAGTACTCAATATATGAGGAAACCAACAGCCGCCGATGTGGAAAGACTACTCGAAGAAAACAGCGCTCGAGGCTTCCCCGGCATGTTGGGTAGTGTAGATTGCATGCATTGGAAGTGAAAAAATTGTCCAGCAACATGTCATGGCCAGCACACAGGACATGTTCGGGAACCAACTATTATTCTCGAAGCAGTTGCTTCTTACTATCTTTGGTTTTGGCATTTATTCTTCGAAATGTCAGGATGCAATAATGATCTAAATGTGCTGAACCGTTCAACTTGATTTAATGAGATTCTTGATGGTTGTGTACCTCCAGCAAATTTTGTCATCAACAACCACAATTACAATATGGGCTACTATTTAGCGGATGGTATATACCCCCCGTTGGCAACCATCGTCAAAACTTACACCACACCGGATACCCAAAAGAAAAAGAAAAAGAAATTCGCAGAAATGTAGGAGGGTGCAAGAAAAGATGTGGAACGTGCTTTTGGTGTTTTACAATCATGATTTGCAATAGTGAAGGGTCCAACACGTATGTGGGATGAAGATAGTCTTTCATATATTATGAAAACACTAGATTTTCCCGTGGGCACGTGCCTACGGCACGTCTTCGGAACCATACAACATATGAAAGTCTTGTAAACAGTAAATCAACAATTATATAGCTGAAATTTCAATAGTATGACAATAATTAGTTGTAAATAAAAGTCCATGTTTCCATTAGTATATGGTGAAAAATAATTATAAATTGGGGTATAAAGTCCATGTTTATATATATAGTAGATTTTCCCGCGGACACGTACGTGCCTATGGCACGTCTTCGGAACAATACATCATATGAAAGGCCTTGTAAACAATAGAACAATTATGTAGCTCAATTTTGAATAGTATGACAATAATTAGTCGTAAATAAAAGTCCATGTTTCCATTAGTATATGTTGAAAATTAATTATAAATGGGGTATAAAATCCAACTTTTTAGAACTTTGAGGGTGGAAAATGATGAAATTTAACTATTGAGAAAATATTTGCTATTTTCAATGTAACATGAGCAATAAAAAAAATAAAAAATCTGAAAATTTACAAACCTGAAATCTTAAAATCTAAATTTCTGAGTAAATAGAGAGAGAATGAGATAGAGAGAGATAAATAATTAAATAAATAAATGAGTTGTTTTTTTTTTTGGGGGGGGGGGGGGGGGTTGGGATTTGAATTTGAGTTTTGGGGGGAAACTTTTGGGAGAGAAAATATGTTTAGGGAGCTTAGATCTGGACCATTGATTTTCTTACTATTGAAAGAGAGCTATTATATATATCTATATAATAAAACACAAAGAAAGCTATCAAGTGACTCTCTTTCAATCTCCCCAAAATCATGAAATTGGAACTTAGAGTGTGGAAAATGATGAAATTTTACTGTTGATGAGATGTTTGCTAATTTCAATGTAATATGAGCAATAAAAAAATGCGTAAGCAATCTGAAAATTTACAAACCTGAAATATGAAAATATAAATTTCTGAGTAAATAAAGAGAGAATGAGAGAGAGAGATAAAAAAATAAATAAATAAAGGAGTTGTTTTGGGGGATTTGAATTTGAGTTTTGGGGGGAAACTTTTGAGCGGAAAAATATGTTTTGTGAGGTTAGATCTGGACCATTGATTTCAACTCTATTAAAGGAAAGCCACTTGATAGCTTTCTTTGTGTTTTATTATATAGATGTATCATCTTACACAACATGATTGTTGAGGATGAACGTGAACAAGGGATTCTTGATTAAGATTATGATCAAATTCCTGACTCGACTGTGATCGAATCAAGAAAGTCGAATCCTTCGCAATGTCTTTCTACATGATCGCCAAAAACATCATGCACTTCGTCAAGATCTGGTGGAGCATATATGGTCACAATATGGAGATGAGTAACTGTACTACACATGTATTACTTTGTATTCCTATTCTCGTGTAATGTACTACTTTGAATTGGGTAATAATAAAAAACGTAGTTAATGTACTATTTTGAACTATGCTCTAATATTTAAATCATAGATTATGTTCTTAATTATGGGTATTAACGTCATATTTTATTGTAAACACATTGATTCTTAGTTTTGCCATTTTCCAGTATTCACAAACACATAAACATTCCGAATTTTGCTTGATACATTCAAATTAATAACGTAGGATACATTCGCAATAAAAATTTCGTGCTTACATTACATAAAGATAAAATACAAATTTTGGGTTAATGTTGTTTACCCACTATTGTAACCTCGTTTTTGAAGAATTTCATTTTATCTATACATAAAATGATATTGTTGATTAATTGGTAAAGTGTTAGATCGATACTCATAATGCGATCTTCCTCGGCCCGTTCTTTAATATCACATTCTCGTTTCTTAATAGTCATCTTCACTTCCATTGACGCATTCCTCCTGTCTTGTGATTCTTTGAATACAGATGTAATTTTTTTTGTTTTCACGGTAATTTCATTGTATTCTGATGTTTCAGCCATTCTTTTTCCTTTTCTCTTAACAGATTTGCAATTTGGTGGTCAGGTGAGGGGTGTAGGTGATTCCATATCAACGGGTATATCTGAATCCTAGTTGTTTATTTTGCAAGAGTTTTCTCTACCACTCCCTTCACCAGATTGGGTACTTTGTACTCGATCAAACACTTGTGTAGTACGCAATAAAAATTTCGGCTAATCTTTAAGTATCTCATAACATTCCTCAAATTTGAAAGCTTTCCCAGATGTTTCCATATATTCTACTCTGGCTTCGCAAATCTAAGACAACATTGAAAATCCGAACGTTATTATGTATACAAATAATACAAAGCATGAATTTAAATTCAATTTCTTTTACATACCTTATCTACCTCGGTTGTTCTGCTAGCGGCCCTAGCAGTTGCACTGGTCAATTTCGCTATGAATAGGGCTACTTCTTTCGAAATAAGTTGAAATCGACTAGTAAGTGAGCTAACCGTTCTGTCGGTTGGAGTCCCTAATAATACCTCAAACGTAGAAGAAATTCGCTCCCAGAACTATGCCCCGGATTGATCGTTACCGATCAACGGATCTTGCATTATTTTAATCCAACTTTGGCAGATAAGAACATCTTCCTGAGCCGTATATGCTCACCCCCTTGCACCTCGGCTCGGCATTTAATTTCTTTCTCAAAAAACTCAGTAGGAGACAGAGAGGTAATGTAATATATGTTTCTGGAGAATTATTTGAGACAATTGTGATGCTTGTATTGGGTTCAGGATGGGTACTATATATAACAAAATTTGAGTGAGTTGTTCAGATAGAGAAAGAGCTGTTGGATTAATATGACAAAGCACAAATTGCCATTGAATAAAGAGGGGCAAAATCTTCATTCAATTAATTATTATTTTTTTATAAAAAACACAAGAGACGGAACTTCATGTTTCATCCCAAATACCCAGGTTTGACAGACGGATCTTGAAGATCCGTCTGGGGGGGGGGGGGGGATTTTTGGGCGATTTTTAAAACGAAATATTATTTAATATTAAGCGATGGACTTTCAAGTTCCGTCCGACCAAATAAAAAAATATTTTTTTAGTGGGATGGATCTTGAAGATCCGTCCTGTATAATATGCATTTTCTCATTTCTGCTCTCATATATAGCAATCTACTGTTGCGAAATCGTCAAAATATGCATTAATAGCAAACGACTGCAGTGCTTCGTTTGCTAAAATATGCATAAAATGGATACATAGCAAACGACTACAGATGCTTTGATGTGGTTATTTCTCGATATGCAACAAGTCGATTCTGAGTGTACTGCAAGTTTACAAGGCGGTTCGCGGTGTCGTCACCGCCTTTAGGACAAAATGCTAGTATCTTTGATTTTTTTTTTTTTTTACTAAATAAAATTTACCTTGGTGCACGTAGTTTGGTGAACATACTAGTTGAACTAGTAATATACACGTACGATGTACGTATTAATTAAAAAAAAATTGAAGTAAGAATTCTGATTTACACGTGCGAAGCATGTCTTAATAAATAGGATTATATATTTTTTAAAATAAATGTGAAGACTATAATGGGAGAGTTGGAGTTGCACGTAAGTAGGTAGATTTACAACTCCAACTCTTCCATTATAATAATTATTATATATATTATATTATATTATAGGATAGATAGATACATAGATAAATAGATAGTAATTTACACATGTGATGCACATTTAATATATTTTAAAAAATTAAAGTAAAAAATCTGACATAGTGAGGACTCGAACCTGAGACCTCATTAATATTAGTTATGCACGTGCAATGCACGCGTTGGTAGATTTACAAATGACACTAAAGCCTTCTCCCATTATAATATTAGAAATTAGAGATTAGAGATAGTTTAACAATGTTCTATATTTTTTTAGAAAATCAATTATAGAAAAAAAAATTCATTAAGAACTCAAATGAATATATAGTATGATCACTATATTATTAATTATGTACACAAAATACTTGAAATTTTAATATTAAAGACCCTAAATATTATATTAATGGGTTTCAAGAGTTCATGGAGATCTCTCATGTCAAGTTCGTACTTTCTATCCCTTGTTCGTCAGTACTAGCTTAAAGGCTAAAAATAAGGCACTCACGTAGCACTTACGCCAAGCATCAGAGTGACCACTGCATTAGTTATTGTTAATTTGTTATATAGAATTATTCAAAGTACTGAGCACATGTCAAAACATGATTTCAAATCCCAAAACAATGAATAAAAGAATATAATGAAACTGATCATTAACTTCTTTATTAATTGTTTTAGTGTAACTGTCTTGTGTGGTGAACATTTTAACTTTGTGATATACATAAAAATATTGCACAGAACATAGTTTTGATGTTGCATCTCCACAGTGCCCATGTTCAATTATGCACAATCAGTCTTTTCTTCCTTAAAAAAATAGTACTCTTTTTCTTTTCTTTTCCTTTTTTATCTTTTTGATATTTTGCAATGTCTAGTTTTTCAGAGGGAAACTGAAAGATAGGGATTCTTTCGTAATGAATTTACATATGAAGTCCCCCTTCCAAAAAGTAGTAAATTAGATTTACATTGTCTACATACAAACTCATTAATATTTCAGGGCATTCAGTTTCCTTCTTGATCATTACTTACAATAAAGGTGATTTTAAAATGAAAAAATAATTAAAAATGGTAGATTTTTTTCTTTTTGGAAAGGCATGGCATAAGACGGATGGTCATGATACTACCAAGCAAGAGAGGTTGTTCAAAATAAATTTTAGATAAATATAATGGTTAAAAAACATCGACTCTCAATGAAATGTCATTGTTCGACACGGTTTTCGCTTTTAATGAAAGAACTTGCTACATAGGTTAGCTAATGGATGTTCAAAATGATCACCAAAATGTTTGTATACATTATGATAAAATCGATCAGAAACTTTATAAGCAATGATAGGTTCGATAGTCTAATTTAGTAAGTGCACAAAAGAGCAAAACCCTGTTTACAAAATATCAAACCCAAGAGGCAGAGAATTTAAATCCCAATGCAATCTCATTTGTCAGAATGCATTCTCATTCTCTTATCATCAAACCTTGAAACCAAGAAGCAATGATAAGTTCCAAGTTTAGCTGATGGATGTTCGGCACGGTTTTTTGGTCATGTATGGAACACTCTGGTAGTCTATCATTTGAATGCTCTGCACTTTCTATAAAAGTAAATTCTATAAATAATATAACACAATAATTGAAATATAGATTGTATGAAAACATATTCATTTATAAACTAAATATAGCCATTTCAATTAAATTCTTGGAATAAGTGCCAGACTGACAGTAAGCTTCACATCAAACAAAGTTTTGAAAACTGCTAGTGCCAAAAAGTAAAGCAAATCAAAACTAAAAAGCAAGAACTTTTAGATATATCAAAACTAAATAACAAAAATTTGTAGATGTATTTCTACCAGGCTTGGTTCATGGTCATAATTCCATAGAATAACTAACATCTGGAACTGCTTATATCGACATAACAGATATTAGAAGAAAATTTATTTAATTAAAATAGTAACAAAAACTCCTTCACCCAGTCAACTAAAATAGACTTCTGTTAACAGAATATACATCTATAAAAATTAAGGGTATTAAAGTTTTCACGAGAATAAACTACAGGTAGTCAACACAATACTGTAATGCAATTCTTCTATCTTTCAACTGATTCCCTCAAATTGTCATCTGTATTTGATTACCAAACTGCCAACAGTAAAAGGTTTGTTGCAAAGTTTGGGGAAGACAAGATGTCAGCCTAATGGCCATTTCTGTGATTATTTCTACCATTTCTGAGCTGCTTGTTGCAGATGCTAGCTAGTGGGACTAAGTGCATGTGTTTGTTATTTATCAAAATTTATAAATTTGCAACACAAACTTAAAGTAGAAACATGGATGATCTAGAGTAAGAGACATGCAGAAAGCATGTACAAATTAAGTGGCAGTTGGCTACAAGAGCAGTTAGATTCCGGATTTTCAGAGATACACAGTCGAGGATTGTTCATATTTAGTGAAATAAGCTAATCCAATTGAATAAAATTGAGAATTCCCAAAATAATGATTATTGAAATAAGCTAATCCAACTGAGTAAAACCAGGAATTCCCTCCCTCCCTTCCTTATACAAAACAATGATTAATGAAACAAGTTAAGTTAGTTTGATAGAATCGAGGATCTCCTCCCTCAAACTGCAATATATCATAACCCAGTAGCCAAAAAACAGATCTAAAACAACTGATCCTCCGTATTTAGAATCTAATGACAGATAGTTTGGACCAAATAGTAGAAAAAGAAAGAAAAAAAAATCTTAGCAACCCTATTATATTCACTAATTTATATGGAAAAAAACAAGTAAAAGCCATATGCCTTTACCCAGAGAAACAAGTAAACTCCATTTTCTTCTTCTTGATCCGGCAATCCCAAGATGGAACTTCACATCTACAATTTCAAGATATCTGATAATAGTAACAAACAGAATAAATGTAAACTTCATATCTTAAATAAAGTGATACCGAGGTCCAACAAAGATCATATGTTCATGGTGACGAGAAAAATCTCTCTAAAACAAAAAAGGTTGGTTGGTGATTAGAAAGACAAGTCAAAAATTCTAATAAGTTGGTCATGGAAAGTTAAAATCATTTGATAATGTGTAACATCAATAAATTCATCAACTTATGCGTAATGAGTTGACGGAAGATAGCTCTAACAGAAAGAAACATCAATAGTTAGAAGTGGACATGCAAAAACCCCTCTTTAACCCCCAAAATACACACTACACTAACATATAATATAAACACAAATGAAAACTATGTATTGCACTTGAAATTATTAAATTTAGTCAAAGTTCTTCCCCATGGAAATTTTTCGAAGGATGAGACAAATATGAACCTGGAACAAGATAAGTAAGTGAAAATTTTACCTAGGTACTGCTAGAAGGATATTTTAATGTAAGATGATAACTATGAATACTTTTGATCAATTAAGGTTGCACTGGGTTTGGCCGAGAGGTGGACGGTCGACCGGTCTTATTGGACGGTCGACCGACCGTGGCGCTGTGCTCGTTTTGGGGCTCGATTTGTTAGGTTGTTTCAGCCAAATCTTCAACTCCAAGTTAGATCATACGGCTCCTATTTAGTTATCTTTTCCAGGTTATATCGGATGACTGAGAATCAAGATTAGACTTAGGTTTCTCTCTATTCTTCTATATATATTAGAAACTCCTCCTTTATTAGAGTAGAGTACTTCATAAATTATTTTCTCCATTGCAAAGTAAGGCTCGAGAGAGAGATAGTTCTTGGTGAGTGAGTTTAATTCCTTGTATTGAGTGAATCATTAACTCCTTACAATCTCTTCTAGTTGAATATCAGATCTCCCTATATTTCTCACCGGATTAAGCAAAAGCTAACTGGGATAAGTCATCGGTGTGTTTGTGTTAGATTGGTGGATCTACTTGCTTGCTTAATTGATTAGTCTCATCTACTTCGACTTCCTCATTACTCTATTTAGTTCCGCTGCGACAACAGGCGTTGGTTGATGCCCCTAATCCTAACAGGCCCTACCATGGCGAGCTCTTCACCTTAGGGAGAGCCCAGAGCTCTCTTGAAGACCTCCCTATATATATAATGCCGCGTTCCAAACTACCGTACCCAAACGTTCCACGACCCGAATCAGTGATCTGTCTAACCCTACCCCCTCTGTAACATGTACCATCAAAGTAGCGTACTACATCCCCATATCCGTACCACGAGTTTGGTAACACTGATACCAACTAAGAGGTTTATACCGGATTTTGATACCATGCATAAAATTCCTGCAAAATTAGTCATAGAAATGCTAACATCTTCAGCTATCCCAAGATTAAGTACATTCTTCTTTCTTAATTAATGTTGTACCTTTGACAGAACAATCAAATTACTTAGAGATTTTAAAAAGGAGGAGGAAGTGATGGAAGGGATGAACATGCTAAATCATATACTTCCTCTCCACGCCTATGATCTTGTTGTATGATAACACACAGGGCCGGCCTTGAGTTTCCGGGGGTCCGAGGCGAAAACTTCTAAAGGCCCAAAAAAATATTTTTGGGGATGCCTAATAACAATATAGTTTTCTTTTACGTACAAACTACATGCCTATATTTACAAGGAGAATACAAATTTAGGGGCCCCTAAAATTGTAAAAAAATCGGGGGCCTGAGGCGGCCGCTTCACCTGCCTCAAGGGGGCCTGCCCTAATGAAGCATAGTAGCCTATAAACTATAAAGTCTCCTTAATGCCTCCTAAGCCAAATAAAACCATAAACAAAGAGTCACTTGGCTTTCATCTTGTTTCGGAGCTCAGATACCTCTCTTTCTTGAAGTTCTGAAAGAAAGGTACCTCTTCCATGAGCATAGAGAGCGGAAGTATATCAGTATATGTCTCGACTTGACCTTCTCTCTCTAAACTTCATGAATCTAGCAGCACGCCTACATGCCACGCCAGGCTTTATTGGAGGAAAGGAGTAGTGGCCCCGACAGTCCCTTTAGTTCCTGGACACATTGTATGTGTAAGCCACAATTACAAGTTACTACATAATTTATTTCGCTCCTATAATCCGAGCAGAGATCATTATTTCACATATAAACTACACGTACAATTGGTATTTGAAACAAGGACTTATATAACATATGTGACATTAAAATGTTCAGAGATTGGTTTTCCCTTTGTTAGATATTATAGTCCCACATTGGGTATTGTACTAGTTTTGTATTTGGTTTACTCCTATATATAGAAGATGTACTAAACTACACATACAATTGGTATTTGAAACAAGGACTTATATGACATATGTGACGTTAAAATGTTCAGAGATTGGTTTTCCCTTTATTAGATATTATAGTCCCACATTGGGTATTGTGCTAGTTTTGTATTTGGTTTACTCCTATATATAGGAGATATTGTACTCAGTTATTTCTCAATTCAATAATCAGTACTATTTTTATCTCTCTGATTTATCTTAACATGGTATCAGAGCTCCAAAATTCCCTAACAAGAAATTAGGGATTCTTTTTCAATCAAAAAATTAAAAAATAAAAATAAAATAAAAAATCCCGACTTCCCAAATCAACAGCAACAGCATCATCAGCATCATCGTCATCAACTTCATCATCATCTCTGGCAACCTCACAACCCAACTCCAACTCCAACTCCATTACCCTCATCTTCGTCTCCAACCCCAACCTCCAACTCAGAACTCGACGACGGAACCCATCGTCTCCAACCCCGACCTCCAACTCCGAACCCTTCAACTCCAACACCGTCGCCCTACTGCCCTACCCTCCGCCGTCACCCTACCACCCGACCTCCCTACCTAGCCGCCACTCTCACCTTCTATCTAAAACCCTAACCGTATATCCCAATACCTTATTTTAGATTATACCCGAATCCAATACCCATATACCTAATACCCACTTTTCTTGTACCCGACCTGACCCAATCCATTACCCACAACCCTCTATTCCCAAAACATTCTTTTTTCTGTTTTCAAAAAAAAAAAACAAACAAACAAATCAAAAACAAATCAAAAACAAAATCAACAAAAAAAAAAATTGTTACAGGTACCACTACTCGATGGAATATCAGTCTTTCCCACATATTTCCGCCTCCACCGACTTTCCCACTGCAACTGCCTCTCGTCCCCTCTCCCTCCTATTTCGTTCCTCCTCCAGATTCAAACAGCATTGCCACCTTCATTCTGCCTCCAGCCTCCTACCTTCTCCTAGCATCATTCCTCACCCTACCCCACCTCTACTTCCGACACCGGTAGCACCATCCTGCCCCATATCCCGATTCAGTCACAACAGCACTAGTCTTATTCCTCCTCGCAGTGCTTCTTTTTTTACATCCTCGGCCATGCTCGTCCCTTCAGCCTTGTTGTCTCCTGCTGATTGGGCTAATCTTTAGCAACGCCTCACTCAGCTGGAACTACAGCTCATGGGTCAGTCTATCAATGCTGGCTCCTCTGCTCCTGCATTCTCTGCTACTCCCGATATAAATTCATTTTGGATTTTAGATTCTGGTGCATCACATCATCTCACTAGTAATCAGACACTGTTCACCTTCTGCACTGCACTTCTCTCTCACTCTCCGTCTCTACACATAGCTGATGACTCACCACTTCTCGTTACACACTCAGGGGTAATTAGCTCTCCCACTCTCACATTACCATATGTTCTTTATGCTCCTCATTTATCCATGAACCTTATTTCTATTAGTGCGTTGTGCGATAGTGGTCTTGTCATTACTTTTGACTCTTTCGGTTGTTCTATTACTGATTCATGCATCGGTGAGGAGTTTGAACATGCTAGTCATCAGGGTCATCTATATCATCTAGATTTTCTGATGATATATAGGGACCATCTCCTGTACCTTCGTAGAAAGGCTATCTCTATTATGTTGCCTTCATCGATGACTTCACTAGACATACATGGGTTTTTCTTTTGCGTCAGTGATCTGAGATACCTGATATTTACCGGTTCTTTACGACTATGACTCACACTCAGTTCGGTGTGCGCATCAAAAATTTCTGATTAGACGGTGCTCGTGAGTATACTTCCACCACTATGAGATCGATCCTTCAGTCTCATGGCATCCTTTTCCAGCAATCATGCCCTCACACACAAGAGCAGAATGGTGTAGCTGAACGCAAGCATCGTCACATCATTGAGAAGACTCGCGCTCTTTTACTCTCCTATTCTTCTCCTAGTTATTTTTGGGCTGAAGCAGTCATGACCTCTGTTAGTCTCATCAACATTACTCCCTCGTATGCCCTAGCTGGTACGACGCCTTATGAGGTTCTTTATCACTCACCCCCCGACTGCAGTATGCTCCGTACTTTTGGATGCACCTGTTACGTACTTCTTCCTCCTACTGAGAGATGAAGCTCTCTGCTCGTGCTTCTAAGTGCGTTCACCTAGGTCTCAGTCCCAAACACAAAGGCTATCATTTTTTTGATCCATTAGCGGGTCGTGTCCACATTTCTCGACATGTATCCTTTGTGGAAGACTCTCCTTACTACCTGACCTCCCCCGAGGATGCTAGATTTCTCGATTTCCCAGTTGTTGCTAGCTCCCAGAATTCATCTTCCCACATTCCCCAGTTGTTGCTACCTATTGTTCCCTTACTGAAACACCACTTGCATCCCCACAGCTACTAGCACCCACCTCACCTACTTCCCCACTGGCACATGCACCCACTCCACCGCCTTTGCCCCCATACCCTGTCAGTCCACCACCGCTTCGTCAGCCTACACGTTCCACTTCTGGTATCCCTCCGGCACGTTATACACCTGATGCAACTAGTCCTTCTGACCAGTTTGGTTTTGCCACCCTAGCTTCCTACTCACCACAGTTTCATGCATATCTCACTACTATATAATACACTCTACATGTGAGCCCAGAACCTATCAGGAAGCAATTCAATATCTCGAGTGGCAAAAAGCTATTGCAGAGGAATTCAATGCATTTGAACAGACTGACACTTGGGATGTCGTTCCTCTGCCAGAGGTCGTTCAGCCTATTAGATGCAAGTGGATCTTCAAGGTCAAATATCGACTTGATGGATCTATTAAGCGGCACAAGGCTCGTCTAGTAGTCCGAGAATTTACTCAGGAGCATGACATTGATTATGATGAGACATTTGCTCTCGTTGCACAGATGACTACTATTCGCACTCTCCTTGCTGTTGCAGCCATCCGTCAGTGGTCGTTATACCAGATAGACGTGAAGAATGCTTTTCTTCATGGTACCTTTCTAAGGTTGTTTATATGGATCCTCCTCCTGGCCTCCCTACTCCTCATCGTCATGTTTGCTGGCTGCGTCGGGCTATATATGGTCTGAAGCAGGCCCCTCGAGCCTGGTTTGAGTGTTTTCGTCTTGTCATCACCAATGCTGGTTTTAGTCAGAGTTTTCAGGACTATTCTATGTTTATGTAGTCATCACCGCAGAGAAGGGTACTTCTACTACTATATGTTAATGATATGATCATACTGGGTATGACTTCACAGGCATTGCATCCACCCAGAAATACCTTCACCAGCAGTTCCATATGAAAGAACTTGGCAGACTACGTTATTTTCTGGATCTAGAGATTGCTCATAGATCTCAGAGGATACTCATTTCTCAACAGAATTACACATCAGATATTATCTCCACCGCATGCCTCTCTGATAGTCGATCAGCCGATACACCCTTAGAGCTTCATGTAAAGCTTCGTCCACTGATGGTGAGCTCCTTCCTGATCCCACTAGATACAGACAGATTGTTGGACTGCTTGTCTACTTATGCATGACCAGACCTAATATTGCTCATGCAGTCAGTGTTGTAAGTCAGTTTGTTTCCATTCCTACGTCAGTTCACTACAGTGTTCTTCGGATTCTCAGATATCTTCGGGGCACTAATACTCGCTCATTATTCATGCCTTCTACATCCAAACTAGAGCTGAGTACATATTCTGATTCAAATTGGGCAGGTGTCCTACCACCAGACGGTCTACCACAAGTTTCTGTTTATTTCTTGGTATTCGCTGATCTCATGGCGAAGTAAGAAACATGCAGTTGTTGCATGTTCTTCGACCGAAGCTAATACAGAGCAATGACAGCTACTACTTGAGAGATTGTTCATATTCGTTGGCTGTTATCAGATATGAGTGTCACTCTTTCAGGAGCTACTCCTCTTCATTGTGATAACCGGAGTGCACTACACATTGCAAGCAACCCGGTCTTCCATGAGTGAACGAAGCATATAGAAATTGATTGTCATTATGTTCGTGAGCGCTTTGAAGCAGGGATCATTTCACTTCATTCTGTTACCTCTTCACAGCAGACGACAGATTTTTTCACTAAATCTCATACTGTTCAGATATTTCGAAATTTAGTGGGAAAACTTACACTGTTTGATCCATTGTGAGTTTGAGATGGGGTGTTAGATATTATAGTTCCACATTGGGTATTGTGCTAGTTTTGTATTTTGTTTACTCCTATATATAGGAGATATTATACTCAGTTATTTTTCAATTTAATAATTAGTATTGTTTTCATGTCTCTGATTTATCTTAATACCCTTCCTTTTAGCAGAAGAAAATAAAAATCCCCATGGTGGAAGTGTACAGTATGGTGCCTACAGGGATGCAATTGCACCATAGGATAAGGACTGCATCTGTAACAGTCCCATGCATGAGCTCCTCGTGTGGCGATGCATCTTAAAGCATATGTCTACATGAGGAGAGCACCCAAAGGGCATTAATATTTAGTGTCTACTCACTTATCCTTTGCAGATGCATGTATAATTGTATGTGCATCCTGCAGTGCACCAGCCCTGTGACATAGAATCTTGACTCCCATATCATTTCACTTCTTTTGAAATGCATACCCTCACTTTCCCTTCTTTGCTTTGCGCCCTTAGGCTATCATTGTCCTCCTCATCATAGACAGACCCTCAAGAAATATCCAGCTAACTCTAAGATTTCATTATTAAATAAGCTCAATGACCTCCTTCACAAGTATCCCACGAGCTACATTTGAAATCAGAGGAGAAATCATTCACTTAAAGACAGAAGCAATTTGTCTAAACCAAATCAGACCCAATCCTGGTCCAAATCCGATCTCTAACTCATGAAATTGACATCTTGTGCCTTGGGTAAGAGTTGTCATAAGATTATAACCAAAGGCCAGGTTAGCTCTCAGGCATAAGTTGGATCGTGCAGTTGAACAATTGCACTCCTGGTGCAATATATGCCTTTAGGTTGACAGTCCTGTAGGCTGTAGCATCATAATTTTAAAATCAACACTCAACAGTAAGATTTCCAAAGAGTGCTCTTAGATGGAGATAAAAGTAATTGTATATTGTTAAATAACAATCAAACAAATAAATATATTTTTAGAAATTATAACCTAAAAAAGCAATTAGCTTTCAAGATCTTATTTTAAGTTTACTGTCAATATAAATCATGATCATTGATGTTAATTGGTTGGAAAATTAAAAATATAGTTTGTTTGCCACCCTGTCCATCAGTATATAATGGATGAGGTTTTTTAGTATACCGTGGGATGTATCCCTAGGGAGAAAATTCGTCTTAATACTGTTGTATGTGTATAATGGGTAAGTGATGCATGTTCCATGTGCATGCTGTACCAAGTTGGAGAGCATAGATCAGATCATAAACACAAAAACTTTCAGGTACAACATCCTGCAGTTAATACTAAAATAAGACTAGAGAAAGTGTGTAATTCCTATGGTCCTGCCCAAATCATCAAATATTTCGGACAGACAGCATCAAAACCTGCTTCATATCTAAGGTAATTTTTTTTTGAGGAAACATATCTAAGGTAATTGATATGGGATAAAAAGAGTTGCGCAATCACGACCCTCACATCTCCTCTAATTTCGCTCTCCTGTGATCATCAAGTCAAACAGGTCAAACGGGCTTCAACCCATTCAGGCCCACGGGCAAACGGGTACGACCCGGTCCGTTAGGGTCACAGACCTGTTTGCCTCTGCCTATAAATACCAGCTCCCTCCTCACTTTGAGAGGTAATCAATCTTTCCCCACCTGAACCCTAGTTACTGTTGCTTTCTCAGTGACTGACTAGATCATCGGAGGGCCTGTCACCGGGACTTCTTCAGGTGTTTCTAGGCAATGTGCAGATACAGAAGTCCGAGCGGAGCTACTCCATCCGAGCCAAGCACTCGGCCTCTACCTCTCTGCTGCTACTCCCGAGCTGGTCCTACTCCCTAGGGATCGGGTCGACACCAGTACCACAGCTTTCTCTTCACAAATTACAAGAACTCACATCTGTTGCCCCCACACCCCAATAACAAACAACATCAGGTTGGCATCGTCTGTTGCAACCTCAGGTATTGTCGCCCGTCCGGGCCCAGCCAGGGATGTTATCCCAAGTTCGGGCTCTCCCATGGCTTCGGAAGCCAGAAGGGCCGTCACATCGGCACGACATCCGGACTCCCCACATCACAGCCGCACGGATGCCCAGGGTTCCGACCGACCACGGGTCCACGGTGCGGCCGGATGTGGGCCGGTGCTTCTCACTCGAACACGACCGATTTGCGACGCATCATTTCGAATCGACAGGCCAGTTGCACAAGGGGAGAGACCACTTCTAACTCGGTCTCGAACCATCGTAGACGGCCGTCCCCAGAGCGCGATCCAGAACACAGCCGCTCGTCCCTTGGACCTCCACCCCCACAGGACCCGGTGGGGTAAGCCCCCGTCACGAGGGCCGAGTTCCAAAATTTTCGGGACGAGGTCCTCCAAGCAATCCGAGGCGGCCAGGGAATCGAGGTCAGCAACAGCTCTGATCCTCAGTCAGGAGCAAGGGTGCGAATCCTATGAGTCGGCCCACCCCCAGGAACAGGTTGACGTCGTCCTCCTGCGTTTACAGGAGATGAAGAACTGCCTCGCCCATCTCGGCGAGGTCGGACCAATGTCGGGTCATGGTCATCGGCTGACTGGACTCCCATCCCCCCCCAAATCTTGGAAGCCAAGATCCCCCGAAATTTCAGGCCTCCCCAATTCAAGATCTACAATGGCTAGGGTGATCCCGCTGATCACATGGAGGGGTTTAAGACCCTCATGATGATTCACAGCGCTGCGGATCCCCTCCTCTGCTGTGCCTTCCCTGCTACCCTTCGTGGTCTGGCTCGGGAATGGTTCTCAAAGCTCACCCCCGGCTCAGTCTTCTCGTTCGACCAGTTGGAAGCGAACTTCCTAGCCCACTTCGTGACCAGTAGAAAGGTCGAGAAGATGAGTGCGTCCCTTCTGGACCACAGGCAGAAAGAAGGGGAGTCACTCCGCGATTTCGTTCGGAGGTTCACCACCGAGGCGAGGTCTGTGTCCTCTCTTGACGCGGGCATTGCTTCAGCGGCTTTCCGGTCAGCTGAAAGCTTCATTGGCCAAAAAACCACTCATCAACTTTCCCGACCACCTCAACAAGGCCGAGAAGTACATCCGAACGGAAGATGCCCTAAATCCGGAGGGCACCAAAGAATCGGGGAAGCGGAAGGCTGAAGATGTTGAGCCCATCAAGAAAACCGCAAAAGAGACAGCCAATCTCAAGAGGGTCCCTCCGGTCCCCCGATTCGAGAGGTATACCCTGCTGACCCAGAATGTCTCGACAATCCTGATGGAGATCGAGGATAAAGGGATCGTCCGACTCCCTCCCCGACCGAGCAACAACAAGAAACGAGACCTGAGATTTTACTACCGCTTCCACCGAGACAACGGGCACAAGACCGACAACTGTCGGGCCCTCAAGGATGAGATTGAGGCCCTCATCCAGCGAGGGTACTTGAGAAAGTTCACCCAGGATAATCTGAGAGAGCGGAGGGATCCGAGGAATCCGAGGCCTTCGCCTCCTCCTTGAACGATCAACCGACGACCCAAGAGGGACCCCGAGCCCGAGGAGACCGTGGGGCAGGCCATTCGACACTGCATCCATAGGGGACCCATGGGAGGGGGATCAACACCTCCCGTAAGGCCTTCGTCTGGGAGGTTAACTTCGTCCGGGACCATCCCTCCCAGCAAATTCAGCAGCGGCCGGTATCCTTTTCCGGGGAAGACCTCGAGGGAGTCCGGCTCCCGCACTGCGATGCCCTCGTCATCAGCCTCGTCATGGTGAATTTTGAGGTTCGCCGAATTCTAGTGGACAACGGGAGCTCAGTTAATATCTTCTTCTTGGAAGCATTTGAGAACCTCAAGCTCCCCCGAGATAAGCTGAAATCGGCCGGGTACACCTTGCATGGGTTCTCGAGCATCCCGATGCAAATTGGAGGGATCGTGATGTTGGATGTAATGGCTGGCACGACCCCTACCACACGGACAGAATCAATGGATTTTATAGTGGTCAATGTCAAGGCAGCGTACAACGCCATTCTCGGTCAACCCGGCCTCTGCTCGCTCTAGGCAGTCCCCTCTGCCTACCACTTGAAGCTAAAATTCTCCACTGACCTCAGGGTTGGCATCGTTAGAGGAAATCAGGAGTCTGCACAATCGTGCTACATGACCGCGGTCAGGGATGGGGTGTTCCTCCTCGATGCAGTCGAACATCCACCTCAAAGAAGCCAGCCCGAGTCAGAGCCTGTAGACGAATTAGAAGTCTTATTCGAAGCGGAAGATAAGTCCAAGTGGTTCCGTATGAGCCGCACCCTTTCCACTGACCTGAAACCATGTGTAATTGAGTGTGTCCGCCGCAATATCGACCTCTTCGCCTGGACTCCGTTCGACATGCCCGGGATTTTCGAACATCTGATCATGCATAGGCTCAGCGTCGCCCTGGGCTCCAAGGCAATCCATCAGAAGCGGCGCAAGTTTGCCCCAAAGAGGCAACATAGTCAAGAGCCCCTGGAATGCGGAGAACCTCATCAAGTACCTCGAAAAGGAGGACTAAATTTCTTATGTAACCGATCCCTTGTAATCGGCATTACATGCCACTACTTTTTGTATGAAAAGATGAAAGAAAATGGGCTTATTTCTCTCCAGTTTTCATTTCAAATTCTCTATGCAAATTTCCGCACTTTCCACCCTAAGTCTCGATGCTCGACCGTGATCTCGAGCACAGGGGTACCTTTCACAAGCTAAGTCGTTGGGGCTCTTCGCTCTCCGCCGACCCCCTAAGCCTCGACGCTCGACTGTGATCTCAAGCACAAGGGTAGCTTTCTCAAGGCTAAGGCACCTGAGCTCAATGCTCTGTGCCGACCCCCAAACCTTGACACCTGACGGTGATCTTAAGCACATGGGTAGCTTTCTCAAGTTAAGGCAACTGAGCTCAACGCTCTGTATCGACCCTCAAGCCTCGACACTTGATGGTGATCTCGAGCACATGGGTGACTTTCTCAAGCTAAGGCAACTGAGCTTAACGCTCTGTGTCGACCCTTAAAGCCTCGACACCCTACGTTGATCTTGAGCACATGGGTAGCTTTCTCAAGCTAAGGCACCTGAGCTCAACGCTCTGTGCCGACCCCCAAGCCTCGACACCTGACGGTGATCTCGACCACATGTGTAGCTTTCTCAAGCTAAGGTAACTGAGCTCGATGCTCTGTGCCGACCCTCAAAGTCTCGACACCCTGCGGTGATCTCGAGCACATCGGTAGCTTTCTTAAGCTAAGACAACTGAGCTCGATGCTCTGTGCCGACCCTCAAAGCCTCGACACCCTGCGGTGATCTCGAGCACATGAGTAGCTTTCTCAAGCTAAGATGCCTGAGCTCGACGCTTTGTGCCGACCCCCAAGCATCGACACCCTGCTGTGATCTTGAGCACATGGGTAGCTTTCTCAAGCTAAGATGCCTGAGCTCGATACTCTGTGCTGACCCCCAAGTCTCGACACCTGACGGTGATCTCAAGCACATGGGTAGCTTTCTCAAGCTAAGGCACGTAAGCTCGACGTTCTGTGCCAACCCCCAAGCATCGACACTTGACAGTAATCTCGAGCACATGGGTAGCTTTCTCAAGCTAAGGCGACTGAGCTCGCACTCTGTGCCGACCCCCAAGCCTCGACACCTTATAGTGATCTCAAGCACATGGGGTTCTTCAACCTTTCCCGCCCTCGCTGCTCAGCTTGGACTTCGAGCACCTAAGGGGGTTTCATCAAAACAACCAAGTCTTAAGCCTTTGGCTGGGACTTCAGCTAACCACCCCACCCAAAATTTTCATTAAGATCTACGGCCCTCGCCCATAGCGAGAACCATTGAGCCCCGAACCATGGATTGACCCACCTTTCACCCGCTAGCAACTGGGATAAACAACATCATAGCTGTTACCCCCAATTGTCAGAGGGTGGTAGGAGAGCCACTGATCTAGGACTCGTGGACAAAAGTTTCATTTAGGGAGCTCGCCTTCGGCAAGCGCCTCGAGCCCCGTCCTCCGAGATCGACACACCTTTCACCCGCTGGCAAATGGGGATAAACAGCAATCATAGCCGTTATCCCCAATTGTCAAAGGGTGGTAGGAGAGCCATCGGCGAAAAGAACTCACAGGGAAGTGAGAAAATTTCTGATGAGGGGGCGAGGGTTATATAGCCCTCAGGAAATGCACATTTATGACATGGGAAGTCGAAACTTTTGATAGCCATTAATGACATTGGAAGACGAAACGTCCTCCATTACCAGGCTTTCAGGATCCCTCGTCCTCGTCATCACCCTTCCGCTCGAAACCTCCCTCGGCTCGGCCGTCGAGGACATGTCCTCGGAAATTAGAAGTCCTAGCTTTCTCACAAGCTGAAGGGGCTCAGTTCCAGAGCCAAACGGGACTATCAGCGACAAACGGGAGATTTCTCAATCTCCCAAGTCCTCGACCCTCGGCTCGGCTCCTGAGCCAAACAGGGATCCTCCCCCCCGTGCCCTCGCTACTCGGTAGGGACTACGTGCGACAGAAGGGAGATTTTTCAATCCCTCGTCCTCTCCCAAGCCCTCAATTCTCGTTCTCAAAAACAAGTTCGGGCAAATCGAAAAGATCATTTTTTATTATAATGCCTTGGGGGGCCACAATATAATAAGATTTATTACAACGACAATCGTCTGGGCCTAAACTATCCTCAGAGCTCCTCCGGGCTAGCACGAGCTAACTCAAACCCTGCCGATCGGCTCGACTCCACGGCCTGCCCAGCAGAATCCATAGGAGTAGCCAAGGTAGACACACCGGCCACAGAGCTTTGAGTATTGCCCGACCTCACATATTCCAACTGCTAGATCGGAGAAGGCTCGCGGCCCGATGAGCACCCACCCTCTGAAGAGACCGAAAGCCCCAACATCGTCTTGTAACGCTGAATCTTAATCTCTTTCTCCACAATAACCTCGCGTAGGAAAAAATCCGAGGTAGGCCTTTGAACCGAGGCACTCGACATGAAAAATCCAAGGCCAACACCATCCAGGTCGCGGTTGACTATCGCCTTCTTCAGTTGAGCCGCCTCTGCACTCAGCTCCTTCGACTTGTTTCGGAAGTAGTGGAAAGCAGCATCGTGATCACGAGCTTCCTTCCGATATCGACCAAGACTGGACTCCAATACCTTGATCTTGCTTCGAAGTCATGTCACCTCGGATCGTCGGTGATTTGACTCACGGAGGGATGCCAGCATCTGATAGAAGTGAAACAAAAAATCATTCTGAGGCCCACAGTCCCTAACTTCTAATCTAAAAATGATACAAGTCAAAAGGGTTGGACAGGCAAGGAAGCTCATTCCAAAATCATGGCAAAAGTCGAAGTCAAAACACTTGGCCAAACAAAAACTCCTTGTCATAAATTAAAAGACTTTACAAAATACTGCTGTGGTTAGTCTGCCTTCTGCAAATACACTTTCAAAAACAAGAGTAAAAGAAAAAGAAAAAGAAAACAACTACTGCATAGGGTCAACCTCTCCCTCGGCGTCGGCAGCGACGACAGGGTCGAAAACTGGCTCGGCGCCAGCCCCTCCAGTTCCGGCCTCCCCTTCAACTGGATCATCGCCCCCCGGGGGTCCTCGGTGGCTCGTTGATTTCCATATCAAAGTCGAAGCCCGTTAGGTTCAAGGTCGGATAGAAGTGCTTGACGTGGCTCAGCGCCTTGTCATACACCTCGTTTTGGGCCTCGATGACCATGTCTTGGGCCTTCAACGGTGAGCAACCCTTTCTCCACTTCAAAGGCCTTCCTCAGTACCGCCTCCTTCCTCAGTTCGTTGTCGGCCATCGAGGCCATGTCAGCCTTCAGGGCTTGCTCTCGCTTCATCGAGGCATCCAGAGCGAGCTTCAGGCCCATCATCTCGTGCTTGAAGTGGTTGGCCTGGTTGTGCTCGTACTTTACCTCCTGGTTATGGAGCCTCATCACCTGACCGCCGGACAAATAAGCCTACAACCGAGGTAAAAACAAATGCGTGAAAAACTGAAGTACAAGACCTCGGAATTTACCTGCACGCTCGCCTGTGCCCACCTTATGTAAGCCGACTCGAAGGTGTTAGCACTCGTGCTTTTTCTGATCCCGAGGCACGACCATCTTGTCCACGAACTCCACGGCGATGGGACCCTCGGTTAGGGTGTCCCCCTTGCGGATGGCCCAGTCAGGGGCCCAAGGCTGGAGCCCCTCTTCCCCGACCATGGTTTGGGCATTGGCACAGAGAGGTGGTACACCCCCGTGCACGACCTTCGTTACCTTTAAGGCACTGGAGCTCGGCACGATCGCAGTTTCCCTCGTCTGACTGGTTTTTGTCCTTTTTGCCCTCGGCTTGAGCTGACCCTCGGGAGCCGCTCTGGAAGAGGCCCCCGCCTGCTTCCCCTTCTCGGACTGCTCCTCCTTCTGCTTCTTCAGGATGAGCCTTATCTCCTTGATCGCTTCGGGGTCCATCTCTGCACGAAAACCCATTAAAGAGTGATGAGCACAAAAGAAAATTACAAAGAAAAAAATGAACGACAGACATACGAGACGGGGCGGGGCTCAGTCCGACGCGGGCCATGTGACTCTCAGTCACCTTCGGCCAACTTATGCTGTTACTCTTCCGGAGGCGCTCTACAAAGCCCCACTCCTCGGCCGAAAGGGGCCCTTGAAGTTAAGCTTGTAGAAGTTCCAACGCGTCGGAATTTCCCATGGCTCCTCACTTCTGACGACAAAATATTTCTTTTTCCACTCCTTGCTTGAGTCGTGGTGGCCATGCACGACATTGCCCCCGCTCCGAGGCGATACATAAAAAATCCCCTCAAACTTGCCGGACGAGCTAACACCCAGCATCGCTCGAAAGATGTTCAGCCGCAGCGGCACCCTTCTCTCCTCGCACAGCAGGACGAAGCTCACCATCTGCTTCCACGAGTTTAGACTGTACTGCATCGGGCAGAACGAGGCCCAATTCAGTACCTCACGGATGAAGGGGTGGATCGGCAGCCTCAGTCCCGAAGAGAATGCATCCACAGGGAAGATGCAATACCACAATGCCAGAGGGTCAGTAGGCCTAAGACCGGCACTAGGGACCATCAGTTCGAAGTCCCTCCCAATGAAGTAGCTCGTGCGAATCACCGACAGGTTCTCCACTTTCAAAATAGTGGGGGTACCATCCATCTTGATCTTTACACGGCTCGGCAAGGATGGTTGTACCCCGTAACGGACCAATCCTCCGACATCGTCCGGGTACTTCCTGATCGACAACAGCTGCGGTAAGAAAGGGACCTCTAGCTTTCAGGGAGCTATCTCCTTATCCGGACTGCTGGGCATGGTCCACTTCATCTTCCTCTTCTGAGTATTAGGAGCATTCTCAGGCGAAGGAGTCGCCAGCGGCTCTAGGACAGAGGCCCTCGAGGAGGCGCCCATCCCCTCGGCCTGTTCACCCTCCGCTCTGGCACCTTCGACAGAGTGCACCCCCTTGGCAGGGGACCCTTCGGGAGATTCCACCTCCTCGTCCTCGTCATTGATGTCCTCGATAGGATGCTCCTCCTCATCCGAATGGCTGCTCACCACCACAAATGGCTTGCGAGCGCGAAAGCGGTTGAACGGCATACACTTTCTCGTCCGTTTCCCAAGAAGAGGAATCCAATAGACCCGTGCGAGCACCACTGCCGAGGGTAGAGGGTAAGAGTTGGACTGATCCCTAGACATATAAAAATTACTAACGTGAGTGAAGCCTCACTGAAGATCGCCGGAAAACTCATCGACGGTGACGAAAAACTTCTAGAAAGAGAAGCTCTGGGATCTAGAGAGAGAGAGTGAAAGTTAGAAATGAGAAAGGGGGTGTGGGATGCGTATATATAGAGGATTTGCGACTCCTCGATTCTCGCAAAAATGGTTCCTCTAGGCCTCGATGCTCGACTGTGATCTCAAGCACATGGGTAGCTTCCACAAGCTAAATCGCTTGGGCTCGTCGCTCCGTGCCGACCTCCTAAGCCCTCGACGCTCGACTGTGATCTCGAGCACAGGGCCAGCTTCCATAACCTAACTCGCTTGGGATCATCGCTCCGTGCCGACCCCCAAAGCCCTCAACGCTCGATGGCGATCTCGAGCATAGGGGCAGCTTCCATAACACAAGTCGCTTGGGCTCGTCGCTCCGTGCTAACCCCCTAACCCTCGACGCTCGACTGTGATCTTGAGCACAGGGGTAGCTTCCACAAGTCAAGTCGTGTGGGCTCGTCGCTCCGTGCCGACCCCCTTAAGCCTCGACTCTCGACTGTGATCTCGAGCACAGGGGTAGCTTTCACAAGCTAAGTCGCTTGGGCTCGTCGCTCCATGCAGACCCCCTAAGCCTCGATGCTCGACTGTGATCTCAAGCACAGGGGTAGCTTCCACAAGACAAGTTACTTGGGCTCGTCGCTCCATGCCGACCCCCTAAGCCCTCGACGCTCGACTGTGATCTCGAGCACAGAGGAAGCTTCCACAAGCTAAGTCGCTTGGGCTCGTCGCTCCGTGCAGACCCCCTAAGCTTCGAAGATCGACTGTGATCTCGAGCACAGGGGCAGCTTTCACAAGCTAAGTCGATTGGGTTCGTCGCTCCGTGCAGACCCCCTAAGCCTCGACACTCGACTGTGATCTCGAGCACAGAGGTAGCTTCCACAAGCTAAGTTGTTTGGGCTCATCGCTCCAAGCTAACCCTGTAAGCCCTCGATGCTCGACTGTGATCTTGAGCACAGGGGTAGCTTCCACAAGCCATGTCTCTTGAGCTCGTCGTTCCGTGCTGACCCCCTAAGCCTCGACGCTCGACTGTGATCTCGAGCACAGGGATAGCTTTCACATGCCAAGTCGCTTGGGCTCGTCGCTCCAGGTCGACCCCCGAAGCCCTCGACGCTCGACTGTGATCTCGAGCACAGGGGTAGCTTCCATAAGCTCAGTCGCCTCGCCTCGTCACTCCGTGCCGACCCCCTAAGCCTCGATGCTTGACTGTGATCTCGAGCACAGGGGTAGCTTCCACAAGCTAAGTCGCTTGGGCTCGTTGCTCAATGCCGACCTGCTAAGCCCTTGACTCACGACTGTGATCTCGTGCACAGGGATAGCTTCCACAAGCTAAGTTGCTTGGGCTTGTTGCTCAATACCGACCCCCTAAGCCCATGACGCACGACTGTGATATCGAGCACAGGGGATAGCTTCCACAAGCTAAGTTGCTCGGGCTCGTCGCTCCATGCCGACCCCCTAAGCCCTCGAAGCTCGACTATGAACTTGAGCACATGGGTAGCTTCCACAAGCCAAGTCGCTTGGGCTCGTTATATGTCGATCCGCTAAGTCCATGACGCTCGACTGTGATCTCGAGCACAGGGGTAGCTTCCACAAGCCAAGTCGCTTGGGCTCGTCGCTCTGTGCTGAACCCTAAGCCTCAACGCTCGACTGTGATCTCAAGCACAGGGGTAGCTTCCACAAGCTAAGTCGCTTGGGCTCGAAGCTCCATGCCGACCCCCGAAGCCCTCAACGCTCGACTGTGATCTCGAGCACGCCGACCCCCTAAGCTTCGATGCTCAACGGTGATCTCGAGCACAGGGGTAGCTTCCACAAGCCAAGTCGCTTGTGCTCGTCGCTCCGTACTGACCCCCTAAGCCTCGACGCTCGACTGTGATCTTGAGAAGAGGTGTAGCTTCCAAAAGCAAAGTTGCTAGGGTTTTTCGCTCCATGTCAACCCCCTAAGCCCTCGAAGATCGACTGTGATCTCGAGAACAGGGGAAGCTTGCAAAGGCTAAGTCACTTGGGCTCATCGCTTCGTGCCGACCCCTAAGCCTCGACGCTCGACTGTGATCTCGAGCATAGGGATAGCTTTCACAAGCTAATTCGCTTGGGCTTGTGCTCCATGCCGACCCCCTAAGCCCTTGAAGTTTGACTATGATCTCGAGCATAGGGGTAACTTCCAAAGGCCAAGTCGCTTGGGCTCGTCGCACCATGCCAACCCCCTAAGTCCTTGACGCTCGACTGTGATCTGGAGCACATAGGTAGCTTCCACAAGCCAAGTTGCTTAGGGCTCGTCGCTCCGTACCGAACCCTAAGCCTCGATGCTCGACTATGATCTCGAGCACATGGGTAGCTTCCACAAGCTAAGTCTCTTGGGCTCGTCGCTCCATGCCGACCCCTTAAGCCCTCGACGCTCGACTGTGATCTCGAGCACGCCGACCCCCTAAGCTTCGATGCTCGACTGTGATCTCGAGCATAAGGGCATCTTCCACAAGCTACGTCGCTTGGGCTCTTCGCTCCGTGCCAACCCCCTTAGCCTCGACGCTCGATGGTGATCTCCAGCACAGGGGAAGCTTCAACAAGCCAAGTTGCTTAGGCTCGTCGCTTCCGTACCAAACCCCTATGCCTCGATGCTTGACTATGATCTCGAGCACAGGTGTAGCTTCCACAAGCTAAGTCGCTTAGGCTCTTCGCTCTGTGCCAACCCCCTTAGCCTCGACGCTCGACGGTGATCTCCAGCACAGGGGTAGCTTCAACAAGCCAAGTCGCTTAGGCTCGTCACTCCGTACCGACCCCGTAAGCCTCGACGGCTTGACTATGATCTCGAGCACATGTGTAGCTTCCACAAGCGAAGTCGCTTTCGCTTATCGCTCCAAGCCGACCCCCTAAGCCCTCAATGCTCGACTGTGATCTCGAGCACAGGGGTAGCTTCTACAAGCTAAGTTGCTTGGGCTTGTCGCTCCATGCCGACCCCCTAAGCCATCGACGCTCGACTGTGATCTCAAGCACAGGGGTAGCTTCCACAAGCCAAGTCGCTTGGGCTCGACGCTCCATGCTGATCCCCTAAGCCCTCGATGCTCGATTGTGATCTCGAGCACAGGGGTAGCTTCCATAAGCTAACTCGCTTGGGCTCGTCGCTCCATGCCGACCCCGTAAGCCCTCGAAGCTCGACTTTGATCTAGAGCACAGAGGTAGCTTCCACAAGCTAAGTCGCTTTGGCTCGTCGCTCCAGGCCGACCCCCTAAGCCTCGATGCTCGACTGTGATCTCGAGCACAGGGGTAGCTTCCACAAGCCAAGTCTCTTGGGCTCGTCGCTACGTGCCGACCCCCTATGCCTTGACGCTCGACTGTGATCTTGAACACAGGGGTAGCTTCCACAAGCTAAGTCGCTTGGGCTCGTTGCTCCATGCCGACCCCCTAAGTCCTCTAAGCTCGACTGTGATCTGGAGCACAGGGTTAGCTTCCACAAGCTAAGTCGCTTGGGCTCGTCGCTCCGTACCGACCTCCTAAGCCTCGATGCTCGACTGTGATCTCCAGTACTGGGGTTGCTTCCATAAGCCAAGTCTCTTGGGCTGGTCGCTCCGTGCCGACCCCCTATGCTTCGATGCTTGACTGTGATCTTGAGCACAGGGGTAGCTTCCATAAGCTAAGTCACTTAGGCTCGTCACTCCATGCTGAGCCCCTAAGCCGTCGATGCTCGACTGTGATCTCAAGCACGCTGACCCCCTAAGCTTTGACGCTCGACTGTGATCTCGAGCACAGGGATAGCTTCCACAAGCTAAGTCGCTTGGGCTCGTCAGTCCGTCCCGACCCCCTCAGCCTCGACATTCGACGGTGATCTCGAGCACAGGGGTTGCTTCCAAAAGCCAAGTCGCTTGGGCTCGTCATTCCGTATCGACCCCCTAAACCTCGAACTCGACTGTGAACTCAAGCACAGGAGTAGCTTCCACAAGCCAAGTCGCTTGGGCTCGTCGCTCTATGCCGACCCCCTCAGCCCTTGACGCTCGACTATGACCTCGAGCACAGGGGTAGCTTCAACAAGCTAAGTCGCTTGGGCTAGTCGCTCCGTGTCGACCCCCTAAGCCTCGATACTCGACTGTGATCTCGAGCACAGGGGTAGCTTCCACAAACTAAGTCGCTTGGGCTCGTCACTCCATGCCGACCCCCTAAGCCCTCGACGCTCGACTGTGAACTTGAGCACAGGGGTGGCTTCCACAAGCTAAGTAGCATGGGCTCGTCGTTCCATGCCAACCCCCTAAGCCATCGATGCTCGAATGTGATCTTTAGCACATGGGTAGCTTCCACAAGCCAAGTCGTGTGGGCTCGTCGCTCTGTGCTGACCTCCAAAGTCTCGATGCTCGACTGTGATCTCGAGCACATGGGTAGCTTCCTCAAGCCAAGTCGCTTGGGCTCGTCGCTCTGTGCCGACCCCGTAAGCTTCGATGCTTGACTGTGATCTCAAGCAAAGGGTTAGCTTCCACAAGCTCGACTGTGATCTCGAGCACAGGGGTAGCTTCCTCAAGCCAAGTCGCTTGGGCTCGTCACTCTGTGCCGACCCCGTAAGCTTCGATGCTTGACTGTGATCTCAAGCAAAGGGTTAGCTTCCACAAGCCTAAGTCGCTTGGGCTCGTCGCTCCTAGCTGATCCCCTAAGCCCTTGACGCTCGACTGTAATCTCGAGCACAGGGATAGCTTCCACAAGCTAAGTCGTTTGGGCTCGTCGCTCCATGCCGAACCCCTAAGCCCTCGACGCTCGACTGTGATCTCGAGCACAGGGGTAGCTTCCACAAGCGAAGTCGGTTGGGCTCGTCGCTCCGTGCCGACCCTCTAAGCCTCGATGCTCGACTGTGATCTCGAGCACAGGGGTAGTTTCCACAAGCCAAGTCGCTTGGGCTCGTCGCTCCTTGCCGACCCCCTATGCCTCGAAGCTCGACTGTGATCTCGAGCACAGGTGTAGCTTCCACAAGCTAAGTTGCTTGGGCTCATCGCTCCATGCCAACCACATAAGCCCTCGATGCTCGACTGTGATCTCAAGCACGCTAACCCCCTAAGCTTCGACGCTTGACTGTGATCTCGAGCACAGGGGTAGCTTCCACAAGCTAAGTTGCTTGGGCTCGTCGCTCTGTACGGACCCCCTCTGCCTCGACTTTCGACGATGATCTCAAGCATAGGGGTTGCTTCCACAAGCCAAGTCGCTTGGGTTCGTCGCTCCGTACCGACCCCCTAAACCTCGACGCCAGACTGTGATCTCGAGCAGAGGGATAGCTTCCACAAACTAAGTCTCTTGGGCTCTTCGGTCCATGCCGACACCCTAAGCCCTCGATGCGCGACTGTGATCTCGAGCATAGGAGTAGCTTCCACAAGCTAAGTCGCTTTGGCTCGTCTCTCTGTGCCGACCCCCTAAGTCTCAACGCTCGACTGTGATCTCGAGCACAGGGGTAGCTTCCACAAGCTAAGTCGCTTGGGCTCATCGCTCCATGCCGACCCCCTAAGCCCTCGACGCTCGACTGTGATCTCGAGCACAGGGGTAGCTTCCATAAGCTACGTCGCTTGGGCTTATCACTCCATGCTGACCCCCTCAGCCTTCGATGCTCGACTGTGATCTCTAGCACATGGGTAGCTTCCACTAGCCAAGTCGCTTGGGCTCATCGCTCCGTACCGACCCCCTAAGCCTCGATGCTCGACTATTATCTCGAGCACAGGGATAGCTTCCACAAGCCAAGTCGCTTGGGCTCCTCGCTCCGTGCCGACCCCCTAAGCCTCAAAGCTCGACTGTGATCTCGAGCACAGGGGTAGCTTTCACAAGCTAAGTCGCTCGGGCTCATCGCTCCTTGCCGACCCCCTAAGCCATCGACGCTCGACTGTGATCTCAAGCACAGAGATAGCTTCCACAAGCCAAGTCTCTTAGGATCGTCGCTCTATGCCGACCCCCTAAGCCCTCAACGCTCGACTGTGATCTCGAGCATGTCGACCTCCTAAGCCTCGACGCTCAACCGTGATCTCGAGCACAGGGGTAGCTTCCACAAGCTAAGTTGCTTGAGCTCGTCGCTCCGTGCCGACCCCCTCAGTCTCGACGCTCGACGGTGATCTCGAGCGCAGGGATAGCTTCCATAAGCTAAGTCGCTTGGGCTCGTCGCTCCGTGCCGACCCCCTAAGCCTCGACGATCAACTATGATCTCAAGTACAGGGGTAGCTTCCACAAGCTAAGCTGCTTAGGCTCGTCGCTCCGTGCCGACCCCCTAAGCCTTGATGCTCGACTGTGATCTCGAGCACAGGGGTAGCTTCCATAAAGCTAAGTCATTGTGGGCTCGACGCTCCGAACCGACCCCCTAAGCCTCGACCCTCGACGGTGATTTTGAGCACATGGGTAGCTTCCAAAAAACCGAGTCGCTATGGGCTCGACGAACCGAGCCGACCCCTTAAGCCTCGACCCACGACGGTGATTTCGAGCGCAGGGATAGCTGTCACAAGCCAAGGTCGCCATTGGACTCGACGACCTAAAAACCGACCTAGATGATATCCGACAGTCTCGGCACCCCAAGCCGACCCCCTTGCCTTGGTGGCTGGGCAATCATTAGGGCTCGGTCGTCCACACTCGCGAAAGCACCGGCTGCTCGCCCGTACTCACCTCGGCTCGGCGCCGACCCCAAGAAGACCCTAAGAAACTCTCTTTGCTACTCTTCTCCGTAGAATCCAGACTACTCCTCCACAACTATTTTTTCAAACTGCCCTTCAGGAGTGGGGGGCTTGTGATATGGAATAAAAAGAGTGGCGCAATCAGGACCTTCAGATCTCCTCTAATCTCTATCCTCTGTGATCCTCAGGTCAAACAGGTCAAACAGGTCAAACGGGCTTCAACCTATTCAGGCCCACGGGCAAACGGGTTCGACCTGGTCCGTTAGGGTCACAGACCCATTTGCCTCTACCTATAAATACAAGCCCCCCCTCACTTTGAGAGGTAATCAATCTTCCCCCACCTGAACCCTAGTTACTGTTACTTTTTCAGTGACTGACTAGATCGTCGGAGGGCCTGTCACCGGGACTTCTCCCGATGTTTCTAGGCAGTGTGCAGGTACAGAAGTCCGAGCCAAGCCACTTTATCCGGGCATAGCTACCCCATCCGAGCTGAGCACCCGGTCTCTACCTCTCTGCTGCTACTTCCTAGCTGGTCTTACTCCCTAGGGATCGGGTCGACGCCAGTACCATAGCTTCCTCTTCACAAATTACAAGAACTCACACCTGTTGCCCCCACACCCCAAAAACAAACAGCATCAGTAATACAGAATAAAAGGAAGCACCGCAAGAATACAATAGCAAAGAAGGCATGATCATTGAGTTCAAATGACATAAAGATTAGTATAAAACAACAGACAGCACACAGATTAAATTAGATAGATAAGTGCAAAAGAGATAAAAACTAGATTGATAATGTTGGGTTTATGTCTTGCATACTTGAGTTCGATGTGACGAGAAGGCAATGAAGCAAGAAGAGGTCGAAGCGTTGTTGAAAGCAAGAAGGAGCAGTGACAGTAGAGCAGCAACATGCAGGAGCAGTCAACTGCCATATGTACAGTCGACCGTCGTCGCTCTCTGGAATGGACTCGGGTTCATTACAGTTGACTGCCACTTTGAGCAGTCAACCGCCGACGGCTGGCTGACAGCTTATTGGGCTGATTCTTGGAAAATCTTTCGGGTCCAACTTCTCCTCCAAGTTAGATTGTATGGCTCCTATCATGTAGCTTCTCCTTTAGAACATATTAGACGTAGATTGTATGACTCCTATCATGTTGCATCTTCTTCAGGATATATTAGATAGTTATTGTATCGGTTTATCTAAATCTCCATATATTATTGTATTGACCAACTTTGCGAGGCAAGAGATAGTACTTTATTGTAAAGAGCAATAGAGAGTTCTCCATTATAAACAACAGATTATCTTCCAGTGAGACTTGAAAGATAGATAAATTCTTGGTCAGAGTATTGTATCTATTGTATATTCTCTAGTTGAATAATATTTTCCTTATTTCTCCCTCAGATTAGACGTAGCTAAACCGGGACAAATATTTTTTTGTGACAAATATTGTGTGCTTTGTATGCTTGATTTGATCTTATTTATTTGATTGTTCATTAGATCGGTTGTCGTTAAACTCAAGAACAATTCCTAACAGATAAGTGCACACTCATTTGGTCCAGGTAAGCTAAGAATCAGTTTAATTTATGATGATTGTTAATATCACTATTAGATTCACGCTTTCTTGCAGAATCATCTGGTGGACGTAAAGTTCTGAATTGGATGTATATTTATATAGAGATGCTTGCCGTTTTTTTTTTTTTTTTTTTTTTCAATGAACATCAATCAAAATGTCTAGGGTTATCACTGACCTGATTCAACATAATCGTTTTGTTATGTTTCCAAGCATATCATATTCTAAAGAGCATTTCTGTATCTGAACCAATAATTTGGGTCAACAGTGAACAGTATGGAATATGGAGTTTAAAACTTTTAATTTATCTTTTTGGCTCACACCATCCCCCTAAGATGAATGATGAATACAAATCCATGTTGAATACTTTACTCTGGACTCTTCAGTAGTTCAGGAAGTTTTGGTAGGCTCACTCACTAGAAACAAAAACCGTGAATTTCTGGAGCTCGCAAAAATTATGATAATCTCAATTATCTAGTTGACATAAAAATGAATTTCATTTTTTTTTTTTTTTTTGTAAGGTTTCACATGCTGCACAGAATTGCATGTTAAATATTGTGTTAGAACCAGAATATATAAATAATAGAAAAATTTTAACATAAATTGCGAAGGAATGAAATACAGGAAAGAAAACAGTAAGTTAAAGAATTTGCACAGAGTCGAGACTGATAATCTCTGTCCTTAAAGCAGAATTCGCTCCGTATTGTGACGGTTACCGGCGAATTGGTTCCCTGGATACAACTGTACCTTCTCTGAAGAGCGCAGCACCCTTGCTTCAGAGATTCAGCGAACCGTTGTCTGTGATGTACTCTTAGTTGACACTGATACAGAGGAGAAGAAGAAGAAGAAGAACAGATGAAAAGTTCTCTACCTGTATAAAAGATGCTGTCTGGATTTATAGAGGAAAAATTGGAAGCTGGAGACCGTTCAGCTGCCAACAGAGTAATGGGGACTCTTTAGATTCATAACTGGTGAGCCATTACTCTGCTGTTATAGAGTAATGGGTACCAGTTACTGAATCTGAAAAGCCTTTCCAGTTCAGTAGGGGAATAGTTTTTGTCTGGGCACCAGACCAAACCAAACCGAGCCGGGCCGGGCCGGGGCCGGGGCCGGGGCCGGAAGTCCTCTCTCCACTACACATTAGTGGTAACCCCCGGACCACGCCCTTTAGTCCAGTTTTCTAGTATATATACTAGAAAAAATCTTTTCCAATTTCCGATATGGGACTATCCATTTTCTCCAAGTTGCCAAGTTAGTACCTTTCAAGTACCCAACTTTGGACCAACATTTCTCATTCATACGGAATTCGTTTTTGGCAAGTGAGTATACTACGGAATAGTACTCGTCGAGGGATCGCAATCCACTCATTTTCCGGAGCCGCCGATGACCGGAGCCTGCCGGGATCCGACCCGAAAAATTGCAAAAATTAATTCCAACAATCCCCTACATGAATGGAAATTACTAGACCATGTAATCCAGACACGACAGAAAAACAAAAAACATGACAGAAAGACACTGAGAGTACAATCGGAAAATCACTGCATCAGGAATGGTAGTAATTTTTCAACTTTGAACCACCCTTAGTAATTAGCTATCGGATTCACTTGACCAGGTAGTGATCATGATGTCTTGAACTACCCGGGCTTTGATGTGAACCTAGACAATAACTATCACACAGTTTCATCTCCTCACAGAACTAAGTTCTCTTGTTGTGTTTATTTTGGCCTTGAACATCCCTGGTTAATCGTGAGTGAACTTGGAGAATGTAGCCTCTCTTCATTCTCCTAGTAACGGCCCCATTTCACACTCACTAGGTGATTGCCCATAAAGAGTATCCTGCTATACCCCACTTTTATTACAAAGCTATGGGAATCATTAAAAGCCAAGCTTATCCTAACTATTTGCAGGCAGCACTTGTTTTATCATCCTAAGAATGGGTATGAGATGTTAATCTCTCAGTGCTTCCGTCGATTCAACAAGATTTAGTTGTCCCTTTGAACCTAGATCTTGGGATCTCAATTCCTAGGTAGGGTTTCCATCAAGTATCCTCTTTCGTCATAGGCTTTAAACCCATTCCTCTTGATGATCGCACAACTTGCTCTCGCGACAGACCTTTAGTAAATGGATCCGCTAGGTTGTCGGCCGATTTTATATATTCTATAGAGATTACTCCATTTAAGAGCAGTTGTCTAATAGGTTTTGCGTCGCCTTCTGATATGACGAGACTTACCATTATGCATATAACTCAGTGCCAGTGCTATAGCCGATTGGCTATCACAGTGTACACATAAGGCAGGCACTGGTTTTTTCCACATAGGAATATCCTCTAAAAAGTTTCGAAGCCATTCTGCTTCCTCTGCCGCTTTGTCTAAAGCAATAAACTCAGATTCCATGGTGGATCTGGCCAATAGCGTTTGTTTAGAGGATTTCCATGACACAGCTGCACCACCAAGTGTGAAAACATATCCACTTGTGGATTTTGAGTTCTTGGAGTCCGATATCCAATTGGCATCACTGTAGCCTTCCAGTACTGCTGGATATCTGGTGTAATGCAGCGCATAACTCTGAGTATGTCGCAAGTAGTTCAATACTCTTGTTATTCCTTTCCAGTGACTTCGTCCTGGATTACTCGTGTATCGGCTTAGTACATTTACAGAATGTGCTAGGTCCGATCTTGTACAATTTGTTAGGTACATCAGACTACCGATTACTCGTGCATATTCTAGTTGTGATATGCTTTCGCCTGTGTTTTTGAACAAGTGAAGACTTGGATCGACAGATTTTTTACTGTCCCATTGGAGTAATCTTGAATCTTTCAAGTACTTTCTCAGCATAATGAGCTTGAGACAGAGTAATCCCCTCAAATGTTCTGGAAACTTTGATTCCTAGTATGACATCTGCAACTCCCAAATCTTTCATGTCAAACTTGCCACTAAGCATGCTCTTAGTTTGTTTGATAATGTCGTTATTGCTTCCAATAATGAGCATGTCGTCTACGTACAGACAGACCAGAATGTATCCATTTGGAGTATCTTTGATGTAGATACACTTATCGCATTCATTTATTTTGAAACCATTTGACATCATAACATTGTCAAATTTTGCATGCCACTGCTTTGGAGCTTGTTTCAGGCCGTACAAAGATTTTACAAGCCTGCACACCTTGTTTTCCTGTCCAGGAACTAAGTAACCCTCAGGTTGTTTCATGTATATTTCTTCTTCTAAGTCCCCATTTAGAAATGCAGTTTTAACATCCATTTGATGTATTTCCAGGTTACGTAGAGCTGTAATAGCTATCAACATTCTTATGGATGTTATTCTTGTAACTGGAGAATATGTATCGAAGAAATCTAGGCCTTCTTTTTGTCTAAATCCTTGTACCACAAGTCTAGCCTTATGCTTCTCTATTGAACCATCTGGTTTCAATTTTTGTTTGAAAATCCATTTGCATCCTAGAGCTTTACATCCAGAAGGCAAGTCGACTAACTCCCATGTATGATTTTGCATAATAGAGTCTATTTCACTTTTGATTGCTTCCTTCCACATAGGAGCATCAGGCATAGACATGGCTTCCTTGAAAGTTCTGAGCTCATTCTCTAACAGAAAGGACGTCACAAAGTCAGGACCAAATGATTTTGATGTTCTAGCCCGTTTACTTCGTCTAGGCTCATCAGTATCATGTTCTGGTTCATCAACTGAAGTGCTTGCATTCCCTTGTTCACGTGTACATTTGGGGTACGTAGTATCCTTGCATGGAAACACGTGTTCAAAGAAGGAAGCATTCCTTGATTCCATTATTGTATTCACATGGATATCCGGTATATCCGATTTGTATACCAAGAACCGATATGCACTACTGTTGTGTGCATAGCCTATGAATATGCAATCAATCGTCTTAGGTCCGATGGTGACCTGTTTCGGGTTAGGTACTGCAACTTTTGCTAGACACCCCCACACTTTGAGGTATTTATACGAAGGTAAGTTACCTTTTCACAGTTCATATGGTGTCTTGCCGGTTTTCTTGTGAGGTATTTTGTTGAGAATGTAGTTGGCAGTCAGCAACGCTTTTCCCCACATATTTTGGGGTAAGCCAGAATTCAACAATAAGGCATTCATCATCTCCTTTAGAGTTCGGTTCTTGCGCTCGGCAGTACCGTTTGATTCGGATGAGTAAGGAGCAGTTGTCTGATGAAAAATTCCATGTTCTGAGCAGAACATGTTAAATGGTGCATCATATTCTCCTCCTCTATCACTTCTAACGATTTTAATCGTTTTGCCAAGTTGATTCTCAACCTCAAGTTTATATTCTTTGAATTTATCCAAAGCCTCATTTTTTCTATGTAACAAATATATATAACAGAATTTTGTGCAATCGTCTATGAAAGTCACAAAGTACTTTTTGCCATCTCTGGTCTGCACATATTTTAAGTCGCACAGATCCGTGTGAATTAGACCTAGAGTTTCTGTGTTTCTTTCTACAGAACGTGATGGAGTTTTAGTGAGTTTGGCCTCCGTGCAAACTTCACATTTTTCTAAGTTATCTACCTTAAATTTTGGTAGCAAATTCATGTTAATTAATCTATGCATAGAATTTACATTAACATGGCCTAGTCTTTCATACCAAACAGAGGAAGACCTAACAACACAGGCAATAGGAGTTATTTCATTAATTTTGGGAACAGCAGGAACAATAGTTTTAGGGATGACTGTCATTACATTAAACTTGAACAGTCCATCCTTTACATATCTTTTATCCAAGTATACCCCATTCTTAGACAGTACAAAATTATCAGAAACAAGAACAACCTTAAACCCATTCTTGCTTAGCAAAGAACCTGATATCAAGTTCTTTCTAATGTCTGGAACATGCAGCACATTTGTGAGTGTTAGCTCTTTGCCTGAAGTCATTTTCAGCACTATCTTTCCTGTTCCTTCAATTTTGGAGGTGGAAGAGTTTTCCATGAACAGCTGTTCATTTTTGTTGCACTTCTGGTATGAGGTGAACATTTCCTTGTCCGAGCAGATATGTTTGGTGGCCCCAGTATCGTACCACCATTCACGAGGATTGCTCCCCACAAGATTTACCTCTGATACTACAGCACAGAGGTCCAGGTCAGAGAGACCAGTGGACAAGTTCTCAGCTATGTGTGCGTGGGATTTTTCATTCCCTTTTACATGTCCTGTTCCTGAACGATCACTGTCCTTGCTGCGGCACTCAGAAATTTTGTGCCCTAGCTTACCACACTTGTGGCATTTCCCAGCAAATCTCTTTGCAAAAGGTTTTTTGTTTGAGGTTTGTGGCAGAAACTTTCTCTTCTTGCCCTTTTGTTCGTGCTCCACCACGTTGGCCTTTTCTATGGACTGATTTTCATAGGACCTGTCAGTCTTGCGATCTCTTCTTCGATCCGCAACCTGACAATTAGATCTTCAAGAGATATCTCCTTTCGCTTGTGTTTGAGGTAGTTCTTGAAGTCTTTCCACCCAGGTGGAAGTTTTTCAATGAACGCTGCAACCTGGAATGGTTCGCACAGCGTCATATTTTCTGCAGCAATATCGTGCATTATAACCTGCAGTTCTTGTACTTGACTCACAACAGTTTTGGAGTCAATCATCTTGTAGTCCAGAAATTTGCCGACAACAAATTTCTTGGACCCGGCGTCTTCTGTTTTGTACTTCTTTTCCAGGGACCCCCACAAGAGTTTGGACGTCTTGAAGACACAGTAGACGTTGCACAGGGGGTCTACCAAGCCATTCAGGATGTAGTTCCTGCAGAGGTAGTCACCCTGAGTCCACGCATCAACTGCAGCAATGGAGTGTGCATCCATTGGCGCCAGCATCGGGGCAGATTCAGTGAGGAATCTGTCCAGCTTTAATGTGGTCAGGTAGAATTGCATCTTCCCTTGCCACTTTTTGAATCCAGTTCCATTGAGCTTCTCCGGTTTTTCTCCCACGGTTATGTGCGTGGGCAGCACGACCGAATGTGCCGCAACCGATTGTGCAGTCACATTTTGGGTCACCGGTGTTTCGGTACTGAGAAGCACATTAGCAATGTCAGTCGGTGTGTTCTCCATGTTCTTATTTTCTCTGAAATTGTTTGAAACAGAAACTGTTAGTTATTTTTTCCGAATAGCACCTGTAAATAGACTTCACAAAACTGTTAGAATCTGTGAGGAAAAAATTCTGCTTTAAGATTGTTAGCACCTGTAACCTCCGGGCCACGCCCTTTAGTCCAGTTTTCTAGTATATATACTAGAATTTTTTTTTTCCAATTTCCGATATGGGACTATCCATTTTCTCCAAGTTGCCAAGTTAGTACCTTTCAAGTACCCAACTTTGGACCAACATTTCTCATTCATACGGAATTCGTTTTTGGCAAGTGAGTATACTACGGAATAGTACTCGTCGAGAGGATCGCAATCCACTCATTTTCCGGCGCCGTCCGGTGGCCGGAGCCTGCCAGAATCCGGCCCGCAAAACTGCAAAAATTAATTCCAACATATTGTTCCTGCATGAAATAGTGCCTTAATGGTAATTGCCAATCTGCCACACATCAATTGCTCATCAACTGGTTTTTAGCACAAGCAAAATTGAACACATTCATTAATCTGTATCATGGACAAGTACCAAACAACTGAAAAGAATCATGCAAAATGTCACACTTCAATTTAAAAACTACTTGGACAAAAATTACAAGCTTTGAAGGGGCATTCAGAATATTCACATGTAAGAAAAGCCAATAAATCAATAAGCAGATCACCCTCAAATACATAAATTTACATCAATACAACTAAGTCCAATATTCACATGTAAGAAAAGCCAATAAATCAATCAGCAGAACACCCTCAAATACATAAATTTACATCAATACAACGAAGTCCAAGATTAACAGCAAAAGAACTCACTTCGACACTCAATGAAGCAATAATTTCGTGGTAGCTGTGATTTTCAACTGACAAACATCTACAAGAGATGGAAAATGAAATGGAAGTCTCAAGAAGAACATCTAAATATAAATAATTATCTTAAAACCAATATAACACAGAGTCTTCAGGTTACCTCTTTGTATAAACAAATTGTTCAGCAAAAAAGTCCAGCAGAAGGATGAGATGACATCTGCCAAATCATACAACAAACATAATTGGCAGGTCTGGAAGCTTACTGAATCCCAATTATCTTCAGCTGCTCACACACAATCTATTTACTGGGTGAAAGATGGCTATAGTACTCGGTGAAATCTAATCGGAACAGGAGAAACTTTAAGTCAACATGTGGTTGAATGGGCAGCTCTGAAATGAAGGCATCAATTAAGTGATGATGAATACTGTTTGGCAATTGTATCTAAGATTCCCCCCATTTATCGAAGAAATTCACCAGCAAGCTGAATTAACTCCTTCCTACCCCCATCAAGTCGTGAACCCACCTTTGAAAGTTCATCTTTTGATTTTGACCTTGATTTACTCTTCCCTCTGAGAAAATGGCATGTAATATGATGGTTAAGTCAAGGTAACATCTATATAATAAGACACAGAGTGGATTTATCAAAGACGAGATATCATGGATAGATATCATGGATAGTATTGCGTCAGCGCACGAAATGTTGTTTAGAGAAAATAAGGATAAAGTAGATGATTTTCTACTTAAGTTAGACTTCGAAAAGGCATACGATACGGTAGAATGGGACTGTATTGATGAGGAGCTGGAACTTAAAGGGTTCGGGACAAAATGGAGGACGTGGATGAAGATGTGTGTTAGAAACGGCAAATCGTTCATCCATATCAATGGAGAAGCTGGTAGAGAAATTAGGTGTAGAAGAGGATTAAGGCAGGAAGATCCTCTGTCACCACTAATTTTTACCATTATAGCCGATGGACTGACCGAAATGACTAGGAGAGAGAAGGAAGCTGAGCTGATCAAAGGAGTTGTGGTGAAAGGAATTCCAGTGGCAATGTCTATATTGCAGTATGGGGATGATACTCTTATGTTTGGTGTGGCTAAGATGGAAGAAGTTGTGGCGCTTAGAATACTACAGAGATGTTTTGAATTCTGGTCGGCATTAACGGTTAATCTAAACAAGAGTTGTGCGCTGTCCCTCTGCGGTGATAGCTCGAACTCGATTGAGAGGACCGCAGCAGGGATGGGTTGTGCACAAGGACAATTCCCACTTACATATTTGGGGACTCCGGTTCGACCAGGGAAGTTGCTTAAGCAAGACTGGGGTGTGCTGGTTGAAAAAATAGAGAAAAAATTGGCAGGGTGGAAAGGAAAATCTCTTTCGTTGGGAGAAAGAATCACGCTTATTAACTTGGTTCTGAGTAGTCTGCCTACATACTTGATGTCTATCTATGAGATCCCTAATTGGGTGATTGAGTGAATCGATAAATGCAGAAGATGATTTCTGTGGAAAGGCTCGAAAGAAGATAGTAAAGGGTTTCATTTGGTTAAGTGGAGGAGGGTGTGTAAAAAGGAGTTTGGAGGGCTGGGAAGTGTGAATCTCCGTGATATGAATAAAGCTCTCTTATGTAAATGGTAGTGGAAAATGCAATATCGACGAAAGGCTTGGTGGTGCAATTCATTCAAATTGTATAGACATCGAAAGAAATTTAGATATGGAGGAAGAAGCAAACACGGAAGAGTGTCGTTCATATGGAAAGGGATTGCAAAGGTGGGGGAGGTAATTCACGCAAACACGAGATGCAAAGTTGAAATGGGAAAGAGACAAGATTCTGGAAGGACAAATGGTGTGGAAAAAATACTCTACAAGCGTTGTTCCCGATTTTGGCTGAGGGGGTCAGGTATGTGGATACGTTGGTGGCAGACGTCGGGAGGCAGAAAAGTCGAAGGTGGGAGAGAGAGGGAGGTACTTCGCTGGAGTTTCAGAGACAACATCAGAGCCTACAAGGATTGGTGGACGAATATTGGGACCCGAGCAGGACATGTGAGGAAGTAAGAGATTGGAAAATCGGCTCTACTACTACAATCTCAGTTAGATCAATGTATGAATTCCTTAATGATGGGGGGGGGGGGGGGGGGGTCAGAAACTCAAGATCGGATATTATATGGAAGTCGAAATGCCCGCATAAGGTCAAGGCATTCATGTGGCTGGCGCTGAATAACGCTATTCTCTCCAAAACTAACATTAGGAAACGCAACATTTCGATTGATGTTACGTGCATGCGATGCAACTCGGGGGAAAAGGATGTTAACCATATTTTCATTTTGTGTCCTAAGGCGAGACTTACCCGGGAAACGTTAGGTTTGGGTTTTGGCACGGTAGAGACACCTAATAGTATTGAGGACGTGTGGAGTAGTTGGAGACTAAAGCATATTCGAAAGGAAGAACGTTTAATGTGGGATATTGCAGTTACGGCTAGTGTATAGAGTCTGTGGCTAGATAGAAATGATTCTTGCTTTCGTAACATAAACTACACTTTTCGTAGGTTGTTGCATAAAATTTGGTCTCTAATTAATAATTGGGCAGGTACAGCAGGGGCTAGGAAGAAGCTTTGCATGGATAATGCGGAGTAGTGCAATGTTAGAGGGCTACTGGGTCCTCCGTCCGCGTTGATTTCGGTATGATTGGGCAGAGTGTTTTGGGGATTTTGTAGCAGTGCGAGTGTTGGGAGGTTCATACACTTGTTCAATGTATTATTAGTTAGTTTTTGGGTGAGATTGTGGTGGATGTGGTGTTTGTAACTTTGAATACTTTGTGTCGTGAACGTTTCATTAATGAGACAAGTGACCCTAGTCACTTTTTATCAAAAAAAAAAAAACATCTATATAATAAATCATAAGAAAAATTGAAAAAAAAACTATCAAGTGGCTCTTCTTCAATTGAATCAAAATCAATGACTTACATTCACCATCTCAAAAAATAATTTTCTCTCAAAAGTTTTCCCCTAAAAACAAAAATCCTCCTCACTTTATTACCAACTCTCTCTTCTCTTTTCAAATTTTCAGATTTCTCTCTCTCTCTCTCTCTCTCTCTCTTTCTCTCTCTCTCTCTCTCTCTCTCTCTCTCTATATATATATATATATATATATATATATATATTCAGAAATTTTGATTTTCAGGTTTGTAAATTTCCGAATTGTTCAGAATTTTTATGCTTATTTTGATTGCTCATATAAAAAATTTCACTGAGTTTCCTAATTGATTTCAAATGCAATGGAAGATTTAAATGGATATTCTCTTGAAAAAAAATTAACCGCCAAAGTTTCGCTGAAAGTAGCAAATATCTCATCAAAAGTTAAATTTCATCAGTTTGCACTCTCAAGGTTTTAAGAAGTTAGATTTTACACCCCATTTATAATTATTTTTCAACATATGCTGACGAAAACATGAATTTTTATTTACAACTAATTGTTGTCTTACTATTCAAACTTGAACTACATAGACTCCATTATGGAAGTTTCAGATGCATGCATCTGAAATGCAGGAAAATAGATATATCCCCTACTCTTTGAAACTGTTAAGAATTGTATAGTATATTTTACTGTTTATAGGGCTTTTCATATGATGCATCGTTCCGAAGAAGTGTCGTAGGCACGTGCCCACGAGTAAACCTAGTATATATATATATAAGGACTAGCAAGTAAAAGATGAAAACAAACAAGAATTACCTGTGTTGCAACTCATAAATCCTATCAAACCACTGGTCAGCAATACTCCGGGACTTCAAAATGTGATCAAACAATACGAAGAGTGTCTTAATAATCCCTTGTGATCTCTTATCAGGGACACTGGACAGTCGATCATGATCAGAGTCGTTAGATTGATCAGCAACAAGCCATGAATAATCGCTGCAGATTGGTGTATCTCTTTGTTTGTTTTGGTTTGATTTCGTATCAGTTTTTCGTGCATTGTGCACTCTTTTTGTATTTAAATTAGGCTAGAAGTTGGCGGGAGAGTGGAGAGTGCGTTATGCACGTGTTTCTCTTTTTTTTGTAAAATATGTGAATCCGCTTCTCTCCCAACGACCTATATAAGGCCTTGTAATAACTTTTTTTGGAAAATCAATAAAGATCTAGATTGTTCTTCCTCTCTTCCATCGATGACGAGGTCACGAGCAAATCGCAACCCAAACTCTGACAATCTGGTATCAGAGCCAGACAATCTTGACGGCGATGGGCGTGATGAAGGTAGTACGGCGATGGAGGGGGAAGTGGCGAATCTAAAAATTCAGATGGCCGAAGCCCAGCTCCATAATGGGTATCTCACAGATTGGGTGGGGGCGATAGTGGCAAGCATCAGAAATTGGTTCTCCAGATTAGAGGCGATGATGATGATGATGCAGCAACCTCATTCACGACCACCCAATCTTCCCAACCCTCCGATACTCCCAAACCCTTCCCATCAAGGTCCCAACAGAGAGGTATCCCATCCTAACTCCATCTCCATTAATTCCACAGGGCATAGCGACAGTGGAAATTTGTTTAGAACTCCGTTCAAGGTGGAGTTTTCGATCTTCCAATATGGGGATCCCACCGAATGGATTTGCGGGGTGGAGCAATTCCTAGATTTTTTTGACATTCCCGATACCCAAAAATTGAAATATGCTTTGTTGAATCTAGGGGGGAGAGCTGCTCAGTGGTACCGCAGATACATTAAACCAAGGATTCATGAAATTTCTTGGTCTGTATTTTTGGAGGAGTTAATAACTAGGTTTGGACCTACAATCTTTCAAGACTATAGGGGAATTATTTCTAAGCTGCAACAGAGGGTTGATCTAGAAGCTTATGTTGAAGAGTTTGATAGGCTATCCAATTTTGTAGAGGTGGTCAGAAGCTCATTTTCTAAGCACATTTATAAGTGGGTTACGGGATGAAATTCGTTGGGATGTTAAGTCACAGAGGCCCAAAAGTGTAAATGAAGCTATTGGTTTAGCTAGGGGGTTTGAAGAAAAATTATCTTGCTTGCGGAGGGTTAATAAAACTCCTTTTGTATCCGAGCAGCCAGTCACACCTAACCCCATTACTGTACAATCTACTAAACTGCCAACACCCTATGCTGCTACAAACACTTCAAATAATTTTTTTCCTGGGAGATTGAGTATTCAAGAGATGAAAGAAAGGAAGGACAAAGGGTTGTGTTTCAACTGTGACGAAAGATATACACAGGGACATTTTTGTAAAACTCAAAAATTTTACTTCTTAGAGTGCCTAGAAGAAGAGGAGAGTGAAGTAGCACAATTTTGAAGTTGTCCATGCTGTCACTACTGAAGAGCAAACTCAAAGTAACCTATAGACACCTACTCCAATCACACAACACCTTGGGATATCCTTCCATGCCTTAGTGGGAACACAGGTTTTCCCACAGACCATGAGGGTTAAGGGGAGAATCAATGGAAGGGCGGTGAACATATTGATTGATACAGGTTCTACACATAATTACCTTGACCCACAGACAGCCATCAAAGCCAACTTGCATATCAATAAGGAGCCCAGATATAGGGTCACGGTGGCCAATGGTCAGGTCATGCACAATTAAGGGAAAGTAGAAAATGTCAAATTCTCAGTTCAAGGGGTGAACCTGCAAGCGGAATTGTTGTTACTACCATTGGGGCTAGCTCAAATGGTTTTGGGAGCCCATTGGTTGCGCTCATTGGGGCCAGTTACGATGGATTTCAGTGTGATGACTATGGATTTTAAAGTTGAAGGAATTATGAGAAGAGTGCAAGGGATTGTAAATCCTCAATTGCAGATGATGGAGGCTGAAGAGCTGGTGAGAATGGGAAACTGTGTGTGCCAAGCCTATATGATACAAGTGCAAGGTGTGGTAACAGATACAAAGGAGAATGCAAGGGCTACATTGTCTAAATTAACACCTGCAGATTTCCAAAGAATTTTACAAAACTCTCCTGAAGTATTCAATGAGAAAATGAGTTTCCCACAACAGAGCAGTATAGATCACCAAATTCCCTTAATTGAGGGGCAAAGGCCAGTTTGCATGAGGCCTTATAAACACCCATATTTTCATAAGAATGAGATTGAGAAACAGGTGAAGGAGATGTTAAATGCAGGATTCATCAGGCCAAGCAGCAGCCCTTATGCATCACCTGTTATCTTAGTAAAGAAATATGATGGCAGTTGGCGCTGTGTGTCAACTATAGAACCCTTAATAACCAAACCATCAAAGCTAAGTTTCCAATCCCTATCATCGATGAGTTGTTGGATGAGCTAAATGGAGCCAAGTGTTTCTAAAAAATTGACTTAAGGTAAGGATACCACCAAATCAGAGTGCACGATGAAGATATTCCCAATACTGCCTTTAGAACTCACCATGGCCACTTCGAGTGTGTGATGCCCTTTGGTCTCACCAATGCCCCTGCCATATTCCAGAGTCTCATGAATGAGGTCTTTAGAAAGTATCTCAAAAGATTTGTTTTAGTTTTCTTCGATGACATCTTGATATACAGCCCTTCTTGGGAGAGTCATCTACAGTATTTATCCCAAGCTCTCACAGTGTTGAGTAACAACCAGCTATTAGAAAGGCTAGTAAATGTAGTTTTGGCCAAGTTTCTGTTGGATACTTGGGGCACATTATCAGTAAAGAGGGAATGCGGTGGATCCTACTAAGATCAAGGCAGTTGAGGGTTGGCCAGAGCCCAGTACAGTCACGAAATTGAGGGGATTCCTTGGTTTAACAGGTTATTATCATAGATTTGTCAAGAATTATGGTAGTATTGCAGCTCCTCTCACCAATCTGTTGAAGAAGACTGCTTTTAAATGGTCATCGGTTGCTACTCAAGCTTTTAACTCTCTAAAGAAGGCCATGACTTCGACACCAGTGTTGCGAGCTCCTGATTTTTCTAAAACATTTGTGTTGGAGACTGATGCTTCTCAAGAGGGTATCGGGGGAGTGCTTATGCAGGAACTCCATCCAATTGCTTACATGAGCAAGGCATTGAAGGGAAGAAATCTGATGCTATCGACTTATGAAAAAGAAGTCCTAGCTATCTTGCAGGCTGTGTACTTGGGAGAACTTTTGTGAACAAGACAGACCAGCACAGCATCAAGTATATTTTGGAACAAAAGATTACAACTGAAATGCTGGAAAAATGCTTTGGAAATTACTGGGGTTTTCATTTACTGTTGAGTATAAAAAGGGAGTGGATAATTCAGTGGTTGATGGTCTCTCATGAAGGAAAGGTGATCAAGACACATGTTGGGAAATCACCTTTGTGGTGCCACAATGGCTGGAGGAAGTGAAGACTATGGTTAAGCAAGACCCTTATTTTCACAAGCTCACAGAGAAAATGAATGCTAAAGGGCTCAATCCTGCAGACTACCAGGTTTTAGGAGGAGTATGGTATTATAAGGGTAAAATTCTTATTAGCCCCAATGCAGATGTAAGGAAGTTGATTTTCTTAGATCATCACGCGTCTAGTTCTGGGGGCATTCTGGGTTCCATAAGACCCTACATAGGATAAGAAGAGCATTTGTCTGGGAAGGTAACACAAGAGATGTCAAGCTGTTAATCAAGGAACTTCTGGTATGTCAACGCAACAAATGTGAAACGCTGCTACCTGCGGGTCTACTGCAGCCACTCCCAATCCCCGACACAGTATGGGAGGATATATCTATAGATTTTATCAAAGGTTGCCCAAAAGCTTGGGAAACAATGCTATAATGGTAGTCGTTGATCGATTATCCAAATATGCCCATTTCATTGGCATTTCTCACCCTTATACAACTCATTCTCTTGCGCACATATTCATTGATAATGTGTACAAGCTCCATGGCATATCCCGTAGTATTGTTAGTGACTGTGATCCAGTCTTCATAAGCCACTTTTGGAAGGAGTTCTTTGCGCAACAACAATGTAAGCTACAACAATCCACAGCTTATCACCCACAAAGTGACGGCTTGTGAATAAAGCATTGGAGATGTATTTGAGGTGTTTATGTGGCCAAAAACCCAAGGAGTGGAGCAAGTATTTGGGATGGGGATGGGTGGAATTTTGGTACAATACTAGTCGGCATGTTGCAATGGGACTCACTCCATTTGAAGGAGTTTACTGGCGGCCACCTCCAACTCTTCTGAGGTACATCCAAGGAACTTCAGCAGTTCCCGCAGTAGAGAATGAGTTGTTATCTAGAGATGCAATCTTACATTTGTTGAAGGAGAATATGGCAGAGGCACAACATCGAATGAAATTTTTTCGCAGATAAAAGAAGAACAGAGAGGGTATTATAAGTTGGGGATATGGTATTGCTGAAGCTACAACCATACAAACAAACCACTGTAAGAAATTCTACTCCTCAGAAGTTGTCTTCGTAGTTCTTTGGTCCATTTCGGGTAGTGGAGAAGGTTGGATCAGTTGTTTACCGCCTAGATCTTCCGCCAAAATCGACCATTTATCCTGTTTTTCACGTCTCTAAACTAAAGAAATGTCATGGTGTCCACCTGCCTATTATCTCCTCTGAATTGCCCAATTGGTGGGTGGATGATACTGCAATTGAGGATCCCGAGCTTGTGTTAGATCGCATGGTTTTTAAGAAGCACAACAGGGTAGGCATACAACTCTTGATTCAATGGAAAAATTTTGGAGTTGAGAATGCATCATGGATTTATGTAGATGAACTGATAAGGAGGTTTCCAACCTTCGAACTTGAGACAAGTTCGTTTTCAAGGGGAAGGCAATTGTCAGGGACGCCGGACAGTCGCTCATGATCGGAGTCATCAGGTTGATCAGCAACAAGCCATGAATAATCGCTGCAGATTGGTGTATCTGTTTGTTGGGTTTGGTTTGGTTTCGTATCAGTTTTCCGTGCATTGTGCACTCTTTTTGTATTTGAATTAGGCGGGAAGTTGGCTGGAGAGCGGAGAGTGCGTTATGCACGTGTTTATCTTTTCTTTGTAAAATATCTGAATCCGCTTCTCTCCCAACGACTTATATAAGGCCTTGTAATAACTTTTTTGGAAAATCAATAAAGATCTAGATTGTTCTTCCTCTAATCCCTTCTCCTCAAACCCTAATTCCCCAAGTTCTTCCATCGATGACGAGGTCGCGAGCAAATCGCAACCCAAAAAACTCTGACATCTCTCCCTAAGTAGAGACTTCTCCATAATGGATCCAAGGTACTTGCCGTGCGCAACAAGTAGATCATCCAAATCTTTTGCTGCATCCATTTCCTCTGAGAATTTCACCTATGAAACCTCAAGAAGCTCAAACATTACATAGTCCTGAAAATTAGTCACAAAATGGTTCATCTCATTCCAAATCACTTGGCACCTCCAAAGCACCCACACAAACTGAACCTTAACCACTGGTTCTTTAGCTAAAGAGCATGATATAAAACAGTTGGGCTTCATTGTCTTCTACAATGCACTCAAGGCATGCTCAACTGATGTGTCTAATTTACATACAAATATTTGTACTCATTTACCTATTAAAATTGCTTGTTTTCGTTGATATTGTTTACAATTTATCTTATTTCTATAAGATTTCAATTAATTAATTATTTTTGAAGAAATAATATTTTTGATGCAAAAAGTAAAGATTTGTGGAAAAAATCAACAAACAAAATAAAATAATGGATTTATTAATTTTTTATTGTTTTGTTGAGTTAAAAATGCAAAATAATTTTAGAAGGATTTTAATGAGCTATTATGATTTTTAGTTAGTTTAATTAATTTTGAACTAATTAATTTTATTTTATTTAAAAATCCTAATTTCTGGTATTATCTTTTGTGTATGCAGCACATGCTGGAAAGAAAAGGAAAAAGAAGAAGAAAGAGAAAGAAATAAAATTCTGGATTAAAAAGGAAGGAAATAAATGAAGAGAATGGATCTTTCTGCAAAAAGAGCAAACCCTAACTCCTATTCCCGTTCTCTATAAATACATGAAGAGATGGAGAGAGAAGGGTGGGAGAGGTGACGGCTGACTTTAAAAAAAAATTAAAAATAAAATAAAAACAAAAAGTAAGAGAGAGAGAGAGAGGAGACAGACTCTCTCTGTCTCTTCCGGCTTGAAATCGAAAAGGGAGAGAGAAGGCAGCGCATGTGACTCAGACGGCAGGTGCTGGCGCAGTGAGGTGCTGAATCGGCGATAGTGACAGGCTGGGTCCCACGCGTGTTCCTTCACGCGTGCAGGTGCTGACGTGGCAGCCTCTGCAGCTGTCTCTGACCGGCGCGGTTTTCGAGGCTTCGACGAGGCAGTTTTTGGGTTCGGTTTTTTGAGAAAGAAGAAAAGAGAAAGGACTGGTTTGCATTAATTTAATTTTGTATTCTTTTTGTATATCTTCTTCTCCAATTTCTTTTAGATGCAATCCAAAACATTTTTTATTGCAAATTTGATATGAACTGAATTTATTGTTCTAGAGGCTAAGATGTAGCCGAGTTTTGTAGAACACAAATTTCAATTCCTTATTTTATTTTATTTTTCCTGGTTGTGTTTTAATTTTTATTATTTATGCGTACAATGTGGTGGATAGACATTTGTATGATCTTTTAAATCATGAAGAGACCGAACAGGTGATTTGTGATTAATAAAAATTAAATACCGTTATTGGAGGACATGACCGTTAAGAAATCCAAATTTTCAATTAATAATTTGATGGATAGGCAAATAATTAGTTGAGAATAATTTTTAGACTACGTGGATAGAGTGGTTAATATTTTTAGGATTTTGGTCTACAACTTGGAAAGATAATATCTTTACTCATAAGGAGTTATAATTTGTATGTGTGATAAAACGAGGTGAACCAAGAGCCCTAGAACTAATTTTACCCTTAACAAATTTAAAGAGCTTCACTGTTTAATAGCCCTCTCCCTCTTCATAAATTTAGTTAGTTTTAATTAGATTAATTTAATTTAGTTGTTTTATCATTTATAAATTTCAGTCTTCCAAATAGTGATTAATCTGGTGATATCGGTACTCAATAAAATATCTAGTCCCTGTGGGTTCGACACTCTATTCACTTACTATATTACTTGTTGCGATTTTGTACACTTACAAATATTTACATCAAGTTTTTGGTGCCGTTGCCGGGGACTAGTTATTCTTTTATTGATATTGAAAATTGCTAGATTATTGCTAGTTTGGATTTTTGTAATTATTTTTATTTTTATTTTACATCTTTATTTTCTTTTGACTAACTTTTACTTTGATTTATTTTTCTTATTTTATTTTTTTAGTTTTTCTATTTTTTTCTAAACACTTACATTTCAGGACATACAAGGAAATTATCATGGCGAACGATGAAAACAGGCCTTTGAGAGACTATGCTATGCCCTCGATTTATGAATCAAGCATAAAGAAGCCGGTTAATGAAGCTAACGATTTTGAGATTGAACCGGAGATAATTCTAATAATTAATCAGACTGTTCAATTTATGGGACTACCGCACGAGGATCCTTATGCTCACATTTCAAACTTTCTAGAAATTTGTGACACTTTCAAGTACAATGGAGTATCAGATGATGCAATCAGATTGAGACTCTTTCCTTTTTCATTACGAGATAAGGCGAAGGCTTGGCTACATTATCTACCACCAGGTAGTATTACTACTTGGGAGGGACTTGCACAAAAATTTCTAGCCAAGTATTTTCCTCCAGCAAAGACAGCAAAACTAAGGAATGATATTGTCACATTTATGCAATTTGAGACTGAGTCTTTGTATGATGCATGGGAAAGGTATAAAGAGTTATTAAGTGTCCTAATCATGAACTACCGAAATGGCTGCAAATGCAAACATTCTATAATGGTTTGGGAGTTACACATAGATCTATGGTTGACGCAGCAGCTGGTGGTGCACTTATGAGCAAAACATACCAAGCAGCATATGATCTTTTAGAGGAGATGGCATCAAATAATTACCAGTGGTCTTCAGAGAGAACAATGCCAAGGAAAGTGGCTGGAGTTTTTGAACTTGATCCTTTTTCTACTTTAAATGCAAAAAATGATATTTTATCTAAACAAGTAGAAAATATGAATTTTAATGTTATTCAATCTAATATGATTTGTGATCTTTGTACAGGAAATCTTTCAAGTTCAGATTGTCAAGTGAGGAACCCTTTTGCTCCATCAAATGTCGAACATGAAAATTTTGTGTAAAACTTTCAAATGCAAAACATTCATTATGCAAACACATACAATCAAGAATGGAGAAACACCCCCAATTATCTATGGAACTACAATCAAGGAGCAGTTGTACCACCTCAAAATTTTTCACAGCAAGAAAAGAAGCCGACACTTGAAGACATGTTTATGCACTACATGTAAAGGGCAGAACAATACATACAAAAGACAGATTTGGCAATCCAAAATGTTGCAAATTCAACTTCGGCTTCCATTCACAATCTTGAGGTACAAATTAGTCAATTTTCAAATATTCTTAACGAAAAAACTGCAGGAACATTACCACACAATACAGTTGTCAATCCCAAGGAGCATGTTGAGGCTATAACATTAGGAAGTGGGAGGACAATTGAGCAACCACAAGAAGAAAATGGCGAACAGAATGTGGTTGAAAAGCAAAGTGAGATTGAACAAATTGTGGAGGAACAAATTCAGCGTGAGCAAGTAACTTTTGATGTTTTTAATTCCATAAATTTTCCTCCTGAAGAACAATCATCTATTCAAGTAAGTGAAACTCATTTAATTGTGGGCGAGAAATATAAGGCTAATTTTGAAAAATCACCTACAAAAGTATATCCAACAAATGCAGCAACTTTTGAAACTGAAAAAGAAAATATTTTTGAACATGTAATGTATTTGGATGCTGAACCTTCTATTTATTCATTTTTCAGCAAAATTTGAAAGAGGTGGGGGAATCAAAGACATCATCATCAAGAAGAAAACGCCTCAAATTAGAGCTTGAACCTGATCCACATCTGAAGAGAAAAATTAGAAAGGATGTTTTAATGTTGCTGGATCTTGGCGTTACATAACCATTTCACTCCCATGTCTGGCTGAAGACTTAAAACTTAGCGCTTCTTGGGAGGCAACCCATGTTTTATTTTATTGAATTTAGTTTTGATTTATCTTTTAGTTTATTTTATTTTAATTTGTGATTTTATTTTGCAGGATTGCATAAATTTTGAAAGTCGCCGGGCGGAGCTGTTTTGAACACCTTCATTGATGGCTGTTTTTGAGCAGGATGGAGTCAGAATCTGGAAAAGTGATTCAAAGAGAAATTGTAGACAATTGTCTTAGCTTTCCAGTAAAAAAAAATTCATCCCATTTGGACATCTACAGCTCCAGATATCGCCAAAATACTGAACGCCGCGCGTGCAGAAATTTAAAGACGAATCAGGGGAGAAATTCTAAACTTTTTGCATTCTTTTTGTTTTTCTTTTTTTTTCCCATTGAGGACAATGTGATATTCAATTTTTGGGGGAAGTTTTACAAATGTATCATTTATTTTTGAAAGGAAAAACAAAATAAAAGAGATTTTAATTTGGCTTACTATTACACTTTTGAGTTCTTTATTGTGATGAGCATTGAAATAAATTTTTTTTGGGATAAAAAATTTCTTATAAAGCAAGAGTAAGCATACTTATTTACTTTAGGATTATTGAATTTCACGATTCCTTGCAAGTTGTGTGAGTTATGCTATTATACATAAAAGACAAATGTAATGCTTTTTCTTGTGATTATCCCTTTCGATCTAGTCCTAAACAGAGTTTAAGTAAATAGAGTAATAATGACAAAAAAAAATTATGAATAAAGTCAATCTACTCCAATGTTTTGAGTTGCTTAGTAACTAGGGGTATTCATCACAAATGTTTACACTTACGTAAAACGGCAACTTGAAATATGAGTATGCAAAGCACTTTAAGTTTGTGGTTTGTTGAGTAACCGGGTGAATTCATCACAAATGATTTGCATTCGCGTAAAAAGGCAAGTGACAACTTAAAGAAGTGACTAAAAAAAAATTTAAAAAAAAAAGAAAAAAAAAACTCTAGTTTGCTACTCGGTTTGTAGTAGTGAGAAGGGATAATCACAAAATGAATTGTTACATACTATAACTACATTAATTGCATGACAAATATGATTGGGTTGGGAATTATGAATAAATAATTGCACTGGAGAAAGTGGGTATGCTTAGTTTTACTTTATTTGCTATTGTTTATATTTTTAATTGAAATTTTGATGCTTGCATGATGAAGAATTCTTAGTGTGATGGGTTGAGCCTACTCTTGATTATTATTCCCTTGTTCATGATTCTACTTTTTGCTCGAGGACAAGCAAAATCTTAAGTTTGGGGGTATTTGATGTGTCTAATTTATATACAAATATTTGTACTCATTTACCCATTAAAATTGCTTGTTTTCGTTGATATTGTTTATAATTTATCTTATTTCTATAAGATTTCAATTAATTAATTATTTTTGAAGAAATAATATTTTTGGTGCAAAAAGTAAAGATTTGTGGAAAAAATCAACAAACAAAATAAAATAATGGGTTTATTAATTTTTTATTGTTTTGTTGAGTTAAAAATGCAAAATAATTTTAGAAGGATTTTAATGAGCTATTATGATTTTTAGTTAGTTTAATTAATTTTGAACTAATTAATTTTATTTTATTTAAAAATCCTAATTTCTGGTATTATCTTTTGTGTATGCAGCACGTGCTGGAAAGAAAAGGAAAAGAAGACGAAAGAGAAAGAAATAAAATTCTGGATTAAAAAGAAAGGAAATAAATGAAGAGAATGGATCTTTCTGCAAAAAGAGCAAACCCTAACTCCTATTCCCGTTCTCTATAAATACATGAAGAGATGGAGAGAGAAGAGTGGGAGAGGTGACGGCTGACTTTAAAAAAAAAATTAAAAATAAAATAAAAACAAAAAGTAAGAGATAGAGAGAGAGAGGAGACAGACTCTCTCTCTTCCGGCTTGAAATCGAAAAGGGAGAGAGCAGGCAGCGCATGTGACTCAGACGGCAGGTGCTGGCGTAGTGAGGTGCTGACTCGGCAACAGTGACAGGCTGGGTCCTATGCGCATTCCTTCGACGCGTGCAGGCGCTGTCGTGGCGGCCTCTGCAGCTGTCTCTGACCGGCGCGGTTTTCGAGGCTTCGATGAGGCAGTTTTTGGGTTCGGTTTTTTGAGAAAGAAGAAAAGATAAAGGACTGGTTTGCATTAATTAATTTTGTATTCTTTTTGTATCTCTTCTTCTCCAATTTCTTTTAGATGCAATCCAAAACATTTTTTATTGCAAATTTGATATGAACTGAATTTATTGTTCTAGAGGCTAAGATGTAGCCGAGTTTTGTAGAACACAAATTTCAATTCCTTATTTTATTTTATTTTTCCTGGTTGTGTTTTAATTTTTATTATTTATGCGTACAAAATGGTGGATAGACATTTGTATGATCTTTTAAATCATGAAGAGACCGAACAGGTGATTTGTGATTAATAAAAATTAAATACCGTTATTGGAGGACGTGACCATTAAGAAATCCAAATTTTCAATTAATAATTTGATGGATAGGCAAATAATTAGTTGAGAATAATTTTTAGACTACGTGGATAGAGTGGTTAATATTTTTAGAATTTTGGTCTACAACTTGGAAAGATAATATCTTTACTCATAAGGAGTTATAATTTGTATGTGTGATAAACGAGGTGAACCAAGAGCCCTAGAACTAATTTTACCCTTAACAAATTTCAAGAGCTTCACTGTTTAATAGCCCTCTCCCTCTTCACAAATTTAGTTAGTTTTAATTAGATTAATTTAATTTAGTTGTTTTATCATTTATAAATTTCGATCTTCCAAATAGTGATTAATCTAGTGATATCGGTACTCAATAAAATATCTAGTCCCTGTGGGTTTGACACTCTATTCACTTACTATATTACTTGTTGCGATTTTGTACACTTGCAAATAATCACATCACACTACAACATATATGCCATTTGATAGCATTTTGTAAATGCTATTAAAGACATATGACAGCGTTTCGCAAACGCTGTCAAAGCCCCCGCTATGGTAAGTTTATAGCGTTTCCGCGAAAGGCTATAAAAAGCACAGTGTTTCGAAAACGCTATAAAAACCATAGCGTTTCAACAAACGCTATGGTATTTATAGCGTTTTCAAAATGCTATAAAAAGGATAGCGTTTCGACAAACGCTATGGTTTTTATAGCATTTTCAAAATGCTATAAAAACCATCAAAACACTATAAAAACCATAGCGTTTCGACAAACGCTATGGTTTTTATAGTGTTTTGAAAATGCTATAAAAACCATAGCGTTTGTCGAAACACTATTGTATTTATAGTGTTTTCCAAACGCCACGCCTTTAATAATGTTTCGGAAACGCTATCGTTTATAAGAGTGGTGTTTTTTTCACAACGTTTTAAAAATGCCATTTATTTTTGACCTGTATGCAAAAAAAAAAACTACAGATGCATAGAAAAGTTTTGAAAATTCTCCAGAAGATTTCAATTAGCTGATAGTTCAGTCAATGTTGTTCTCCAGCATCCATGATCAATACTATAAAGCTTAAGGTCGATACAGTTGTACATAAAATCCTCAGCTTCCAAAACACCAATATTTTTATATAAAAAATTGTAACAAGATAAAATTAGCTTATGCAAAGCACATAAAGATTCAGCAGCATAAGAACCAATACGTTAACAGATTCGTCAGCTCAGAATAAGAGTTTCGAAAGCTATACAGAGCAACTTTTAAAGCACTTTTTGAATACACCAGTATAGAGAGAGCAACAAGCTTAATATCACTGGATAAAGTTGTAGCTGCAATCTATTCCATGCGCTTCTTTGACCATGCACTGAACTGATTTGTTGTTCCTGCAGAGAAAGCCATTTGATTGGTCATGTACCAAAAATCTCTACTAAATCATGGCAGTGAAATTTGTAGAGATCAAACCACTTGATAAACAAAATCAATTCAGTTTGCAACTGCTTAAACCATGGATACTAGACGTCAAACCATATGATAATTTAATCAATACTCATACTATGGCATAACAATCAAAGTGAACGGTGAGACACTTACAATTACTGACATGGCACCAAATAGTCCATGTATAGTTCCTAAATTAACAAATACTGTTATTCCTAATATACTGCTACTCCTAAAGTTACTGATAAACAGTCCATGGCACCAAATAGTCCATGTATAGTTGGTCCATTTATATAAAAAATGAATATACAACTATGTCAGCAGTCCATGTACTGACATGGTACTATGAGACACTTACAATTACTGACATGTCACCAAATAGTCTCCCCATAAACTCCCCATTTTACGATATCTGCATACTGTGAAATTTTGTTTTAAGAACTAAAGCATTCTTCAGTTCAACAACATCTCAGTACATAATTATTGTTGCCCCAATGAAGTAAAACAGAATCATTATTTCCCTAAGTGTTTTTTGTTATATAAGGTGGGGGTACTTCCATGTCTCCTCTGATCTGATTATGGTTAAATTATCCCAGTATTGTGAATGGTGGAAGTTTTGAACTTGCTACATCTCAATGCTAATAAAAAAAAAAAGCAACCAAACAGGATCCCTTGATCAACACATTGAAAGCTAATCACCCAACCATTAGATAGAATTCTTAATACCAAATTACATGATGGAAGACCTAAGAATCTTTAGATGTGATTTGGATCTAGATGGTCGACTGTTTTCACTGACTTATGCTCGAATCAAAGAGCATATTTTGAACTTTGCAATTAAACGAGAAATCACTTCAAGCTTACAAGGTTTTCTAATAAGCACAAATATATCAAGGAACAATGTGATTAGGTATTCTTACCTCAATAAGATTGTACTTGTTGAGAAGCTGCATTTTGGGCAATATACCAATTGAAAGCTTCACAGGAATGAGATACTTCAGAATCATCCTGCACCAGTACACTATTATATTACATTGGTATAACTGCTACATTCAGACATGATACTGCCATCAATATGCGGCAGAAGTTACTTAAATTGAAACATTCATAATATAAGAAAATCCAGGAGTTAAAATACTCTAATCAAATAACTCGATGTAAGAGAAATAATGTTGGTAAGAATACACCACCCATTTACACAAAAAAGGCATGTAAGAATCTTAAAAACAATTTCAAGTCAAATTTATGCAGAAGTTACCTTATATTGGCTTCATATTGAGGATTGCAATGCTGTAGAGCATACATAAGCTTTTGATCAGCCTGTCCTATCATGAAAGGAAAAAGGAGTCATACTTCAACAACTTGGTTTATAAAGTAATGCAGAATGAAATGAATACATAGCATGTGGCAAAGAGAATATACATATTAATTGTCTGTATGGATAAGGAAAAGTTATGCATAGTGACTGGATAATTGCCTAACATAGTTGTAGATTCAATAACAATTGGCAAATGAATAATACATGAATCAACACAGAATTAAAAGAACCAAACTTATATTTTTGTTTATTCAGGATTGTTGACGAGATGAAATAGAGACGAGCTCTTGTGGTGTTATCAGCTCTTGATGTTTTGTGGCCTTTTACTTAGGCTTTTATTTCTTGTTGGACTAAATTACTGATATAGTTCAATACTATATCCTAAATTACTGATATAGTTCCTAAATTAACAAATACTGCTATTCCTAATATTCTGCTATTCCTAAATTACTGATATAGTTCAATACTATATGATTAACAAATACCAAGTTCAAGGGTTTATCCCACTATATAATTTTTTTATAGTTCAATACTATATGATTAACAAATACCAAGTTCAAGGGTTTATCCCACTATATAATTTTTTTAGAAGGAAAGTAATGTACCTAGTTAGCATCCAACATCTTGATGTGATCGGTCAATCATGCAATTGCAAATCCCATAACCTCATCTAAAGTATCAAGGGAAAATATAGAATAATTTTATGAACACGAAGATTGACGAGACATAGTCAACAAAAATTTGTGTGTGTGGGTAGGTTGGGGGGAGCCTCAATGTAACTGGAATAGTGCATCATAGTACAGTGCACACTAATGTCTGGAACTCTGGATAATCTCCAAGTTTAGGCATTGCAACCCCTTTAACAAAATCTTCAAAAAAGAATTAATGCCTTAGCTTAAGAGAATTGTTAGATTAAGGATTTACAATATATTTCTGGCTTCATCTATCACAAAAGACATGTGCACCTAGAGACTTAAGGATGCTTTTGAACAACATGGAAGATTTCTATTATTGTCGACAATGTGTGACTTGCTTGAACTCTTATTGCTATCATTGGTGGATCTCAATTCTCAAGATTTCACTCTTCCAATTGGATTTGGACACAAGTCATGTATTATGATGACTCATGTTTTCTTTGTAGCTTTATAAGCTTCATTGTCTTCTAATTTCTTATTACTGATACTCCAGGGGGGTCTTTGACACACAATTTATCTAAAAAATAATAATAACCTTGTCACTATGAAGGGAACACCTATAGAATGGACTCTGGATATTTATAAATCCAGGAGTAGAACTTCAATTCATCCACTTCCAATATAATAGCAAAATCTCCAGTACTATACAAGAACAGAATATTGACATCACCAATCATACTACTAGTATAAAAACCACCACAATCCAAAAAACTGGAAGAAAAAAACTGAAAATTGGTTAGAATTTCAAGGGAAAGGGGATTTATCCCAACAGTTTAAGAAAGGCGTTACCAATTTCCAATCATCATCAATGACAGGAAAGCCAGTGATTCTATTCTCCACTAGCATCTGCAGAGCTATTCATAATAATCTTAACTGAGCATAATAACAAAACAATCACCAAGTAGAAAACAAAGGCATCTACTACCTTCATCAACAGTAGTTGTGGGCTTCACTGTAAATAGATCGTCCTTTTTGGTCATAAAATCACCCACAGTGTACAAGCCATTGTTTGACTGCAGACAAAAAATGAACAACATTTCAGAACCAACAATTTTTTTCAGAAAATTATTAGTTTACGCAAACACACAACTGACAATTTTAAGAATTAATGTGCCTAAACAGATTTCCAGAGTAGGGAACGCAATTTAGTTAACCAAATAAAGTTCCTTTCATACCAAAATAACTATTAAGTATTAGATTAATACAGATAAGGTAAACTAACAACAAAGAAATTGATGCTTCATCAATAAACAAATAACACAAAAAAAAATTGTTCACAGTTATAAGCAGCAACTTTTGCATTATTCATTTTAAATCTGATGGTCCTAAACATTTCAGGAATAATGTAACGAAGATAGAAAGTGAAAAGACTCGGTTATATACTACATTTTCGAAACACCTTGATTACCAATCCTTTTCTGCTATATAAATCCTCATAGGAAAAGAAAATCAATAAACTAAGAGCCACACTTTATACCGTTGCTCTGATAACTATTTTCAATTTCTTACTAGAATAAAGGTTACAATCTCTCCTTCAACTGGTTCTTTGTGGTACTTCATTATGAATTCTTTCACCCATGTTGCATAATACTAAGTTCTTGGAAAACCCCATATGTCCATTTTGCTGGTTCTTAGAAATGTTGCTTATTTCGTGACAGATTTAACTATGGGTCTATCCCGACGTTTCATACAAACACCGGAATAGAAATGCCGCTATAGACTCTTTTTCTTGTAGTGCTTGCCCCTTCCCCAATTTACTCAATATAAAACTAACGACAATAAACTTTTTATAGTAACTCAAAACGACTCCATATGATATCCTGACAGTACATTTGAACCATTGTTAGTAATCTACGTACCCTATAATCCAGGCTCCACCAGTTACAAATGCCACAACTGGTTTAGATCCATTGGTATCAACAGGTTAATGGCTACTGTCTCCAATGTCGCCTGCACAAAGTAACCAACCATATTGTTACTGAAAATGATGCAGAAAATTATTACCTTCCAGCATATATAAATATCAACAAGTTAGTAAATGATGCAGCTCTATAAATGCCCTCTAGTTATATGAACCTGATGGTTTTCTGCAAAAAGATGTAGCTTACAGTGATGATGCAGCTCTTTTTATTCACAAACAAAAAAAAGAAGAAAAATCTTTTTTGTAATATAATTTACTATCCTATGCATAATGCCAGCATACCTCAACTTTCGGTAGTTCCAAGGTCTTATCGGCAACTTCTATTAACAACTCATGTTCCAGTATAGATGGCTCTACAAGGCAATCCAACTTAAATCTTAATAAACCATCTGATGAAGCGATATCTGTTTTCATTGATAGCCATATGCAGTTGCCTTCAAATTCAAGGACTTTCACTTCAGATAATTCGTTTTCAATTTGGCCAACTGCTTCAATCCTAAGACACACGAAAAGCTATGCAATCATAAAGGATGGAAATTAGCACATAACTACATAAGTGACGGAGGCCACTAGAAAATCAGTCATATCTGAATGTGTAAAGGATGAAGTAAAGAAAAGAAAAAGAAAAAGGAAAGATCCATCCGCAAATGCATCACGAAAAAGTTCATGAAGTCGGTATTTTCATCATAGATCTACTGATGTTCACTTAGTGGTAGATGCCAATGGGGATGACACAAGCAACCGGCTGGTTCACATGATAATCTAGGATCAGAAGCTCTCCTGCTTGAGTGTATCCTAACAGCATGCATTGTCATTTACATAGTGTCCACTTAATTTCCACTTTCACATTGAATGTAATCTAATTATGATGGCATGTATTAAGTGTTCAATCTACTTTTTTAAATCTAACTAGAAAATCTCTAGGCCAACCCTTAAATAAGTGCATGCATTTGGATAATATGACCAAACTTTGAGAATGTTCGAACAAGACAACTTTTTCGTATAATCTTCTAACTAAAAAGTGATGGCGCGGACCTATAATGATCTCAAAATATTTCATAATAACAAAATGCAAGTCGAAGTAACTAATCTAAACAAAATCAAAAAATGAATTACATGCAATGTATTCTTATTGGCCACTCAGAACTACCTCGAGGACCTGTATTGATCTCAAAAGGTCCCGTCAAATACATTTTGAGTCCGAATCAAGACATAGTCATTCAAAGTTCAACAAAACAAAGGGACGAAGAGAAGAACAACCCGATCTTTTCCCCAATTGTTAAGGCTTCCATTAGTTGCACAGAGTATTTCTGTAATTCAAACTTTTAATATTAAAAAAAATCAATTTTTTCGTGAAAATTTTCAATTCTTTCCTCAATTGCATTCCATCAATTACAAAATCAATTTATACTCCACAATAAAATTTTTTTAAAAAACCCTAACAAAACCCCAATCTGCCAAGTCCTAGATCCCGTCTTCTACGAAACCCTAGAAAATTTATTCGGTTACTCACCGAGTGGCCGGTGGCGCTTGAATACGGCATTGACGTGCCGTAAAAAATTAGGCGGTGAAGTGGAGAGGGTTGAGGAGGAGGAGGATGTCGACGACGAAGTGAGGTTGTTGTAGTTGGAGGATTGGTCTCCTCCGATTCCGATCGGACGACTGAGATTGGTGCTCCTCGGTGGAAGTTCAGGCTTCCTTTCCATCAATGGGGAGCGGGAGTGCGTGATGGGAGATTTGGACGAGAGTTTGTGAAAGGGACCGATGGATTTGGGATTTAGATCGGGGAGGAAAGGATTTGAGATGATTCTGGTTTTTTAGTTAAAATTTCTTTTTTACCCCTAGCACTTCAGTTTATTTACGGATATTATAGCGTTTCTAAAATGCTGTAAAAAATACAGCATTTTAAAATCGCTGTCATAGCTAAGAATAAATTTCAAAATTTATCAAAGACAGCATTTTCTTCAGAAATGCTATTATAGATCATTTTCAACAGCATTAACACTTAAATGTTGTAATAAATCTGCCATAGAAAGCCCTATATGTTGTAGTGTCATCAACCTTTCTAAGCTTCCATAAGAAATTAAAGATTATGTGGTATCTTTTCATAACAGATGCAGTAAACACAGTGTCTAATGACACTCTAGCATCATACTCCAAAGAAAAACACATCCCACCCTCGATCACCATCCCCATGCTCCATCATTCTCACCTTCAACCACTCAAGAATATCCCGATCGTCATACTACGCATTGGATGCCCTAATTGCTGTCTCAAGTAGCCCTGCAAGCTGAAAGGAGCTTATAGTGTTTGCTGGCTCTGATAATTCAGGCCCTACAATATCCATCAGATACTGAACAAAATCTCCCTGCCCCAAAAGAAGGTACCTTTTGATTGCCAAACAATGCCCCAAAAGAAGGTACCTTTTGATTGCCAAACAATGGTCTTTAAACCGAAACTTATCGTGAATCACATCCATCAAATGTCGATCAATCCTTTTTTGCTGCTTCAATCACCAATGCTTCCAACGCATCCGTCTTTCCATACCCAAGCCCACCCCTCCTTGTCGTGGTCCCCACATGGGCCGCAGACTCAGCGGCAGCATCAGCCTATCCGCTATCATCATAACAAACCCTAAGAAAATTAATGGACTTTCCCATCCTCAAAATCCTTTGCGCCAAAACCATAGATATAAACAAAAGGAAGCATCGACGACTGAATCCTATACCCTTCCCTCCACAACGATTCCGCTTTGTTCGGATGCCCAACCACAAAAAAACTCACTAACACATCCTCCAACTCCCCTTCAAGAACCCAACTCCTCACCATCTCAAACAATGGCGAACACACCCTCCTAAGCAACCTCCCCATAAACTCCTACACCAGCGGATCCCCATGCTGCGCCTGCCTGTGTATCGCTCCCGCCATCACACCCCCTTTCAAATCCCGACACCTATCCACCAAAACTGCCATCAAACTCATCCTCACCATAGGCTCCGCCACCCAAACCCCCAACCACCCAAACCCCCAAACACCTGTTCGGAGACTTCTGTCTCTTCGACGACCAAATCTGCGAATTCGCAGAGGGAAATTTTGCAGATGTTGTCGGGATCTTTCGAGAGAAAAAGAATTCCACCTCCGCCGGCAGGTGAAGCTCCGGAGGGTTTGGTGAGGGGATGTGGATGGGGGTCGGATTGGGAGAGGGAGAGGGAGAGGGAGAGGAGGAGGAGGAGGAGGAGGTGGAGGCGGGAGAGTTTGGAGTGGAGGTCGGAGAAGGAGAGGGCGGCGGAGTGGTGGCCGGAGTGGGCGAGGTGGTGCTTGATGGATTGGGATTGGGAGATTGTGGCGGGATTGGAGTAGAGGGTGGGCATAGCGGAGGGTAGAGGAGTTGGAGGAGGGGCGGAGGGGAGGACGAAGTCAGAAATGAGGGAGGAGGTGGAGGGGTCCGAGGTGGCGGACATTGTTGGTGTTGCCGGCGATGAAAAGAGGATTCCAGGGTTTGGGATTTGGGCTTTTTTTTTTTTGATGAATAGGATAGAGTCTTACGACTCCAGCCCAACAATAAAATAAATCAATAGGAGAGTACAAGAATAATTTTACACGGAGTAAAACTATAGGAAAGTAAATTACAAGAAAGGAAACTGCACAGAAAAAAAAATAAAGGCAACCGAGCGCGCTGCCTCACACTTGACGCACAGCAACAGACACAAAGGATGGCAACAAGGCCACAACCACACTAGAGCCCAAAAACACGCCATCGCCTCTAATGGAAGGCACCACCACCGCATCAATCACCGACTGAAGAAAAGGCCCCCGTGCGAGGAGAAGACAGCAAACAACCCACACCCACAAAAGAACAGGACGGCGCCCACCAGCCCTAAAGCAAAAGAACCAAACATACAACATAACTCAGAAACAGGCTGAGCCAAAACTCAATACCCCCACACTCGACCCATAAAAAGGGGAGAAGAAAACACAATAGATCAAAACAGAAACGAGATATAGAACGTAAAAAAGGACAATACAACAGTAGATAAGCTGAAGAGCCACCCGAGCATCTCTGGGGAATGATAACAAATTCAAACCAAAGAACACCAAAAGGGACACAGAGAGAAAATAACCACAAGCAGTAACAAAAATGCTGCCTGAAACTTGATCAAATCCTGTCCCAAATCAGTACCCAGCAGAGGGAAATCCAAACCGAAACCAAACCGAAGCTGACAGCCCAAAACAAAAAATACGAAAGGCCTAAACATAGCTTACAGTGGAGCAAGGTTAGCCCGAGGCGCCAACCGCCAAACGAACCTCAAAAAGAGATCAACCAGCACGATGGACACAAACTCAGCTGAGAGCAAGCTGAAAAACACCTGGGAAGGAACAAATGAACTGCACAAAGAAGTATAAGGCCAACACAAAATAATAGAACATATTAGTTACTAACAATAGAAAAGAAACAAAAGAGCTTAGTAAACATAGTATAATAGAAGGGACGTAACATAAACAGATGTCTGAACCCCACCCAAAATGAACAACAAAAGAGAGAAACCAAGCAGTAAAACTTAGAACACCTAAATGGCATCAACAGCGATGCCTCAAACAAAAGCCAAAAAGAGTCAGACTACTAAGCACCATCCTAGCAGAAGAAACAAAAGCTAAAAACCATACAACCATGGTCAAAACCAAAGGGAGCCCTCCACAGCTCTTGGATAATCAGGGGATCCAACAAAGCGAAGAAGGACATTAACCCGAAGCCTGCATAAAAGAACAAAATAATAGGTAAGCTATAAAACAGAAAGAAGTTAAGGAGGAAGAAAATTATAAAAACGACAGAAATTAGCCCCCTCTTCAATCCGATGAAGACTCAGGGCCTCTACTTTAGCCTGGGCTAAAGTGGAAGACCAAAACTTTGAGAAGTAGATGAAATCATCCATCAGACTAGCAATAGCACGAGAAGATTGGGTAAAAATGTGAATGTTTCTTTCTTTCCATATGATCCAAATGATGACCATGATGGAAAGGTCCCACAAATTACGGAATTTTTTCTTAATGGGACTACTTCTCTAGTCAGTCCAGCAAGACCGGAGAGAGGGAGGGAACTTGGAAGCTTCCCACGCATACAAACAAGCTAGCCAAAGTGGAAGGATGACAACGCAGTGAAGAAATAAGTGATTAACATCTTCCGAATTAGAAAGGCAAAAGGGACACACCTGACCTAAAGCAAGGTTCCTTTTGTTAAGGTTCTCAACCGTTAAGAGCTTTTTGTCGATAGCCAACCAAGACAGAATTTTAACTTTTAATGGAGCACAACATCTCCAGAGGAGTTTGGCAAAGGGGGAACGGACGCCACCATCATTAAGAAAATTGTAGAAAGATTTAACAGAGAAGATACCCGACACTGACCATCGCCAGATAAAGTCATCTATAGGATGCCACGGGTAGTTGGATAAGCACTCAGGAAAAGAGGCATAATCAATAGCCTGGATAGAAGTTAAGGAGGAGTTGAATGGCATATGCCAAACCCTATGGTTGTTGGTAGTTGGCAGGTAATCAGCCACTGTTGCCTTCTGGTTGGAAGCTAGACAAAACCATGATGCCAAAGAATATCCAACAGAAAGTCCCAGCTGACATTATCGTATGCTTTTTGAAAGTCAAGCTTTAAAAGGATACCTTCCGCCTTGGATCGGTGGCACTCGGAAATAACTTCTTGGGCACTAGCCACACTATCAAGAATAAATCGGTCTTTAATAAAACCGGATTGGGCGGGATCAATTAGAGGAGGGATAACTAGGCTGAGGCGAAACGACAGTACTTTCATGATAATCTTAAAAGAAGTGTTGAGCAGACTAATAGGTCGAAAAGAAGTTACTGAATTGGCACCAATCAATTTGGGAATAAGAACAATATGCGCATAGTTGACGCGATCAAAAGAAAAGGTGCCTTGATGGAGGTCAGAAAACATGGCCATTAGGTCGTTTTTAAGAAAATCCCAAAATTTTTGGAAGAAGAAAGAAGGAAAACCATCAGGACCAGGAGAAGAATCACTTTTGAGTGAGAAAACCGCCGATTTAATTTCCTCTGAGGTAAAGGGAGCTTCTAAAGCTGACAAATCATGAACTTCATTACCGTAGAGACGATTCCAATCTAAGAAAATAGTGTGCGGTTTAGGACGTCCCAAAAGGTTTCGGAAAAAAGACAGAAAGGTGGAGTGGAAATCCACATCTGAATTGAGCTCAATGCCATTGTGAACGATAGATGAGATACGATTGCATCGTTGACGATGCAACGCAAAATTATGGAAAAATGAGGTGTTGGCATCACCCTCCTTGAGCCATCGTATTTTAGCCTGTTGGGCCCATTTAATATGATCATTCTAAAGAAGTTCTGTGAACTCCCGTTTGTACAACAGGTGCTCGCAGCGAAGGGAGTCTGAGATAGGACCCTGCCGTTCGAGCTGTTCAATGGTAGAAATAGAGGATAAGAAGTGATTCTTGAGTGCGGAAGCATTAGCAAAACGTTCCTTACACCAAATTCTGCATCCATACTTGACAGCGAATAGTTTCAGTAATAAGCCACCAAGCCCCTGCGATCCGGTAATGGCAGAGAGACATTCAGAGACCATATTAACAAAGATTTAATCTTGTAACCAGTACTTTTCACACCGGAATTTGTGAGGTTTTGCGAAATTAAAGTTCAAATGAAGAGTAATTGGAACATGGTCAGAAGCGGGGTTGGGTAAAGCACAGGAGAAAGAGTTATGAACGATGAAATCCAGTCTTGGGAGACAAGGAACCGATCAAGCTTCACCATATATGGATTGAGCCTCATGTTGGACCAAGTGAAAGATCTACCATTGAGGGGAAGTTCAACGAGATTAAGGATGCGAATGCAATCGTTGAAACGAATTGAATCCACCCGGAACGCGGAGTTTCCCGATCTTTCATGGGAAAAGCGAGTGACGTTAAAGTCACCACAGAAGATTCAAAGACCGTTGATGTTATAGCGAAAAGATTCAAATTCATTCCAAAATAGGTTTCGACGGTCCATAGCGGATGGACCGTAAACGGAGACCACATGGAGAGAACAATTAAATTCATGCCAGTGAATGCAGACGATCAAAAGAAAGTCATACGTCGCACTGATATGAGAGAGAAGAGGGAATGTTTAAGTCCAAACAGGATCCCCCATCGAGTGCCAATAGCGTCTGGGGGGATCCAATTGGATATAATCGCTCCTCTGATGGAACGAAGGATGGAGGGAGAGGTGGAATCCATTTTTGATTCCTGAATAGAGATCGTATCACAGCGAAAGGATGTGATAAGATGGAACAGGGATTGTTGTTTACTAGGACAACAAAGTCCCCTTATATTCCAAGAAGCACTAATCATAAAGATGTTTGGACTCTATAGCTCTGGCGATTTCTAGCCTACAAATGGCTTCGAAATCCAATTGGTTATCCGAATTCACTGCAAAACCCATATCTGAGGCAATGCACAAAAAATCCGCAGAGGATAGGGAGTCAAAATGCACTTGGAAGACAGATCCTAAAACAGAATGATCCGAAGATGAAATGACCGGAGGGAGAATTTCCAGATTGCGAATTTGTGCAACCAATGAGGCTTTAGACTCTGAAGATAAGCGGGAATTCTATTTAGCTTTGAGTCTGGCACTAGAACGGATTAAGGGAATAGGTGATTTGGAGCACTTCAAAGCAGAGAGAATGGGGGCATCCCTGGGAGAGTGAGGGACTAAAGGAAGGAGTGTAACGAGTAGGGAACGACCAAATCATTGAGAATCGGACTTATAGTAGGGGGAGAAATAAGGCCCAGAGCTAAGGTAAGGGTAGCAGCATCTAAAGACCCTTGCATCAGGGTCGAGATATTGTTATCCGCTATGAAGGGAAGGAGGAAACCGGTATATTGTGCAGTAAAGGGTCTGAGCCAACAGCTTTAGACACTCCAGAGGTACATCGGAGAGGATCAATTCTCCGAGAAGGGAGAAACGCTCAGAAGAGAGAGAGAGGAGGAAGGTTTGGAATGGGCACGTAAAGGCCCAAACTAAATGCAAAACTACAAGAACGAAAATTAAACGAAGTAGAAAAATAATTTTTTTTTAAGGAACTAGTAGGGATCAGTACCGTATGCTGGTGGGCTTTGTTATCCAGGTCTTTTTCCTCTTCCACAAGAAGGTTGTCCTGGTCTACCCATTCCACAGTCGGAACAGTGATAGTAGATGAAGGTTTTAGAGATGACAGTGGGGGAGAGAGCTTAGTCTCAGGAGTTCTGACCTGAGCCTTAGTGAATCTGTCCCAATCGGCCGTGAAGTTGGGATTAACGTCCCACTCCGGCCATTTGGAATCGGAAGCAGTCAGTCGACTCTGAGAAGAAGAAGAGATAATACCCTTAGTCGACTGAGGATCCTCAGAGGTCTTCGCCAATGAGGATGGAAGCTTAGAACGAGATTGATGCACTTTGGAAGCCGACTGCGAAGCAATGTCTGGATTGATCCAAACAAGATTAGGCAGCTTTTCTGCCGAAACCTTAGGAGTCGAAATAGGATTTTTCTGATGGAAGGCAAGATTCTTTTTGTGAATTTTGTTGCCTTTGAATTTGGCAGACTGACCAGGCATGGGGGTGGATACACCCGCAGCGAACAGTATAGAGGGAAGGTAAGCCACTTGGCCAGAAGAAGGAACAGCCGAATGAATAGGAGTAGCCGACTGAGAGGATGTGACTAGATCATGATAAGTAACCGAGATGTTAAAACTGGCCTGATTAATGCGAAGCAAATAAGCATCAACTCTGTCTTGCACATTGGGACACAGGAAGTCTGCCTCCACTTGGAGACACCCTGAGGCTAGGGAGGAGGTAGATGAAGTACAAATAAGATCACTGATACATTTGGTAGTATCAGCTACAATGCGAGGAGAGTCGCAGAACGGCGGAAGCCCAACAAGAGTGGCTTTGATTGGTGACTACTGAAGAACGCAGGGAGGGGGGGAGCTAAGATGAACCCATTTACGAATGGAAAGTTTAACAGAACCTATGGAAAAGGATTTAATAGCAATTAATTCCTCCAGGGCTTTGGTCGAAGGACACCTAATCACAACCTCGCCATTGGAGCAGGCATTGCCTGCCCAAGTCTAGTTGGGGATGTTGCAGGCTTTGCAAAGGAAAGAATCTAGAGCATATATAGTTTGAAATGGATCCCCCCAAGAAAGTGACTGCACCAAGGCATTCGGCCTGAAGAATTTTGGTAGGGATTTTCGGCGAAGGAACGAACACCAGAGTCACTTGCGCCTTAGTCCCTGGAGACAAGGACGCAATAGAGGAGGGGAGGGACTTGGTTGAGGGCATGGGAGTATCTGACACAGTAAGAAGTTTAGAAGAGGGAACTGGTGGTTGAGGATCGATCGGGTAGTGAGGATTTGAGAGGCGGGGGTGTAGGGAGAAAAGGGGTCTGGGCTTTTAACTTGGGTCGCTTAGGTTTCTTAAGCTGAGAATCAGCCAACTTGGCTTGGAGGGAAAGGAAGTCTAGAGCTGAGAGAACTTGATCAGAAATCGGAACTCCTAGGGAGAGACCGATGAGCTGTTGGAGAGAAAAGCATCTGTTGCGAGAGTGGCCAGATTTGTGGTAAAAAAGGTAAATCATCTTGGAGAGACAAAATAGTTTGAGGTGACCGGGTCGGAGGCAGCGAAAACAGCGAAGAGAGGACGAATGCTTAGTATAGAAGAACAAAGAAGGTGAAGAGCCTCCAGAAAGGGATAAGGAGGCAGGAGACTCTAGAATGGTCGCTTCCCTGGGCCGAATAGGGCCGAAAGTGGCATTAACACTAAGGTTATTAGAAATATTTTTTTTGTTTTTTTTCACTAATCCACCCATGACAAGCCCATAGAGTCACACCGGCCCACAAAATAGATCACTAGAGGGGGAGAGAGAAAACACTATCGAAAAAACGAACACTGTAGAGATTGAAAGAAAGAAAAATAGTCCCCAAAAAAGGAGAAACGAAGAACTAACCAAAAACCAGAAATTTAAAGAAAATAAGAAAACACAATAAAATTCACCAAAGCCAAAAGCAATAGAAACAACACCGTGGTAAAAAATCCTAGTAAGATAATCAGAAAATTAGAAGCAAAAAATCAAAGAAACCCCAGATGCCGACCACGGGGGGTCCAGAACATAAACGGAGTAACTAGAAAGGATAACCTCCAAAGCGGAAGGACATAAAAAAAGAGAATAAATGCCAAATCAAAATACTGGATTGGTCTCGAAATAGCAAAGAAACGGAAAAGAAAGAGGATAGTAGATGGCGAACAACGAAAGAGAAGGAAAATACCCACAAGAAGAAAAAACGTAGAAGAAAAGGAAGGATAACCAATAGAGAACCCACAAGAAGCAAAGTTACACCAGCAAGATGTATCCAAAAAAATAAGGGAAGGGAGAAAACTCGACAAAACCAAGAAATTAAAACAGAATAGAAGAGGAAAAGGACTTACAGCAATGAAGAAATAAGGGGTCCTTCGACTGAGGAAGGGAGAGCCAAATATAGGAACACTCAGCAGAGCCAACCGCCTAAATAAGTGCCTTAGAGACTGCGCCACTTCAGAGTTGAACAGGGACGTGGAAGGAGGGGGGCAGATCCACGGCAAAGAGGGGGGGTCGCGGCCGTAGTAAAGGGGTCTCAGGAGAGGAGAGGGTCCGAACACGGAAGGGAGACGCTAGAAGGGGGAAGGACCAGCGGAGAGAGAGGAGGAAAGTGACAAGGGAAGGGGGCAAAAGAGAGATGGGTGTGGAGAAGAGAAAGAGAGGGGAAATTTTAAAGAAAGGGGATAGTGCAGAAGGGGTCAGGGTTCGCCGGATCTGTAGGGAGAAGATTCAGCAAAGTCAAAAGGTAGTGTTCTTTTGAAATGTTTTTTTTTTCCAAATGTCCTATTTAGTTGGGATATGTTAGGTTTTTTTAGTTGGGTTTTTTATTTGGGATTTGGGATATGTTTCTAAAGTTTTTTTTGGTTTTTCTGGTTTGGTGTTTTTGTTTGGGCGGGGAAAGGGGGTTATTTGAAATGGAAGGGTTCAAAGGCATCTCTTGGTCACTGGTTTTTTATCCAAATTTTACAAAAAATAGAAAAAATGGTGTTGTAGTCGTTGGCTATATGCCCAAAATTTGAAAAAATGGTGTTGTAGTCTTTGGCTATATACCCAAAATTTGGGTATTTGGTGAATATTGGTCTGCTATATTTGCCACACGATATAGGAATATGGACTAAATAGCCGACGAAATATGATATTTTTTCTGTTCGATCGGACGAAAGATCATCTTTCGTCAAAAATATTTTTATAAAAAAAATCGACGGCCATTTTTTTTTTAATTTCGATGGACGGGAAATAATGAAATGATTTCCAGTCCGTTCTAAAAAATAATTAAATTAAAAAAAAAAAACAAAACCGAGTACGGACGTGAAATGATTCCCCGTCTGTACGAATATTTTTTTTTAAAAAAAGAAAAGAGCACGGACGGGAAATGATCCCCCGTCCCAGCCCATTTCTTTTGAAAAATGTTTGAAAAATCCTATAAACTATAGCCTATAAATATTTATATGTATATAGATTAGGTTTTAATTGAATTAATTAAGAATAAAGATTTAATTAATATTAATTTAACAGTAAATTAGGAATTAATTAGGAGTTTTTTTAAAAAATTCTTAGACGGGAAATGATTCACCGTCCGTTTGGTTTTTTATTTTAAAAATAAAAAATAAAAATTAATGCACGAGAAATCATTCCACGTCCGTCGATTTTTTAAAATTAAAACTCAAAATTTGGGTTCAAACGACTACAGGTGAAACCCAGATTTCCTATTCCTATATGCCAAATACCCAAAATTTGGGTCAGAATGACTATAGATGCTCTAAGAACATCCACACTCATTTTTTTTTCATATTTGGTAAATTGAAAAAATTAGAAATGACAAAAAGAGAATTTGTTTGTAGTCGTTGTTTGCCTTAATTTGGAAGAAAGAAGGAGAAAAAATTATTGTCTGACGGAACATATTGTTCCATCTGAACAAACTTTTTATTTATTTTTTTATTTAAAGTTAATGGTCAGACGGAACACAATGTTTTGTCTCGCCATTTTTTTTTAAAAAAATGTGGTGGAACGGTATATCATGTAATGTCTGAGAGGTTTTTTCGTAATTTTTCTTTAAATAAGGGAGAGACAAAACATAACTATCAATTATGGTGGCAGTTGTTGTATAAGCAAAATCCTAAACATGTAAAGAAATAGTACATGCTACCTCTATAGATAGCCTTTATGCATTATTCAATTAACTGTACACTTAAACCATGGTCATTAGTGATTAAATGGGACAGAACATGTTGTCTCGTTCAAGACAAAAATAGTGTTGGACGGGATAACATGTCTGATGCCTTTGGAAAAAAAAATCCAATTTCTTAGGACGAAACATCATGTTCCATTCGATTGTTAAAAAAAACTTAAAAAGAATTTGAACAAAACATAATGTTTCGTCCGACTCATTTAAAAAATTTAAAAATTAAGGCATCTCCTATATTTTGGCAATTGTCAAACCCATTCTCAAATTTTAGAAGGCACTGTTCACCAATTCTCACAATTCGAAAAAATGGGAAACGACTGCATCGCCTCATTCTCCAAAATATGAGGATAATGGCAAAATAAGAAATGAGTATGGATGCTTTTGAGCATCTCCAACCATACTTGCTAAAATGGCTAGCTAAATTGTTCAAATAGTATTTTTGCCTAAGTGAATTTGGCTAGCCATTATGCTTCATCTTCACCCATGCCTCTTTATGTCCATTTTGCCTATTCCTGTTCACGGTTAGGCAAAATGCCTAGCCATTATGCCTAGTCGTTGGAGATGCAAGATATAAGTGGCTTGCCAAATATGGCTATGCCTCTTCATTTTGACTAGCCGTTGGAGAAGCTCTTAGACCATCTCCAACCACGCTAGCCATCTATAAATTTTACCCAAAATAGCATATTTTGAAGGGAAAACTTTTTCCAACAGGACTCGCCAAAATAGATTTCTCAGATTGACTAGCCAGATCTGGCGAGTTTGTATCGCTCACCAAACTTTCATTCCGCTCTTTTTGCATCTCATAACCCAAAAAAATCGTGATTAAAACCCAAAAAAGAAAATAAACCGCGATTAGAAAAAATCCTCAGAAATAATGATCCGTAAAAAGAAAGAAAGAAAGAAAATTCGGAAAAAATCAAAATCGAGAGATCGTGATGCAAAAAAAAAAAAAATAATAATCGCGATGCAATCACGAAGAAACCAAATCGCGATCAGTAAGTTTGTTTGTTTAGGTAGATCGGGCTTTTTTGTTTTGGGCTTGGGCTGTTTAACATGTTTTTAGCATATTTTTTTAATAGCTTAGGCTTTTTTTTTGGCTTTGGGATTTATATTATATTATATTATATTTTAATTTTGGACTTTAAATTATCAATGACTAGCCAAAATAGATAGTATGGTTAGACTCAGGATTTTTTTCGCGAGCCAAATTATCCATTTGTTCTCCATTTTGGCTATTCTAGCTAGCCCAAATAACTAGTGCGGTTGGAGATGAAAGTAGATTTGGGCCTCATATTCTTGTTTTGCAATCTTTTTTGGATTTGTTTATTGATAAATGACAGTAAGCCGCTTCATATGCTACTCTGTTTGCAACTCTCTTAGAGCATCTCCAACCACGCTAGCCATTTTGGCTCCATAGAATAGATAAAATAGATAACAATTGGATAATTTGGCTAGAAAAAAGAAAATCAACACTCCAACCATATCAGCTATTTTAGCATACAATACATAATTTAAAGCCCAAAATAAAATAAAATAAAATTATAAATCCCAAGCTCATAAAAAAGCCTAAGCCCAAAATAAAAATCCCAAGCCCAAAAAGAAAGAATACTGTAGCGATCTTGCAAACAGATCACGATTTCACGATCTTGAGATCACAATTTTGCGATCTTTGATCGCGAGTTTAGGAGAGCGATTTCTTTGATTGCGAGTTAAGGTTTTATATTTTTTTTGTTGGGGTTTTGAGAGACGGAAAGAGCAGAAGGAATTAGAGAGCGATACAAACTCGCCAGATCTGGCAAGTGAATCTAAGAAATGTATTTTGACGAGTGGTTTGGTGAGTCCCGTTGGAGCATATTTTTGTCTCTAAATTAGCTATTTTGGCTAAAATTAAGAGATGACTAGCATGGTTGGAGATGATCTTATATAATATTCTATACATTATTTTTTTTTAAAAATGTAAATAGCTGTGACCACTTAGAGCATCTGTAGTCGTTCAATCTTAAAATTTGGGTATTTGGCATATAGGAATAGGAATTTTGGGTTTGAGCTGTCGTCGTTTTAACCCAAAATTTAGGTTTTTATTTTAAAAAAATCGACGGGCAATAGATTATGTATCGTCCCAGAAATATACATACAAAAAAAAGAACTGTAAATAGTTATGACCACTTAGAGCATCTGTAGTCGTTCAATCTCAAAATTTGGGTATTTGGCATATAGGAATAGGAATTCTGGGTTTGAGTTGTCGTCGTTTTAACCCAAAATTTAGGTTTTTATTTAAAAAAAATCGACGGGCGATAGATGATGTATCGTCCCAGAAATATATATACATACATACGTACGTACGTACGTACGTACGTACACACACAAACACACACACACACACACACATATATATATATATATATATATATCTATATATATAGGAAAGGATCGGTTGAGCACTCCTCTAGTGCTCACCGCGTGAACACTAGGCCTTCGGGCGTTCATATCGAAAATCCGAACCGTTCACATTGATCTACACATCTAAATTAGTCTAAATATGTAAAATCAAATCATTTGAAATTCATTTGCCCATCCATCATGTGACTATAAAAACAATGATTTTCAAATGATTTGATTTTACATATTTAGACTAATTTAGATGTGTAGATCAATGTGAACGGTTCGGATTTTCGATATGAACGCCCGAAGGCCTAGTGTTCACTCGGTGAGCACTAGAGGAGTGCTCAACCGATCCTTTTCCATATATATATATATATATATATATATATATATATATATATATATATATATATATATATATATATATATATATATATTTATATATATCTGTGTGTGTGTGTGTGCGCGCGCGCGCGCGTCTATGTAGGGCCCTTCCGTTGTGCACTACCCTCCGTGTGCACTTTGTGTGAACTTTTTACACGGAGTGCATATTGATGATCCGAACCGTTTATATTCATCTACATATCTAAATTAGTCTAAATATGTAAAATCAAGTCATTTGAAATTCGTTTGCCCATCCATTGAAGCGTTACAAAATTGTATGGGTGAATATCGTTTGTTTTTATAGTGACTTGATGGATGGGCAAATGAATTCCAAATGACTTGATTTTACAAATTTAGACTAATTTGGATGTGTAGATCAATGTGAACGGTTTAGATCATCCATATGCACTCCGTGTAAAAAGTTCACACGGTGGGTAGTGCACAACGGAAGGGCTCTCTATATATGTATATAATAAAAATGAGTCGGACGATGAATGATTTCTCGTCCATTGATTAAAAAAACAAAAAAACCAAGATACGTCATTTCCTCTTTCAGCATTTTAAAAATAGTTTAAAAAAAATTGCTCACGGACGGGGAATCATTTCCCGCCCAAGAGTTGTTTCCGCTAATTAATTCATAATTAATAATTAATTTTATCCTAATTGAATCTTAATTTAATCTTAAATCTTAATTTGATCATAATATGTATGCATAATAATTCTATAGGCATAATTCTATAGATTTTTCTCGCTAATTTTTGAAAAGAAATATCCCGTCATTTCCCGTCCGATTTTTTTTTAAAATGATCGGACGGGAAATTTTTCTCGCTAATTTTACCCGTCCGATCGATTTTTTTATATAAAATGGATCGAAAGGGAAATCATTTCCCATCCGATATATATATATATATATATATATATATATATATATATATATATAGGGAAACTTTCCGTTGCACACCAGCCCAGTGTGCAACGAGGTGCGCACTGAGTGTAGACCGTTCGATCTGATTGAATTGCATCTAACGGATCAGATGATGCTTCCGCTCATCTGTTAATGTGGGGGGGTATATTCGGAATTTCACCCCCCCCAAACATACATCTGGCTTCATTTCGACCTAACCCAAATTATCCCGCTCCCGCTCCCATCCTTTATCCTCTTTCTCTCTGAGCGAAAAAAACCCTAGCTTTTCTCAAATCGGAACCCATCGATTTAGCTCCTTCTAAATCCTGCAGTCCTTTCCCCCTCTCTCCCGCTCACCTCCTTCCTCCTTTTCGATTTTAGAAAAACAAAACCCTAGCCCCAAAATCGTCTCCTTCCTCCTCGAACGATCGGAACCCATCGACAGATCTTATCTCCTCCTCTTGACGACGCGAGCAAGATCTGGAAGCTCATTTCATTATTCTCATCTCTTTCTCCCACATTACACTTCGTTACTGAAGGTATTCCCTTTTTTTTTCGGTTTTTTTTTTCTGTTGATAATGTTGGGAAAAGAACACCTCTTTATGATTTTGGTTTGAAAATTAATTTTTAAAATTTTTGTCGAAATTAAATTTGAAATGGACCTCTTGATTATATGAGAGTTAAACCTAGGAAGTGCAATCCGAAATGGACATTTCGAAATTAACACCTCTTTCCGAATTTGTTTCAGGTATGGAGTTAGGTGAAGGTTGCTCACAATTGGGTGACAATTTTTTGTATGTTGAAGACGGTGAATTTACCCCCCACTGTCGAGGAACATCTAATCCCAAAGATAGTGTCAACTGAGGGAAGTATTTCATTCAGTAGTTTGCTTTGGTAACTATTGATACCCTACTTTTATTATTTGGTACGGGATGATTTGATAGGCGGTGATGAATTTCTTGCATTCTAAACCATCGCAGTGTGCAATCCAGTGCGCACTGGTTGTAGACCGTCCGATCATATACATCCATTTTGATCCCCATACAACGGAAGGGATTCACTCCCTCTCATCTGTTAATGTGGGGGTTTGCAATGGGAATTTTTGTTCTAATAGTTGATTCATATGCTGAAAGTTGGATTTTTGTTATACCCTTAAGCTTTCATTTCGGCTGATAGTTGAATTATTGTTAATGAACATTTGTATATTCAGTTGCAATGAATATACAAATTGTATATTCAGTACAACTTTACAGCATTGCATGTTCTTGCACACTGGGCCAGTGTGCATACTGGGCTGGTGTACAAATGAAAGTTTCCCTATACGGGGCTGCATACTGGGTTGGCTGATATATTGTTTTTGGAAAGTTTTTGATTGCATTGTTTGATTCTGCACACTTTCTGATGGTTTCATTTTGGTTAATGTGGACCCTTTGGAAATGGGGATGCATTTAATTAAAATTATGGTAAAACATGATCGGGATTGTGATTGTTACAGCTATTTTGGCGTGGCAGTTCAACTGCAGCCAAATGTTGCTACACCATCGCAGTCTGTGAATTAAATCGAATTCTGAGCCTACTTAAATTCATTTCATGAACAATAATCATCCTATAATGTAAAATTACTTTATGTTATCTATTAAACTAGTAGGAAATTCATCTAACGCTTTTTTTTTTTTGCAGTCAGCTATGAGAAGAATGTTAATGAGGATATTAGGAAGAAGAGGTTTATTCATATGCTACAGTGAGGCTTCTATTTTTTCAACAACATTGCAGAACTACTTCATTATATATTCTCCTCTCTTTTTTTAAATTATTGTTGCTTTTTATTAGCAGTTCATTAATTCTTTCTGCTTCTGTCAATGTTTGTTAGCATGATTATTTATGAACTGCTAATGATTTCAGGATGATTCATGGACATAAATAATTTCATAATAATTGTTGAATTTAGAACTAACAGTTCATGGGTTCTTTATCTGTATGTAATTCCATTGTTTGTGTTGGTGTGGTACTTTCTTGAAGTAGTCCTGCAATGTTGTTGAAATTACATTAATCATCTAACGCTATTTTTTTTTTTTTTTTTTGCAGTCAGCTATGAGAAGAATGTTAATGAGGATATTAGGAAGAAGATGTTTATTCATATGCTACAGTGAGGCTTCTGTTTTTTGAGACAGACAGTGAGTCTTCAGTGACTGGGTCTGATGAATCTTCAGGTGATGGCAGTTCGAGCTAGAGTTCATCAGATTCAGAGGATAGGAAGAGGAGCAGGAGGGCGAAGAGTTTCATATGTTGTTGAACTAGCTTGTTTCCACACTTTAAGATCTTGTATTTTTTGTATATAATAACTCGGCACCTGATCAAGTGAATAATCCTGCAGTCTAGGATTGCTTTAAAATACAAATAGAACATTTGTACACCAACAATGTGGATGCCCTACATGGCTGCAATTAGGTATATTATGCATCACAAACTATCTAAAGATCTGCACTTTATTGTCCATTTCTGCTATCTATCTATGCTGGTTGTAGGAGAATCTCAGAGATGCTCAAGCCATTAAAGTATTAAACAATGTTATCAGCCATTGCGAGAAAAAATTTATCTCATTACAATACCAACATATGAGCATGTATCAGCCAATCTGTAAAATTTATCTGAAAGTAAAAAGTTGATTACTTCGCATATTATACAAAAGTTGGCTGTAGACCAATACTTCTCAGGAAAAAAACTCTAATCTTTAGTGACAGTTCCTAAAAAAAGTTGAACTCTTTTTTTACCATTAAACTCTAGTGATGCTCGCTTGTCTGATACTACTACTTCATTTCAATATCCGTTATACAGATCCCAAGCTTAGGAGAGCGCGTACTCAAAGATTATAACCAAACTACAGAATGAAACAAGGAACTCCGTCTGCTGAATAGAGATGGTCCAGATGGAGATGAGAACATAAACAAACTACAGAATGAAATGAAAAAACTCAGTTTACTGCATCAATGTTTCAGGAACTTTATGCATAATATGAATAATACATACAGTGATGAGCCAAAATTCCCCTATAAAATAGCATTATTTAATCTGCTTACATAATGGCAATCTGTTGTAAAATTTCATCTATGGGACAAGCCAATGCTTAAACAAAACAACTCATGGATAACTCAGAATCCTCAATTACTCAATGAATAAATACTATTGGAGAATCCTCATTTCTGATATATTTACTTTTACAAGAACAAAACCACAGACTTCTCCGCAAAATTAGTACACAACCTCAAAACTTCAGCCGACTCGGCTGTTGATGGTCTGGTACAGTGACCTGAGCTGAGTGTTCCATTTGTCAATGGCCGTATATTTCTTCATGCCCTTTGACCTGAGGAAATGAAAATGAAACAGAGAAGACAATTATATCACTTATAAAGACTTTTCGCACTTTTGTTATATAAAAATAAAAAGGTTAAAAATTAAGAAATGATACCCTGATATGTTGTTTACTCACATATATATCTCATTTTCCCATAATTTTCAAAATGTTTTGACGTAATTTGCACTATTTTAATACCCTGTTTGTTTCATGGTATATAGTTCACATGTTCATATCCAATGATTAAAATGTGAAACTACTATAAATGGTTATATATGTACACTATGGCATCCAGCAAAGGTAACTAAATATATGCAAATAGGAAACAAAATTTAAAATAGTAGAGTAGAGAAACAAAATAGCTCACCTGTGTAGTCACGGTTATATCCAGAAAGGAAACCACAAACGACATTGCACTAGTATTTGTAACCATGAGTTGGAACTTCTCCCAAAATCAGAACAGGGTGTTCTTTTCCCAACGTTAACAACAATAACAACAGAAAAAAAAAACCGAAAAAAAAAACCGAAAAAAAAGGGAATACCTTCAGTAACGAAGTGTAATGTGGGAGAAAGTGATGAGAATAATGAAATGAGCTTCCAGATCTTGCTCGCGTCGTCAAGAGGAGGAGATGAGATCTGTCGATGGGTTCCGATCGTTCGAGGAGGAAGGAGACGATTTTGGGGCTAGGGTTTTGTTTTTCTAAAATCGAAAAGGAGGAAGGAGGTGAGCGGGAGAGAGGGGGAAAGGACTGCAGGATTTAGAAGGAGCTAAATCGATGGGTTCCGATTTGAGAAAAGCTAGGGTTTTTTTTCGCTCAGAGAGAAAGAGGATAAAGGATGGGAGCGGGAGCGGGATAATTTGGGTTAGGTCGAAATGAAGCCAGATGTATGTTGGGGGGGGGTGAAATTCCGAATATAACCCCCCACATTAACAGATGAGCGGAAGCATCATCTGATCCGTTAGATGCAATTCAATCAGATCGAACGGTCTACACTTAGTGCGCACCTCGTTGCACACTGGGCTGGTGTGCAACGGAAAGTTTCCCTATATATATATATATATATATATTTTAAAATTTTAAAATGCGACGAAAGATGATCTTTCGTCTGATTTTTAAAATAAATGAACTGTCGAAAGATCATCGTTCGTCTGACTATATTTTCCAAATTCCTATATCTTCTCCTAAATATAGCCGACCACTGTTCCCTTCAAACCCAAAATTTTGGTATTTAGCTAACGACTACAGCTCGATATTTGCAAAATTTGTAAAATTTGCAAAAATAGACAACGACTACAGATGCTCTTATTTTTTGTAATTAGACCAATCATATAGAGTTGCAAATAGAGTTTTACATTTGGAGAGTCATTCCACATTTCTCTTATTTAATAAAGACTAATATTCTGGTTTTGAGCCATTGTTGGGCTTTTTTTAATCAAAAGGATAAGACATTGGAGTCAATTTCAGAGATAGGATTTTTTTTAAAAAATATTTGCAAATATAGGACACCCCCCAAACTATTTATAAAAATAGAACAGTTAAAAGTAATTTTCTAAGAAAGACCCTACCTTTGGAGATATTTACACAACATTAAAACTAAAAATTTACATATCTCATTACCCTATTTAAAAACTAGATATTTCACAGAATAAAGAAATTAAGATGAAAAAGTCTCTCAAAATTTAAAATTAGATACATTGATAGAAGATTAACAGAAAGAAAGCATATAACCGATAGAGAAATATTAGAATATTTGTTAATAACAAGTAAAATAACCAAAAAAACTACCTAAGGAAATAAAAAGGAGATAGCATACAAGGTATTAGATTATAGAAACGAAAAAGTAAGTTGGTATTACCAACACCTACTAACATATATAATATTAGGCTAAGTATGGTTAATAGTCCAAAAGGAGAAATATTAAATTCAAAAATAGAATCAGAAATTTATATGATAAACATGCAAGAGTTAGAAGAAGATTACAATGGTCCAGAGTTTGTAGGAATTATAAGAAAAAATTTAAAAACCATAAATAAGAACATAAAAGAACTAGGTAGATATATAATCGAAGACACAGAAGAAGAACTAGGCATAACGAAAGAAGGTATGAAGGAGTTAGAAGGCATAACAAAGCTTAATATAAATATTCTAGAAATAGAAGATTTAATGGAAAATCCTAATTCAGAGAAAGTAGAGGAAGCCTTAAAAAATCTAGATGTAATGAATGAAGAAATAAAAATGGATCAAAGATAAAGAAAAGATTACAGCAAAACCAACTGAAAATCCAACTGACATGTAAAAAATCTTAAGGCGACCACCTAACAAAAGACCTTATCACTTACCATGAAAATGACAAAACAAAAAAAAAGGTTAGGAAGATACAAAGAAAAAGAAATCCCAAAATATGAAACTGCAGAACACTACGAAAAAGGAATAGCAGGAAATGGAGAATGGCTAGATCTAGACAGCATAAAAGACTTAGATAAGACAAGAAGAATGGGGAAAGGCTTCACTGATAGTAGGATTTGGGCAAAACCTTTCAGGAAACTCATTTGAGAAATTTATAGAAGCAACCTTTATAGAAGTAGTAGCCAAATGGTGGAATGGACTAAAGGAAGAAGAAAGAAATGCTATCAGAAAATTAAGAGCAATTGATGATAAAGGAACAGAAGAAACCCCAGCATAACAAACCTTAGGATTAAAAGAAATAATTATAAATTAAGAAATAGCAATAAGAATAGAATTCAGTGTCTATGATAAAAGAGAAAAACACACTATATATAAAAAGAACCAAGCAAGATGGAGATTAAGCAATTTAGAAATATGCGACATGTGTTATTTTGACAACCTTGCTTGTGAATTCCGAGAATATTTTTAAGATAGTTATTATACAAAAGAAGAAAGGAGTCCAATATTGGACTTATTATTTCTAAAAGTACCTGATTCATGGACTATAAACATATATAGTGCCTACATAGGGGAAAAAGTAAAACCAGAAGTAAATACTTTAGGGTATAAAACACAATTTGTAAAAGATTACATGGATAAAGTGTGCCATGAAGCTAGAGCAACAATGAAATACTATAGAACATATAAACAAAGAATTAGTTGTGAAGCTGTAAGACCGAATCATTGGGGATGTAACAATAATTATACAAAGACGAGTAAACAAAAATCCCAAAAATATAAACCAAAATATAGAAAGACCTTTAAGAGATATAAAAAACCCTATAAAAGATACTTCAGAAAATTAAATAAAAATAGACAATATCCGAAAAACCCAAAGAAATGTAATTTTTATATATGTGAAGAGGTAGGACATATATCACCAAATTGCCCTAAGAGAATGTAAAAAAGAAAATGTAAAATACTTAGAAGAAATTGAAGAAATGAATAACATAAACTATAAACCCATAGAATATGAGGAAGACTGGTCAGAAATTAGTGAAGATAAAGAAATAATGATACTGGAAGAAGATAGTGGAAGTACTGAAGGTGAAACAGAAGAATGTAAAATAAATATGATGACAGAAATAGGAGAACAATTAGAATGAGAAGAAAATAATGAAGAAGTAAGGGAAAGAATGTGATTTGACATAGAAAAATACGATAAAATAAGAGCAACCAAATTAGATATAAACTCAAAAGAGATATTTAAACTACCAATATTTAAAAGGAAAAAGAATACCATCATAATAGCCAGGAATAATGAACAACCTATAGACATTGAATAAGCCCAAGGAAAAACCATAATCCCATTAATAACCGAAAAAATAATAAGACAATAGATGGAAAAAATAAGTGTGAAAACCAGAAAAACATTAAGACATATACATTTAGGAGCTGTGCAAATAATAATAAATGCTTATATTAAGGAAGGAATAAATACACCCCTGGAAATATACCTAATGGATGATAGAATAATATCAAGTACATAAGATGCCTTAATAGGAATAGTACAATGAAACCTAATGTATCAAAAGATAAAATTTACAATAAAGCCTAATTTCTCTATAAGTATGGCCGAAGAAAATAAGGACAGAAGTTTAGTCATATATCACAAATTATCAAGAATAGAAATGATAGAGAAAAGCAAAGTTATGAGTTTACAAATAAAAAATATTTATGCTTTCACTAGTAAGCATGAAGTAAAAAATAGGAATATAGATAACTTTAAAATAGAACCACTATTCAGCGAAATTATAAGATACAAACAAGCTAGAGATAACCCTGAAATGACTATACCAAATTATATAGAATTTAACTTTAATAAAGCAAAAGAAATTACAAAAGGAAAAACACCACATATAATGTTCGGAAAGAGATCACTATGAATAAGAAACAAACAACAAGCATTAAAATTAATACCAATAATAATTACATTAGACAATTAAAACAATAACCAATTTAAAATAGAAATAGAATATTATGACAGTGGAAAATTGATAAACAAGTAGCCCTTGTAGATACATGAGCTACTAATTCACATATTAAACAAACAAATATAAAGACAACAAAATTAATACCATTATAAAATCCATATTACTACCTAGACTATTACAATAATAGACATCCAATTGTACATAAAATAATACTACCACTAAGGATAAATGGTAGAAGTGAAATGCTATTACATTTACATGTAGATCCAGAACACCATGTTAACGAAATGTTATTAGGAACTTCCTTCCTTACATCAGTACAACCTTACTCAATTCAAGAAGAAAAACACAATAACAGTAAACAATGATAGTATAGTAATAAATAGAATATTTTGTAAATGAATTCATTAAGAGCAACAAAAAACACATTATACATACTAACAGAATTTGTATATGAAGGATACAAATCAAGAAACTATCATAGTCTAATAGACACCGGAGCAGGCACTAGCTTATGCCGCGAAAATATACTATCAAGATGGAAACAAGATGGATATAATAAAAAGGCGATAACCGGATTAACTGGGCAAACTGTCATACTTGATAGGTATCAACAAAATGTTAATATACAAATAGGAAATTACATACTAAAAATACTGATAATATACCAATTTAATGATATGAATAATGATGTACTATTAGGAAATGACTTTTCCAACAATACTATCCTATAACCATATCGTATAAATCCGTTATATTTACAACACCTAGTCAACACCAAGCAATAGCTATTAGAATAACCCAACCTTATTTTAGGACCGACTTGCCGTATATCAGAGTTTCTTCAATCCAGCGTGGTGAATATCAATATTTACTAAACAAAACTAGAATACAACAAGTCCAAAAAATAACTATAAAGAAATTTTACAAAAACAATTAGAAGATCTGTGCGGAGATGACCCTTTAGCAAAATGGGACTTAAGTAAACCCACAACACATATAGAATTAATAGATAAGAACAAAATAATAAAAATTAAATCTATAAGACACACTCCAACAGATTTAGAAGAGTTCAAAATACATATAAAAGAACTAATAGAAAATAATTATATAAGAAGATCATAAAATCCACATTCATCACCAGCATTTATAGTGAGAAAACATTCAGTAGAAAAAAGAGGTAAATCTCGAATGATAGTAAATTATAAAGAATTAAATAAAAAATAATAAGAGATTTGGATATCCACTACCAGATATGCAGATACTACTTAACACAGTAAGAACAATATAAATATATTCAAAATTCTATTGTAAATCAGGATTCTACCACATAAAACTAACAGAAGACTCAAAACAGTTAACATCATTTAATTACCACAAGGGTTTTATGAATAGAATGTATTACCATTCGGATATAAAAATAGCTCCGGAGTATTTCAAGAATATATGGATAAGATATTTGAAAAACACAATAATTTCATACTAGTATATTTAGATGACATTCTAATAGGATCTGAAAACGAAAAGCAACACAAAGAACATTTACTAAAATTCATAGAAATAGTAAAAAATGAAGGTGTTATACTATAAAAAAATTGGAATTGTTCAAAACTGAGATACAATTTTTAGGAACAAAATTATCACATGAAGGAATAGAACTATAACCACATATAGCACAAAAAATAAAGACATTTCCTAATGTCCTAAAAGAAAAAAGAGAAGTACAAGCCATAATTGGTTTACTAAATCAGATAAGAGGATACATAACAAATCTATCAGCAAAAACAAATTTGTTAAAAAAAAAGTTTAAGAAATGGGAATGAACCCCAGAGGATGAAGAAAAACTTAAAATATTAAAACAACAAACTTCAAGATTTTATAAACTAAGATTACATGTTAAAGAATGTTCATGGATAATAGAAACAGATGCATGTGAAAATAATTGGAAAGCAATATTAAAATTCGTATAAATATGTGAAAAAGAGGAAAGACTAGCCATATACACAAGTGGATCATGCACACAAACCCAACAAAATTACCACATAAATGAAAAAGAACTACTAGCAATACTAAAAGCCATAAAAAAGTTTGAATTATTCATAATACATACAAAATTCATGGTAAGAACATATAATACATAAGAAAAGAGTTGGATTAACAAAATAATAGATCAAACTATAGCAAATAAAAGATTCATAAGATGGCAAATGGAACTAAAAAATTATGACTTTACAATAGAAAATATAAAAGGAAAAGACAATATTTTAGCATAATTTCTATCAAGAAATTAACTACTTCATTTGTTCCAGAATGGAAACTAGAGTCCAGCAAATAGAACAGGATATAATTTTTCTCAAAGAAACCATGGAACAAATAAAATGAGCATTTAATCAATTACACCTACAAATATGCAGACTCCAAAGTCTGTTCTACCAGTATGCAACTACAGAAAATATGATGGACAATACTAGCAAAAAATGAGTGAGATGGGAGAACCTACTCATTCGCTAAAAGAAGAAGCAATTACATCCTCAAATAAGACAACATACAAAGAGACACTTCTTACTGAGAAATCTACTACCAAAGTATCAAAGAAAACATTATTTTTACAATATACTGAAAAATTATGCCAAGTAACCGAGGTCAACCAGTTCATCAAAACAATATCACAGCAATATATGAACAAGGCCATCATCATACCAGGAGCTAATCCGAGAACAACCAGAGCATTGTTCGAAAAAGGACTTATTCATTGTATCTATCCATCCAAAGAATGTGAAGAATTGGTCCACTTGCCAAGAAAAATTTACAAAGCAACCAAGAGTTATTTTAGCCTCACAAAGGCCGCAAAAATATATGTCAGAATGTATTCAGCAATCCCTGGGTACACGTTATAAAAATAGGAATGACTAACCAAGTGATTTATGGAGCATATAACATTGTACCATATAAGGCCGAGGAATTTGAAAAAATAATCCCAGAAAGAAGAGCAATGAGATTCAGAAACATGTAATGCGAGCTAAAAGACGTAAAACTAAGAGACAACAACATATGGATCTATGAAAGCCCAGACCCAGAGAAAATAATAATGTATAGTATAACAAAATTAAAACAGCCACAAGATAAGCATGAGCTGTTGATAGTTGGTACCAAATACTATCTACAGGAGCAATGACAATAACAAATTAAATAGCTGGATACTATTGTAGCTTGATGAAGACAGAACATCAACACAAATGTGGAGAATGTGAAGATGTCGTCCAGGAGGAATCTCTTTTTCTAGAATAGTCCACAAATATAATCAGAACAATTATTAAAGACTGATGTAAGCAGTTACGTATTTGTAGTAATTATTGAACACATGATGTAAGCAGTGACGCATGAAAACTTGTTGTAAGCTGATCCATTTGTCTATAAAAGAGGAAGCTAAGAAAGGGAGAAGGCAGAATATCTAAGAGGGAGAAATTCCATATAAGTTTGTAAGAAGAGTTTGTTTGTAAGAGGTCGAATCAATAAAGACTATCTTTCTTGTTAAGCTCTTGTAGAATATAAGGTATGAATAATTAGTTTCTTATCCTTAGGGAGAGTTTTGTAAGGCTCTGCCTGAAAGATCTTGCAAAAAGACCCATTTGTAACCTTCTATACTTAAGCTGTACACCTAGTGGCAGGAAACGAGCTAAGTTGTGGTTGCCTGTATTGAAGTGCTACTGGTTGTTCCAGATGTATCTCTTGGATGAAGCTCTCTTGAAGAGCATAGTAGTCATGAGATGGGAGGGACGTAAAAGGAGAACTGAAATTGGGGTGCATACCAGGGGTATTTTATCCACTGGTAGTAACTGGTACAGAGCAGCTCAAAGAAGTTTAACTAGGTCAGAAGCATGATGAGCCATTTTATTTTGATTCTTATGGTATCCTTAGAAATCTCTCGCTGCTCCTGATTTTATACTTGTTGTTTTAAATAATCAAAAAATGGTAAAAAAGAATAATGGATAATAATAGTTTCAGTCTTGCCTGAGAAATTTATGAATTAATGACTAACTATCAAGGAAGTGATAGAATGTTAGTTTTTCATGTTTATTATCCTCATAGAGTAACAATCATGAATGATTTTTATGAGTTCAAATTATTTTTCTTTAGTGTACAACGAGTAATAATTATAACAATAAATCAAATAAATTCCTGGAGAAACTAGCAATATAATGTCCAAATAATTGATGATCTAACTTTTTATGAAAGATCATTATTATTTCATGAAAATGGTGAATTTAGTAGTTATATCTGGATTCCTACAACAGCATATAAACAATTTCTAGAATAAAATGAATATATTGAAGAAGGAGATAGACATAAGGAAGAACTTGAAGAACCCCCATATGATATTAGTAGTGAAATATCTAAGACAGAATCAGAATCTATGAGAGATCTTGAACTTATGCTTGATTACTTTAATATTTTTGAGATAGACAATGCACATTATTTCGAAGAATATTATTTTACAGAAATCTATCACCTTTTAAGTTTTTTGATACTCTGTTTAATTCTATTTTTCTGGTGATTTCACGCTTCGCACAGTCAGTGGTATCAGAGCCTTAGTTCTAAGTAAATAACTCTCACCTAGTTTTCTCAAAATATTTAGTACAATTTAAGTAGTTAAAAAATTGATTAAATAAGATAAATAGAAAATATTACAAAAACAAATTTTGAATTTATAGAAAGATCACACATCCTATAGAATAGGATAGGAAGCATAGAATATTAGTTAAAAACTATCCCTTAGTTGCAAATAGTTTGGTCATTGTCCCATTTTTGCAAATATTTTAAAATTTTGTCCTAAAAAAATAATTAACTCTAAGACATTGTGAGTAGGGCTGTAAATCGGACCGGACGGGATTGGACAACCATATGTTCAAGCTCGGACCGAAAATTTTCAAGGATGGGCTTATGTCCGGCTCGGTCCAGATCGATCAAAATTTTTATAGTCTAGGCTCGGTTCATTATAAAAGCAGAAGGCCTATGTCCGGACTGTTATGCTTGTTCATACGAATCGGACTCGGACCGGACTGGAAATTGTTTTGCAAATGATACTATCTATTATAACTTATTTCAAGAAGAAGTATGGTACTAGCTATTGTTTTGCAGATGAAGTTCAAAGGTGTTTAATAATATGCAAAATGAATAACTGGTTTAAAATAAGAATGAGACATATTTACCCATAATATCAAGGAGATAATACAAAGAAGTTTACAATGCACAACAAAAAGTCGGATAGTCATTACAAATTTTCAATTAGTAAATCTTTAAAGAAGTTCTCTAAAGATCGTCGAGTTGTTTGATTCATTGGACAATTAAGGATCTTAGAAGTTCATTTCTTACATTAGTAGACTTCCATTCAACATGCATCAAAATTTAAACATACAATCATGACAAAAATCCCTTCAACAAAAATATCCAAAACAAAAATTATTAAAAGGAAACACAACTCAAAACATCAATTTTGCACCAACAAAGTTTTAAAGTTTCATCCTAGAAATAACTATAACAAAAGTTATGCCAAAACAATTATTAAATTCAACTTGATGGTTTGAACTTTGATTGATGATGCTCCACATCCACTTGGATGTTCCACTTGCATTTTATTGAACCTACAAAATGCAGTCATATTAAGAGGAACATAAAATGAGTATAAATTGAGAATTTCCCTCATAAAGTATATAGTAAACATATAACCCCATATATAAGCTAATAACTAACATTCAAAATTACAATTATATAATTACCTTATCTCGAAATTTTCAATGAAATGAGATTAATCAAAATCCATCATTTGCATAGCCTCCTCTTCAGGTTGAGCCTATCAAAAGAATATTCAAATGGTGATTATAAAGTAATTATATTAATTGACAATCAATATTCACGAAATGGAGAAATAATATGTATTTTACCTTTAAATTATTCATATTGTAATTGGAACGTATCCAATCTCGGTACAAATCAAAGCTTCTACTGTCTCCAGCTTTAAAGAATTTCGAAATTGGTCAAGAACTCTACCTCCATCGCTAAATGCAGATTCGGAAGCAACACTAATAATAGGAATAGATAGTATATCTCTAGCCATGCTTGGTAGTATTTTGAATTTTAGTGTGGCTGTTTTGCACCATTCCAACACATTAAAATACTCTTCTGATTCATGCTTGTAAAGACTTTCTTGTAGATACATTTCCATTTCAAATTTGGGTGGCTCCACTGCATCTTGAGTTTGAGCCCACATCTCAAACTCACACACATTTTTTGTCTTCCCTTTTAAATTACCGCTAGTAGAAGCCCCAACAATATTTACTACCTTAGCATTTTTATTCTTTGCAACACTACAAGCAACATATTCACCAAACAATTCATGCAAAGATGAAAGGACAAGCTGGATTTTCTTTTCAGACTTAAGAGAAGAGTAAACTTTTGGGAAACAATACTCAATCAACTTCATTTTGTATCTTGGATCCAAAACTACACCAATAGACATTAACAAATTGCAATCCCCAAAATACTTATCAAATTTATCTTTCATTTTCTGCACAATTTCCTTCAATAAAGGTGTTCCTTCAAATTCCACTAATTTGTCATTCAAGGTTTGCTTAATTTTCCAAAGCTCGGGAAGAAACAAATTCGAAGTTGGATAAGATGTACAAGAGAACACATTAGAGGCTTCATTGAAAACTTCTAAAATCTTGCACACGATTTCAACCTTCTCTCAATCCATCAAGGATGGTAGCCACTTATATGATTTATCCCTCTCACGATACATAGGAAAAACTTGTCTAAATCCCAAAGCACACTCTAGCATTGCATAAGTAGAATTCCTACGAGTTGGGACATAAAGAATTAAACGTCTAGACACTAGAAGTTGCAATTGCTTTACTATATCTACGAACTTGTAAAGCCTTTGAAGTGACATTTGCAAATACTTCACACTTTCACGGATATTTTGAATAACTTCTTTAACTCATGCAGTCCATCTTGCACCATTAAGTTCAACACATGTGCACAACACCTAACATGAAAAACCTTACCCTTGAAGAAAAGTTTACCCTTCATTGAAAAATTATCCTTCAAATTTTTCACTACAACATCATTTGAGGAAGCATTATGAAGTGTTATTGAAGAAATTTTATTCTCAATTCCCCAATCCAAAAGACAAGCAAAAATGGCATCAGATATATCAACTCCAGTATGTGGTGGAGGCAAGCTACTAAAGTTCAAAACACGCTTTTGTAAAGTCCACTCCGAATCGAGAAAGTGACAAGTGAGACACATATATCCTATGGTCTGATTTGATGTCCATAAGTCATATGTCAAACTAACTCTACTCACACTTGCTAACATATTCTTTAACTTCTTCTTCTTTAATGCATACAAGTTTATGCAATCATTTTTCATAGTAACACGTGATACCTTTTCAAATTCAGGATTCAAAAGTTGGCAAAACAACACAAAGAATTCATGCTCCACCATTCTAAATGGATATTCATGCACAATGATCATGGTAGGCAGTAATTCTCTAACTTTCTTCTTATCAAATTTGTGAATAGCTAGTTTTCCAATCAAACCATCAGAATGTGTACCTTTTAAAAAAATCTTTTCCCAACAACTTTTGCCTTTTTTTTTACCGATGCGAACTTTGCACTTAGTTAAGTGTCTCTTAAATGTGGTTGTGCAGCCATCTATAGTTCTAGCTATCTTCATTAAGTAATGAACACACTTAGCAAACAATTTAACAGTACCATCCTCACCTGTTTCTTCACCCCTTTCGAACTCGAGCCAGACCGGTGATGTCCTTCTCCTCTTTTTTTTCCAGTAGCCTTTTCTGTATCCCCATGGTCGTTGACGCCATCCACAATTTCAATGTTGTCATCACTAATGCGATCCTCTTGATGTTGTTGACCATTCTCAATCTGCTCCAGATCTACAAAAATATAAAGAACAATTTAAACTTTTTTAGCATTAATTGTATTAATAAAATACAAAAAGAAAGGTTCTATTAATAAGCATATGACAGACGGTAAATTATTTTCCGTCCGACGTTTAAAAAAAAACCTAAAAAAATTAATTAAAGCCTCTGTGATAGTAACATTTATACCCACAAAAAAATCAAAAAGCTTACCTGATCCTAGGACGGTAGATGAAGCTTCGTTTGAGATGGTTTTGTTTATTTAAATGGAATGGACGGGAAATCTTTTCCCGTCCGACCGTTAAAAAAAAAAAAAAAAATTAAAGGGATGGGGAATAATTCCTCATCCGATGAGTACGTGTGAAAAAAAATCTCTCCAACGAAAATCATCTTTCGTTTGCTATATTTTGGCAATTACCATTTCGTCAGTCAAATATAAACGACTATTGTAGCTCCGAAATTCAAAATTTGAATATTTGGCCAACGACTACAGCACATTTTTTATCAAAATTTGAAAATTTTGGCAAAATGACCACAGATGCTTTTAAAGAGCCATACTGTGTCACAATCATCACTATAATATGTCTTCAATACGTCTATAATTCCCATCTGAGCCACAGTATTCTAGTGATCATAGTACAGTATGGGAAATCGATCCAAAAAAAATAGTACAGTATGGGAAGAGCCAAACTTGTCATAATATTATAGTGATTTACCGATACTGTGTCACATTTAAAATATATATACTTGACAGTGTACGGAAGCAGTGTTTCAAGTAGAGTGTTTTATATAAATAATTCTAATCACTAAATCAAGTGCACCGAAATATGATGATAATCAAGTTTCACGTATGTTGATCCAATATCGCTAAATCAAAGTAGGCAGATGAATTATTATGACTAAAATTTTATTTATTTTTAAAGGTGTGATCTGATGAATGGCTTTGCTAGGGATGACATCAGGTCTGGCCAGCCCGGGACCGGCCGGGCCCGGCGCGCCTCATTCTCGGGCTTAACCGCGAACCGGCCGTCTTAATACCCGGTCTGGTCCGGTCACAAATTTTCGGCATTTAGCCCGGTTAGGCCCGGCCCGCTCGAGGTCCGGGACCGGCTGAACCGGCCCGCCCGGGCTCGGGCCTGTCCGGGCTGACCGTTGCCATTTTTTTGTTTTTCTTTTTTTTGTTTTTTTCCCTTGAGAAAAAAAAAATTAAAATTACAAAAAAGCCCCCCGACGGATTTATACTAGCTAGCTTGGGGGGGTACTTTAGGAAATCAAAAAAATGGCATTTTCTATAAATACCATATCATTTCTTTCCTTTCTCTTCACTAATTCACTCAAATATCTCATTCTCTCTACTATTTCTCCAATCAACAACAACAATTAAGTGATCAACACCCTCTCAAGTGATCAAGATCAAATTTCTCTACATTTTGAAGGAAGGAAAATCAACAACAATCAAGTGATCAACCCATCAACATTCAACAACAACAATCAATACCACTTTTACTCCTAGCTCTCAAGTCTCAACTTTTTTACGATATTTTAGTATAATTTTAATTTTTAGAATTAACATAGTTGATTATTCATTATTCTCATATAATTTGAGTTTTCTTGATCTTCTTCCTCTCATTTTTTTAGATTTTATTTTTAATTTTCATAAAGTGGTAAAAGAAACATACACTACTCACTCACTAGTTCTTGATATTGTTGTTAATTTTTAATTGAGATAGATTGTTGTTTGTTTTTAATTATTAGTTGCCATACATTTAGTTGTTGTTTTCTCTCTATGTTTTACATACACTAGTTTTTTATAGTTAAATGGCCTCTAATCGATCGCGCGGTGGTGGTAGACATAGTAGTCAAGAATCCACTAGTCATAACATTCCTTCCCTTCCAAATCTATATATAGATAGTGAAGAAACATTCATGAATTATGATAGTTTTCCTGATATGAATGAAACACACTCAAATTCTATAGAAATAGAAGATCATGTAGAACCACAACTATCGGAATAAGGTCCTTCTCTAACATCAGGAAAAACTAGAGGGACTACTTCCGAAGTACACAAATATTTCAATTTTGTATCTTCACAAAATGAAAAGAGTGTAGGACTTAAAATATGTAAGAAGTGTCAAACACCAGATAAGTTTAAATTAGGATCAGGCACGGGTACACTTCAATGTCACTTAAGCAAATGTCAACCACAATTTTCGAAAGACAATCTCACACAATAAAAAATACATCTTAGAACAGGTCAAGTAGATAGTCATAGCTACGATCACGATATCGTTCGAAGGAAAATGGTTAAGTTAGTAATTAGGGATGAATTATCATATTCGTTTGGTGAAAAAAATTATATGTAGAGACTTTTGTACAAACCTCCTTCAACCCCCAATATAAAAAGATTGTTAGAAATGTAGTTAAGGGTGATTGTAAATTTGTTTACAATGAGACTAATGATTTTTTGATAGCAATCCTAAAATCACTAAACACTAGAGTTTCATTGACATCGGATGGGTGGGTTGGAGTAAACGGCGTTCTGATGATGTGTGTAACATGTCATTGGATAGATTCGGATTGGGTACTTCAAAGAGGATAATTTAATTTGGATATGTTAGGTACCCACATAAGGGTGAAATTATAGCAACACACATTATGGAAGCATGTAACAGTTTTTGTATTTATGATAAAGTTTTTGCTATTGGTTTTGATAACGCCTCCAACAATACTAAGGCAATTGAGAGCTTGAAAATTAATTTAGATACTATAGAACCCGAAATTTTTCATGTTAACTGTGTTTGTCACATTTTAAATTTTTGTGTGCAAGGTGTACTAAAATATGAAAATGATAAACTTGATGCAGTGAAAGATTGTGTACATTATATTACATTGAGTGGTCTAATTTATCAAGCTTTTCATGATTGGTGCAAACTTAGAAGAATTGTATGTAAACGTTTTTCTAAAGATGTTAGACATTGTTGAAATTATACCTTTGAATTATTATGTGTTGTTCTTCATTATCATTTTAATCTTAGAGATTTTTGTGTTGCAATGGGTATGCAAAATTGTATGTTAGATAATGATTTTTGGTTTTTTGGTGATAGTTTGTATAAATTTTTAGAACCTTTTAACGATGCAACTTTAAAATTTTCGAAAACATATTCATTTACATTTAGTCGTATTTTACTTGAACATGTGACTATGATGAAAACAATTAAAGATTTGCAAAATGACCCATTTATTGGAGATATGGTCAATGCGACATGTATTAAAATTTTAAAATATTTTTAACAACTTCCTATGTTATATTGTGTAGCTAGTGTAATGAATCCTATGATTAAATTAGATGGAACAAAAAATTAATTGAAATTTTTTACACTTATGCACCACACGATACAATAAAAGATTTTGATCATGTTGCTTTTACTCGTAAATTTTAGAATATTTTGACTACGTTATACGATTCTTATGATAGGCTTTATTCATCTAACAATATACAAACACAAACACAAAATGACCATTCTTCTTCTTCTTCTTCTTCCTCCTTATTAGCAAAAGGAAAGAGTCATGCTAGTAGTAGTGTTTTAAATCTTATTAAATCAAAAAACCAAGAACTAATTCACCAAATGAGTTGAATTGGTATAATACACAAAGTACAGTTGAAGATTTAGAAGATGTGTTGGAGTTTCGGAAGAGTAATGAAGCAATTTTTAGGATTCTTTCTCGTATGGCTAGAGATTTGCTAACTACACCAGTGTTAACCGTTGCATCGGTAAGTGCTTTTTCTCTTGGTGGCAGGATAATGAGCCCGAACAAGAACCGATTGACATCCAAAAATTTGGAGATTGTAGTATGCGCTGAAGATTGGATGAAAGCGGAAGAGATGACCCAAGACTTACTTGAAGCACAAGCTGGATCAACAAGTAGCGATTTCTGGACGATTACATTTAGTCAATTTACATTAAAATGATGTTCAATATATTGTAATTAATTGGAAAATTTAGGGTGATGAGATTCTATATTTAGGTTAAGTAGAAGTGCACGACAGTAGTCCAATGCCTTCTCTTCAATATAAATAGAGGCCATCTCGATCTTTAAATTCAAGTAAGTCCCTTGTTTTGTAATTTGATCTAATTTGTGTGGAATTTTATTTGTGTACTTCGTTTTATTTAAGAATTTCAAATTTATTAAATCATGTACTTCGGTTATTCATATACTTTATTTATTTATGAAATTTTATTCTTTGCAATTCTTATTAAATTACAATTTAAGACTTCATCTTTAATATATTACAACAAAAAAAAATTCCCCCTAAACAACTCCCCGGCCCGGCCCGCGAACCGGCCTGAACTGGCCCGACCCCCATACTTGGGGCCAGGGGCCAAGTCCGGGTCTAGGTTTTCAACGTTGAGCCCGGCCCGGCCCGGCTCGCGTAAGCTTTGAGCCCGGCCCAGGTAAGCCCGGTCTAACCCGGCCCGGCCCGGGCCGAGTAGCCCGAATGCCATCCCTAGGTTTTGCATGTTAACGCTAGGTATGGCATCAGATCCGGGCCAGCCCGGCCCGGCTCGCCTCATTTCCGGGCTAAACCGCGAACCGGCCCCCTTAATTCTCGGTCTGGTCCGGTCCCAATTTTTTGGCATTTAGCCCAGTTAGGCTCGTCCCGCTCGAGGCCCGGGACCGGCTGAACCGGCCCCCCTGGGCTCGGGCCGGTCCGGGCCGACCGTTGGCCGGTTTTATTTTTTTTCATAAAATAAAAAAAATTAAATTAAAATTACAAAAAGGCCTCCCAACGGATTTATACTGGCTAGTTTTGGGGGGTACTTTAGGAAATAAAAAAATGGCATTTTCTATGAATACCATACCATTTCTTGCCTTTCTCTTCTCTAATTCACTCAAATATCTCATTCTCTCTAGTATTTCTCCAATCAACAACAACAATTAGGTGACCAACACTCTCTTAAGTGATCAAGATCAAATTTCTCTACATTTTGAAGGAAAGAAAATCAACAACAATCAAGTGAACAACTCATCAACATTCAACAACAACAATCAATACCACTTCTTCTCCTAGCTCTCAAGTCTCAACTTTCTTACGGTATTTTAGTATAATTTTAATTTGTAGAATTAACATACTTGATTATTCATTATTCTCATATAATTTGGGTTTTCTTGATTTTCTTTCTCTCATTTTTTTAGATTTTATTTTTAATTTTGATAAAGTGGTAAAAGAAACATACACTACTCACTCACTAGTTCTTGATATTGTTGTCAATTTTTAATTGAGATAGATTGTTGTTTGTTTTTAATTATTAGTTGTCATACATTGAGTTGTTGTTTTCTCTCTATTTTTTACATACACTAGTTTTTTATAGTTAAATGGTCTTTAATCGATCACGCGGTGGTGGTAGACATAGTAGTCAAAAATTCACTAGTCATAACATTCTTTTTCTTCCAAATCCATATATGGATAGTGAAGAAACATTCATGAATTATGATAGTTTTCCCGATATGAATGAAACACACTAAAATCCTATAGAAATAGAAGATCATGTAGATACACAACCATTGGAACAAGGTCCTTCTCTAACATCAAGGAAAACTAGAGGGACTACTTCCGAAGTACACAATTATTTCAATTTTGTCCCTTCACAAAATGATAAGAGTGTAGGACTTAAAATATGTAAGAAGTGTCAAACACCATATAAGTTTAAATTAGGATCGGGCATGGGTACACTTCAACGTCACTTAAGCAAATCTCAACCACAATTTTCGAAAGACAATCTAACACAACAAAAAATACATCCTAGAACCGGTCAAGTAGATAGTCATAGCTATGATCACGATACCGTTCGTAGGAAAATGGCTAAGTTAGTAATTAGAGGTGAATTACCATATTCGTTTGGTGAAAAAAAATATATAGAGACTTTTGTACAAACCTCCTTCAACCCCCAATATAAAAAGATTGCTAGAAATGTAGTTAAGGGTGATTGTAAATTAGTTTACAATGAGACTAAGAAATTTTTGATAGCAACACTAAAATCACTAAACACTAGAGTTTCATTGACATCGGATGGGTGGGTTGGAGTAAATGGTGTTCCGATGATGTGTGTAACATGTGATTGGATAGATTCGGATTAGGTACTTCAAAAGAGGATAATTTCATTTGGATATGTTAGGTACCCACATAAGGGTGAAATTATAGCCACACATTATGGAAGCATGTAACAATTTTGTATTTATGATAAAATTTTTGCTATTGGATTTGATAATGCCTCCAACAATACTAAGGCAATTGAGAGCTTGGAAATTACTTTAGATCCTATAGAAGCTGAAATTTTTCATGTTAGGTGTGCTTGTCACATTTTAAATCTTTGTGTGCAAGGTGCACTAAAATATGGAAATGATAAACTTGATGCAATTAGAGATTGTGTACTTTATATTACATTGAATGGTCTAATTTATCAACCTTTTCATGATTGGTGTAAACTTAGGGGAATTGTATGTAAACGTTTTCCTAAAGATGTTAGACATCGTTGGAATTCTACCTTTGAATTGTTAGGTGTTGTTCTTCATTATCATTTTAATCTTAGAGATTTTTGTGTTGCAATGGGTATGCAAAATTGTATGTTAGATGATGATTTTTTATTTTTTGCCGATAGTTTGTATAAATTTTTAGAACCTTTTAACGATGCAACTTTATAATTTTTAAAAACATAATCATCTACATCTAGTCGTATTTTACTTGAAATTGTGACTATGATGACAATAATTAAAGATTTGCAAAATGACCCATTTATTGGAGATATGGTAAATGCGGCATATATTAAAATTTAAAAATATTTTCATCCACTTCCTATGTTATGTTGTGTAGCTAATGTAATGAATCCTATGATTAAATTAGATGGTACAAAAAATTTAATTGAAATTTTTTTACACTTATGCACCACACGATGCAATAAAAGATTTTGATCATGAAGCTTTTACTCGTAAATTTTAGAATATTTTGACTACGTTATATGATTCTTATGATAGACTTTATTCATCTAACACTACACAAACACAAACACAAACACAAAATGACCATTGTTCTTCTTCTTCCTCCTCCTTATTAGCAAAAGGAAAGAGTCATGCTAGTAGTAGTGTTTTAAATCTTATTAAATTAAAAAAACCAAGAACTAATTCACCAAATGAGTTAAATTTGTATAATGCACAAAGTACAGTTGATGATTTAGAAGATGTGTTAGAGTTTTGGAAGAGTAATGAAGCAATTTTTCGTATTCTTTCTCGTATAGCTAGAGATTTGCTAACAACACCGGTATCTACCGTTGCATTGGAAACTGATTTTTCTCTTGGTGGCAAGATAATGAGCCCGAACAGGAACCGATTGACAGCCAAAAATTTGGAGATGCTAGTATTCGCTGAAGATTGGATGAGAGCAGAAGAGAGGACCCAAGACTTACTTGAAGCACAAGCTGGATCAACAAGTAGCGATGACTGAACGATTACATTTAGTCAATTTACATTAAAATGATGTTCAATATATTGTAATTAATTGGAAAATTTAGGGTGATGAGATTCTATATTTAGGTTAAGTAGAAGTGCACGACAGTAGTCCAATGCCTTCTCTTCAATCTAAATAGAGGCCATCTCGATCTTTAAATTCAAGTAATTCCCTTGTTTTGTAATTTGATCTAATTTGTATGGAATTTTATTCATGTACTTCGTTTTATTTAAGAATTTCAAATTTATTAAATCATGAACTTCAGTTATTCATGTACTTCATTTATGTATGAAATTTTATTCTTTGCAATTCTTATTAAATTACAATTTAAGACTTCATCTTTAATATATTACAAAAAAAAAAATCTCCCTAAACACTGGCTCGGCCCGGCCCCCACACTTGGGGCTGGGGGCCAGGTCCGCACCAAGGTTTTCAACCTTGAGCCCGGCCCGGCGCGGCCCCCGTAAGCTTCGAGCCTGGCCCAAGTAGGCCCGGGACCGGGCAAAGCCCGGTCTAACCTGACCCGGCCCGACCCGAGTGGCCCGAATGCCATCCCTAGGTTTTGCATGTTAACACTAAGGATGGCATCAGGTCCGGGCCGGCCTGGCCTGGCTCGCCTCATTTCCGGACTTAACCGCGAACCGGCCCCCTTAATACCCTGTCTGGTACGGTGCCAATTTTTTGGCATTTAGCCCGGTTAGGCCCGCCCCGCACAAGGCCCGGGACCGGCTGAACCGGCCCGCCCGGGCTCGGGCCGGTCCGGGCCGACCGTTGGCCAATTTTTTTTTCTTTCAGAAAATAAAAAAGAAATTAAAAATTAAAATTACAAAAAGCCCCCCAACGGATTTATACTGGCTAGTTTTGGGGGGTACTTTAGGAAATCAAAAATATGGCATTTTCAATAAATACCATGCCATTTCTTTCTTTTCTCTTCACTAATTCACTCAAATATCTCATTCTCTCTACTATTTCTCCAATCGACAACAACAATTAGGTGATCAACACTCTCTCAAGTGATCAAGATCAAATTTCTCTACATTTTGAAGGAAGGAAAATCAACAACAATCAAGTGAACAACTCATCAACATTCAACAAGGACAATCAATACTACTTCTACTCCTAGCTCTCAAGTCTCAACTTTCTTACGTTATTTTAGTATAATTTTAATTTGTAGAATTAACATAGTTGATTATTCATTATTCACATATAATTTGGGTTATCTTGATCTTCTTCCTCTCATTTTTTTAGATTTTATTTTTAATTTTGGTAAAGTGGTAAAAGAAATATACACTACTCACTCACTAGTTCTTGATATTGTTGTTAATTTTTAATTGAGATAGATTGTTGTTTGTTTTTAATTATCAGTTTCCATACATTTAGTTATTGTTTTCTCTCTATTTTTTACATACACTAGTTTTTTATAGTTAAATGGCCTCTAATCGATCACGCGGTGTTGGTAGACATAGTGGTTAAGAATCCGCTAGTCATAACATTCCTTCCCTTCCAAATCCATATATAGATAGTGAAGAAACATTCATGAATTATGATAGTTTTCCCGATATAAATGAAACACACTCAAATCCTATAGAAATAGAAAATCATGTAGAACCACAACCATCGGAACAAGGTCATTCTCTAACATCAAGGAAAACTAGAGGGACTACTTCCGAACTACACAATTATTTCAATTTTGTCCATTTACAAAATGATAAGAGTGTAGGACTTAAAATATGTAAGAAGTGTCAAACACTAGATAAGTTTAAATTAGGATCGGGCACGGGTACACTTCAACGTCACTTAAGCAAATGTCAACCACAACTTTCGAAAGACAATCTCACATAACAAAAAATACGTCCTAGAACCGGTCAAGTAGATAGTCAAAGCTACGATCACGATATCGTTCGTAGGGAATGGCTAAGTTAGTAATTAGGGGTGAATTACCATATTCATTTGGTGAAAAAAAAATATGTAGAGACTTTTGTACAAACCTCCTTCAACCCCCAATATAAAAAGATAGCTAGAAATGTAGTTAAGGGTGATTGTAAATTAGTTTACAATGAAACTAAGGATTTTTTGATAGCAACACTAAAATCACTAAACACTAGAGTTTCATTGACATCGGATGGGTGGGTTGGAGTAAACGGCGTTCTGATGATGTGTGTAACATGTCATTGGATAGATTCGGATTGGGTACTTCAAAAGAGGATAATTTAATTTGGATATGTTAGGTACCAACATAAGGGTGAAATTATAGCCACACACATTATGGAAGTATGTAACAATTTTTGTATTTATGATAAAGTTTTTGCTATTGGTTTTGATAACGCCTCCAACAATACTAAGGCAATTGAGAGCTTGAAAATTACTTTAGATCCTATAGAACCCGAAATTTTTCATGTTAGGTGCGCTTGTCACATTTTAAATCTTTGTGTGCAAGGGGCACTAAATTATGAAAATGATAAACTTGATGCAATGAGAGATGTGTACATTATATTACATTGAGTGGTCCAATTTATCAAGCTTTTTATGATTGGTGTAAACTTAGGGGAATTGTATGTGAACGTTTTTCTAAAGATGTTAGACATCGTTGGAATTATACCTTTGAATTATTAGGTGTTGTTCTTCATTATCGTTTTAATCTTAGAGATTTTTGTGTTGCAATGGGTATACAAAATTGTATGTTAGATGATGATTTTGGTTTTTTGCCGATAGTTTATTTAAACTTTTAGAACCTTTTAACGATGCAACTTTACAATTTTCAAAAACATATTCATTTACATCTAGTCGTATTTTTCTTGAAATTGTGATAATGATGACAACAATTAAAGATTTGCAAAATGGCCCATTTATTGGAGATATGGTAAATGCGGCATATATTAAAATTTAAAAATATTTTCATCCACTTCCTATGTTATATTGTGTAGCTAATGTAATGAATCCTATGATTAAATTAGATGGTACAAAAAATTTAATTGAAATTTTTTACACTTATGCACCATACGATGCAATAAAAGATTTTGATCATGTTGCTTTTACTCGTAAATTTTAGAATATTTTGACTACGTTATATGATTCTTATGATAGGCTTTATTCATCTAACACTACACAAACACAAACACAAACACAAAATGACCATTCTTCTTCTTCTTCTTCCTCTTTATTAGCAAAAGGAAAGAGTCATGCTAGTAGTAGTATTTTAAATATTATTAAATCAAAAAAACCAAGAACTAATTCACCAAATGAGTTGAATTTGTATAATGCACAAAGTACAGTTGAAGATTTAGAAGATGTGTTTGAGTTTTGGAAGAGTAATGAAGCAATTAGTATTCTTTCTCGTATGGCTAGAGATTTGCTAACAACACCGGTGTCAACCGTTGCATCGGAAAGTGATTTTTCTCTTGGTGGCAAGATAATGAGCCCAAACAGGAACCGACTGACAACCAAAAATTTGAAGATGTTGTATGCGCCGAAGATTGGATGAAAGCGGAAGAGAGGACCCAAGACTTACTTGAAGCACAAGGTGGATCAACAAGTAGCGATGACTGAACGATTACATTTAGTCAATTTACATTAAAATGATGTTCAATATATTGTAATTAATTGGGAAATTTAGGGTGATGTGATTCTATATTTAGGTTAAGTAGAAGTGCACGACAGTAGTCCAATGCCTTCTCTTCAATCTAAATAGAGGCCATCTCGATCTTTAAATTCAAGTAAGTCCCTTGTTTTGTAATTTGATCTAATTTGTATGGAATTTTATTCATGTACTTCGTTTTATTTAAGAATTTCAAATTTATTAAATCATGAACTTCAGTTATTCATGTACTTCAGTTATTTATGAAATTTTATTCTTTGCAATTTTTATTAAATTACAATTTAAAATTTCATCTTTAATATATTACAAAAAAAATTCCCCCTAAACACCGGCCCGACCCGGCCCGGCCCGCATAAGCTTTGAGCCCGGCTCGGGTAGGCCCGGGACTGGGCAAAGCCCGGTCTAACCCGGCCCGGCCTGACCCGAGTGGCCCGAATGCCATCCCTTGTGAACACTAATGCATATCATTTTACCAAGATAACTCACCTGTAAGTGTTAACTGTTAAGTGTATTCAACCCACTTCAAGAATCAGGACAGTACAATTAAAATGAAAATAACATTCATAGAAAACGAAATGTATTTGTCATGCGGCATTTAAAGAAAACAAAATGGAAATTAAATGGAAAATGTTATTAGAAAAATGAAATATTTTCTCCTTTTAGCTCTTCAGGATTCATCACACTTTAAATTAAAAGCTATAATATCTATTATAGTTAAACTATGATATTTTAGATCTAACTCAAGTCCTTTGACAAATCCACATAACATTACAATAGATCAGAAACCACAACACTCTAAAATCAACAAGAATATATCAATATATTCATAAACCGAATGAAATATATGTACATTTCATAAACCGAATGAATATATGTACATTTCATAAACCGATTGAAATATATCTACAGACTCTCACACGCACACAATCAGATCGAATCACACAAAGTATCCACCGTTATTTGCACTTAAATAACCCTAGATCTAAACAACGCCCACAGGAACCAACAACTAATAAAGCGAAATTTCATCGGCAAAAATAATGGAAAAAAATTAATTCATTCACTTACTCGAATCTGGTGGTGGTAGAGAAGCCATACTGAAGTTGGAGCCTGGAGGAATGAACAGAGAGAAAAAATCAGCGGCGCCAACGAGACTGCGGGTGATCCGATGGTGATGGATCAAAATGGTAGCATGAATTAGGTTTTCTTGTGGTGGGTATTTATGTAGATGTTGATATTGATATGGATGGAAAACCAATCAATATTTTCCATGATTTAGGCTAATTTAATGAGATATTGTAGGAACTCAAGAGTCTAACTGATTTTGGAAATCAAGTTGGTAGAGTAATTGATATTAGAAATCGGGGAATAATGGGAATTTGGAAGAAAGATTTGTTGTACTGACCCACTTTTTGAAAATATTTGGGGATCTGACCCACTTTCGAAAATAATTAGCGATCTGACCCAGGTTTGGACACGTCAGCATAAGCCGTTATTAGAAATAATGGCATAGATTATTTATATGCCGCTATTTGCAATAATGACATCATTTTACATTTTTTTTTGCATGTCGTTATTTGGAGTAACGACATCAATATATTTCTCATACGAGCGTGAATCTTCTGACTTGGAAAAAATTCTAAGTGCTGAACAATTTATAAATAATGTCATTATCCCCAAGAACGACATTCGAATTACTGATGTCGTTATTGGAGATAACGGCATCAGTTATAATAAAATGAACTGTTGCCGCTGTTCCAAACAAATGCAACAGTTCATTTTATTAGAACTGATGTCGTTATTTTCAATAACCACATCAGTAATTCGAATGCCGTTCTTGGGGATAACGGCATTATTTATAAGTTGTTTCAACACTTAGAATTTTTTCCAAGTCAGAAGATTCATGCTCGTATGAGAAATATACTGATGTCGTTACTCCAAATAACGGCATGCAAAAAAAAAGTAAAATAATGCAAAAAAAAAGTAAAATGATGATATGTTATTTATAAGCCGTTATTTTCAATAACGGCTTATGCTGACATGTCCAAAACTGTGTTAGATAGCTAATTGTTTTCGAAAGTGGGTCAGACCCCCAAATATTTTCAAAAAGTGGGTCAGTACGACAAAAAATTCAATTTGGGATGGGGGGAGAAGCCAAAAAGACAGAGAGACCGAGAGAGAGTCACAGGGCTAAAGAGTAGAGAGGTGAGAACTGAGAAGCTAGAAGACTAGAAGGACCTAGTGGCTCTTTATTTTTGAGAATTTCCAGCATTGGAAATTGACAAACATACTGCGTCATTCAAGAATCCTTGGGACCACCTTCCAAAGTCAAAACCATAGTCAATGATTGCTTTGGTTCTAACTTATAAGAAGGGTGGGCTTATTTGGGAAAGGAATTGCTTGGGTTCACGGACAAAATCGAGTCGGACTAGTCAGTGACCAAGTCCGAGATGGGTAAAGCATCGTACATAATAATTTATTCATATTCGGTTCATATAACAGTTCGGACGGTCCACGGTCGGGCCATTTCTCGAGCTGGACTCAGACGGATGACGAACAATCATGTTCAATTTACACCCCTAATTGTGAGTATAATTATCAATTAGAAAGAAAAAGTCATCGTGAGGATCTTTTTTTAAAAGCAAAAGTCAGTAAACAACCTTATCATTTTGGAACAGAACATCTTGCTTTTGGAAATTAATCTTGAAGTTGGGGCATATGTTTCATTTGGGAACTAAATGCGGAATTGGAAATGGTGAATAATGTAGATTCTAGAAGGATAGATGTTGTTCAGACATTCCGTTAAAAAGCGCATTCTCAAAATTATATAAGGATGCAAAGAATAAAGATGTGCTGGTTACAGATCACAGAGGATAAATTAGGGGATGGAGGGTAGCGCCCCGAATTTTCAATAAATAAACTTAGAAATATGTGGCACAATTTCTAGTATCTACCTCAATTATAATTTCACAATACAAATACAGGAAAAATTAAAACTTTTATTACATCATTTCTTTTACAAAACACAGAGGAAATTAATACCTTGAATTATAATTTATGTTACAACACAGTTCCATATTTATACATCTTTTACAACATATACGACAACATAAAGCATTCTACCACATGCTCCCAACTCCATCCTAAAAGTATTTACCTGTGAAATATGAAGCTAGAGATAACTCTAACCCCAAAAACTATAGGGGTCAGCCATAACGGTGTGAGTGATATTCAAAAAAAATACAACTTAAATGAAACGTAAAGAACAAATAAAATATGAAATAACCATAAATGAAACATAAATCATCAAGTAAACTAGGATAAGTGTGAAGTGTAGAAAACAGAAAACAAGCATAAATCAAGTCAAGGAAATCACAAATGCATATGATGAAAACTAATGCACACTTGTCGAATCTATGCTCCCCGCTCTACATAGATCCGGTGCAAGGCCTTATCGTTCTCCACTTTATAGGGTTCGATCCCACGTTATGCAACTATCCTACTGCAATGAATACTACGAGATTTAGACATTTTGCAAGTATCGGTTCTTGCCCTTGGAATAATGGAGGCCAATCCCACTCACGTGGATCATTCCGTGGCCTATTTCATCCATCGTCCCGGAATACTGGGGATTGCCTCACTCCGCAGGTCATCTTAGAACCCTCATTGCACAAATATCCCATGAGCGTCGCTCTCGTCCTTGGAATACTGGAGACCAATCCCACTCACGTGGATCATTCTGTGGCCTATTTCAGCCATCATCCCGAAATAATGGGGATTATCTCACTCCTCGGATCATCCTGGAGTCTATAAATTTTGCTCCCATTTCATCATTTCTTCATCTAGTGCTTGTCCTTATACTTATTAAGTTCATTTAATTAACCACAGTTCTCCTGGAGTTGGTGTACCCTACCGAACTTAACTCAACTAAACAATATCAAGGCCCCAACTGGCCATAAACCACAAAACCTCAACTGCCGATATTCTAGGATCCCACACAACCTCTAGAGACTCACAACTCAAAGTAACAACACAAATCTTTTATTTAATCTCTTAATTTCATTGTCAACTTGTTCATATTAAGAAAACTTCTTCAAATCAAGCCAATCCAAGTCATATACTTACAAATCCCAAGTAACTGGTTATGAAAATCTGAGACTGATCTTCCAAAATAAGCTGAGGTTTACATCTTTGAAATCACAAGAGAAATCGTTAAACATCATACTCTTTAAATATGTAAATATTTCACTTTCTAAAACCGTGGAAATACGAATTTTAATTCTATAACAAATCGAAAGCATAACTCTCTGAAGATATAGTAATCTGTAGCAAAACCATATTTGAAACAGTAAATCAATAATCCATAAGTTTGAGGAAACTTGGATTCGAAGAAAGTAAATTAATAGTGCAGAACAGAGCATGACAGTCGATCATTAGTCATAGTGTAAAATGCCATAGTCGACTGAAAATGTCCAAAAGAAAACTCAATCCTCAAAACCATGGCAGTCGACTGACATATGTTGTATAAACATTGCAGTCGACTGTCAGTATATGAATGGCAACAGTCAGGGACTTGGAAGTCGACCGACATATGTAGTATAACACTGCAGTCACCAAAATTCGAAATTCTCACAAAACTGATATACGTATATATGTATAAAAATACATGTATTCATATGATGAAATCTACAATATAATGGGCACAATCTTGGCCAAAACCAACTCAGTTCATATGCCAAATCAAACTCTTTCATAAACTTCACAAAATATCAATACTCTAATTCACAATATTGAATAAAAAATTATAAAGACGACTTTTTCATAAACTCTCGAAAATATCAGTAAATACAGTCACGAAATCCTTCCACAACAGAAATATAAGCCTACATATACATCAAGACTGAGATATATTAAGAAGTAGGTATTCATTAATCAATACTCCAAATCTCCAATCAATTAAACTTAAGTTCTTCTTTCTCATTAGATTCAACTCAAAACAATAAATCCCATTCAAAACAACGAACAAAAATTGGGGAAAACGGCAACTTAATAGTTCATCATTCAATAGTATGGACATAAGAGATCACCATCGAATTGTATACTAGTCACTCACGATGCAATTTAATTGCCATATAGGTTAAACAACTCTCATATAAGTAAAGATTTGGTCTTTATCGACTAGATGTCAGATTCAATAAATTTCATACACATTCAACACCAATTCATACATGATTAACCCAGCATGGTATATGAAGAAAAGTCAGATCTGTGCAATAGCAAATTTTCGGCTAAACATACATGATAGATTCACATCAATTTCTAATTCCTTCATGATGATGTTGTGTGATTATCCAGTTACATAGATTCATCTCATAATAGATTTATTTCAAAATTTATAATCCATAAGATCTCAACATGTAATCTATCCAATAACCCATCTTATTTTTGCAATCATAAAAATCAATTTGTCACATGAAATATCATCAACTAAAAGAAATTACCACTTACCCATTTCATTTATTTACTACATCAACAAAAAAATCCTCTAGCATGCATCCTACTAGACAAGTCATCATACTCAACAAGTATAGAACAAAATAAACACATCACTCACCTTTAGGAGAGATTAACTTGAAGAAACAAAGAACTAAGAAAGCCTTCTCCTCCTCCCTTTTTCCAAAGCTTCAAGATCCAATTCCAAGGAAAAATAATGAGGAATTAAATTTTGGGTTTTCAACAGTGGGGGAACGGCTGCTCTCTCTAAATATAGGCTGGGATTTCTTTTTAAGGTGTAACCCCTGTTTTTGCAAATACATATTTTCCGTGTATTTTTGGTATTTAAAAATTTTATCTTTTTTCTCGCTTTTAAATTCTTTTTCCAACAATTACATTTTCGATTGATCGAATTTTAACAAAATATTATTCTGGTTACTAAGAAATTTTATATTTCATTTTATTATTAAAAAATTATACTTATTTCGAATAACGGTGTATTTTAATTTATTGATCGACTATTTATATTATATATTGTTTGGACTATTTTAATAAATCCGTTAAACTCGAATTTGCTTTTTGATATACATATATTATTATTATTATTACGATTATTACTATTATTGTTATTATTACTAGTTGATTATTTGATTTATTTTGTGAAATCCAAAATCGAATTTCAGATTTTAACCTATTCTACATAAATTGTTTGAAATTGTTATTGTTATTATTATTGTAAATTTTGTATCGAACAAGCATAAAGTTTAATCGATACTATATTATATTAATTGATTTATTTATTATTAAACCCTATAAGCCTATCTTCTCTTGTATCCTATTCAACTCGCATCCATTAATCCAATAACCTAAAACCGGTTACCCTATATATATAAACCTAACCCTACCCCCTACTGTTTAATTACCCAGCCGCCAGCCCCCTTCTTCTTCCTGTGCATCTTCTCCACTTCCATAACCCTACCTCCTACCTCGTATCCTCATCATCCTCTCCCCGTCGCGGCTCCACCGCGACGCCACCGCCAGCAGACCCTCTATCGAGACTCCCCTGGTTGCACGACCCCTGTCTCCCTGTGCTCCCCCTCATTCGCTGCGTCTCCCTCCCTCTCTCTCCGTCGCCTGGCCGCCAACCCCAACGCCTTCCTCCTGCGACACCAGTGCCGCCCTCGCAACCTCCCTGTGTCGCCTTCCGACGACAGCAGCAGCATCGCAAGCAACTCCCCGTCGCTCCACCAGTCGAAGCACCTTTCCCCCCACCACTGAGCTGCTCTCTTTCCCGACGCCAACACCTCCCTCGATGCCTCTCCTCGCGGTAGCAACCGCAACAGACCCCGGCAGCCTACTCCCTGTGCTGCTCAGCCCGACAGCCACTGCTGCAGCCACCTGCGGTCGCCGCTATGCCACGGCATCACTGGCCGACCACTGCCTTGCACCGCCGTCCACTCTCAGGCGTCCGTTTCCCCCTCGATCGTCTTCATCATCGCCATTGATTGTGGGCCGTTGATCATCATCATCATCATCATCATGCTTGATTGAATGTGGGTCATCAATCTCCTGTTGATCGTCATGATCTCCATCAGATTTGATTTGAGCCGTCGATCTTCATCGGTCTTGATCGCCATCAAGATCCGTGTCGGGATCCGTTCCCGTTATTCTTTCGTCAGATTCATCGTCTACACCCCAAGGCAAGTATCTTTTTGTATATTTTGTCTTCTAGTATAAGTTTTTCCTTGAAAATACTGCAAGTAGATTGTAAATGTGACTTCTTATTGTTTATCGGTGATAATCTCATGTTTCACCTTATCTATCACATGCTCTAAGAGTCACAATCCTTTGTTGATGCCTTTGTTCACAACTAGTATAATTTTGATACATTTCATTGCAAAAAGTGTCTTGTTTGGTTTCTATCCTGTCTTGGCTTGCTGTTTCGACCCCGATAAAATTAGAATCTGAACTTAAGTCCTGAATATGAAATGTAGCCCCAAGTATCTAGTTGCCAATAACATCTAAATTTTTTGAATTCCGAGATACGGTTTAGGAGATATCGCAGTTTTACTGCTGCTGTGTCTGTAATCGCAGATTCACAACAACTGCTGCACCACCTTGGTTTACAATTATTTTAACTATGCTACCAGTAAGTAAATGACTTGAAATTTTGCATGCTGATACTGGACACCCTAGAGAACATTTCCTAATTTTCTTAGAATTAATTAATGAAGTTTCAAACCCGTTTCATATGTTTAAACTCAGTTTATAAATTCTGGCTGAACACAAATATTTTGTATCTACAAAAGATGTAGGAATACCCGGCAATACTACCCCGGCGTTTGGGTGTTTCGACGGGGCATTCCCCGGCGCTTTGTAAAAAATGCTAGAAAAAATGCCGGGGAATGTTCCTTTCTAAAACCCCACGCTCCCCAATTCCCTTTCTCTATTTTCCTATTCGCGTCTTTATCTCTCTGAAACCCTAGCTATTTCTCTTTTTTCGATTTCGCACCGACGGATCGCCATTCGCTCTCACCGCCGCTGCTCGCCGAACGCCGCCCGCCGCCCGCCGCTGTTCACTCTTATTGCCGCCGCCGCTCGCCGCCCGCTTCCCGTCGTTGTTCGTTCTCATCGCCTCCGAGTATGAAGACTAGTGTTAAGATCATTCACGCAAGGTTTGAGCCCTTTATTGCTTTGACATTTTAGGTTTTGTGGATTGAATTGATTGATGAAACTTAATAATAGAAGCCTTCGTTACTTTTATTTCCTTTGATTTCTAAAAAAAAAAAAAATATCCCCCCAAAATAGATACCGAAGATCAGTTTTTGCCGGCCGCCACTTTCTATTAGGGTTTCTGAGAGATTGGGATTTGGGATTTTTCCTCTGATTAATTTTGGTCCTTTTGGTTTGTTCTTTCATCAATGGCTGGCTATTAGGGTTTGATTTAAAAAGTTAAAGATGAGAACTTGATGAAAGGAGTGATTTTTTTTTGGTTCTAGACCGGATTAAACCCTAAATTTTTTGTTCGGTGAAGTTTTGGAGGGTTTTGGCTAAGTCGGTATTTGGGCTCTTTCTCGGCGTCGGAATCTTTTTGGATTTCGGGTTGGTGGTAAAAAGATTCAGGAGTTAGGGTTTTCTTTTGGTGTATGACAGTTGAATTTTGCAAGAGAATCTTGTCTATTTCATTGTTGAATAGATGATAGTATGTGCATGTTATGGATCGAGGTGAGCCGACTTTAGCCCCACAGTGGTTAAAATCAAATCAACTGGGTCTTCTTCAAATTCAGGTACGGAGTCCTGTTTCATGTTTTGATTTTGAGGATTTTGTTATTTAATGTCAACTTATTAAATCTGTGTGATTATTAATTATTCAAATTAATAAATATATATATATTACCTTTGGTACACTTGCAGGTATATATTTTCTGTTGCTTATATGGTTAACCTACAGGAAAATTAATGTCTTTTCTTTATTTAGTTTTCTGAGATAGTTAACTCTTCCAACCTAAGAGGAGGTCCATGCTATCTAATATTAACAAGCAATTTAACTTTGTATACACTTGCTGAATCTACCGAATAAGTTAATGCTGAATTTTTAATAAAAAAAAACCTTCTGCAGCTACAATCATACTTCAAACGATCAGTATACACTTCAAGCCACTTCACAAGCCCACGTCATACATGCTTTTGTAAATGGTGTATATGCTGGTAAGTGGCAATGACATTGAAGAGATTCATAATCTTCACAGATACATTTTAAGTAATTTTCAATTTTCTCCAATGAAAAGGGAATAATAATAGAGATGGTTTGATCCCTGTTAGTCTCTATTTCTGATATCTGCTAACTATCTTTTTTCTGTATAATGTGATTTAGGAAGTGCACATGGAAGACATCACATGAAAGAAGCACTGGTTCTAACGCAGCCTATTTTGTTAAAGAAGGGGCAGAATACAATTTCATTATTGAGTGTCATGGTTGGATCACCGGTAGAGATCTTGCTTCCTATTATAGTTATATACATATATATGGTGTTTAAGCAAGTATCATATGAATTGAATTATTATGATCATGTAGCCTAGTATATGAAACTAGAATTACCTTGAATCATATCAGTTTCACATATGCTACTCTAGACATTTGTCATGCATATACATCGATCTTTCATTCACTTCATTAATTTATCTGACTTATTTAAACCATGCTTTGAAGGATAATGGGGCATACTTAGAGAGAAGGGTTGCTGGTCTCGGTCATGTGAAGATTGTTAACAAGAGAAATCAACAAGTGGATCTCAGTTACCATCAATGGGGATACCAGGTTGGGGGGGTCTTTAGCTATATATTTTAGTAGTTAATTTGCAAGAAGTTTTGGTGATTCCTACAGGAGGAACCCTTAGCATTATTGATTTTTCATTGATTGTAGGTTGGTTTGATCGGGGAGTCTTCAAAAATCTACACACAACAAGGTTCCGAAGAAACAAACTGGGGAGCAATTGGAGGCACTGTTAATCGACCACTCATCTGGTACAAGGTATACTGATATAGCTAGGTTTATCAGAAAATTAATTTAAATGTTAAATCCATATTTGGGGAGACCTGATCACTTGATTTTTCACAGACAATATTCCATGCTCCTTCTGGTACTGACCCAGTGGCACTCAACCCAGGGGGCATGGGGAAAGGAGAAGCTTGGATCAACGGAGAAAGCATTGGCCGCTACTGGGTCTCTTTTAAAACACCCAAAGGACAGCCTTCTCAGTACTTGTGAGTAATGCTTCAGTGTTGTTTTGTTTTGTTTTGTTTTTTTTATACTCTCAACTCTCAAAGAATTATACTTAAATTCCCTCAGCTAATTATACTATTGTTAAATATGGTTAAGGTATCACATTTCCCCGATCATTTTTGAAGCCATCAGGAAATCTGCTAGTACTATTTGAGGAAATTGGGGGGAATCCTTTAAGCATTACTGTAAATACCGTGTCAGTTAATCAAGTGTGTAGCAATGTGATGGAATCCAATGTGATGGATCAATAGCTATACTTCTCTCTGCTTCTGGATGAACTTTTGTTCTTTCAATAGAGTCAAGCACCGTTTTCAAGTAGCATCCTCCGGTTACAGATTTATCGGGACCTTCTCTCTACGTGCACTGCCGTAAGAAGTATGGTGCTATTGGGACCTTCATGAGTGTCTACTACAAGTCGAAGAAAGGGAAGAAGACAGAAGGAGGTGGCAGAGGCAGAGGCTGCCATTCTTGAAACTCCTGATGTTGATGTGAAGTAAAATTTGTCAATAATAATAAGTTCTTGCTGCAGAAAATAGTTCAGGGTTTTAATCAGTGACTGCAATATTTCTTCCCCATTCTAGTTTTCTAGTAATCGAACTAGTTCTAGTTTCATGTGTGCTAATTTGTAAAATTGAACAATATTGATCCCTATGTGGAAGAAATGGCAGTATGAGTTCCAGTGCTACATGTGTGTTGTACTTAAAAACTCTGTTGGTTGAAAGTAGCCAGTTGTTTCTGTGTGAGAAACCCTTGAGTTGTGTTGTTCGTGGTGCTTCATTCCATTCTCATTATCGCTATTCTTGGTATTTCGTGTTTGAAAATGAAGGAATGGAAGAATTTGAAATATGTCTGTAAAAAAATTTTTAAAAATAAAAAAAAAATAAAAATAAAAAATAAAATAAAATTAAAATTAAAAAATAATACCTACCCCGGCGTTTTCAAACGCCGGGATAGGTCTTTTAAAGGAAAAAAATCAAAAAAAATAAAATCAACATACCCGGCGTTTTGGAAACGCCGGGATCTACCCCGGCGTTTGAAAACGCCGGAAAAAGTGTTCCGCAAGCCCGGCGGGGGAAAGCACGGCGCTTGCAGCGGCGCTTTTCGAAGTGCCGGGGGGACCAACCCCGGCGTTTATAAACGCCGGAAATGGGCAAAACAAATGCCGGGGTTTACCTTCTTGTTTGTATATAGGTTGTTGTTTTGTCATCAATTGCTACAATTTTTATGTGTCTTAATTATATGCGTTGGAACCGGGCAGAAGTTTAGTTTCTAGATCTTCTGACGGATCCACATTTTCTATCTTGTAGCAACGGGAATCGCAGTTTTGGTGCAGCAACGTCATGCTGTCCAGAATTGGAATTCTCGTCATTCTTGATAACTTTAATTTTTTTGACTCTTGAATATGTATCCTACCTAGCCTAGACTTGTTCCATGTTCTTTATTATATTTACTTGACCGGTTTCGCACACTTTCATGCATGCTTGATGTTAATAATAAATAATAAGTCGGGGTTTAAGGGAAAGACCATAATAGTGGACAATATAGGTAAGTGTACTCGGAAGGGGGCCCGTGTTTCCCAGTACTTGGTTCATGAACTTGTTGTATCTTGATGTATTCATGAAGCCGTTACTTGGCTCATGAATTTGTTGTATTCATGAACCCACTGTGTGGTTCTTGAACTTGTTAGTGTATTCACGAACCTGTACTTGGTTCGTGAACTTGTTACATTATTTTCGTATTCATGAACCATGCTTGTTTGATACTTAATACCTGAGTACACCGCCCTATAAATCCACCACTAGGCCTAAACGTAACTGATTGTATGTAGCAACCATGTAGTAAAAGTATGGATTCATGAAGTGCTACCTAGATAGAATTAAACATTATACTTAAGATTAACTTGTCACTAGTACACACTTGATACCCTACTTGATGCTCGTTACTTGAGACTTGTTACTTGAGACTTATTACTTGAGACTAGTTACTTGATACTTGTTATTTGACACTTGTACGTAATACTTGTTACTTGATGCTTGATACCATTACATGTTCACTTGCCACTTGCTCTACTACTAGTACTTGTTGCCCATTCTTGTTACATGAGTTGTCTTTCTTGCTAGCTAGTTTCTTGAATCCCACTACTTGTTGCATCCATAGTATATTATGTTATACATCCTTAATTCTAAATCTTATTTCATATTTCTTGTACTTGTTTTCATACCCTTGCTTGTACTATTTGCGGCCCTAATTTGCACTAAGGGCGTTTGTCTCGTTCTCTCTAGTTTTTTCCATATATATATATATATATATATATATATATATATATATATATATATATATATTCTGTTTTTGAAATTTTTTTTTTTTTTTTGTTACTTGAATCTTGTAACGAGCTTATAGTCCCGAGTTTTATCTTTTGATCCAGATTTGAAAACTATTTTGGATATTATTATTTTGTTTAAATTGTTTTCTGTTGATTAATAAATATGCTTATGTTTCAATTTCTATAAAAGGTTTCATCTTTGTATCTTCATCTTCTTCACTTTCTACATATATACTCTAATCAGTTAAAGGGATCTTTTTATATATCAGTTATCTATATATACATACATATGTTTCAATTCAATGGAGTTCATCTTAGTTTATCTCTACTCTATATTGGTAAAGAGGGGTTTTCTATATCTCTACACCTATGTTCCCAGTGAAAGGGATATTTTTATATATGCATATAACCAAGAAATGCTTTTAGTAAAAGGGAATAATATACACTTTGTGCACCTTTCTTTCAGTAATAAGACTTCTTATATATATATATATATATATATATATATATATATATATATATATATATATATATATATGCACCAATATACAAACAAGATATATGAATTTTTTGTGAGTAAATTGACAAAGAAATGAAGAGATTAAAATGAAAGATTTATTTTCTGTTGATGGTTGAGTTGTGAATCTCTATGAGTTGAGTGGGAGTCCTGTGAACCGGTAGATGAGATTTATGGATTTAGACCTGCGGGGTCTTGGGTTTGTTATTGTGGAATTAAGTCTGGCAGGATACACTAACTCTAGAGAGGGAAAATTTTGTGTTCTTTTAATAATAACCAACTTAAGGACATACACTAGTGGAGATATGATGGAACTTGAGAAACGTAAGTATATGCTCTTAGTTAGTCCAACGAATGCGTTCCAGGATTATTTGTTGTTTTGTCTCGAGAGGACAATTGTATGTTCGCATGTCGAGGGTCTGCAGGCCTATTCACGGAGCATGCAGGGTGCATTCGCGTATCGAGCGTCAGCGGGCCTATTCACGGAATGTACCTGGTGTATCTGCACGTCGAGGGCCTCGCAAGCCTATTCGTGGGGTACACGGCAGAGAGGTAATTCTCCGGTAGTTGAGCTATTCTTACACGATGCTTGCGCGTCGAGGGCTGTGGTGCCTATTCGCGGAGTATTCTGGATCTTGTTTCTATCACCGTAGTAAGATTAGTTGCATAACGAGAGATCTAACCCTATAAAGTGGAGAACATTAAGGACTTGCACCGGACCTATGTTGTATGGAATGCATAGAATCTGATAAATATGTATTAGAGAGTTAGTATATAGCAATTGGGTTTTCTTGACTTGGTTTATATGCATAATGATTTATGTTTTCCTACACTTGACACTTAGTCTAGATTCACTTGATGTTTTCATGTGTTACTTATTACTATCTTATATTCCCTAATGATTTCATGTTTTATTTATTGATATTTCTTATTTCAATTGTTCTTGCTGTTGATACTTGTTGTTATGAATCCATGTTTATGTTTATTCATGTTGCTTTTGTTTTTATGTCACTCATACCGTTATGGCTGACCCCTATAGTTTTGGGGGGTTAGGGTTATCTCTAGCCTCATGTTTTACAGGTAGGTATGTGTAGCTTGGGATTTGGATGCTTGTGCTAAATTGATGTTATAGCTTATGTAAAATTTTAAAGAAAGTGTTGTAAAAAGAAAAGTTTTGTAAATCAAGGTGTTTTGTATTCCGCTGTATTTTGTAAACAATTATTGTAATAAAAGTTGAAATAAAAATTATCTATGTTTTTGCTTATATTTACTGTTGCAATTGAAGTTGATGCTGGGAAATATGCCACGTATTTCTGAGATATCATATTGGAAATTCGGGGCGCTACAGAGATTGGTATCAGAGCATGCTTCGGTAGTAATAATAAGCATAGTATAAAAATAAGCTTTAGGTGTGGAACCTAAGGTATTTCCAGGCAGAGTCTTGACGGTGGCAACACCATCAGGGGAAGAGCAATCTATGCACTTGACAGAGGTATTACAGAAGTTACAGGAGCGTAACTTGTATGCCAAGTTGTCAAAGTGTGAGTTTTGAAAATTTGAGGTGACTTTTCTTGGTCATGTCCTTTCTAAGGAGGGAGTGACCACTGATACTCGGAAAGTTGAAGCAGATTGTGGAAGGTCAGATTTAGATGCAGAGATTCAGAGGTTGTTGCCGCAGGTTTCCGGAGGCAAGTTATCAGAGTTGCGCAGCGGAAGTTTTTTATTTTTATTTTTATTTTTATTTTTTCCTGAACCTTTTGAGTGTATTCCTTTTGTATGTTTGTATTTTTTTTCTTCTAGATTACATTCTCTTGTGTAATTGTATTTGTTAAACTATGTTTCTATCTATGAGTTTTCATTTCCTTTTGCTTGTTTTGTTTGGACCCTATTAGTAATAGTTCTGAGGACAGAACTATTCTAAGGAGGGATTGATATAATACCCCAGATTTTTAAATAATGTTTTTAAGATTAATAAATAAATTTAAAATGATTTTTTTGTGATTTAATAAATATTTTCTGAAAATTTATCTTTTTACACGTGCAAAATACGTACAAATGTTTTCTTGGGAAATTCAAAGTCAAAATTTATTTTTTTGGAAAATTATTATTTATTATTAGATATTATTTGTGAATTTTCTTGATTTTTCTTATATTTATTGGACCTTTTTGCAAATATTACAAAAAGAGGGACTTTTGTGCAAAATTACCACTTGGAGTAAAAACTCCAGATTTTTGGATTTTTGGGCTGGGCTTGATTCCTAGTCAACTCAGGGTTAAAAAGTTTACCTTATGTTTAGATGAATTTGGTTTATTTTGCAAGTTTTCATAAAAGATAATCTTTTTGCAAAATTGCCATTTAGAAGGACAAAAATGCAAAATTGTTTTCTGGGTTTCTCAAGCAGTGCCGGCTGTTTATAGGATGGTTATTTTTTATTTTAAAACTCAATTAATTTGGTTTATTTAGTTTTCAAATATAAGGATATATATATGTAAAGATATATTTACAAGAGGTAATTTACAAATTTGTTTACTAACCCTAAAAACCTATATTCCAGCATATTTAAAAGGTGGAGTGCAGCTGTCTTTTGCTGCAAAACACAAATGATTTTATTATTATTATTTCTTGGAGTTTTAAAGAGATGATCTTGGATATCTTGCGAATGAGGGATTTTTCTTGTTCTTTATTAACTTCGTTTGATTTCTTCAATAAGGTGAATGACATGTTTTGTTTTCTTTTGTTCTAAGCATGTTGTATGTAATGATTTGTTGATTAGAAAGTATGTTAGGGGATTGTATGATTGATATGATGAATTTTGATATGTAGATGAATTAAAATTTGATTCTTTCATGAAAACTATGTTTTGATGACTTGAAATTGCATAAGGATGACTTGTGATTGCTAAAGAACCTAACAGAAATCATGAGTATGATGCTTTTAATCATATTGTTGCTAAATTGAACTTTATCTATTGATTTGTATGATGTTGTTGTATGGAAAGCGAACAAAATTAACTAAAGATGAACTCACTGTGTGTATACATTTATATATGCTCTGTTTTGGATTTGATGAAGAAGAACTTGATTAAATACTTGTTGTTGTCGCATATATTCGTGGGTAATTTGATGTTAGTAAGTGGGTGTGAATTTTATAAGTCCAAAAGGAGCTTTTGAACTAAAAAGTAAACAAGTGTTGAAGGATGAAGAGGGCTTTGATCGGGTCTGTTTGTATGCAGACAGAAAAATGGGATTTGATATTTTGATGTTTTTGATTGGGTTTGAGATTCTATATGACACTGAGATTTGAATAATCAATATGCCACTGATATGATATGTTTTCTGGATGTTTTGACTGATGTACACACCCAATTTACATATACATATATATATATAAACCTATGTTACTGTTATGAGGATTTTTTTTGAATTTTGACGAAGTTTTGATTGGATTTCAATTGCTTTGGTACTGAGATGATTTTTAACTATACACTACTTCTATTGGGTAAATTCTGACGCTAAAATGGATGCTTAAACTCTATTTGAACATATACATATATATTCACTGTTTTGAAAGATTTTGTGAAAAATTCCTAATTTTGAGATCTTGATGTGTTTTGATGTGTCTTAATAACTTATAAATGTTATATAAGATATGTTTAATCATCTCAGGAAATTAGATTTTGATTTTTACAAAGTTTAATCGAGTATCATATGAAATCATGCACAAAAACTCCATCTCACCTACACAACGTGTGTCTGCTTGAGTAGCAGTTGTGTGTATTGGGTATGGTAGTCTCTATGTATGGTTAGCTTCAGTGAAGGGAGGGTTTTTGATAGATCAGACATACATACTTCAATTGACTAAAAGATTTACTTCTAAGGCTGCATATGCTCAATTCGATGAGATTATCTTCATAACCTGCACTTTTTTTTCACTTCACATCTGTAAAGAGGATTTCTATTGATATATTATACATATAAACATATACATACTTCAATTCACAAATCTACTCTCTACTATAACCTGTATATAGCAAATCTACGACATCGTGCATATATCTCAACTTAGTAAGGAGACTTTTCTACATATATATCTTAGATATATACATACATATACTTCATCTATATACAATAAATTCTTGAATGTCTACTGATGCATAACTACACTCATACACACATTCACATTACTTATTTACTGATTCTTATGATCTCATTTAAGTGAGTTATGTGTGATTTCAACCAAAGAGCTTCTTTCTCTCTATAACCTGCATATGGTCCATCCTTTACATAACTTAGAATCAGTAAAAAGGTATTTTTGATATATCACATATATGCACAAACCTCATATCAGCAAAGGGGAATTCTATATCCATATATATATATACATCCAATGAATGACCTACTTCTAAAGCTGCATACTTACTTCACTCAGTAAAAAGAGTTTCTTCCTAGTATCCTGCATATAGTTCAATTCCTATTACTGCATATGCTATTGTTTCAGTTAAAGGTGTTGCCTATACCTTCACTCCATTTGATTTTCCTTCATATGCTATTGTGGTTGCATATACTTTACTCCTAGTATTCCTGCATATAGTTCACCTTCTATACAACCTGCATAGGCTTCACTTCAACAAAAAGGGATTTTCTTTATATATCATATATGCACAAATATGCCTCCAGTAAAGAGGGGGTTTTCTTCTACATCTTGTGTATGCTTAGTCTCAGTGAAAACGAGTTTTGATACATCATATAATCAGTGTAAAAGGTGTTTCTATATGTCAGTATATATGTATGCAGATATTTCACTTTAGTGGAAGGGATTTTGCTATACTTTATATATCCTCATACATTAAATCAGTAAAGGGGTTTTCTTTATATATATACATATGTTTCAACTCAGTAAAAAGAGAGATTTTATATATATATATATATATATATATATATATATATATATATATATATATATATATATATATATATATATATATAGAGTTCTCTCTCTCTCTCTCTCTCTCTCTCTCTCTCTCTCTCTCTCTCTATATATATATATATATATATATATAGGGAAAAAGGGGTATGAGCAACATGCTCATTTAGTAAATGAGCAATTGATGATGTGGCATACATGTGATTGGAAAATCATTAAAGGGTTAGTTGTCCAATATATTACATGCATGCCACATAATCAATTACTCATTTACTAAATGAGCAAGTTGCTCATATCCCTTTTACCTATATTTATAATCTATCTATAACTATTATAATGGGAGAGATGGGGTTGTAAACAAATAAACAATTTTTTAGTCATTAGTGTGTGTGTGTCGACACGTGCAGCGCACATGTTGGTAGATTTTTTTTTCCTTTTCATTCCCCCTCCCCATTTTCCCCACGTGCATTGCACGTGCATTACACTAGTATATATATATATATATAGAGAGAGAGAACTAATCAGGTGCGAATCGCACCTGATCAGTAGCAAACTTGGCTACTGAACCGTTGGATCTGCATTTCGATCATGGGATTGATCCAACGATCTCAATTTCTTCCGCTCATCTCTTCATGCTTGGGGGTAGTTTAGTCAGATTTCGAACGCTCTCTCTCTGTCTCCCCATTCGACCTTGGAAACCCTAGACCTTCGACATTCCACTTTCGACCTCTCTCTCTCCCCCCCCTTCGATCTTGGAAATTCGGAGGCGTTTTAAAATCGCTTGAATCCCCCTCCGACATTCCACTTTTGACCTTTGAAAGCCTCCTTCAACGACCGCTGCTACCTCGTCTCTCTCTCTCTCTCCCTTCGACCTTCAATTTATGGGGTGGAGAGAAGAAGGTGTTTCGAAGCCCCAAAAATCGAAACCCTATCTCCAAATCAAACCTGAAACTAAAATCTAAATCGAAATCAAAATCGAAACCCTAGCTCCAAATCTCTAACTTGGATAGAGGTAAAATTCCAATGTTAAGTTTTTTTTTAAAAAATTGTTTATGTACATCCAAAATCAGTATTGTTTTGAATCTTTTTAGAATCTTGATTAGAAATATATGTTTTTTACGCCTAATTTATATAACTGTATGGTGTTGTAGGTATGGAAGGCCAAGATGGAAGTGCTAATGCCATGGATAATCCTATAATCGATAATATGAATTGAGGGAAGTATTTGGTTTTGTCTAAATTTTTTGAGTTTTCCCATTTGAATGAGGTGGGGGTTCATTATGCTTTTATGTCTAAATTTTTTGTCTAAATCTGGGCTGAAGATGAACTGCTTCTTTTAATGCTCATGCTTTGAACTCAATATTTTGGTTATGGCTGTGATGATATTCACACTATTATGCTTTGAACTGAATATTATGATATTCACACTATTGTGGATGTGATGATATTCAGACTCATTCTGGACTGAAGTTGACCTTTCATATTTTAGTGATTGAATAATTTCTGAAACTGGGCAAAGATGAACTTAATTTGGGAATATATATTTGATATTCACACCATTATGGCTCTGATGATATTCACACTCAATCTGGATTAAAGATGAACTCAAGTTGCAGGGTTTTAGTGATTGAAGATTTTCTAAATCTGAGCAATAATGAACTTAATTTGGGTCACTTTTAGTTTTGCAGTTGCTTTTGACATCTACAATTATACTTGTGCTGCTTCTCAATATGGCATTAGTTTTGACATTGCTTCTTTGAATATGAGATTGGTTTTGACATGGTATATTACACTATTGGTGATGCATTCATTATGCTTCCTTGGAGATTTTTCTAAAGTTCATGAAATGTGATATCTAAAAAGTTCTAAGCCTAGATAGTGAAGAAAATTAGTGTGATGCTGAGCCATACGGATGTATTCATGAAATGTGATATTCAAAAAGTCCCTTACAATTTTGGTGAGTCGTTTTTTCTTAATTGGAACCCTTTGTCTAGTTTCACTTTAGTTATTTGCTCTTCTATTAGGTGGATCACTCCAATGTGGAATGTTTTGCTCAAGGAGGAAGGGTCAGTGCCACGTCTAGCGTGTACCCAACAGAAGCAATCTACAATGCAGCACGAGTGTTCCTGTTTAACAATGCAACAGGCACCTCTGTGACTGCACAAACCCTGAAGATTTTGTTGCTAGTGAAGTGATATGGGATGATCTGTTCGAGAGGGTCCAAGATCTTTGTTAGGAGCTTAGTATTATTTATGTGGGTTGGGAGAGGAGATTTATGATGAGAGAAACAAGAAAAGGTCTATTTGCTGGATGGGGCTTGGCTTTGTCTGTGGATTTGTACTGTTTTATCTGTTTGGCCTTGCTTCTCATGAAGAAGTAAGGATTGATGTTGGTGTATGTTGGTGGTTGTAGCAGTTGTAGTAGTACTAGTTTGGTAGATGTTGCCTTTATGGTTGTATTTTGGTTGGTTGTATTTTAGTTGGATATTCAATGAAAAAGAACTAGTAGAAGAGAAAGAACTAGCGGAACTAGTGATGTATATAGTAAGTGTTTATGCAAGTGTGAGGGGTCTAATTTGTTTCTCTGGGGCAATATTTTTTAGCCAAATAAATGCTATGTACCTTCTTTATCTATGATGAATGATGGTTTTAATCTTTATATATTTTGCTCTCCATATGATTCAGAGTCTCCATATGTTTCAGAATGAATTTGGATTAGTGATTGTCTTTTAGGATGCTGTACAAGATAATCTCTTAATAAGCTTTGTATCAGTGTTAGTGTTTGAAGTGTGAAGAGTATCCCAAGTAGTGAAAATGTAGGTGTGTGCCTTGAAGGAGATGCTGGTCTGTATGAGTGCTTCTACATCAATATAACACTGATGTTTCTGTGTATCTTATTTGTGTTGCTTTGTTAACTGTCTACAGAGGGATGGATGAAATTATTTATTCATTATGTAAATACTTGCTTTAGAAAAGGAGCTCAAGTCTTTGCTATTCCCTTCTGAACTTATCATCAGCAAAATGTAGTGCTGAATTAGGATTTTAAGCTTAACATGAAAGCATCAGGTTTCAAGATTAGAAGCACTTATGATATAAACAAGAACTAATAGTTGCAAGTATGCATTGAATAAAGCTAAGCTACGTGATATAGGATATAAATAACACATCAACCAAATACAAGAACATCCTTTCAAGTAAGAGCATAATAATAATTGCAACAACAACATACATACAACAATCTCAGCTATATAACAATTTCATATTCAACTATACAATAATTCAACAACAAACCCTCATAATCAAGTATGAAGCATTTTTGAAATTTGACTGAAACATTGAGAAAAACAGAGGAATAAGTAAACTAAATCCTGCATCAACAAATAAAGTATGAAGCATTTTTCAAATTTGACTGAATCATTGAGAAAAAACAGAGGAATAATTAAACTTTTTAATGGTTTAATAGCATAGTTTGCAACAAAAATAAGCCACATTACATCTCAAAACTAACTATAGTACTTGAGTTTTTCATAACAACCTCCATATACATATTTTGAGCAGATTGGATTCATCCTAAAACTATTTGTCCAACAAAAATTACATACCTGTTTGAGTCTGCACTTTTTGATACATTTCTTAACAAAGTTTCTTTGTACAACATTCCAAAAGTCAAGTTTTTGTTTGTAGTATTGTGCTTGTAACTGTCGGCTGATGATGCTCTGCCACTTCTTAGTTGCTCTAGCCTCTAGCACATCTCAAAATGATCAAATGCTTCTCTTGAAGCTGAAACTCATAAAACACTCATATACATTAATAGTTTAAAGTGTGATGTTGAAATAGGGGATAAATTCAAATTATCAAAGATGCGAGAACCACAGTATGGCTCAGTATTTACAAGAGAAACAATTAGGATATGTTGCAAGAAACAAAAATCTGAATACAACTGTATGGGTCATAACCAAAGTATTGTGTTCATTGCATGAGCATTAAAAGTTCATCTTCAGCCGTAACCAACATATTCAATTCAAACAAAGCTTGAGCACTAAAAGAAGTTCATCTTCGGCTAACTTCATCTCAAAAATTTAGACATAAAATAATGAATGAACCCCCACCTCTTTCAAAGGGACGCAAAACTCAAAAAATTTAGACAAAACCAAATTCTTCCCCCAATTAATATTATCGGAAGTATCATCTTCACTGTCTCCAGTGGAGCCATCCACCTCTTGAGCATAAGATTCACTAAACAAATAACAATGAAGATGAAATTATTCAAGATCAATATTTAAAACAAATCACGATAAATGAAAACATAAAATTGGTTGATAATAAAACTTGTTGATAAATAACCTTTCTACTCTTTTTGGGCAATTTCTCGAATAATGCAAAACTTTTTTCATTCCGCACACATTACATGTTCTTGGTCGACCTTTGCATTGTTCTCGTATAGGGTTCCATCCAGGGGCGAAGCCAGAACAAAATTTTCAGGGGGGCCAAGAAAAAATTTTATAACTATATATAAATATATAGGTATTTTTCATAATTTTTAGGGGGGGCAAATAACAAAATTTAATAGATTTAAGGGGTTTTTAAAAAAAATTTCCAAAAATTTAAGGAATTTTTCAAAATTTTGGGGGGGCCCGGGCCACCCCGGGCCCCCACATAGCTCTGCCCCAGGTTCCATCTCTTTCCACTAGGTCTACCTTTAGTTTTAGCATGAAGAGGCTCTAGCACCATGATTTTGGACAGTTTAATCCCTTTCTCACCTTCTTCTGAATTTTTTCATTTAACCCGTCACTTTGCTAGCGTTTCAAACAATGTATCTCTTGAATAGTCTTGCACAAGTTATTGCGGGCCAATTCATAAATTTCATCATTAGTGACTCCTTCATCGACAATTTGATTGGCTAAATGATTTAACTCAGCAAAGCGAGAAGCAAACTCTAGGATATGGACGTCGTTATTACATTTTCCACCTTCAACAACACATTTTCTTTTCACATTTCGGCACCATCGCCTTACAATATATTGCTCCGGCAACTTACTTTGATCAAGGTATTTAAGAAATGCTAGAAGATGTTTACAAGGAATCCCTTTGAACTCAAACATAAGGCACAAGCAACTTGCCATTTGATTGAGTTTGCAATACTTAACAAATTTATTTGATTCGGCATTTCCACACAGTTTAACACAATAATTTTCTTCACTTCCATTATCTTCAACCAACACTACGTTGTATAACATACTTGAGCAAAGTTCCTTTTGAAATAAGAAGAAAATTTTTAATGTGTACATTTGGGATATTTGCTTTTCCATCGGAAATAAAGTCTTCAATTTCAGTTGCAACTCTAGAGTTCGATGATCCTCTTTGAGTTCCTCCTCTCTTTGTCTCGCCAATACTCTTTCAAATTGAAAGACAAACTCATGCAAAGAAGTTTTCTTGGTCATATGCTTCTTTAGAAAAGAATTCATGCCCTCACTTCTTTGGCTACTTGACATACCCGCCCAAAAATAAGGATTATTATAAATAGGAACCCATTTTTCACGCAAGCCATAAATTTCATTCAACCATGTATCATCTCCTAAATCATACTTATTAAGGATTGCTTTCCACTTTGCCTCAAAATCAGTAATACTTTTGGCATCATAAATATTTCTGTAGAAAGATCTATTAAATTCTTTGTCAAAGGAATTTCCCTTCAATTTCTTCGGTACCTTATCTAAAATGTGCCAAATGCAGTATCTATGATGCATTTGAGGGAAAACAATTTTGATTGCACCACCAATTCCAAGATCTTGATCTGTCACAATACCTAACGGGGGATGACCAGTTACTTCTAACCATCTCTCAAATATCCATACAAAAGACTTTGTTTCTTCATTAGGAATCAACCCACATCCAAGAAAAACCGACTGCCAATGATAATTATTTCCGACAAAAGCTACAAATACCAACCCATGACGATTGTATTGTGTGTTGCATCGAAAGACACCACATCACCAAAGTGTTCAGCATTTAGCCTACCAATGCCATCCAACCAAAAGCAATGAGTTAAACGATCATTCTCATCGGTCTCATATTGATAGAAGAATAAAGGATTTTTGTATTGTTGCAGTGCAAAATACTCTATCAACATTTGTGCATCAAAACCCCGCAACTCTTCCCTCAAGTCTCTCTCAACATTACGAATATCCCTTTCTGTGCATCCAGTTTTATTAAACCCACCACTACAACTTTCAAAGAATGCCATTTGCTTATGTATTGGAATATTTATATTGTTAAATTTATTCATTAGTACCTTCTTTGATTTAGAGACAATACGATTTCCCGGCAACAAGTGCATCCTTCTTGGTGAAGTAAGTCCATGATTATGAACTTCATTAAATTTTGAAATAACCCATACACCTCTTTCTTTGTGTAATTTCAACCAAATTATTGCATTGCAATTCCTTCTAACACTACCTCCCCTCCTAACCTTGTCAAGTCCGCTAACTTCTTCAACTTCCTCTAACTGCTTCTTTTGCTCCCCCGCTTTTGAACAAACAAAGTATTTACTAACAAGCTCTCCTTTCACATATTTTGTTAAGCTATTAAGGACCTCAAATAATCCAACCCTCCCATACGTTTTATAAAAATCCTCAGCCTCTTCTAAAGAGTTTAAAGTCATACTAACGTGGGGCTTCACAAGGTCATCAACAATTGGGATAAAGGAACTTTGTGGCTCGATTATAGGATTATCCATTGCACTAGCACTTCCTTCTTGGCCTTCCATACCTACAAACAACATAAAATAATATAAACAAAGATATAAACAACATTTATTTCTGATCAGGATTCTAAAAAAATTCAAAACAATAAAGAATAATTCACCAACTTAAGATGGAGCAATTGTCCTTCTGAGGTGGAGCGCAAACTCAATTAAATCAACCCAAAATTAATTAAATCAACATCATGAATGAACAACCCTAAATTAACTGCTATTTGATAATGGGGTAATTCTAATAAAGATATCAACTTTACTGATTTTGGATGTGTATAAACAAAACTGGAAAAAACTTTATATTGAAATTTTACCACTATCCAAGTTGGAGATGGAGATGGAGAACCTCTACCCAAGTTGGAGATAGAGAAGGAGATCAGTTTAGGGTTTTGAAGGTCGAGTGGGGGTGGAGAGAAGAAGGCGTTTCGAAGGTCGAAGGGGGAGAGAGAGACGAGCCAGCAGCCGCCGTCGAAGGAAGCTTTCAAAGGTCGAAAGTGGAATGTCGGAGGGGGATTCAGGGGATTTCTAACACACCTTTGAATTTCCAAGATCGAAGGGGGGGAGAGAGTGAGAGGTCAAAAGTGGAATGTCGAAGGTCTAGGGTTTCTAGGGTCGAAGGGGGAGACACAGAGAGAGCGTTCGAAATCTGACTAAACTACCCCCAAGCTTGAAGAGATGAGCGGAAGAAATTGAGATCGTTGGATCAATCCCATGATCAAAATGCAGATTCAACGGTTCAATAGCCAAGTTCGCTACTGATCAGGTGCGAACCAGTTCGCACCTGATCAGTTCTCTCTCTCTCTCTCTCTCTCTCTATATATATATATATATATATATATATATATATATATATATATATATATATATATATATATATATATATATATATATATATATATATAGGGTAACCTTCGGTTGCGGACTGGTGGGTGCGAACTCAGCTTACGAACTAAGCTTTTGGCCGTTGGATCCAAAATTTGAGATTCGATGGCTTTGATTGAAACTCAGATTTCGGTAGTTGTTAGCGGGGGTAATTTCATAATTTTACCCCTGCTTTCCATTAGCTCCCATTGTCCCTACGCTCACTCTATCGTTTCTCAATCCCATTTCAACCAGTCGAAAAGTCTCCCCCAAAAACTGCCCTCTGTGGCGAAACCCTAATCCCCTTCAAATCATCGTCTCTCAACCTCAAACCAAATGGCGAAACTCTAATCCACTTCACTCCGTCGTTGCGAACTCCCAAACCAAGTGGTGAAACCCTATTCCCCTACACTCCGTCGTTTCTCAACCTCAAAACCCACTCGAAACCGTAAGCCCCTTTACCGTGCTTCCCTCTGTCGTATTTCGAACTCAAACCCAAATCGAAAGACCCCCTTCTTCCTCTATCAGAGTGAGCGAAACCCAAATCGAAACCCTAACGGGTGCTCTCTCTCTCCTCTAATAGCTCCATCGATTTCGTTATGGCTAGCCTTCGGTTGCGAACCTCTGTGTGCGAACTCAGCTTTCGAAAACCTGGGGTTGCCGTTGGCTCCAAAATAGCTCCAAATGGAAACCCTAGGGTTTTCATCAGGTATAAATTTAGATTTTTTTGGTTGCGTTTTTCTTTTTCTTTCTTGAATTTTTAGGAAACCCAATGAGGTGTTTTCTAATAGAGATTGAATGTTTTGTTTGAATTTGTAGGAAGCGTTTGAGCTTCACTGAGTCTTTCTTCATGGCTTGATTTCGACTATGGATATATTATTGGCAGTACACTGATGATTGATATCAATTGAGGGAAGTGTTTGATTCTGACTATTCCCTTTTTAAAATTTTAATTGCTTACTTTATTGCATTTTGGTATAGGCAGTGATGACAATCTAGAAATTACAAACAGTTGTAGGCATTTTGCTGCTTCTTCTGTTTGACAAGCATTTGTACGAACAATTCGTAACGGAAGGCTACCCATATAGAGTACAATGAGTGTAGCATTTAGTTTGTTTACTCACTGTTTCACCCTCCATCAAATGGCTATGATTGTTCACGCTCACTTCTCAGTTATCTTTGGGGGTAATTTGATTATTTTTTCGGTTAGAGACATGTGCTCCTCCTTTGCAAAATGGAAGGGTAATTTGGTAAATTTTCGGTTAGAGACATATGACATCTTTTAAGAGGTTTTATTTATTTAGATTATGGTTGCAACTAGTTGGCGTGGCATAATAATGCAGCCGTAGTAAGATCATGCATCTGAATAAGTGCTATACTAAATCCTGATTCTATTTGATGAGTTTTCCGCAATTTGGTTGAGCTGAAGCTGTGAAAAAAAATTGCTAAGCTGAAGCTGAAACAGGTTTATTCATATGCAAAACTGAAACAAAATTTGGTTTAGCTGAAATATGAGTTGAAACTTAAACAAAAAATGAGTTGAAACTGAAACTGAAATATGAGTTATTATTCTGATTGTGGTTGCAACTAGTTGGCGAGGCATAATAATGCAGCCGTAGTGAGATCATGGTTATGAATAAGTGGTTGGGACAACATATGTGCTATACTCATGCTTGATTATATTTGACTTGTTTCATAATAACTTATTATGTGCAAGGTTGTTCTGAGCCTATATGTACTTCAATTGTTTACAATTTACGGTGATAATAGTATAGTCCGATATTGCTAAGCTTTTTATGTTATTTTTTGTACGGGTTGGAGCACTTCCCTCCTTTTGCTACGTGACAGAGCTTCGAGCTGTTTCGTTTCAGCATCAGCAGCGCCAGAAGTCCGACATTTTTTTCATCTTTTAGTTTATACTGTTAGGCCTCGATTTTGTATATTAATATTCAACTGTATAATGTAATACGAGGTTTGAGTTTGTATACTGTAAATTTTTGGTTTAATGAAAAATGAAGTTGTAATATGAGTTGAAACTGAAACTGAAATATGAGTTGAAACTGAAGCTGAAATAAGGTTTGAGTTTGTATACTGTAAATTTTTGATTTAATGAAAACTGAAGTTGTAATATGAGTTGAAACTGATACTGAAATATGAGTTCAAACTGAAGCTGAAATATGAGTTGATACTCGAAGTTAAATGAGATGAAATTTAGACCTGATGAAATATGAGATGAAAGTTGAAGCTGAAATATGAGTAGAAGTTAAATGAGTTGAAGTTGAAGCTGAAACTGATATATGAGTTGAAACTGGAACGAGTTGTAACTGAAACTGTAACGAGTTGAAACTGAAACTGAAATATGAGTTGTATTTGAAACTGAAACAAGTTGAAACTGAAACTGATATATGAGTTGAAACTGAAACTGAAATATGAGTTGAAACTGAAGCTGAAATATGAGTTGAATATTGAACTTAAAGGAGCTGATATATGAGTTCAAACTTGAACAAAAAATGAGTTGAAACTGAAACTGAAATATGAGTTGAAGTTGAAACTGGAACTGAAACTGAAATATGAGTTGTATTTGAAACTGAAACAAGTTGAAACTGAAACTGATATATGAGTTGAAACTGAAACTGAAATATGAGTTGAAACTGAAGCTGAAATATGAGTTGAATATCGAACTTAAAAGGAGCTGATATATGAGTTCAAACTTGAACAAAAAATGAGTTGAAACTAAAACTGAAATATGAGTTGAAGTTGAAAATGGAAGTGAAAATGAAATATGAGTTGTATTTGAAACTGAAAAGGACTGGAAACTGATACTGAAATAATACTTGATAACAACAATACTTGAACTGATAACAATACTTGAACTGGTAACAACAAAATAAAATAAATGCAGGTGCTAATAAACCCCGATTTAGAATAGATTGTAACAAAGTAAAGTAATCGTGGACAAAATATACATTGGTTTCCTATTACAATGGCCACAACCACAAAAGCTAATTCTTCCTATTACAAAAGTAGACTACGAAAAAAAAATACAGGACTATCATCCAATGGCAATGAAGAGCTCAATTTTCTGTAACGAATTTCCAGCATCACACATTCGGTAACCTCCAGTAACCGTGCAAACTGCAAGCATTAACAAAGAAAGGGTTTAGATAGATGATATTAAACTTTTTTACTCTGAGATATCAACACAACTAATTAACATATTTTAAGTAAATGTAGGCTCAGAACACAACTTAGCATATGACAGGGATTTACATTATTGTCAACTGAATCAAGCATGACTGAAAAGCATCATAATTATGTTCACACTTGGGCTGCAATACTATGCCACGCCAACAAGTTGATCCATAATTTGATCAAAAATTTATAAATAAGGATTTGCAACTGAAACAAAAAATGAGTTCACACTGAAACTGAAACATGAGTTGAAGCTGAAATTGAAATATGAATTGAAACTGAAGCTGAAAAATGAGTTGAAACTCAAACTGAAACAAAAATTTTGTTTATAAAAAAACAAAACAATGTTTTCGCACGTAAGTCCGATATTCTTCAGCTTGTATAAAATATTTTTTGTCATCATTGCCTACTTATAAACAAAATAAAACATAGCCGATAATAAACTTCAGAATTGAACACACTAAAAAAAGAAGAACTTCCCTCAAGCAACATTGTCATCGGTACTTTCTCCCGAGGAGTGATCTACTTCATGTCCAATGCGCCCACTAAAAAAAGAACCAAATACTTAGTTAAGCTGATGAGCAATTTAAAAATAGTCAATGTCTAAAAGATGTGGAATGTTTACCCCTTTAAATTGTTTGGGCAATTTCTTGAATCGTGTAGTCCGCGTGTACCACAAGCCTTGCACCATCTAGGTTTCCTTACTTTCTCTCTTGTTGGCTTCAATCGCTTTCCACTAGGCCTTCCTTTCGTATTGCATTGCTTAGGCTCCTCCACGAGAACTTTAGACTTTTCCATGGATTTTCCATATGCTGGTCACTACTTTCGGGTTGTACAAGATGGAACCCTTCAATACTTTTGATTGTTCCGCATGAATTCGTAGCCTTCATTGGAAGCTAATCCAATATCAACTTGTTGTTGGGCTAATTTACTCAACTCACAATAGCGAGAATCTAAATTCTCACTACTACCTTCATGAAGTCCTCTCCTATTAATGAATATATTGCTTCTTCGGATTACATCTCGGGTCCATCTTCTTAAAATATATTGCTTTGGTAGTTATTTGTGATCGGTGTACTTAAGATATGCCAAAAGATGCTTACAAGGAATGCCCACGAATTCAAACAACAAGCATGCACACATAGCCATTTGAGTCTCTTTAGAATAAGTCACCACTTTTGCATTTTCTGTTTCACCACACTTCTTTACTAGGTAAATAGCTTGATTCTCATCTTCTTGCACCAAATTTATATTATATATTAAGCTTGATTTTAGTTCTTCTTGGAAATCATAAAAAATAACCAAAGTGTACACTTGTGCCATTTGTGCCTATATATACCATTCGGTCTTCAATTTTGGTTTCTTCTCAATTGTACGATGATTTTCTTAAAGTTCTTGTTCTCTTTGTCTTGCAATGACTCTCTTGAATATTATGGCAAACTCATGTAGTGAGTACTTCTTTTGAGTATGTTTCTTTAAGAAAGCATTCATTCCCTCACTCCTTTGGGTACTTGATATTCCGGCCCAAAAATGTGGTCTATGATAGACAGGGGCCCATTTCTCATGAATTTCAAATTTATCTTGCAACCACTTATTGTTTTCCACACCATACTTACAAAGCAATGATTTCCAATTTTCTTCAAAAGTAGTACAATCATCAGAATTGTAGACAATATTCTTAAAAGCTTTTATAAACTCAACATCTTGGTTCATTTTAGGCACCTCTTGTGGTATCTTATCTAAAATATGCCAAATACAAAATCTATGGCGAATTTCAGGAAAAACAGCTTTGATTGCAGCACTGATCCCACGATCTTGATTAGTGACCATGCCAAATGGTGCATGTTTCATTACTACTAACCATTTTTGAAATAACCATATAAATGAGGAAGCCGTTTCATTTGGGATGAACCCACACCCTAGGAAAACAGATTGCCAATGATGGTTGATTCCAACAAAGGGAACAAATAGCATTCCATAACGGTTCGTGCTATATGTTGCATCGAAAGAAACTATGTCACCAAATACTTCATAGTTCTTTCTAGCAATACCATCGACCCAAATACAGTGACTCAACCGACCAAGCTCATCTAGTTGGAAATCATAAAAAAAAGTAGGATCTATTTCTTTTTGCCAATTGAAAAAATCAATCAACATTTGTCCATCGTGCCCTTTCATAGCCTCCCGTAAGTCTCTCTCATGATTTCTAGCATCGGTCTCGGTGAATCCAACCCTATCATGACCCCCACTCGAATTTTCAAAAAAAAATTATTTGTTTGCACGTTGGAATATTAGCTTGTGTAAGTTGATCCATTATTACTTTATCGGAATCTGACACATTACGATTTCGTGGTAACAAATGTCTTCTACCGGGTGAGGTAAATACATGATTGTGTAATTCAGTAAGTGAATAAAGAACCCATGAATGTGTTTCTTCATTTAATTTCACACGAATTAATGCTTTGCAGTCGGATCTACTTGTAGTCCACCGCCTAACATCATTACACTTACTCTTCGAAATACCGGCTTTATTACAAACAAACGACTTATCCACTACAACGATTCCCTTCAATTTTGTTGAACCTTTACGCATTTGAAAACCCCCACATGTAGCGTAATTGTTATAGAAATTTTCAGCTTGCTCTAAAGTATCAAAAGTCATACCGAGCTTTGGTTTTAGGTGGTCGTCCACAACCGGGATAAATTCACCTACTTGCACATTCAAAAAATTGTCACCGGCATCAGATCTCCTTTCATCAATATCCATACCTATTATCAAAGGAAACGAAACAGAAACCAACACAACCAATTACTCAACAATTCTACATATTATTTCAAAAAATAATGAAACTGAAACAGAAAAAAATAATACCTATTTGGAAGAAGGAGGAGTTCGCACAAAAGATTTTGGAGAGCACCCGTTAGGGTTTCGATTTGGGTTTCGCTCACTCTGAGAGAGGAAGAAGGGGGTCTTTCGATTTGGGTTTGAGTTCGAAATACGACAGAGGGAAGCACGGTAAAGGGGCTTACGGTTTCGAGTAGGTTTTGAGCTTGAGAAACGACGGAGTGAAGGGGAACAGGGTTTCACCACTTGGTTTGGGAGTTTGCAACGACGGAGTGAAGTGGATTAGGGTTTCGCCATTTGGTTTGAGGTTGAGAGACGACGATTTGAAAGGGATTAGGGTTTCGCCACAGAGGGCAGTTTTTGGGCGAGACTTTTCGACTGGTTGAAATGGGATTGAGAAACGATAGAGTGAGCGTAGGGACAATGGGGGCTAATGGAAAGCGGGGGTAAAATTACGAAATTACCCCCGCTAACAACTGCCGAAATCTGAGATTCAATCACAGCCATCGAATCTCAAATTTTGGATCCAACGGCCAAAAGCTTAGTTCGTAAGCTGAGTTCGCACCCACCAGTTCGCAACCGAAGGTTACCCTATATGTATATATATATACACACACACACACACACACACACACACACACACACACACACACACACACACACACACGCCTATCTCATGTCAGTGCACTACAACATATATAACTTTCTACAACATATTTATTATAGCATTTAATTGTTAATGCTGTTAAAAGTGATTAATAACAACATTTCTAAAGAAAATGCTGTCTTTTAGTCATTTTAAATTTTAATGTTAACTACGACAGCATTTTGAAAATGCTATACATTGTATAGCGTTTTAAAAATGTTGTTATATCCAAAAATAAATTGAGTAGATAGGGGTAAGATAGAAAATTTTAACTAATCCAATTACAACTCAAATTAGTTCCATCTCCTCCCCCGATTCTTCTCCTAATACCCCAACCTTTTCTCCTCTACAAACCCTACTCCAAACCCCCCCTCAATCACGCTGTCTCCACCCCCCCCCCGTCGACTCCTGACCCTTGCACGTTGCTCGCCACTGGGCCACCGTCGACCTCCCCCTACGGCCGTCGAAGTCCAAGTTCCCAATCACTACATCCCCCACCTCCGCACCGTCGAACCTTTGCACCGCCCCTCGCAATACGCCATCGTTGACCTCCTTTGCCCGTTGTCTTGCTTGGCGTGGTGTCTGGTATGTAACTTTCTCTCATATAATTCTTCTATTTTGTTTTTAGAATTTTATGAGTATGTGTATATTCCTGTCTGTGTGATTTGAGTCCATGTATAAATTAGTTTAGCATTAGGAATCCATCCTTCGTTTGTTTCTTATAACTTTATGATGAAAATTGGCCCGAAGATCCTCCTGTGTAGATACATGCTTCTTTCCATATATAATTGCACAAATTATAGTTGAACTGGCTATTGGTTTGTAGCCTCTTTAAGAAGGTGAGAGATATTAGTTATGCTGGTTAGTCTCACATCACCAAGAAGAAGAACGCCCTTCTTGAGTAGAAGGAATTCCACACAGAAGGGAAATGATAATGGCTTGGGCCTATTCATTCCCAAGAGTTAGTATGCCAAAGAGCCAATTGAAACGTAATTTCATTTACAACTTTTAAAGAAATAAGATGTATCCATTTTATGTGGATGTATACTGGATACTGTGATACTTGTTAAGTATTTGGATCCAACTTCTACTATTGTTTATTTACTAGGTTTTCATAGGATTTTCTATTGACTGATGCTATCTATGTTCAGAAAAGCTAGTAACTGAAGGATATGCTCCTGAAGAAGAGATACTGTCTGCGTTACACGTTCCTCCTGGCAAAATGGGACGGGTGATTGGAAGGGAGCTTCTATAATGGCAATAAAGGAATCTTGCGAGTAGGTTCTTATTGTTTATGACATTTTTTTTTTCTTTCATTGGTATACACTAGTCTTGACTTATTTATTTATAACTTTAGCTAATAGTTTGTCTATGTAACGCAGTGCAGAAATTCTACTTGGTGGTTCCAAGGGCCCCCCTGACAAGGTAGCATAATTGTCTCTTAGCACACTCTGCTTTTATCATTGTTTTAATTTTTATATCGATATGTAGATTAATGACGCTTACAATGAAATGAGATGTTTCCGTACACTGCAAATCTATGTCCCAGTATTTTTCTATTGAATTATTTCCTGTACTAAAGATAGTTTTCGATAAGTCACAACCTGTGGTAATTCTGTCATTATGGTTTTGACAAAGATTTTTAAATGTCAATCAACTTTTTAGGACTGATAGCTCAGATATATTTTCCGATTCATTAACTAGGAATGTTTTATAAGTGTCAATTTGATTTTGGAGTGTTTATGGTACATATCAATATGGAGATATTTCTTGGTGTAATTATCCTGCACTAAAGCTATATTAAAAAAGAAATCTGCAAGAAACATTTCTCACAAGTCATATCTTCTATGCAATTAAAATTTAAAAACTATTAAACACACGGACTGTTGAGTTGTGAACACTAGTAATTGAGTACAATGTTAACTGCAATTGTGAAACCCACTTTCAACTACGAATAGATTGTTGAGTCTCCCAATATGACGGTAGGTGAAACCCTCAAGCCAATATGGTCTTACTTACCAAGAGACATTCCAATAGAGGGCGAAGATATGAGAACAATTGCAGAATCATTCGCTGCTAAAACTAGAATATCTGCAAAACACTGGAAGGAATAACTCTTTGATAAGATGATATTAGAGTAAAACAATATTCTGGAAATGCATATACATCTATAGTAGATGAAGTGGAACTAGTTAATTTTTCTCTTATTACCTCATGCTCTCACTATTGCAAAGTTTCCATTCTAGGGTTATACCAATGCTTGTTTGAGTGATGTGTAAGCAAAAAAATTCTTATACAGTAAAGGAAGTTGTTTATATTCTTACATGTTTACTTTACTCCTATATATGGTAATCATTTTATTTGCTCTCTTTTATCATGCTTCGAAGATGAAAGCCTTTTCTTAGAGCAAATTTATCATCTTGTCCCCATGTAGACTTTTTCTTTGTCTTGGTGAAATATAAGGTTGCTGCTAGGTTGTATGAGCCTTGTGCTATGAAATTGACCCTATTGAAGTTGGGAAAACCCCGACATTATGAAGCTACCTCTTGGTTTCCTAAGCTTAAATTGCATGATCAATGATGTAACTTTTCCTAACAGATGACTTGATCACTTGACTAGTAAGTTCCTCTTGTAAGAGTTCCTCTTGTTAATTATGTAGTATTGAACTACTTCAGTAGTTTGTTAATCACTGTGACCTATATAATGATATATTTTGTATGGTGTTGGTATATGTTTGTTTCACTTTAGAGGTTACAAACTACTTTAATCACTGTGACCTATATAATGAAGAACTTTTAGCTATTTGAAATCTTTTAAAGACTCAAAATTTTCCGAGTAAGAACCAGTTAAACTTTGTAAGCTCTATATCATTGGAAAATTTTGAGTCTTTAAAAGATTTCAAATAGCTGAAAGTTCTTCACTTACACTGTGGCAAACAGTAGAAAGATCTTGCGAGGGTGGATTGTCATCAAGCTCTTTAATCTTCTATTACTCTTTCCATCTCCCGAATTGGAATTGGCAGTGCTATTGGTAGCTGGAGATTGCACGGATATCAGAGATTTGTTTGGCATTGACGGCAGTTTCAACTGATCCAGCTGAGAAGGCACAACTGACAGAAAATTTGCAACCAATGCTGAAGTGGGTTTAATTTTAGTTAGTTTAAGTTTGATGACTCTAGGACTAGTTTTAGTTGTACTTGGAGTTAAAAATCTCAGCTGATCTTCTTATTAGGAGTAAGGAGTTTCTTGGTTGATTAGAATTTTGGAGACCAAACATGCTGATCTCACTTAAATAGATACCTTTTGTAATACCCCGGATTTGGAGCGAACAGTCGACTGGTCGATTGTTCAGTCGACTGGTTTGCGTACACGGGATTTGAGGAATTTGAGAAGGATTTGAGAAATTTAGTCCCACATGGGAGGTGCACAAAAACTAATTTGAGTATAAATATAATTAGCCAATGATTAAGAGTCACCTAATTGGTTAACCACCTTTTGAGAGGCAGCCTGTGGTGGGCAGTTGTACTACATAGTATCTAATTTATATTCTAAAAATATTAAAATTGAGTATTGGGGCGGGGCGTTACAAAATGGTATCAGAGCCGACTTTCGACACCGGGTGTAGTAGAGGTCAGTATGATCTGCGGTACTGAGAGTCATTGATCTCCGGGGTCGGGTATACTCTGCGGTGTTGAGAGTCACAGGTAGTGATTGATAGCCGGGTATCCGATCTGCGGTGTTGAGAGTGATTGATCTCCGGGATCTAGGACTATACTACATCAGCTAGAAAGGGCGGATCCTACACTAGATGTGTGCCCTGTACTCAGCGAGGACGCTGATTTCTACGGTGGGGTGTATGTAATACCCCAGATTTGGAGCAAACAGTCGACTGGTCGATTGTTCAGTCGACTGGTTTGCGTACACGGGATTTGAGGAATTTGAGAAGGATTTGAGAAATTTAGTCCCACATGGGAGGTGCACAAAAACTAATTTGAGTATAAATATAATTAGCCAATGATCAAGAGTCACCTAATTGGTTAACCACCTTTTGAGAGGCAGCCTGTGGTGGGCAGTTGTACTACATAGTATCTAATTTGTATTCTAAAAATATTAAAATTGTCTGAGTATTGGGGCGGGGCGTTACACCTTTACACAAGCTTATTTCAAGTGAGTATACAACTTTAAAGCTTCTCAGATTGTACTCAGTAACTATTAGATCAACCTCCTTGAGTTAGGAGTTATGACTACATGAATCTTATGTTTGACATTTTTTCTTCTACATTTGCAGATTTGAGACGTCGTGGATGAAACGAAGAGTGCGAGTTGTGAAGATGTTAGGCACTCAAGAATTTTTTGTCGTCAGTTTTAAGTTTGCGAGTTGTGTTGATGTTAGGCACTCAAGAATTTTTTGTCGTCAGTTTTAAGTTTATTGGATGAACTTTTGTGTCAGTTTATTGTGTAGATTTTTCTATGTTGGTATGTTTTTATATATTTGTACACAAATTTGCGATACTTTTATAATTATAATGGTGTGTTGACATTTTCGATAAATCGATTTTTATTTGTATCCGTAGATTTTTTTTTGTATACAGTTAAAACGAAATAGCGTTCCTAAAATGCTGTAAAAACCACAAATATCAAAACGATAGCGTTTTTAAAATGTTGTATGTTTGATTCTATTACTGGATTGTTTAACGATAGCGTTGCCAAAACGCTATAAATTTTATAGCGTTTTAACAAAACGCTATAGAAACTATAGCGTTTGCCGAACGCAATAGATTCCATAGCATTTTACAAAACGCTATAGAAACTATAGCATTTCGGAAACGCTATAGAAACTATAGTGTTTTGACCAAACGCTATAGAAACTATAGCGTTTCCGGAACGCTATAGATTCTATAGCGTTTTGTAAAACGCTATAGAATCTATAGCATTTGGTCAAAATGCTATAGACTTATTATAGCGGGGCTTTTGATAGCGTTTGTAAAATGCTATCGTAGGTCTACTATAGCATTTTTATGAATGCTATCAAATATCATATTTGTTGTAGTGGTGTAAAGGAATTTTATATCAGATACATTTATATACATACTTAAAACCAATAACAGACTATTTCTAAAGCTGCATTTGTTCACTTCCTCTATGACCTGCATTTGGTGTATCCTCCATATACTCCGCATTGCTTAGAGGGCATTTTTATGTACAACCTACTTATGATCCATCTTTCCTATATATGAGCGACATACTTATGCTTATGTTTCAATTTCTAAAGGGTTTCTTCTTTGTATCTTCATCTTTTACACTTTCTGCATATATACACTAATCAGTTAAAGGGGTCTTTTTATATATCAGTTATCTATATATACATACATATGTTTCAATTCAATAGAGTTCATCTTCATTTATCTATACTCTATATTGGTAAAGAGGGGTTTTCTCTATGTATACACCTATGTTCTCATTGAAAGGGATATTTTTATATATGCATATAACCAAGAAATGCTTTTAGTAAAAGGGAATTATATACACTTTGTGCACCTTTCTTTCAGTAATAAGACCTCTTATACATACATACATACATACATACATACATACATACATACATACATACATACATACATACATACATACATACATATATATATATATATATATATATATATATATATATATGCACCAATATACAAACAAGATGTATGAATTTTCTGTGAGTAAATTGACAAAGAAATGAAGAGATTAAAATGACAGATTTATTTTCTGTTGATGGTTGAGTTGTGAATCTCTAGGAGTTGAGGGGGAGTCCTGTGAACCAGCAGATGAGATTTTTGGATTTAGACCTGCGGGGTCTTGGGTTTGTTATTGTGGAATTAAGTACGGCAGGATACACTAACTCTAGAGAGGGGAAAATTTTGTGTTCTTTTAATAATAACCAACTTAAGGACAAGCACTAGTGGAGATGTGATGGAGCTTGGGAAACGTAAGTATATGCTCTTGGTTTTGTTAGTCCAACGGATGCGTTCCAGGACTGTTTGTTGTTCTATCTCGAGAGGACAACTGTATGTTCGTGTGTCGAGGGCCTGCAGGCCTATTTCCGGAGCATGCAAGGTGCATTTGCGTGTCGAGGGTTAGCATGCCTATTCACGGAATGTACCTGTTGTATCTGCACGTCGAGAGCCTCGCAAGACTATTCGTGGGGTACACGGTAGAGAGGTGATTCTCCGGTTGTTGTACTATTCTTACCTGATTCTTGCACTTCGAGGGCAGTGGTGCCTATTCGCGGAGTATTCTGGATCTTGTTTCTATCAGCGTAGTAGGATTAGTTGCATAACGAGGGATCTAACCCTATAAAGTGGAGAACGTTAAGGGCTTGCACCGGATCTATGTAATATGGAATGCATAGAATCCGACAAGTATACATTAGAGAGTCAGCATATAGCAATTGTGTTGTCTTGACTTGGTTTATATGCATAAAGATTTCTGTTTTCCTACACTTGACACTTAGTCTAGATTCACTTGATGTTTTCATGTGTTATTTATTGCTATCTTATATTTCCTGATGGTTTCATGTTTTATTTATTGATATTTCTTATTTCAATTGTTCTTGCTGTTGATACTTGTTGTTATGAATCCATGTTTATGTTTATTCATGTTGACTCCTATAGTTTTGGGGGTTAGGATTATCTCTAGCCTCATGTTTTTGTAGGTGCGTGTAGCTTGGGATTCGGATGCTTGTGCTAAACTGATGTTATAGCTTATGTAAAATTGTAAAGAAAGTGTTGTAAAAAGAAAAGTTTTTTAAATCAAGGTATTTTGTATTCTGCTGTATTTTGTTAACGATTATTGTAATCAAAGTTGAAATAAAAATTATTTGTGTTTTTGGCTATGTTTACTATTGCAATTGAAGTTGATGTTGGGAATTGTGCCACGTATTTATGAGATATCATATTGAAAATTCGGGGCGCTACAAAAGCAGCGTCGAACCAAGTGTGGGACTCCGAACTTGTTGTTAATAGAGTTTCAACAGTTGTAGAAGCAATTCCGAATGGTGAGCTACTTCGCACTTGCTCGCCCGTACTTCGCACTTGCTCGCTCGCAAGTGGCTAATGCGGCATCGAACCAAGTGTTGGACTCCAAACTTGTTGTTTGAGGGGGTTAACTAGTTGTAAGAGCAATTCCGAATGGTGAGCTGCTCCGCACATGCTTGTTTGCAAGCGGCGAAAGCGGTGTCAACCAAGTGTTGGACTTCGAACTCGTTTTTTGAGCTTAGTAAGTTGTGGGAGCAGCTCCGTAGGACAAGCTAGACTCCGAACTCACCATTTAATGAGTCATAGATGTGACTCAGAGAGATAGAATTGAGGCAAATACAATAACTTTCAATAGCAAAAGCTAAATTTTATTGAAACAAACTAAGTCCCCGCTTCAATGGGCGAGCCATTATTACATGCTTTTTGGCCGTGTTACAAGCATCGGCCTTATTGAAAACTAAAATCCTACTTCTACGATAGGGTGAAGGCCACTTGGGAGGAGTTTGGTTCTCCCCCCATTGGACCTCCATGGATAAGGTGGAGGACGGCTCCCGATTCGGAATCTTGGAACTCAGCGGGCCTCTCTGTTTGCTTGTAGGCTCCTCGGAGTGGAAGATCGGCAATGTCTTTTCAGACGAACATGGCCAAGTGTCCCCGCTATATGAGTTCTTTGATCTCCTCTTTGAAAGCCCGACAATCATCTGTGTTGTTGCCATGGTCCCTATGAAAGCAGCACCACTTATCCCTGTTTCTTTTCTTGCCAGGGGTATTCATTCTAGGGGGACCATGGAGTAGTCCTTCCTTGTCCACCTCCATAAGAACTGCTGATATACTTGCATTGAGGGGGGTGAACTTCTCAAAACGATGAGCTGGGCATCACTGGCCATTATCGTCCCTCTGGAATTTCTGGGACCCTTCTTCGCTTGTACCCTTCCGTATGTTCCCGGAAGACGGTTCCTCAAGACTGGGGGGGGGAGTTGAGAGCTTCTTCGGCTCGGATGTACTTCTCGCTCCTAAGCAAGAGTTCCAAGAAGTCCCGATGAGGCTTCTTGGAAAGGGACGCCTTGAGGTCGGCGTTAGTAACGTTGTGCCCGAATACCACAGAGGCTACTGCTTGGTTGAGGGAGACAAAATACCAGGCTTCGGCGGTGAAGTGCCGGACGTAATCTCTTAGGCGCTCACCCTTTCTCTGGCTAAGTGCTAGCAAAAATGCACTTGTTTTCTTGGCTGTGCGACTTTCCATGAAGTGGGTGAGGAAGAGCTCCTCAAATCGTTCGAATGAGTAGATGGAGGTGGGGTTTAGATGGGAGTACCACTATCGTGCTGGTCCCCTCAATGTTGCTTGGAAGGCCTTGCAGAGAACCACATCCGAGGCTTGATGAATCATCATGAGAGTTTTAGAACTCTCGATATGATTGGTGGTGTCTGACTCCCCATTGTAGGATTCAAAGCGGGACAGCCTAAAGGCTTCAGGGACCGGAGCTTCCATGATGGCCCTAGAGAAGGGGGGTCTGCTTGTCCGGATCTTATTGGCCCGTTGTTCTTCTTCGGAATTTATCTTGTTGAGGCGCCTCTCCATCTCGTGGAGACGGCGGCATACCGAATCATCCTTTCGGTCGAATCTAGTCGACCCTTGGGACTCTCCTTCATAAGTGGTGGTATGGTGAGGGTTAGGGGCACGCTGATCCTGACTCGTGACAATATTAAGAGCTCACATGATATCTTGTTTGAAGTTCTGGAGCTCGGCCCGAGTGACGGGTGCCCCTCCTACTCGGCGATCCCTAGGTGTGGCTCGGCTTACTGGAGTATGACTTCTCTGCCAATGACGTAGAGGGGACTCTCTTCGCCTCCTCACGAGAGGGGATCTTCTGGTCCTCGGTCTACGGGGGGTCCGGACTCTCAAGGTCCCTGGGTGCTCTGGTTGAAAGACTTCCTCAGGGGCTCGCTATTTATTCAAGCGAGTTCGGAGGTCGACCCCTGCTGATGGTTAAGAATTATCTGACTGAGATCCGGCCCTGGAGGACTTTGCGAAGTCATAGAGTCAGTTGAGGGATTGTGGACCGAAACATGGTCATGATGAGGGTGTTGCTTTAGACGTCTTCGACGAGTGCCCCCGGGGCAGCCCCCCGAGACCCTGGAGGGGCTTGTTGAGGAGGAGGCTGTTGAGGAAGAGGCTGTTCAAGCTGCGGTTGCTGAACTTGCTGATTGAGTTGAGGAAGGGCACCTTGGACTGGAGGAGGAGATGGAAGAGGAGTGGCTCTTCGGCTAGAGCCCGCTACCTTCCCCTTCTCTTTCGGAGGCATGGTTGCTGCCTTCCCCTTCTCTTTCGGAGGCATGGTTTGAAACTGACTTTCGCTGATGAAGGTTGGATTGCTTTTTCGTTTTCCACGGACAGCGCCAATCTGTTGCTGCTGATTTTGGTGTGGGAGCAAACAGATGAATTTGTGGATTCTTCGAGGAAACGAATAAGCAAACCTGTTGACTTTCACCGGCATTCGACTGGTTTCTTGCCACTGCCGTTGACCTGCAAAAAAGTTCAATACACCGGGATGGATCCCGGCGACGAACCCTCCGACGCTCTTGTTAGTAATCAGGTAGATTATGAAAGAGCTTCATGTGGAAAAAGATTGATTACCTTGTTATGGTGGGGGGGAGGGGTTTTTATAGTCGCCTTTAGAGATAGTTTAAAGATAATGATTTATCCCTATATCCCTGTGTTTTTGGATAAGATGTAGAGTTTAAATCGTTTCATGATAAGAGATTTGCTTTAAACCGTCTCTTAGAGATAATCATGAATTTGAATTACTCTTTAAATGACCTGGACTGGTTCGTAACGGGTTGTCACCCTGACCCAGTAAGACAAATCCGTTTATGAGTTATTGGGCTTTCAAGAAAGACCCAGTCCCCATTTCAGACCCGTTTGTAGATGAAATTACCATTTTACCCTTGAGAGCTTTAAGATTCATGCCTGATTTGAATGGTCCCGATTTGATTCTATTTTTAGCCATATCAGTAGACTAAGTTGTTTAGTAGTTCTAAATTTGGCTTGCAGGTTAGAAGTTAATATCGGCTGGGTTCAAAATGTACTAAATTCTATTTAATAGAACAAAGGATACAGCGGGAATAGTTTAGATGATGCGGCAACAAAAAGAGTATAAAGAATATAGTTAGAAATATTTTGGGTTTAGAGATAGTGAAAGATATATTAATAAGAAAAGGGGCATCTTTGGAAAGAAATTCAAATAACGAAGAGTATTCAAGAAAGAGAGGGAAATGACACTTGTTAATCATTGTACAAATAGCTAAGTGGATAATTCTTTTAGGACGGAGGGAGTTCGAATTTCTAAAATACAAGAATTGATTAAAGTCATATCACATGAGTTTGTAAAATAAGACTTGGGCCTAAAAGTTGTAAACAAAATTTTTTGTTAAACTTTTAATTCAGAATTGATAAACATAAATTTCATGAAAATTTGAGCTTTTCTCCTTGTGTCATGTATGTGGGTCTTCCATTTCCTTTCCTCTTCTTCTCGGCTCTTTGGCGTCTTTTTTCTCTTTTTCTAATAAAACTGGTTCTCAGTGTCTACTGGTCTACTTTTTATATTCTTATGGGCTTTTGTATATATTCTTAATTTTTCTGATTCTAGCTTCTTTCTTTAATTCGGGCCTTCTTTGTTTCTATGGGGCATATATTCATTTAATTTTGAGAAGGTAATGTAAAATAAGAGGACATGCAGATTGGCATCAACTGAGTCGACAGCTGAGGCCATTGCGATCTCATGCTTAAGGAGTTTAGAGTAACATCCACCCATCATGTTTGATATGAATGTAACATAAGTCTTGTGTGTACCCGCACGTCCTGTGCACACGAATATTAGACCAACTAAACTTCACCTCATGCGGGGATTATTTTTGAACCAGTTTTGATTTTTCTAATCTATAATGGTCGGAATAAATGCAGAAACAGTTTTGTCTACCGTTACAGCCCAATTTTAAACCGAGAAACGGATTTTCCTGCCATTACAACCCATTTTAAACTCATCTCTTCCTCTTCCTCTCTGTTCTGCTCTTTCTTCCTGGTTCCAGTTTGGTCGTTCGATGATACAGTTCATACATTTTTTCAGTTCAGGAGCGTGGCGTGGTGCTACGATCGACGTTCCTCAGCCGTTGTACCCTGGGATATGGACGTCTCTACACTATCCAGTACTTGGATGAGGCGAATCTGTTTTAAGGGTATTGTGTGATACAAAAGCCTCGACTTTATCAGTTTGAGTTTATATATTTTTTGTTTTATTTTATTATGTTCGGTTTTTCGACACCTTCTTCTACTTCTCTATTTTGTGCCTCTCAATAAAAACTTGCTTTACTGCAATCATTTTTTGTAACAAACTTAAAACAGATTTTTCATTTTACTTCTCTGATTTTAAGGCACTCCTTTTATTTTCATTTTTCAATCTGAAAATTTACACTCGTGTTGTGTGTTTTCAGAATCGAAATGACAACTGCATTGGAGAATGTTATTGTACCTGAAATGGTCCAAGGTGCCGACTGTTGATGCGACAATATTACCGACCGTTGGTGTGGCGTGAGTGCCAGTACTTACTGTTGTACCTGTCTCAGTCTCCCATGGAGAAAAACTTGAAAAGTTCAACGGGTCTAAGGGAGAAATCTCCAAGTTGGGGTCCAAGTTGAGGCTGAATGGAGGAATCTTCAAGAAGCCAAAATTTCAAGGCAAGTGCTTCAATTGTGATAGTTTGGTCACAAGTCTACTTATTGCAGACTACCTAAAAGGAACAAGAACATAGAAGCCAATGTAGTTGAAGACATTGATCAAAGACGTTTCTAAAATCAACCTTTCAGCTGTGGTTTCGAAGGTGAACTTGATAGGTTTTTTTTTTCAAACCCTAATGAATGGTGAATTAACACTGGAGCTACCCACCACGTGTGCTCCAACAAAAGTATGTTCTCCACTTTCGAACCATTAGAGAATGGAGAGAAGATGTTTATGGGGAACTCGGCTACTTCAGAAATCAAGAGCCAAGGCAAGGTAATCTTGAAAAAGACTTCTGTGAAAAAATTGACGCTGAATAATGTTGCATACGTTCCTGAAATCCGTAAGAACTTGGTATCTGGTTCTTTGCTTAATAATCATAGATTTCACTAGGTGTTTGAGTCAAATAACTTTGTTTTGTCGAAGAGTGTAATATATGTTGGTAGAGGATACATGAGTGGTGGAATGTTCAAACTCAATGTAATAACTATGGTTAAGAATATCAATAAAGCTAGCTCTTTTACTTATATAATTGAGTCTTCCAATTTATGACATAGTAGACTAGGACATGATAATTATGATACTTCGCGTAAATTAATTAACTTGAATCATATACCAACATTTCAAATTAATTCCAAACATAAGTGTGAAACTTGTGTTGGGGCAAAACTATCAAGATCATCATTTTAAAGTGTTGAAAGAAACACTGAACCCCTTGATTTAATTTACAGTGATATTTGTGATTTAAAAATAATACAAGCAAGATGTGGTAATAAGTGTTTTATTACTTTTGTTGATGAGAACACAAAATAATGTTATGTGCATTTGCTTAAAAGTAAGGACAAAGCTATAGAGAAATTCATTCTCTATAAAAATGAAGTTGCGAACCAACTCTATAAGAAATTTAAGGCACTACGAAGTGACGAGGTAGAGAGTATGAATCGCCATTTACTGATACTTGTGCTAAGCATGAGATTATACATGAACCTACAAAATCTTATTCTCTTATGTCCATCGGTGTTGCTGAGAGAAATAATCGTATTAAAGGAAATGATGAATGCGATGTTAATAAGTTCTAGTTTGTCACCAAACTTGTGAGGAGAAGCTATTCTTTCAGCTATTTACCATTTGAATAAGGTACCCAAAAAGAAAGAAGAGAAAGCTCCATATGAACTATGGAAATGAAGAAAGTCATCCTACAATTACTTGCGAATGTAGGGATGTCTTGCTAAGATGGCAGTACCTCCATCTAAGAAAGTGAAAATAAGACAAAAATGGTTGATTGCATTTTCATCAGCTATGCACATAATAGTAGTGCTTATCGATTTTTGGTATACAAATATGATATCCCTGACATGCCAAAGAACACGATAATGGAGTTTAGAAATGCATTGTTCTTTGAAGGTGTATTTTCATGTAAGTCTAAGCAAGAACCAAGTTCTTCCAAACGAACACAGTAAAAATCAAGATGAAGAAGTTGAGGAGGATCCTAGATGTAGTAAAAGAACAAGAACGGAAAAATCTTTTGGTCTAGATTTCTTGACTTTTATGCTTGAAGGTGAACCCCAAACTTTCAAAGAAGCGGTGAGCTCTAGTGATGGTCCTCTGTGGAAAGAAGTAATTAAGAGTGAAATTGATTCAACTTTGCAAACTTATACTTAGGAACTAGTGGATCTTCCACCAGGCAGTAAACCTTTAGATTCTAAGTGGATTTTCAAGAGAAAAATAAAAGCTGATGGATCAACTGATAAATATATGGTAAGACTTGTAATCAAATGTTATAAACAAAAGAATGTATGGACTACATTGATACATATTCTCCTGTGACGAAAATAATTTTCAATAGGATGATACTTGTTATAGCAGCTTTGCGCAATCTTGAAGTACATCAAATGGAAGAGAAAACAGCTTTTCTTAATGGAAATTTAGGTGAAGAAATCTAAATGGAGCAACATGAGAGTTTTTCAGCTGCAGGACAAAAAAAGAAAGTATGTAAACTGGTGAAATCATTATATGGTTTCACAAAAGCTCCAAAGCAGTGAATGAGAAATTTGACAATGTTATGATGACAAATAGTTTCAAAATCAATGAATGTGATAAATGTGTGTATGTCAAAAACACTGAAAGTGGATATGTCATAATATGTTTATATGCAGATGACATGCTTATTGTTGGAAGCAATAATAAGATAGTTAAATCTACTAAAAATATGTAGAACTCAAGATTTAACATGAATGATATGAGACTGGCCGACGTTATATTTGGGATTAAGATCACAAGAATGTTAGACGAACTTGTTCTAAGCCAGTCACATTATATAGAAAATAGTCTTGAAAATTTTGATAAAGATAATTCTGGAATTGCAAGAACTCCAATAGACCTAACTTTACATTTATCCCAAAATAAAGGAGAGAGTTTTTCTCAAGTAGAATACTCTAGAATCATAGGCAGTCTAATATACCTGATGAGTTGTGTACAAGACCAAACCTAACCTATGCAGTTAGTAAACAAAACATATATACGACTAATCCGAGAATCGAGCATTGGAAAGCGGTTACAAGAGTACTGAAGTACTTGCATTTTATACGTATTATGGGTTGCATTATACAAGATATCTGGCTGTACTTGAAGGATACAATGATGCGAACTGGATACCTAGTGATAATTCAAAATCCACTAGTGACTTTGTGTTTACACTGGGTGGTGCAGCATTTTTGTGTAAATCCTCAAAATAAACAGTGATCGCTAAATCCACGATGGAATCTGAATTTAATGCATTGGACAAATATGGGGAAGAGACTTAATGGTTACGATATTCCTTGAGGATATGCCAAGGTGGAGAAAGTCTGTGCCTCCAATCTGCATACATTTGGACAATCAATTTGGAATTTGTAGAGCACAAAGCAATATGTATAATGGTAAATCTAGACATATTCGTCGAAGATATAATTGTAACGCCCCGAATTTTCAATATGATATCTTAGAAATACGTGGCACAATTACCAGCATCAACTTCAATTATAATATTAAACACAGTCCAAATACCAATAAATTTTTTTTTCAACTTTCATTACATAAACTTTACAGAACATAGTGGAATACAAAACACCTTGATTTACAAATTTCTTTCTTTACAACAATTTCTTTTACAATTTACAGAAGCCATCACATCACTTAAGCTCAAGCATCCATAATCCAAGCTATAAGTAATCACCTGTAAGATATGAGGCTAGAGATAATCCTAATCCCCAAAACTACAGGGGTCAGCCATAGCGGTGTGAGTGACATAAAAACAAAGCAACAAAAATAAAACATGAAACATGGAATCATAGCATGTAATAAGGACGAGAATAAATGAATTAAGAAAAACAGAGTAAACAGGAAAAACATCAAGTGAAACTAGACTAAGTGTCAAGTGTAGAAAACAGGAAACAAATGCATAAAGCTAATCAAGAAAACACAATACTATATGCTGACTCTCTAATGCGTACTTGTCGAATTCTATGCATCCCACTCTATATAGGTCCGGTGCAAGCCCTTAACGTCTTCGCTTTATAGGGTTTAATCCCCCACCATGCAACTAATCCTACCACGATGACTACTACGAGATATAGATAAACTGTGAGTATTAGTCCATACCCCGATAATTTCGAAGGTCAAACTCTATCCACAGATAATTCCGGAGACTATTTTACTTACACCTGGGAATCTTCGAGAATACCCCACACCACAAGCTATGGAACCTCATCACACGAATACCACATGAGCGTCGCCTCGACTCCGATAATTTCGGAGATCAATCCCACACTACAGGTAATTCCGGAGACTATTTCACTCACACCTGGATAATTTCGGGGATTATCTCACACTGCGAGCTATACTGAGGTCCATAACCCATGTCCTCATTCATCATATCACCACTAGTGCCTGTCCTTATCATTTTAAGTTATTTACCTAATTACTTTACGAATCTCCTAGAGTTGGTGTACCCTATCGGACTTAACTCAACAATTGATCAATAGTATACCTCAACAGGCCCAAATACAATTATCTCAAATACCGGTATACTAGGGTCACACACCCTCTAGAGACACAACCCAAATATCCAAACCAATCTTCCATCATAATTTGCTCAGTTAAAACAACTTGAAAACATATGTTCAGTAGAAGATAAGGTATAGAATAGTAAGTTATAGATTAAAACATTTAGAGAATAAATCATTTAAAAGAACATTCAAATATATCAAGATACATCAGTATCAGTCGGCTATAGACAAGCGTCGGTCGACTGTCCAGAGAGAAAACTTCAATAACTTTAAGAAAATAATTCTAAGTATTAGAATTCGACTGTAAAAAGTAATCGGTCGACTGTCCAGAGCGAAAAATCCAAAACTTTAAGTAAAATAATTCTAAGTGATATCAGTCGACTGTAAAAAGACATCAGTCGACTGTCCAGAACGAAATTTCAAGAAAACTAGAGAACACTGCAGCCAGGTCGCGACGGTCGACTGTAAAATTACACTGGTCGACTCTCGGCCTACAGACTGCAGACTTTTGGTTGTGCACGTTTCAACCGATACGGAGTTTTACTTTATGAAAACGATTTCTACAAAAAGCATATTTCTTATATGATCAAATACAACTTATAGGATATATAATAGTCCATAAAACTAAATCAAAACTACTTGAATTTATAAAAATAGTGATTTGTTGATTTCTTTCAATTAAAACATGAATTGTGCATATAATCAAAATAGTGTTTCTTAAGAATCAACTAGAGGCAGATATGGTTTCTAGCAATAAATTGTGGTGAAATATTGAAGATAATATTTCTCTTTTTTAAGCAATGTAAAAAAAATTATGATGTCAATTTTGCAAGGCAACTAGAGGCTGATAGGATTTCTAGCAATAAATTGTAGTGTTGTGTTGACGATAATTCATTAAAATAAAAAAATCAATATTAAAAAAATTATGTTAAAATGAATGGCCCAGGCAGTCTTCAACCTCCCGTCCTAGCCAAAATTAACACACACACTCTAACCAACTGAGCTAATACTCTAACCAACTGAGCTAATATGTCAATTAATTGACGAGTTATACTATATCAATTTTATAAGAGATTATAGGTGTTTGCTGATCTTTCGCTGAAGATTTAAATATGCACAACGGTATAAGAGATAGGGTTTACCTTTTCTTGTTTTGAACGTAAATAAATTCATGAACTTAAGACCTCTTATAGCTACTAGTAATTTACACGTGCGGTGCACGTCTTAAGAAATATATATTTTTTAAAGTAAAAATTTTGACGTAGTCTGACCTCGTATATGAGACCTCTTTTATATTAGTTATGCACGAAAAACGTACATCTTAATGAATTATTATTTTTTAAAAAATAAAAACTCTTACGTAGTGAAGACTCGAACCTGAAACCTCCTTCATATTTGTTATGTACGTGTGTTACACGCATTGATAGATTGACAAATACACTAAGGCCTTCTCTCATTATAATATTAGAGATTACAGATGTATGCTTTAGATTTAGCATAGTGATAGAGCATTGCCATCATCTATAACAAAATTTTAAATTACATATCTCTACTACCATAACTCAAGAATTAAAGTTGTGTCATTTGTGTAGATGTTATACATAGGATCCAAGCATGTTTACTTAAGTGGAGAAGTGACAGTAGTATTTTGTGTAACAAACGTATACCTTTGAAGTTGAAGGAAAAAATTTATAGGACGACTATTAGACCATCAATGATGTAAGGAGCATAGTGTTGAGCAACAAAGAAAAAGCATGTCCAAAAAATCAATGTAGCGGAGATGAGGATGCTAAGATGGATGTGTGGTAAAACCAGGATAGATAGAATTAGAAACGAGCATATACAAGACATGCTAAAGGTAGCTCCAATCCAAGATAAGTTAAGAGAGAATCGCCTCCGGTAGTTTTGACATGTTACACGTAGACCTAGTAGTGCCCCGTGTTAGAAAGAGTGATTTGATAAGTATTGAGGATAGAGTTAGGGGTAGGGAAAGACCTAAACTAACTTAGGTTGAAACGGTCAGAAAATAAACGATAGCTTGTGAACTTACAAATGATATTGCGATAAAACGAGTAGAATGGAAAAGTATGATTTATGTAGCCGACCCCAACTAGTTGGGAAAAAGGCTTTGTTGTTATTGTTATAATTTGTAAACAAACCAACTTAATTAACCTAATATCGAATCACACATTTTAAGTGAGAGTTATATTAACAATCATTCTAATTAATTAGTTAGTTACTACCATAATATGGCCTCAAACTTCAAATTTATTTATGTAACCACTGTTTCCGATTGTACGGATTATTTTCTTGTATTTTGATAGTATTTTTCTTTTCTAATTTATTGTATTTTGGATCTTTGTTCTATTGTGGGCTCTCTATTTCAATTCATTCTCTTGTATTATTATTTTTAGCCCAATCCTTATACAAGCCCAACTCATCTCCTTAGTGGATGTTGAACCCGAAAACTATTCTACCCAAACCCACAATTCCCTAACTAATAACCCAGATTTTCTCTCCTCAATCCCCTATATCCCTAACTCCCCACAATCTACTCTATTACTTTATTATATTTATTCTCCCCTACTCTCCCAAAAATCAGAACTACCCAAAAACCAACTCCTCCTCATCTCCTAATCTTCTCCTCACTGTTCTACCCCCCCCCCCCCCCCCCCCCGACCTACTGTACAACCCTACCACGTTCCCACTCTCTCCCGCTCCATTCTCTCCTTCCCCATTTCACCTTCAACCACTAAAAAAAAAACCAAACCAGCAGAAACCCATCACCTCATCCTCTTCCCCATCGCCAACTCCGACCATCACCACCTCCATTGCCGTCACCACCTTACCATCGTCAACCTCTCCACCATCTCACCCCGACCTCGCCCAAGCCTCGCTTGAACCCATCGCCATTACTGAACCCCTGAATCTACCTCCTCCGTTTCGTCTTCACCCAAGGCCGCACCACCTCGTCATCCCTGTGCCATCTCCCAGTCCTTGTCGCCTTCAACCTCCCCTTTGCCACTGAACCCAAGCCCGTCCTCATCCCTGTCCCTTCATCTTTAACCCATCGGCAAAACCATCAAACCTCCACCGAACCCAACTCACCGAAACCCATTCTCCCACCATCGCCCTCTCCCAACCACCTCGATCATCTTCTCCACCCTTGTCGAGACCCCCCCCCATTGCATCACCGTCGCAATCCAAGTCCTGCACAGCCATCATCGTCTTCCTCTATTTTTGAAGCGGAACAGAGCTCCGCCGTTCGTCGAAGCCTCGCCGTCGAAACTTGGGGCCTCTAGTCGCTTTGCCCTCACCGTAGAGTCGCCGCAATTACTGCCGTCTCTCTTTCTCTCTCTCTGCCGAAGGAAGAAGACGAGCCCGATTGGTCGCCCCGCTGTTCTGTGTTCGGCCACGCCAGATCTACGTTTTGTTGTTCCCTGTTTTGGATTGGATCTGGTGTAGAGTTGGAGTGTGATTGGACGAGACCGCTGTCCCATGTTCTGGGCGCAGCGGATCCGAACCCCCGTTTGCCGTTCTGTCCGATCTGGTGTAGGGATAGTTCACTGAGTTGCTGTTATTCTTGCCTTGCTAGTTGTTTCTTCGCATGGTCTTCGCATGTGTTTTTGGGATCGCTCCCCTGGATTCTGATCCCGTTATTCTTTGTTACTTATATTGAATCTTCTACAAAAAGGCAAGTCCACTTGAACTCATTTAACTTTCTAGTTCACGCTTATTGATCTCCCGCAAGTAGTTCCCTTCAATTATCTTAAATTTGCCTTGTGTCCTTTCCATTGGGAGTATCGAGGATTTATACGTGTTAACCTGACGTACTCTTGACATCATATTGTTATCCATTGACTCAAACCCAAGTCTATATGCACACATGACATGAATAAAATGACTAGAACTTGCATATGAGGAAAATACATTGTGATTAAATACATGTGGATTAATCGAGATCTTGTGACTTGAACTATGACATGATAAATTGACTTGTACACTGAAAAACCCATTCTACTTGATGTACATTAGTGTAATACATTCATGATACAATAACTTGTTAATTACCCACATTGATGAACCTATATGTGATGATATGTTATGAACTCTTGCTGCCTGTACTGTTTTGCACAAAGATTTCGATCCTGTTGCCATAGGAATTAACACACAATACAAAAGAGAGTTTTAGCTCACTGAGTCTAGTTTCCAACCCAACTGGCAGATCCTAATTCCGAGTTGCGAGCTGTGAGATATCTTATTTTTAGTCTCTGCTGGTCTGCACTTTTCAGATCGCAGAATTGATGTAACACCGACACAATTATTAGTGAAACACCATGTTAATAGTATTAGAATGCCATGAAAATATCCAGAAACTTTATAGACATGCTTAGGGTTCATCTCTAATTTCTGTAGATTTTTATAGTGATTTTATACCATATTTTCACCCATTAAATGTTGACATTAAGGTTACTACCAGAACCACTAAACAGCAAAGAATAGGGTGTTTAACCTAGCTACAGTCAAAATTTACAGGAACTTACTGAACATAAAATGTAGCCCTAACTGTCTAGTTGCTGATAACATCCTGGAACTTCGAATTCCAAACTGTAGTATATGAGTTATCGCTATTTTAGTGTTACTGTGTTGACTATTTCAGATTCACTACTTTATGTTTATTATTGTGCAATGCATCATGTTGCTGCATTCTTATCATCTCCCTTGACAATCTTATACAAAACTGCATGGAAATGAATAACTTCATAAAATGTTAAACAAGCCGGGGTTAATAAGGGTTGACTTAGTACTGGATAGTCTCAGAAAATGTACTCGGTAGGGCCCTTCTTGTTACATGGAAACTTGACATGGAGGTGGAGAATTACTTGTGAAGACGTGAACTTGTTATCTTGTTATCTTGTTATCGTGATATATCGAGTACACGCTCTGTAGATCTCACCACTATGTCTAAAACGTACATTGTTTTGCGTGCACCAAACCTGTGGTATGGGACGCAGTAGTACGTACACTAGATAGGAGAAACAACATGCTAATAGACCTAAGTTGACACGTATATACTTGATCATGACCCTTGTTTACTAGTACCATTATTGCTTTTGTAAATTTGATCTTGATTCATATTCCTTCATTTACCTTATTCCTTACTCTCTGCTTTCACTACTTGTTGTCCATACTTGCTCTAAGGACATTTCTTTTTTCCTCTAGTTGATCCAGCTACAGGTGAACCAGGAGATTTTCCAAGTGTCATTGGAGGGTAGTATTTCTAGGTTGTAGCAGGAGTTGCATCAGAATAAATTATCTATTTCTATGTTTCCTTTATCGCATTGTATTCCATTTGATTAAACTTTGTATTCTGGGCTCTTCACCTGTAACCCCTGTTTGTTTTCTCAGTATTGGTTATTATGTTGAACTGTTGGATGCTTAATTTCAGTTATTGTTTATGTGATGATATTATCTACGTGGTTATGATTATTCTTTTTGCATATTGTTGAGTTGAGACTGGTACAGCTTATGAATGATGTTAATATCATTCGCTGGGCCTTTGTCATGGGCGCGTATTCCCATATTTTGAGAAGCAGGGCGTGACAATTTATGACATAATTATTTACGAAAGTGTCATTCATAGAAAATAAAAATTGGGAGTGAAGACTAGGAGTTCTAAGAAAAGAAAGGAAAAAAGCGGGCATCACACGTGCATATTACTAGTACTAGTATAAAACCAATTACATAAGAAAAAAATTAAAACATAATTTCCAATTGTTTTTTTAAGGAAAAATGTGGAGTATTGGCACCTTGTTTTATTAATGAAGTGAAACAAGTCCAGAAACCTGAAAAAGTACATCATTGCAAAACAAAAGGAAAAGGAACATAAAGAAAAGAAAAATCATAAACCTCCAACATCCGTGGGAGGGTGGGAACATAAATATCCCTACCAAAAGATCAAAACATAAAAGAGGAAGACAAGATGACACAAAATGAACTAAACATCCCCGCCAACAAGGGTAGGTATCTAGTCTAGTCCAAGGTTGGGTCTATCTCAATCTGCTCGTCAACATAGCTCAAGAAGACCTTCGTGATGCAATCCCTGGCGCTTGTTGGTGCTACTGTCTTTGCCCAAAAGGAAATGAGATGCATTATTTGAGTGATAAGGCCACAAATACTATTAGTTGTGTCACTCTATCCATAGAATCTTGGTCGTTGCTGCAATCGCCCGCAATCGCTATGTACCGGAACCTTCTTCATATTCTTCATATATGTAGCAAATCTTGGGCCTACGCAGAGATCATCATAAGTGCTGCGGTATTCATTTGTCCCTTGTGCCCGTAAGACCTCAGTACATACAGATTTGCTCCAGGGGCATTCAATGAACATGTGGTCTCTGGTCTCGTTATCAATTGTACAAAATCCATAGGTTGTGACAGTATTAGGTTGCCATTAGTCAGGTTCACATTAGTGAGGATGGCATCATTGAGTGCCAGCCAGAGGAACACACAGACTTTAGGCGGTGCTTTATCTTTCCAAATTATTGCAGACAACATCGGTTTACACCCTCTCAAGTGAATATAGGAATACATGGAGCATACCGAGAAGCATTCGTTCTTCTCCAGTTCTCATGCCCTCCTTTCTGGTCTAGCCCCGCACCTGACTCTAGATTGTGCGATGTGGAGTCTTAGGTCATCTAACCTAGCATGTAGTTGTTGTGATAACTGCCTATAAACAGGGGATGCCAATTACCTCTCTTCCAAGTTTTAGCTATGGTGCAGTGAGGTTGGGAGGTCTCCTCGTACAAGTCTAGTTAAAGGTCCCTAAGCGCATGACCGCCGCGCCTTCTATCCCACCAAAATCTCGTAGATGTGCCATTCCTAATGAAAGAGGCTGAGGACTTACTAACGGGGTCATATCCCTTTGTAATAAGGTAGCAGTGCACCGCTTCCTGTCATCCCTCGTCGTTGGGGTGGAAGATTTTCCACCACCATTTTCTCGGAAGAGCTAAATTCATATCCTTCATATCAGTCACCCTGATCCCACCACGTTCCTTGCGCATGCATACATTTTCCCACCTGATCAGGTGATAACCACTTTCGGATTCACTTGCTTCCGTCCAAAGGAAGCGCTTTCTAATTATGTGTATCCTTTGAATCCATCTCGGTATCTTGAAGAATGACATGTATTAGGTTGGTAAACTAGATAGAACCACATTGATGAGAATGACCCTACCTTCTAGAGAAAGGGACTTCCCTTTCCAACCAGCCAAGGCCTCGACTTTGTCTATAATAGGCATTTAGTCTGCCTTAGTTAGTTTTCTAGGTCGGAGGGGGTCCTAGATATTTGATGGGGAAGGCTTCACCAGGCAATTAAGAATGGGGGCATGGTCTTTAACCTCATCAGACTCCAAGGCTATAGGAATGATGCTACAATTGTAATAGTTAATCCGGAGTCTCGAACATGCCTTAAATCAATAGAGAATTTCTTTGAAGGCGATTGTCTCCTCCATGATACCATTTTCGAAAAGCAGCATATCATCCGCAAACTGAATGACAGAGCATCCCGCTCTATTAGTTGCACACTCTACAGGGGAGATCCAGCCCTCATCCCTACTCTTCATCATCATAATGTGTAAGGAGTCTGCCACCAAGGTGAAGAGCAATGGTAATAGCACCCTGTCGGAGACCCCTCTTGCAGCAGAAGGGTGTGCCCGCTACTCGGTTAACCATAATCATCGTTTTGCTGGTAGTTAACCAATGTTATATCCAATAGACCGACCTATTGCCAAAACCTCTACCCCTAAAGGTTTCGATAACACACTTCCGTTCAACCGTATCATAGGTTTCTCAAAATCTAGTTTGAGAAGATAGCATTTTGTGTTGTTCATGTGGCAATGATGAATAGTTTCTTCTACAGTAACAACTTAGTCCAAGATGCACCTCCCCTTAATGAAAATGATTTGTTACTTGCCAACTAGCTGGTAAATCACCTTGCCCAATCTAGTTGCAAGTATTATAGTAATGATTTTAATTGAGCATTTTAGGATGTTGTTGGTCTAAAGTTGCATACAGTCCTAGCTTATTATTTTTTAGGTATGAGAACGACCTCAGCGAAGTTCATTCTTTCCAACTTCAGATGGTGGTCATAAAACTCATGAACAACTCCCCTGAGTTCCTCCTTGATCTTCTCCCATAAGGTGTGATACAAGAGGATAGGGAACCCATATGGTCTAGGAGACTTATCATTTCCCAAATGTGAGATCACCTCCTTATCTTCTTTCGTGAACAGCTCCTCGATGTCATGAAGCAAAGCATTCAAATCTGTTGACCTTTCTGACCTAAAGTCCTTGTTGATGGGGATTCTGAAATCCCGTTTGCACCCAAAACGATTTTTATAATAGGTCTGGAAGGTGTTTCTGATGGTACCCTACTCCAGAATGGTCCATGTTTCTAACTCAATCTAGTGTAACATATTGTTTCTACAATGTGCGCTAGCCAGGCTGTGGAAGTAGGTTGTATGGCATCTCCTTTATTCATCCAAGTAATCCTAGACCTCTGTTGCTACTTGATTTCCTCTAAATTGTATATCCTAGCACTGTCTTCCCGTAGGTTGAGGAGTCAATGTCAATGTCATCCTAGATGACATTCCCTGGTCTCCTCCAACTGTTCGAGACTGTCAATGTCATCTAGGATGGACTCCTTCGTCCTCCAAAATGGTAAAAAAATCTATGGTAATCCATATCCTGAGCCTGGATCTCATTTGACATACTTTTTTCAGTCCAAATAGCTCCCACATGCATCATCTAGTAGGTAGGGACTAGTTCTCCCAAACCATATGGTGGAAGCCCTCTATTTCCAGCCATGCTTTCTCAAAATGAAACTTTTGTAGAATTCGACTAGATTCCTCTCCTGCACTAAGGACGATTGGCACATGATCCGAAGTTAGTCTCGACAGAGACCGAGCATTGAGAAAAGGGAATTTGGTCTCCCAGTATAGTGAGACCAAGATTCGGTCCAACTTAGCTAGGATATGTGATGCTTGTAGAGACGACCATGTGAACAAACAGTCAGAGATCGATTTGTCCACTAGATCTCTAGCGGAAAGTACTCTGTTGAACTTTTCCTGCTCGACATCGCTACTACCCCTTCCCCTGTGCTCAAAAGCAAATCTTGTAATATTAAAATCCCCTCCAATCAGCCATGGGGCCAACCATCGTTGCTCGATTGAATGGAGCTCTTACCAGAACAACAGTCCGTCGCTAGCCTGTTTTGGTCCGTAGACAACCGTGAGTACCTGGCTACATCATTCACATCTCCTGCGAAGAAGTGATGAAATGGTGAATTCCCTGTGGAATTCATCCACAATTCAAACACATCCATGTTAAAACCTAGTGCAATGCCACAAGGGGCACCAATCGTTGGGTTAATCTTCCATTCCTTGATCCGTCCTCCCCCGAGATTAGAAAGACTCCCTTGACTCGGGAGCTTAGTTTCTTATAGACCTATTAGATCTACCATGGATGAGAGGATGACATCCCTCACCATCTCTCGTTTCCTTCTGGGCTCTAACCCCCTAACATTCTAGAACATGTAATTCATTGGGAAACCATGTTCGTGTGCCGATCCTCTAGGTCCTTTCCTAGGGATTCTCTTTCGTACTTCCACCCTCGAATCTTATTCAAGAGAGAGGAGATTCTCTCTAGGTCATCATCAATTGTTGAACACAGGTTCTGGCTAGCCATAATATATCTTTAACGGACATAAAATTAATATGGAAGCGAGAAATTTATGCGTACCTCCACGTCACTATTTGGCCAATTGCTCATGGCTGCAACCTCCAAGAGATCAACAAAGGCACCATCTTCCAAGACCTCCTTATTTTACGACCAATTACCACTCCATGTGCTCTCCTTTCATTTGATCCGGTGCTCCTTCCCTCTTAACTAGATTGAAGCGATGGGAATGCTGATGGTATGAACTCTAGAGTTGTAGTAAGGACTTGTAACACCTCTCAAAATTGAATTATGACAATTTTGCTCAACGTGTGTTACGCACATATATTTTGTACCGTTACGTATCCGTAACATTATTAATATGAATATTTATACGTATTTTGTATTTCGATTGTTATGGACATTTTTCGTTCTCTCGAATTTATTTTGTATATGAATATTTATTCGCACGTGTTTTGCACGTGTTTTTCTTTTATGAACATGTTGATTTTATTGAATTGTATACTTATACAGAATTTATGAAGTGTGTACATTTATTTTAATTTGTGCATAAAAACTTTTTATCATTAATTTGAACTAATTTTATTAAATTTATATTAATTTGAGTAACATGAAAATTTTAAAATTTTTGGTGTGCATTGTATGTGCACACACAAATTTTCGAAACCCGTGCTATCCTCACCCGCATTGAAATGGCCAGCCACTTTAAGAGAGGGAAAGGACTTTTTTGAAAGAATTTGAATAAGTTAGGATAGATTAGTGGGTAGTTACATGGGTTAGTGGGTGGTTTAAAGTACTTCCTATTAACTTTCGTTTATAAAAAATCCAATTCCCGACCATTTCATGAAGAATAGAAACTTTTTTCATTTTTTCACTTTCAAGCCCTTTGCCATTGGTTCTCTGGAGCAGGGATTTAAAGGAGGAGGTTTGGGGGGATTATTTTTCTAGGAGTTCTAATTGTTATGGATTCTTCAAAAGAGGTGGGTGTTACTACTATTTTCTAATGTCTTGTAGATTTTGCATGCTTAGATATAAATATATTTAGATGATGATTAAAATCCTAAATGAAATGTGTATGTGTAGAGATACTCTAAAGATTGTGTCTAAATTATTATAGGAGAAATTTCATTTTATGCCATGTATCAAAGGAATTAGATTATAAAATTGTGAAATGCTGTGGATGATTGTTTCTCATTTTATTATAGGAACATTTTCCATGTGATTCTTTGTTACTATAAAATTAACTTTGATTGAACAAATGTATGCATGAAATTGTGTGTTAAACATCCATAATAATTCTAAGTAGATTGAGAGAAATGCAAATTTATATCAAATTGGGTTGGATTAAATAATTTTCCTTTCTGGAAATTTATTAGAATTCGTAATATATTGTATAAGAGTTGTAAAAGTGATTGTAGAATTGAATTATGGCTTAAGGTTTTTATTCTTTTGGAAATGTAATACGTAGAGTTTCATACCCAAATTAATTTTCTTATAAGTTGTAAACAGAGAATGAGGCTTGAGAGCCGGGTCTTGTCATTGGGTTTGGGTCACTGTGTACAGCGCTGTCGGGTCACGGGTTTGAGTCACATGGGCTCTATTTTTCTTTTAAATCTTTAGAAGATATTCAAAATAGTAATTAGAAAGATATAGGAAATTGTGGCTAAAATTTTACACCAATAGTGAGATGGCATTTTGGTCGTTGGGCGTGGTTTAGAGCGGGGCGTTAGCCATCTGGTTCGATCCCTCAGGGGTTGATTTTGTTTATTTTAAATTTATTTATTATCTTCTTTTATTTCTATAAACCCATTTATATTGAGATAAAAATTTAGAATAATACTGGTATATTAAGGTAATATTTTAATAAGAGTATATGTATTAATTCAAGGATTTTTCGGATAAATTAAGTTGTAAATTAAACTACTTTAGAAAGTAAATTTAGGTTCTATTCCGTGTTAAAAATTAAAAGTGATTACAAGAGTGAAATGTGATGATTTTAATCTAGATTTATTATGCAATTTGGTGTCATATGAAAATGAGTTTAACTTTAGAATTTATGTAAATGACAAATTAAGAGATAAACAAAGAATGAAATTGGAAGAATAGATGTATAATATTTGTAAGGGCATTATCAAGTTGAAATGTTAAAGAAATGTTGTTATAAGGGAATGAGAAGTTGTTTATTTATGTCGAGATTGATAAATTTAAAGAGAATGAATAAGATAATCTAAATGATTTATGATGAATGGGAAATTTTGTAAAAGAGGTTAAGAATGACTTGGGAAATCTCTTTGTTTGAGATGTGTAAATTTTAGAGGTTGAGCCAGACCCAGGATGTCGGCAGATTATAATTTGTGAAATTGTGAGAAGCGGTCAAGGTGGGCTAGCATTCTTAGTAGTTTGTCTTAAGTCCGGTAAGAGTAAGCTAGCTCTAGGTGATAATAAATATAATTAAACCTAAGGATATGCACTAGATGGAGACGTGATGAAGTATGGGCAAACATGAGTATGAAGGCCTCGTATGATTTGCGGTGGCAGATTATCTCAAGAATTATTGGGGTGTGGAAAGATGCCCTGAATCACTTGCGGTGTGGGATTTATCTCAAAAATTATCGGGGTGTGAGAGAGATATCCAAAATCACTTGTGGTGTGGGATTTATCTTCAGAATTATCGGGATCGAGGCGACGCTCATGGGATATTTGTGTGATGAGGTACCATGTGGCCTGCAGTGTGGATTTCGTCTGCAGAATTATCGGGGTGTGAGGAAGGTATCCAAAACCACTTGCGGTGGGAGAATAATTCTCAAGAATTACCGAGGAGGGACCAGATACTGACAGGATATCTACACCTTACATTAGCACCGTAGTAGAATTGTATAACGAGGGATTGAACCCTACAGAGTAAATTAAGGGTTTGTCCTTGGACCTATGTAGTATGGGATGCATAGAATCTGAACAAGTGTCACTACAAGATTAACTAGCTACACCTGCGTATATTCCCCGGTGTTTTACCAATCGCACCAGGGTAGGATAAGACCAGGATTGGGTCGCAAAATTGTATAGTTATATACCGGCGGTATCTACAAAACGCCGGTGAATTATAATATTCACCGGCGTTTTTATAAAAACACGCCGGTGAATAGAAAGAGATAATTTACCCCACAAATCCTCTCCCATTCACCGGCGCTTATTAATAAAAATGCCGGTGAATTTACTGGGATAAATCCCCAATCCTACTGCGAAACCCTTACATTTTGTTTTTTTTTCCCAAACCCTAATTTCTTCGCTGCGCCATCGCCACTGGGTCTCCTTTCCTTCCTCGACAACTCCTCTGCCGTCTCCACTGGGCCTCATCGCAAGTACTCTCTCTCTCACTCTCTTCTACTTCTTGATTTTATTTTGAGGCAGTGGCGATTCAGAAGCTCGAGGTAATTCCATCCAGGTCCCCGTTAATTTTTATTAATATGAAATTTTGATGTTGAAATTGTGTAGGGTTTTCAGTTGAGGTATTTGGGGGTTAGGGTTTGTTGTTATTATTCGATGTTTCCAAATGCAGCACATGTTTTGTTAGTTAAGATCATGATCAAGTACTGTACTCATTTGTATCAAGTGTTGATGAGGATTGTGGGGTAGTTAATTGCTGATTGTTGGATTTTGATATGAGGGGTTCATTTTAGTAATTAGAGACCTTGATTTGAAAACGATTGCCGTGGTTAGTTGGTTACGATTTAAATGTGGGGGTGAGGATGACTTTGGAATGGATTGATGTGTCGGATAGGTTGGATGATTAGTGATTGTAGTGTACCGAATACCTTTGGATGTTTCTTCAATCGAGAAATAATGAGATTGATGCATCCTTGATGAGTGACAATATGCTAAAAGTCCCTCAATATGTTAAAAGTTCAATTATGTGTGTTTATTGGCAGGAAAGAAAAGTGTTTTTTGAACATCAGTAAGATCAATGTGATCTCCTCAACTTTTGTCTATTAAACAAAAGCACTTTTACTTTGAATATACGATGCATACATTGGGGCGTGGTGCTTACTATATGAATTCGTATTTTTTAGAGTTTTCCATTTGTAGGTGTATTGTCATAACTTGTGAGGGTTACGGATGTGTACCTCACAGCAACACCCACATGGGGGAGAGGGAGTTGACTATGTTCATATCGCAATGTTTTAATAATTATTTAAAATAAACTGGTTAACATGAGCTATTTTATAAGTATGAATTTTGAAAAGACAAATTGTAAATCAAGAACATGATTAGGTGTTTAATTGAGGGACATGAACTGGGCTGCCACTTTGTAGGGCGTTTTCAAATGATGTTTTGAAGGGTATGGATGATCTCTTTACTTCATGTCTTTTGAATCCTTCATATAGTTTGCTCATGCATATGTCTGTACAACTATATTATTTTCATTGTTTATTTGAATTATAGAGATGCACATGACAGGGTGTGATTATATAACGTATTTTATGGTGGATGGAACACTAACTTCACAATCAAGTTTGCAAACTTTCGATTGAGCCAATTTGGAAGTTTTCTGATTTTGGATAAATGCTTAGTACGTAATTCAACTGATCAAGATTAGATTAGTTTACATGTTCAGTGTACTGCAAAATTGTAAAAGAATGTAGTTATAAAGGAAACATGGTGGTGCTTGCCATTTTTGAGTTAAAAAAAGGTAGTTGGAAAGGTTGATTTGTCAACAGGATGGGCCATGAAAGAAATAAATGATTAGCCCTTCTATAGTGATATGTAGTTCATTTTTAGCATATTTGTTAGAAACAGATGAGTTGTGTGCAGCTTTATTGTTCTTGTAATTGTATATTTTTACAAGGATTTGGATCTTGAGGAGTTAGTGAACTTCGGAGCGAGGTGTTTCTAGCTCGGATTTTGCTGGAGAGTTTTTTCATTTGGAGATGGTTAGTTGCTTTTGGAGATGCAGGTTCATTTTTTTCATTCTTCAGTATGAGTTTGCTTTCTTATGCATTTGGAAATGGGTTAGTTGCTTTTGGAGATGGGTTATTATGCATTTGAGTTTTAGTTTGGTTCAGAGTAAACTGGAATTATTATGCATTTGGAGATGGGTTAGTTGCTTTTTTGTCTGAATTTGGAGATGAGATGGATCATGTATCTGAAGTTGCACACTATGATTTTTTGAGGAGCGACTAGTGATGGAAATTTTTTATCTAAACTTTATATACAATTATATCATGATGTCTACATGAGTATCAGTTTCTAACGTAATGTTCATGCTTGTTGCTTGGGTTTGAAAATGAGATTGTTCTTTGTCGTATGGTTTTAAGTGATGATGAGATGGATTATGTAACTAAAGTTGCATACTATGATTTACAGAGGAGTGACTAGTGATAAAATAATCCTGTTTGAACTTATGTTGTGATTTCAATTGACAGTTATCTCATGAGTATTATAATAGTATAAGTTTCATTTCAGTTAGTAAAATTTTTGCCTGAATTTGGCAGTGAAAGTATTCTTTTTCACTCTTTGTAATTCAATAATTTGAACTCCATATTCTGAATTTGGCAGTGAAAGTATTCTTTTTCACAAGGAGTGAAAGCTGCATGCTTCTTGGCAGTGTAGACCCCCTTTTCTGTGACGCCTTCTTCGGCGACATTAGCACCGACGATTTTAAAAATGCCAGTGAATTATTCACCGTTGTTTTAAACCGCCAGTGAATATGCGAAAAAAATGCCGGTGTATCCGTTGTATGTTGTAGTGTGTGCATTAGTGTTGTATTGTAAGTATAAGTGTCTACATTAGGCATCAGGATCATATTATACACTGACATATCTAGGATAGTCACTTTTCACATTTTATTTCTGCATTCAAGTTTGTAATTGTTAAAATAGAGTAATCGCTGTATTATAGCATTGCATTAGTTGTAAGAAACTGACGTGCCCGCAGTTTTCAAGTTTCTAGACAGCAAATTAACAAGCGACGAGGACATGAGTTTGGTGTCGAATGATGTTGCAAGATTGAAGATAACAGATGTTATAGTTGTATTTCTTTATGTAATTTTCAGCTGTATATTGTAATAAACATTATTGAAATCAAAAGATTTTAAATTCCTTATATTTTTGTACGAAGTTGAAGTAAAGATACTGTTTGTGATAAGAATTACCTATGTTTGAAATTCAGAGCATTACAGGACTGATGGTTCCATGAGGTTCTCGACATTCTCTGCAGAAAACTCATTAACCTGTGGTTCCACTTGTTGTTGCTTATTTTGGTGTGCGAGCAAACAGATAGTGAGTTAATATTTGATGGAAACTACTAAAAATCTGACCTTTGATCATTGTCGTGAAAAGTGGTTAGAGCTTCTGAGAGTGGATCTGAAACCATTGATTGAACATCATGATCTGGATCCGACGGTTGCTGACGCGAGCGATGGACTTGCAAAAATCCTGAGACACCGAGGTGACCCCACGACAGACCCTCTAATGAACAAGTCAGAACCAGAGAGAGAAAAACAGTTTTAGAGTGAAACTATTGATTACCTTCTGACTAAGGAGGGGGAGGGTATTTATAGGCCTGATAAATAGTGTAGGAGATTGATATGAATCCATCATATTGACTATGAATTCCTTTATCTCCTATTTGAATCTCCCCCTCAGGGATGAGCTCCTTTTGTTTGGGGATAAGAGATTTGACTAAAAATCTTCATGGGCTGGGTCTCCCTTAGTGGGCCTCATCTGTCACTTTTATGGCCTTGAAAAGACTCTCATGCCTTGTAGAGGAGCCTTGAGAAGACACAAACCTATCAAAGAGGCCCGTCATGACTAATCTACCCGTAGAAGCTTTGAGATATGTGCCGGAATTGTATGGTCCTGATTTTCTGTGATTTTTACCATTATTTGATGTTGCTAATTTAGTGGTGAGAGCAACAGATGTGAGTTCTTGTTATTTGTAAAGGGAAGAGACAGGCCTCAAACAGATCTCAGCCATAGATTGGGATCTGAGATGGGGATCTCGTGAGAAACAAAAGAGTTGGTCATGCTGGTAGCTTACCACCCCTGAACACTTGCAAAAGGCCTAGAAATACCGTGAGAGATCTTGTCGAAAGGCCCTAGGACGATCTAGTCAGTCACTGGAAAAAGGTGGAGTTTAGGGTTTAAGTGGAGAAAGTGACATTACCTTTAGAGTGAGGAGGGGGCATGGTATTTATAGGCAGAGAGGGGACAATAATAGGTCGGGTTAACCCTCTCTCTGCAGGCCTAACCCGCATAAGGCCCAAAGGATCAACAAACCTGATGATCGGAAAGTTGCGGATCCTGAGGGAATTTAAACGGCTCTGATTACGCTGGATTATTTACCCACATCATATGCCCCCCACTCCTGGAGGGTTGTATGTACAAGCCGTCGAGGAGTAGCCCAATATCGTGAGAATATTAGCTGACAGTGGGCCCACGAATAGAGCAGAAGATCCCCTCGAGGAGTGAAACGTGGTTGAGGCCGAGCAGTGTGACATCGAGCTTCGACCCTCCGATCTTCGGGGCTCGGGGATAGGGCGAGCATCAATCACGACATTCTTGAGTAAGCGAGTCGATGGCTCGAGGTCAATGCCGACCGTCGAGCGTGATATACTGGGAAAATTAGTAGGTGACTTGAAGTTCATGCCGAGTGTCGAGCGTGATAGGATGAGAAAGCCAGTAGGTGGCTCAAAGTTCATGCCGAGCATCGAGTGTGATAGGCTGAGAAAGGCTGTAAGTGGCTTGAAGTTCATGTCGAGTGTCGAGTGTGATAGGCTAAGAAAGCCAGTAGGCAGCTCGAAGTTTATACCGAGCGTCGAGTGTGGTGGACTTTGTGAGAAAACCAGCAGCCAGCTCGAAGTTCATCCTGAGCATCGAGTGTAACAGGCTAAGAAAGCCTGTAGGTGGCTTAAAGTTCATGCCGAGCGTCGAGCATGATGGACTTTGTGAGAAAGCCAGTAGTCAGCTCGAAGTTCATGCTGTGCGTTGGGCGTGATAGGCTAAGAAAGCCCGTAGTTGGCTTAAAGTTCATGTTGAGCGTCAAGCGTGATGTACTTTGTAAGAAAGCCAGTAGCCAGTTCGAAGTTCATGCCGAGCGGTCGAGCGTGATGGACTTTGTGGGAAAGCCAATAGCCAGTTTTTTGTTCATGCTGAGCATCGAGCATGATAGGCTGAGAAAGCCAGTAGGTGGCTCGAAGTTCGTCTTGGGTCGAGCGTGATAGGCTGAGAAAGCCATTAGGTGGCTCACAGTTCATGCCGAGCGACGAGCATGGAGGACTTTATGAGAAAGCTAGTAGCCAGCTTGAAGTTCATGCTGAGCATCGAGCATGATAGGCTGGGAAAGCCAATAAGTGGCTCCAAGTTCATGCCGAGCTTTGAGCGTGATAGGCTGAGAAAGTTAGTAGTTGGCTCGAAGTTCATGCCGAGAGTCGAGCGTGATGAACTTTCTGAGAAAGCCAGTAGCCAGCTCGAATTTTATGCCGAGCATCGAGCGTGATAGGCTGAGAAAGCCAGTAAGTGGTTCGAAGTTCATGCCGAGCATTGAGCGCGATGGACTTTGTGAGAAATCCAGTAGCCAGCTCGAAGTTCATGCCGAGCATCGAGCGTGATGGACTTTATGATAAAGTCAGTAGTAGGCTCGAAGTTCATACTAAGCGTCGAGCGTGATAGACAGAGAAAGCCAGTAAGTGGCTCAAAGTTCATGTCGAACGTCGAGCGCGATGGACTTTGTGAGAATTCTAGAGTGTACACCCCCTGTGTATGTAGTGGGCACATGTACTGCACGTGTGATGCTAACATCACGGTTGTGGAAATTGAAGCGTTGAAATCACATCAACCGTTGGATCAAGATCAGAAGGTTAAGATCGCTTTGTGGTTTTCGAGGCATTTTTCCTTTG